>OY728159.1:1028822342-1030072342 GCA_963277665.1 Viscum album
AATATTCATAATAATTTTATAACTTCATCGTATTATAAATTTCTGAAAAAAATAATGGTTTAGTATGAATATTACAATGGTATAACACATGGAAGGGAAAATGGTTTCCTAAACATGTCTTCATTATAATAATTAAATGTTAAGATAAATAATAATAATGATTTCATTGGATGATATCATTAGTAATGAAAATATAACATCAAAAGATTTCATATTTAATGGAAAAAAAATTTTAATGAAAAATCACATGAATGATATCATGAGGAAAACAAATTTTATTTAAAAATTTATTTTAAAAAAAATTCATAATTAATTTTGGAAATTATTCTATCTAAAAATTTATTTGAAAACAATATTATTTAATATTTAAAAATAATTTAAAACATTTAATAATTAAAATATCCTTTCTTATTTGGAAATCATATTTTGAATTAAAAAAAATAAAATCATTGTCAAAGAAAATAAAAATTATTACTTTTAATGGAATACCAAAATAAAATAATGGTTTGGATTGTGGTAAATTATTTTCATGATCTATAAATTTTTAAAAATAATTCCTTAATAATTTTTGGTGAAATCCAAATTTTCATTTTATTTATAAATCATGACTAATAATACATTAAATTTTTTATTTAAATACTAAAACATTAGCAAAAATATATTTTTATAAACTAGTTGAATAATTTTTTTTTATTTTATTAAAAAACATAGTTTTAGAATACAATGTATTTTTTACTAAGGATATGATATAAAAATGATTTTTTCTTAAAAAATATTTTGAACCACTGGTTACATAAATATAGTAATATGAAGGAGAAAATAAATTATAATGATATATAATGTGTTTGGATCAGTGTGAATCACTAGGGGGTGAATCAGTGACACCTTTAAATTTTTTACAAATTGAGACATTTCAATTAAACCTCTATGGATGGTTAAACCCTTGATCCACTCTACATTTCACTCTTTTTTGTACGTAGAATGATGATTTAAATGTAAATCCACTGAACACAATGATTTACAAGGTTCATTTCCAAGACCTACTCCATATCATGTTGGTTATTCTCCCTAACAAAGATTATCCACCATATTCTTATTATCAATATTAATAGTCAATACAGAGCCACATTGTTTCTCTCATGAGTCCCACAAGAGATTCTTTATATAGCATCCCATAGTGTTTCCAGAGTCCCACTGTCCTTCTTCAGAGTTCCACTGAAGAATTATTCTCCTCACTGAATCTTACGGGGGTCTTCTAGCACTCAAGTAACACGAGATGATTCCTTCTTAGAGTAATCATTGATTAATTATAGAAGATTTAATATTATTTACCAATGGGCTTACTGAATCACACATTCCATTGAATCTCTTAAGGAATCTTCAATATCCTTTCTTATGATCTGTTGGCCTTTATCAATAACTATTATCACTTATTTAATCTATACATAGTGAAATAATGATCAGTCAATTATATTTTATTCTGATAAAGATGTAGCGTCACTTGTGTGTGTGTGAAAATGGTACACACAACTGATTAGTCAAGAATTATGTTTCACAATGTTAGTATTGTCTATCTTCTTGAATCATCGTGTATTTTTAACTCTTTTATCAGATCATCTTTTAATTTTTCCAGATTTTAAACTCAGTTCTCATTCTCTTTATGCCTTGATTACAAGGCAATCAGTACCTCTTGTTTTGGGTATCTCAATTCTCTTCACATGTGCATGTGTTTAGGCATGTGTGGATGCATGTATGATGTGTTTCTGGTAAACCTGACAACAATATATTCTCTTTTAACAATATTTTAGATTATATTTGTGTGTTTCATTCAATTACAAATGCAGTGTATTCTTTCTCAATTTGTACACATTCACATTCCTTTTCTTTTGATCTTATGCACACACAGACTTGTCCTTTTTGATTTTGGTTCAATGAATATTAATAATTTCCTTGCAATCTCATTGATATGTGTTCATGGGAATTAATGGATACATTTATATTTTGGATATGTTATTATGTAACCCGAATTCCCCTCCTTTCCCCATTATTCACAAACATTCATTTATGTACACTCAATTCTTATTGTGCACTTTATTGGTTCTTTGTCAATGTGTTAGTTAATTTTCTAAAGGGTCTCACAATCACTCGGCCTCATTCATTTTCCTTCTTCATCTTAAAAAAAACTATGCAAAACTTTGGTTTTATTTATCAAGTCCACATTTGTGCTAGCATGCGTGAACTGTCTTCTTGATTATCAATGCATACACACTCCATTATTCTTATTTTTTTCACACAAACCAAATGGGTGCTATAAGGATTTGTGTGGGTTCTCATATATTTCTTTCAAATAGGTGATAATTTTAACCTATTCATCATGGAAAAAAATTTATTGGGTTATTCTTCTTCGTGCAAACCAGGGAGAACGAGTTCTTCTTCTTCACGCATAATGTACTTATGGATCTTTTTCATAGAACCAAGGAATGGTTTAGGGGTTATGTCTTCAAGGAATAAAGAAATTGTTAAAGTGCGCTAGTTGCATATACGCTGGCTTCTCTTCATGAAGACACAATGAGGGTTCAAAAGAACATGTTGCGTACATGTGGTTTTCTTCACATAAAGGGTGAGAATGATTTCCTCCTTCTCATGGATGATTAAAGAGTGTGTTGATACTATTGAATTCATGTGACACCTTCTTCTTCATCACATACCAGGGCGGCAAGGAACCTTTCAATGTAGTGCTCTGTTTTTTCCTAAAATAGGACCTCTCCCATGATTTTCAACAACAAAGAATGAGTCGAGGGACTCGTCCTTTTTTTGAAGAGGAGTCATGTTGATATGCCATAAAATACCTCATGTTATACTCTAGAATTAAATTCATTGGAAGGTTGAGATCATCAAATTTGAAAACATCAAAGGAATATGAGACATCCCACATCAGTTGGTTAATTTCTCTTCAATGTGGGATATTTCACATCTCAGTGTAATTATCACGTGCGTGAGAAAAGTAATTCATGTAGTGAATCTCCCCAAACTGAATGGAACGAATTCAACAAATTCATATACATCAACCTATGCAGGTTCATCATGTTTTATTGAATTCATGAAAATTAAATATAATATACCGGTTCATTACTTCTATAAAATCCTCATGAAATTGGTTTTATCATTAACCATGGACCGAAACGAGATCACAGAGGTCTAGCCTCCTCTCCGGCATGTTGTGGCATCAGGATGATCAGAGGATGAAGACGAAAACGTGGAGGATTGTTGATTGATGGATCCATTTGAATCTTTCACAGATGGGGTAGATTAAATTGCATGATTTGGTATGGGGAATTATGGAAATATATCATGTTATTTCAAATAAACATATAAGTTTTCATCTGTGTTTTTTAAATCCCATCCCACATAGAAACCAACACGCGGGTGGAGCACAGTTTACATATCAATCCGCCTTGACCCATCATGATATTACTCCTCTCCCTCACGATAACATTCTGTACCATGTTAACCATGTGGGAACACTCTTCCCCCAATATCTTCTCCCTTACGGGCACATTTTGTGCTCAATCATTGTACAATAATTTCCATGTGCGCTCTAGTATCTTATACATGTCCTGTTAATGGACTATGCAATACTGATTCCCCCTTCATGCTAGTGTGGGCAAGTTCCCTTAGCATGCTTGACCTTGATCCCCATAGGTGAAGTGGTAGACCTAGCTTTAATAACATGATGGTGGAACAATTTTTTTATGTGATCGACACAAAAACAATGAATTAAATGCATGACCACCTTACAATTCAACACCACATTTGATTATTATACCTCATGGAAAACTCATCTTCATCATCAACATTCATTCTTATTTATTATATTGTTTTTTGAATAATTATTCCAAATAACATAACTCATCATCTTACATCCAATCATGGATGGATCTCTTCTTCAAATTTTGTAACAATGTGTCATTCATTGACACGTGTCTTCAAACATAGTATTAGTTCAACAATCTTCTAATTTGGTTATAGATAATGATCATGCATGACATCCAATGTCAAATAGTAATTCTCCATGTTCCATTAGTTGTGTAATAACTTCATCTTTATCTCATTGGGATCCTTAATGAGTCAGGATCATTTGTATATGCATAACCACTTCAATCAGCATCACAACTTCAACCAGAACGTTTTCATACATATATTTACAAATTATTGAATATTATTTCAATACCATGATCTAATATCTCTCCCTTTTTATTTTGTTGTCAATATCTCTTAATAGCACTTTTAATGAGTCAATTTGTGTTACAATCATTTTCCCCCTTATTGGAAACCAAATGCAATGATTTAGTGGGGTCTGTTCAAAAACATGTTCCCCTCCCTTTAAAAAAATATCTCTATGAATATTTCTTATAGAGATGATGTACATGGTTCACTAATCAATGAGTCTTTAGTTAATAAAATATAAGTATACATGGGATAAAACTATGTAGAAAACAATAGAGATATGACCATGTTTTTCAATGTTGTCTGTAAACAACCATACATGTGAAATCATTCTCAGAGTGTATCCATTCATAGACAAGGGGTTAAAGATGATCATATTTATCAATGAAATTATAAATAATGTGCATAATTAACCAAACATATTAAATATTTCAAGTGAAAATGTAAATATCCCATATTCATTCCATACTTGGATTAATCAAGGACCCCCTTAATTAACATGATAGACCCAATTAAGAAAAAAGGATGAAAGTGTGATTGGAATATCTAATGTTTGTACTTCTTGAGATGATATGAATTTCATGATCTTTAAATAATAATACTTCATGTAATATTCTTCAAATTTTCACCCCCTCAAGTTTTGGAATCCCTTTGATTTACCCTTTTGGAGCATAATCATCAAATAGTATTCAAGATATTCATGTTGATAATAATCCACTGTGAAACACTTCAAGTAATTATAAAATCATGAATAATTAGACCAAATTTTTGTTCTCTACTTTTATCATCCATTTATCATCATTAAAATGAACTTCACCTTCAATTAATTAAATTTTAATCACCTATATATATAAAAAATATAAGGTAACAATATGGAACACATGTGAACTTCTTAATAGGAAGAACATGGTGGAGAATTTCCATTCAACCAAAGAAGTCCATTATTTACTGCTATATTCTTTCTAGTTCTATTCAATATAATATATTATCTCCATCTAAAATTTTTATCAATCACATTTATCTTAGACACATTACTTCTATTCACCTTCAACTTATGTGGATTGTTTGTCCTTACATCTACTAGTAGTGATGTAGCTTCAACTGGTGCTTGTTATTCAATTTTCAAAATATACATTAGAACAAGTTAAATAGTTATACATTTTTTTCATGATGTCTAACCTTATTTAACATTTAACATATTAATCATGAGACACTTGGGATTTACTTTTCTTACTAACCTCTCATCAAATTTTAATTTTTATTTTATTTGGAATGATATGTCTCCCCTTTTCCATAGATTTAGATTATACTTCATCATCATATCATTTTAGTTCTCTAGAAATTTGAAATTGATTTGTCAAGATAAATAAACACTACTTCTTAACATATTATAGTATGAAGATTACATATGGCTTCAACAATGTTATCATGTTACCTTTCTTAGGAAACTAATATTCAATCAATCATTTCATCTCGTGGATTGATTGACATTTTAAGTTTATCTTACTTCCATTCCTTTCCATGGGTTATTTACAGTTATCTATGGTATTACCATTCATTACATAGGATAAGAATCTTTTCATGGTAGTGGTTAGGATCCAATACCCCTCAACATCATGGATTTAGAATCCATGTTCTTCTCACCATTCTGACTTGAAATATTCTTGGGAACATTTTATTTTGGACAATTAATTTTCCTACTTTCCAAGGATACCTCTTCTCTCATTTTTGGCTTCTGTGAACATATTTTATTTTCATATTTTGATACATGTTGATATGTACATGTAACAACCTTGTAAAAACATCCATTTCATATATCACATATATTTTCAAGCATTCAAAAACTATTTGAAGTATAAAAATGATTTCGGATCTATGGATCTTTTCACTTCCTCTCGAGAATTCTCCTCCTTGATATAGGTTTCAATTGTGCTTTTTCATTTTTATTATTTTACCAATTATATAATGCACAAAGAACAAACCAGTTTCCGCACCAACATTGAACCACAAACCATTACTTCTTGATATATTTTACATAACATAGTTGGGCCTTCTTCTTGATATTTTGTGCTTTAGGTGGGGAACCATCTTCCAACGTCTTCTCCCAATCCACCCATGTCATGGTGGTAGGTTTCTCATCACCTTTCTTTTTACATAATTATTTATAATTTTCCATCAAACATTATCTTTTTTGGAAATACATTTATAAACATGATTACAAGATAGTATGGATGTAACCTTTTTCTTATAGGATGTATACATTGGTTTGAAGGGTGATCTATTACATATTTTAGAATCATAGTCCACAATGAAAGATTAAGTGGAAACATATATTCTTACTGTTTTAAGTGATGATCCAACTTTTATTGATTGGGGATTCATAAATTTCATCTCAATATATAGACTTTTCATGTTGAGGGTGGTCTTTTCATCCTAAAGTGATCTCGGTTTTCTTTCCCAATTATACTTCAATTTTGTCATTTTTTCTTTATTCACATTACTTAAAACATGAAAATTTGATTCAAGATAACTTAACTTGTTAGATATTTCTCCCAGTTGATCATCATTGGAAACCATAAAAACATTATAAAACTTTTCAAATTCATTGAACGATTCTAAAAATATAATAAAAAATAATTCATTCCCACAAATAATTCCATGTATTTATTTAGTAGCATGAGCATGTATTACATTACATTTAGAAATTTATTCTTCCTTTTCCATCACGAGTTGTATAAAAGTGTTGTA
This sequence comes from Viscum album, assembly GCA_963277665.1. Classification (NCBI taxonomy): domain Eukaryota; kingdom Viridiplantae; phylum Streptophyta; class Magnoliopsida; order Santalales; family Viscaceae; genus Viscum; species Viscum album. The sequence continues at coordinate 1,028,829,318 of OY728159.1, forward strand.
AATGCCAAACCTTTTATCCAATTCTTCTTCCATGGAATCAAATTATTCTTCTTGTATCTTGGATTGGTGTTGGAGGGAAGGCTCGGCTTCGGCCTCGGAGTGGCACGAAGGGGGGAGGGTCACTTGTTTTGGGTTTCCCGCAGTTCTGCAGTCCTTTGAAGGCCTGCTCATGGTGAATCCTTTGTTTTTGTTGATTGTGATGATTTGGTGGATCTACTGGTGTGCAAAAAATTGGAGGTTATCTCATGAACCTTCTGGATGAAGGGAGTGTTTTAAAGGATTGTGATGTTTGTTTGTGATCCTTTTTATGGTGTGATTTCCATCTGGCCCTACGGTTCGAGGTTTTTGGGTCGCTGCAACTGTTTTCTTACAATGGGTTTCTCCAGATGGGGTTCAGAGCTATGAGTTTTCTCTTGGTCCTTGCTTTTCGGAATTGGATGTTAGAGAGGGTGTGGCGTTGCCATTGGTACCAGGCTCATGCATTCAAGTACGAGACAACATGCTGAGTAGTGAGAAGTAGAAGGAAGCTGATCTTAATGTTTTTCATGCTGGGTGGGGCTCCTCTATGTAGGTTTGGATGAGTTTTTTGGACCTAAACATTTGTACCATGGTGTTTTGGCTGTCCTTAAGTCTTTGATGTCATGTTTGGTTTCTCAATTTTTCCTCAAAAGTGTTGGAATAATAAAAATTTAATTTTCATCTTATAGTAACATGTCTTTCCACTTCCATAGGAATTTTCTCTAGATAATTTTTGAGTGTAGACTTAATAATGATAATTTATCTATAATTATCATAGCTACATTAGGATTTATCAAGAAAATTCATAATAATAAAAATAAATAACTTATGATGTACTTTTCAGATTACCATTAGTAGAAGGTGTATCCCCATTAGTATTGAGAATATTCTTCATCTTCCTAGCAATTTTCTTCTTTCTATTCTTATGATTCATGAAAGATAACTCTATTTAATGTTTCCCATAAATTTTCTAAAATATCTAATTGTTAAAGATTGTATTGTATCTGTATATGTAACCTTTATCTATGATACCAATTAATGTGACCTGATTAGTGTGAATCACTGAGAGGGGGATGGGCGAATCAGTGATCCCTTTAATCCTTATTCAAATTGATTCATTTTAATTAAACCTATGTGTCTTTTTAAATCCTTGATATAATATTTTTTTGTCTCTAAAACATACCTAGAATGTTGTTTTAAATTTAAACCCACTGAGCATTAGGATATATAATTTTTAGTTCAAATACATACTACTTATTGTGTTTGTTATTCTCCCCAACAATGAATCTCCACTATAATCTTATTGTAAATTAAAATGATCAATAGAGAGTCCAACTATATCTCTCTTTATTACCAAAGTAGTACCTTTATAATGAATCCCATAGTGTTTATGGAGTACCAATAGCCTACTTTAGAGACCCACTGAAGTCTTCTTCAACTCCCTGAATCATATAGGGGTCTTTTAGCTCTCAAGTCACACAAGCAGATTCCATCTTATATTTCTCATAGATTTACTTTGGATGATCTGATGTACTTTCCCCATGAGCTTTCGAAATCACACTTGCTCGTGTATCTCATAAAGAATCTATAACAGCCTTTGGTAACATCTATTGGACTTTCTCAATAACTCCGTTCACCTTTGTGATCAGTCCTCAGTGAAACAATGCTCAATAAATACATTCTTATTCTGATGAAGACCCGATCTCACTGTGTGAAAATGGTTCACACAACCTCTTAGGTAAGAATTATCTTGCAAAATGTCTATTGTTTCTCTTTTCTTTAATCCCTATGTGTTGTCAACTCAGTTATCATATCTTCATTAAACTCTATCCAGCTTCAGTCCCAATGCTAATTACCTTCATGTTTATATTGTATGGCATTCAATACCTCTTGTTTTGGGTATCTCAATTATTTTAACATGTTCATGTGTCTATTCATGTATGAATTCATGTATGATGTGTTTATTTAACCCTATGCAGACATTATTCTCTTGTATCAATATATTATATTCAATGTGTTTGGTTCCTTCAATTGGCATTGCACAATCTTTTTTCTCAACATTTACACATTCACATTCCTTTTATTTTGATCTTCTACACACACTTATCCTTTTTGGTTTGGGATCAATGAATATTAATCATGTTCATGAACTCCCATTATTACATGTTCAGGGGAATTCATGGAAGAAAGTATATTTTGTAAAAGTTTTTTGGAAACATGAATGCCCATACTTCCCTACACCTTCTCAAGCATTAACAAAAGGACACTAAATGATTATTTTGCACTTTGTTTTTCATTATGATGTATGTTAATAGATTTTCTCAAGGGTTTGTCAACCACTCCACCCCATGCACTTTCCTAAATCATCTTCAAAAAAACCATGTGAACCCTCAGGTTTCTTCAACAAGAGCACATTCATTATTGCATGTGCACACATTTTCTTGATTCACAATGCATACACAGTCTTTTATTCCTATTCTTTACAACACAACCCTAATGGTTATAATATGGATGTGTGTGGGTTCTATGATGCGTCGTAAAAACATGGAATTGTTCTCACCTCTTTTTAGTGACACCGAAGGTCCCGAGTTATTCTTCTTCATGCAAACCGGGGAGCACGATTCCTTATTATTCACACACAAAGTATGTGTGGATCTTCTTCATTGGAACAAAAAATGGATTGTGGGTTCTGTATTTTCAAATTGTAGCAAGGGTGCATGTGCACTAGTTGCACATATATGGGATGCTCCTCACGAACACTCAATGAGGATTTGAAAGAACATGTCGCGTCCTCACAGGTTGCATCGCACAGAGGGTTTAAATTGTTTCCACCTTCGCAAGGATGATTCAAGAGTGTGTAGTACCTCTTGAATTCCTACACAATCTTATTATTCTTTGTGTTGTAGAGCTACATGAATTCTTTATCTTAAGTGGTCAATTTTTTTGGAAAATATGAGTTGTCATAAGATTTTCAACAACACAAAATGAGTTGAGGGACTACTCATTTTATAGGCACAGGATGTGTGTTGCTACACTTTCAAAAACCTCTTGATATTCTATGGGATTCAATTTATTGAATATTCATGATCATCATATTTGAAAAAATTAAACACAGATGAGATACCCTGATTCTCTCGGATAATTTATCTTCAACTTGGGATCCTTCATATATTAGTGTAACCATTACGTTCATGAGAAGTGGAATGCATGCAATGAATCTCTTTGAATCAAATGGCATGACCATTGAAACATTATATGATTTTCCTATGTGGGTTATTCATGTTCTGTTGCATGCATTAAAATATAATTCCATGCCTTGGTTTGTTATGTCTAAACAATCCTCTTGGAATGGGTTTGATAATCAATGCGGGACAAAAATTAGATCACGGTGGTGAAACATTATCTACGGAGAGCTTTGTCATTGGGATAATTTGAGGTTGAAGATGATGACATGGAGGCTTAGTGATTATTGGATCAAATCAGATCCACCATGGATGAAAACGATTATATAATGGGAGGCGGGGTGGATCTTGTGGCTGGGATGTCATGTGGGATCACATAAACAAATCAGATGTCTTCAATATTTTTTAAATCTTATCCCACACCAAAACAATCACGCTGGTGGAGTGCAGTTTATGTGTTAACCTACCTCGAACTATTTCAAGATTACTCCTCCTCTCATGGTACAACCCCATAATATGTTCACTCTATGATAGTTCTCTATGCCATATCTCTTTTCTCTTGAGGGCATGCTTTGTGCCTGAGATATGTGTATACTTTACCTCGTGCACTCTAGTGGCTTATACACGACCTACTCATGGCATATTCCCAACTGATGCAACCTTCAGTCTATCCAGGGATAGTTCCCTCATTGTGGATGACCATGATCCCAACATGTGCTGGCATCGAGCTAGCTCAGCGAGCTTCAGGCTGTCCCATTTTTTTAAGTGAGCCACACAAAACCATTTAATAAAATGCATGGCTACCTTAAAATTTAATACCATCTTTGAATACTAAGAACCATGAACCACTCTTCTACATATTCATCTTTAAATATTACTTATTCTATTATTTATCGAATAGTTATTCCAAAGAACATCCCTCATATTCCTTCATCCAATCTTGGATGGAGCTCTTCTTCAAATGTTTTAACAATGTGTCATTATTTTACACATGACTTCAAACATAGGATTAGTTTAAAAATCATCTAATTTGGTTATGGAGAAGATCAACATGAAAAAAAAATCATTTAGTAATTCTCCAAGTCCCATTAGTTGTGGAATAAATTCATTATTATAAAAGTGGGATCTTTAATGTGTCAATAATATTACATTAATTATCCCAACTTTAATCATCATCACAACTTCAACCATTACATTATAATAAACATATTAACACCATATGGAAAAAAATACAACATTCTTCTCTAAAACATGTAACGAAAATAATAAAATAAATGAGATTCATGAGAGTGGGATCATAATATTTCATTATTTTAAATCATAATAATGAAAAATCCTAATAAATAATGAAACTATAACATAAAATCCAAAATAATTTGGTATAAAAAAATTAGTCCCATGAAAGAATAAAAATAAATGAAACATTGAATAACATGGCAATAAATAAATTCAAGATATTACATGTCAATGAGCTTTATATACACCTCATAATTAATATAGGTTCATAACAAAACATATGTCTGAGAGATGTAAAATTGTGACCAATATCCCATAACATTTAGGTGTCATTTGAAATGTTAAGTCCATAAAGTGAAATAATAAAATAGATATGTAAGTCCAAAAAATTTACAATGGAAATTCTATAAAATAAATACATGTAAAAAATCTACATAGTAATTAAGAGATAATTGTTGAGTAAGGATTATTTATAACTAATGTAAAAACTAATATTGAAATCTCTAACCCATTTAGTAATCCATATATTTGTAAGTGAATAAATAATAAAATCAAATGAAGCATTTAATATTAATAAAATAATTTTAGTCATGCTTTAAAATTTGAACTAGAAATTATATACAACTTAAAATGGAACTGGGTGATGAATATTCATATGTCTCTCATAAATAAATGAGATAATAGAAATCCCTTAACTTATGTATTGGATTCATTATTTTATGTAATAAACTCATGTATATTAAATATATGTATATTATAAATCGATAATAGAACTCTATATATATATATACTATACCACATATGTCCTACTTTTGACCACTTATTACCAATTTATTACAAAAACTATGTTATAATCATGTTTCGTGTAAAAACTACTTATTTTTAATTATGTTTATATTCTTTATTTTTGGTCATCATAATTTTATTATAGTTAAATTATATATAAAATAATAATCATGAATAATTTTCATATTTATACATCAAATATAAATTTATAAAAAATCAAGAAATATGGATTTGAGAAATGGTGTATTATAAAATAAAGGAGACGGTAGGTCATACGTACACATGAGTGACTTTTCAATTTTCAACCATTATTGTAGAAAATAATATGTAACATTTTATCATTATATAATGGTAATAACATCACAAATAGTATATATACAATTTTAAATATAATTATAAATATATTTCTATTGTTGTAGTGATGAAAATAGAGAGAATAATATCACATCCGGAAGGTTGTTGTCCAAATGTACACAAACGACGTTATCATCTTTCAGTGAGTTGTAAGGAATGAAATAAAATTATATATTATCTATAAAAAATGATAAATATTTCATTAAAATAATTATTGAATAACTTATTTCATTTATAATAATTAATTTTATATGTATTATATTCTATGAATATAATTACAGAAAAATAAATCACATCACTCTACAAGGTCATAGTCAGACATACACATGAGTGACATTATTGTATCCCCTATGGAATGAAACATGAAAAGATATATATATATATATTATAATTAATAAATATGTATAAATATTTTATAAATATCATATATATAATTTTTATCTATCATCATACCCAACCATGGGAATTTGTAATATAAAAATGAATGACTTTGTTTTCGGAAGCGGTAGTCAGCTATAGACAAAAATGATGATTTTGTAAAACATTTTATGAATGTGTAAATGGTTTTATGTCATTACAATAACATTAAATATATTTTTTTATAAAATATACTAAGGTTATAAAACCACATTGTTTAATAATAATTTAAATAGGTGGAGGAAGAACTAAAATAAGTACGGTCAATAATGAACATTGACTTTTCTATTTGTAACCATCACATGTTTTCGTAAAAAACATATCATGACTATATTTCAGAAAAATATAATGATTCAAGGATTGGATAATGAAACGTGGTAAGTGATTTTGGTATTTTATGTATGAATAAATATTATTTCAAATAGTGAAGAAGAGATAATAGGGGTTGTCCTTTTATAATTGATGTGAGGGGCACACATGTAATTAATTAAAAAAGATTTAACCAACTATTTGAAAATAAAAAAATGTTAAAAAATGTTTTATTCTCAAGAGTTATATTTTATAGGGTGTAAATATTGATAGAAAAATGTTTTGGGAAATGTTTTGGTCATTTTTAACCATTCTCATTTTAGTTTAACCCCTGCTAAAACTAATTTTACCTTAACTGCGGTAGATAATTATTTCTATTATTATTATTTGTTATGGTAAAAAACTGTGTTGATTGAATTAGATTATAAAAATTATTATTATTAAAATTAATTTTTCAATTTTAAAAATTCCATTTTTAATGGAAGAACATTTTAGATTAAAATTAATCATATAAAATTTATTAGAAAGACAGTATCCAGAGAAATGATCGAAAGGATACAATATTGTTATCACACAAATTAATATGAAAATTACTCCAATGACCTAAAAACAAAATAAATAGTTTATTTAATTAATATTAATATAAAACCAATTTAAAATAAAAATTACGCCAAAAAAATTTAACTGAAATTGTATTTTTCATTTAGAAATAAGTATTTTTAACTATTCAATTTTATAGTATTTTTATAAAATTATCAAAAAGAAAACCTATGAAAATCATTATATTATGATTCGAAAAATTAATTATATTTTTATTAATATTTTTTCAATAAATATAAAAAATCATTTTTAATGTATGTGTGAAAAAATTCAACAACACAAATATTGTAAAAATATATACATATGCATAAAATTGGATATATTATTATCTCATATCTAGAAAAAATAAGATTAATGATAAAATTTTCATTGAATATATTTTGAAAAAATATCCTTATACAGATTTACAAAATGATATTTGTTTTGTTTATTGTGGTAAAATGTGTTCGTTTTCATAAAAATATATTTTTAGATAATGAATTCCTTTGTTTACAAATAGTTTTTATTTATATTTATAATTATTTATTAAGAAAATAATTAATTTTATAAACATGTGTATGCTATATATTTTTATAATTTATTTAATAGTATTAATAAATGTCAATCTAATTTCTAGTTAATAACAATCATATTAATAAATATTATTTTGGTATTATTTTGTGTTTCAATTAAACTCAATGTATCATGTGTCTCAAGTTAAAACTAATGTTGTGTGTAACTCAAGATAAACTATGTGTTATATGTGATGAAATAAAAAAATTATTGTCAAATTTTATAAAAAATAGAAAGTATAAAATATATTTGAAAACAAAATATCTCAAAAATACATGGAGTGTTACATAAACAATATTTAAACACTATGTTATGAAATTGATGAATTCATTTCTCTAAAAATAACATCTCATAGTTGTCAGGGGATGCCCGTAAAGATATAATAAACATACTCTCAACATTATAAATTAACACTCTATGCATGAAAACTAATAATGGTTGGCCTATATGCATTACAAATAATAACTGACTATGAAAAACTCATTGTCTATTATAGACATCCATTACTGGTTTCGTAAAATATTTTTTAAACAATTTTATAACTATGAAATACATAATTTCTTTAATTTTATACCTTGTCCAATTCATTCATAATACTTTCATCTAACAGTTTACATGTCTTGAGTAAACAATCCAATACCAATGTGTCTGGAAAGGTTTCTATATTAAAATCTATGGTTTCCAAATAAAATTTCACTACATATATGAACCAACCCTTAAATTTATCAAATGAAAAAGTGTATGATATTTTTGGGTATAAACATGATTTCCAATTATGTTTTTATACAAATGACGTAGTAATGAAAAAAAATAATTAAAACCCAAACTTTCAATCCATAATTTTCCATGAAATTTAATAAATCCAAATATAATAATAAAATTTATAAAATAAATTAACAATAAAAATTTGGTTTCACATTTCTGTTACATTGTTTATAATATATTATCAATTATATTGGTGGTTTTTGTTATTTTTTGTGTTATAAATATCATATGTTGACCAAAATTTATAATTATGAGTTGCTTTCATGCATGGGTGTTTGAAGTGGAGTTCCCCTCCAAGGAGAGGTTTTTTTATCACATTGTGTCTCTTATTATAACCATTATGGATAATCTCTATGTAGGGGGAATAACTATACTAGTTATAATTATTTCTTCAGGCTTTTAGATTTTTGGACGGGTTTCACATATTCATGGAAACATTTGATTATATTTTGGAATATATTTATTATATTGTGAAGATTCTATAAATATTGTAAATTTATTTGGTTGTTTCTTATCCATTATTTTATAATATATTAAATTTAATTATTCCTATCCCACCAACTCATATATTGGGGAGTGGTGGTTTGCTTTTTCATTACCATTTTTCATTGATTGATATATTTCTAGAGGCTGAATGTCGCGTGGTAGGGATAATTTTGAAACCATCCTAAAAAATTTTACTTATTTAAAATTTATCATTTATATTGAGTTTTTTGTGTTTATTAATATTATTAGAGTGTTTAGAAGATTCATAGAAGATGAATTCTTATACCTGATATATTTCATTAAATTATATTGGGGGAAATTTTGAAAACTAATGTGGTATGAAAATTTCTATATAAGTTATAATTACATATAAATTAATCTTTGAACCAGGTAATGTTAATTATGATGAACCATTTAATGGTTAGTCATTCTATGAATGGGGATGGGGGTCACCATTTGATTATTATCTACTACTAATAATTCTTTTTAATGGTCATTCACATCATGAACCAAAAGTTCACGTCTTGAATCTTTGGAGGGGAGACACTTCACACCATTAAGATGTTTTTTCAAACAAAGATCAGTTTCAGACCTATATAATAAATTTTTTATTATTTTTTTCCATTTTACCAAATTACTATATTGATAAATATTGGTATATACAAGGATATTTCCAAATTAATTCAATATGTTTTTTGATATCATCCTTGTCGACATCGATTGGATTTCATATGGTGAATCAACATCTCGTATTATTCCTTACTCATTCATTTTCAACCAATTTTATCTCGGTGTTTACTTATTCATTAACTTCAATGGAGTCTATGATTAAATTACATTTTTTTGGGGGACTTTAATTTGAGTTTTTTTTGTTTTGGGATGGTAGATGTTTTCTTCAATCTTGTGGGATCATACCTTTTTAATAGAAAATTTATCTAGGTCTCCATGAGGAGTACCATATCTATTTGAGGAAGATTATTCTATGTAAGAGATTTGTTTTTAATTATATAGAATTATTTTTGTAACATCCCAGGTAAATAAATAATATTACATTCTAGTTTTTCTCCCTATTTGTGAATAAAATTTTAATATTAATTTAAATGTAACGCTATGCTCTATGGCTTACCCAATACACAACAACGAGTTCCTTTGAAATCTTACATTCCACTCTAATAATAAAATAATTTTATTTTAAATGGTAGTTAACACCTAGCCGTTGTAATGAAGGGAATGAACAGAAATAACTAAAAAATGATTATATATGTTTTTCAAATATTTTTACTTTTTACAATAAATGTTAGAGGATTAAAAATGTGAATGAATCCAATTTTAAGTGTAAACATTGTAATATTCTTTAAAAGGTTGATTAACCGCCTTTTGATAGAGAACCTATTTTAAATCCACTTTTTTACAATTAAATGTGTTATATTTGACAAAATAAAATTCTTCTTTAGAATCGGGACATTAAAATTTACATTGTGTGAATTTTTGGTATTTTTCCGATAAAGTTCATTTTTTAATGAATAGTGAAAAATGTTGTATTTTAATTCAAAACATCTTTTTAATCTAATTTATTTATATGATTAGATTGTTTTTTGGATTGGTTTTAAAGTGAAATTAGAATATATTTTTACCATTTAATCCAATAGTGGTCATTGAATTAATTTCACTTTGAAATTGTACTTAAACTAGTGTCAATCTTTTGATATATATTGTTTCATAAAAACACGCTATTTATTCTGACAGTGGGAATTAATTATTAAATTAATTAATGTAAATTATATGTTTTGAATTTGGTAAAATAGACATAATTTTTGAATTTATAATATCAAATATATCTTAGGGTGAATTTTTGGTATTTTTCTGAAAAACTTCAGTTTTTGATGAATAGTGAAACCACTAAGTGGTAGTTAAAGAAACTAATTTTTCCTTTAAATGAAACTTTACCACTTCTGTGATTTGATTTTCAAAAATCCGACATACATGGTGTTCATTAGGATGTAAAATTTGGTTCAATGAGATTAAAATAATTTTTTATGAATAGTAACTTTTAACTTTTATTAATCGCGATTAAAGGTAATTAGTGTGATTTAAGGTAAAAATGATATTATAATAAAATGGAAATATATTGACACTTGTCCTAACCCTATTGGATGAGTCATGGCCGACCAAGACAACCCATGGGTAAATTTTTGGGACCCCATGGATCCACATGGGTAAGATAATGAAATTAATGCCTTATATTTAAAGTAAAAGTAAAACTTACATAAACATGTATTGTTTTACTAACAAAAATTTTACATGGGTTTATATAAGTCATATTTTTTACTATAAATAGTAATTATAAATATAAAAATATTTCCTATATCATATTATTTTTGTTATAATTTTTAGACATTAAATAAATTAAATTATTTATGACATCATGATGATGCAGTGATTAACGCATTATTTAACGATTTAAATAAAATGAAAAGATAATGTAAAATATAAGACCTAAACATGTCAAAAACCTATTGTATGGGTGGATTTAGAAACCTTATCATCTTATCCTCGCAATATATCCTTTTGGGACCTTTAAATTCAGAAAATAATTTTATAATAAAGTAATATTTTATAACATTCCAAGAGTGCCCCATCCTCTTCTCTTATAAAAGGCCCCCACCTCTACCACTTTACCCACACCTCTCAAGAATTTTTCTCAGACAAACCCTGCACATTTCATCTCTACACATCCCTCTATTCATCATTGAAGACTCACCTTTGGGAAGAATCCTTTCCAAGGAAGCCTTTGGGCTCAAATCAAAAAGAATTACTCGATTTAAACGTAATGTCTTCCCTTGTGTTCTTTTGTTTTATTTTTCTTCTCCAACCCTATAAACTATTTTTATTCTTTTATTTTGTAAAAAAATAGTATATTCAATATACTATTATGTTTTTAAGTTATGGATTCGAGCTACACTTACACACACCTTTGTCTAATGGTTAAAGAACATATTGTTTCTGTGGATGGAGAATTTCTACCTCACGAAACGATGATTGTTCAATCTTCTCTTAACACCTTTCATGGTGGCCATTATGATGTCACTATATTTTATATATGATATATATGGTATTTATGTTTTATATATTCTTCTGAATTTTATATTTAAAACATGCCTTTATGCTTTTCATGTTGTGCAAATGCGATAATTTCATACGAGGAAGTGTGGACTACCGCCCCCTCAAGTGATGTGACACGTTCATAAAATACATGGAATGTATAAAGAATTAAACTAATGAATATATGTTACCTGTATAACATATATATTATAATTTAATTATAATATATATATCTCTCAATTATTTTTAATTCCATTAATATGACAATGAAATGAAAGTAACGTTCATGCGTACGTACGGCCTACCGTCTCCATGAACGGTGCATTTCATTTCTGTTTATCTCCAATTGTTATGGAGTAGTATAAAATGAATATTTACTGGATATATATGATATTTAAATCATTAATACTATTCTGGATATGATTTACTTATAACTACATGGAGAATCATTTTCAAAAATGTTCATTTTTTACTCATGTACCAAACATCGACAAAAACGTCTGATATGAACTCACATTATTAACCAATTATTATAACATTATAATATGTGATATAAACTGAATAATAATCTTTAAAAGAGTTCCTTAAGAAATTATAAATATACCAAAGTTTATTATTCAGGAATATAAAGAAACGAACAAGACAAGTCAGACTTGAGGAAAGGGATCCAACCTCTCTCGTTCTTTTTAAGTACTCCCTTTTATGTAATTTCTTATAATCTCATCATTCTTATGTTTGAGGATGTTATTTTATATTCATAATACTGTAATTTTTTTCATATTATGAGAGACCCTATTTTATCTCATAAATCCATTTTTGGAAGTTTTTAGTGGCGCCGTTAGGCTGCAGAGTTTTCGTAAGGGATTTTTCATCTCACTTTTATTCCTGTGAGATTTATGCTACATTTTCCATAATTTTCTTTTGAGTGGTGTATTTACTGCCCATTATTCTACTCTTGTTGTAATATAATTTCATTTATGGGTATTTACATCAATGTTGTATAGTCTTTCTTTCATGGGGTGTATGTTTCAAAAGTTACCCAATTCGGTAAGGGAACCTTTCACCCTCCTTATTTTAAATGATTTCTTTTTTAGGTCTTTTAATCATATTATGATGGGATATGTTCTTATATATCCTTATTGCGATAAATTTTATATCCAAGTGATGTGATACCCCTTTTTATCTCTCATCTACTCATTTTATGAATTTTGAAGTGTCGTCGTTAGGCTGTCAAATTTTTGCAAGGGAACTTCTTAACCCAATTTTGATTATTTGGGATAAACTTGTACTCCTTGAATATGTCATTATATGAATATGTGTGAATAACCTCTGATTGTTTTACACATAATATCCACATATATTTTGTGTATTCATTTTTTACACATAATTATGTAATTGATTAATCCTTAATCGAAGGATACCGACTTTTTAAGGGACTTCATCTCAATATCCTTTCATTGAGGCATATTTTGTCTTATACATAACTTTCTATTATACGGTGTATAAACCCCTTTGACTTATACTTTTATTCGAAAGGAATATTTACTATACGAAGAATTTTACTAAATGACAAAAATTATGTTTCCTTTTAACTTACGCGGTGACAATGACCTTTATGCTGCCGTGAGTATCATTTAATCTTTGGCTTTCTCAACAAGCCATTATATTTTTTTTAAAAGTAAATAAATACCATATACTCTTTTTGGTATTGAAAATTGTTTTGATAGTGGAGTTTTTATGTCAATATATTTAAGTGATATATTGTGCTTGAAATGTAGAAATGTTTTCTTTCCTTTATAATTGTTTTATGTATTATTATTTTATAATGGTACTTGGACATTAGAAGGGTGGTTACGTGATAAACCATATGATGGGTGGTGTCGTGAATACCAGGACGGGTGGTTACATTATAACCTCCAATGCATTGGGTATGGAAGTCGTCTGTATCGCTATTCCATTAAGTATGTGTGGAAGTCGACCGTATGTTTATTCCATTTAAGTATGTTTATATCCCAAGTTACATTTATATGTTCTGTGTTCTTTATATGGGTTTTATGGTAATCTTTTGGTTATAAAAGGGTAAGTAATGTTATTTTATTCAGTAGAAGTGTTTTACTACTTCATTAAGGTGAAATGTATTACTTTGGAAAAGTAGTCATCGTTTACTTGTTGTTTTGAAAAACTAACCGTTTTCTTTCATTGTGTACCCTTTACTGGGATTTTTATGCACATCCCAGGTTTTTTTTGAAATGTATTTCACAAGTCAGGGGAATGGTACTTGATATGATGATAGTGTCAAGGAAGTTTCAAGAAATACTCCATGTTTTAATTTAAATATGTTTCCGTTGATGGTAAAAATGAATACTATCTTCTATGTATCCACTTTTTTTAAATGTGGAATGTAATGCAAGTTTTATGATATAATTCTCTAAAACTCTAAACCTGAAAAGATTCTCAATGTGAATTATTCATTTAATTCAATAATAAGTAATGTTTAAGGCCGGGGCCTTATAATTTTGTTTTAAAAATTCATAATATAATATATTATAGTAATGTATTATATATTCAATGTATTTAAAAACATTTTTTATATATTTATGTCTACTTATGAATGGATTTATTAATGAATTTTATGGGGTGAAAAGATGTCAAATGTTATTGCATACATATAACCTATGATAATTCCTGATGGTCTCTCCCAATTGTTTTATTAGTATTAGAATTTTATTTTTTCCCTATTGTTTTCATGAAATAATCCATGTTTTTGAATTGGATTCATTGAGAAAGATTTTATGATTTTCAAAATTATTTTTAATTTAATAGAATCATAATGTTATTTTAATAGAAAAAATGTACACTAAATTATATATTCATTCGTAAAAGAATCATTTGAAAGAAGATATGATAAATGATTCGTGTTCATAATACAACAAGGTTACCCATTATAGATTTTTTTTCATAATCCATATAAGGTTATAGTGAATTGATTAACTAAACTAGTATCATTTTTATCAGAACATGGGGCGTAGCCCATTATTGACATTCCTCAGTTGGGTGATCATGATACTTAATTACACTAGTATGATTTTTTTTATTTAATAATATTATTTAAAAAGTCATTTTTATTATTTACATTAGGTAAAATTATTGATATAGTGTCCTCGAATTGTATTTTTCATTAATAAATTTCCATAATATTTTATTATATTATCGAAATGGATTTCAACATGTTCTGGGAAATCATCATTTATTACAATTGAAATGGATTATTTTTCATTTAGGATTTAATTTTATTTGAAATTAACAATATTGGGTATTTCCTTGTTCCCAATAAAATCAATATAATCTTATTCAAATTCAAAAATATTATTTCAATTTACATATTTCTCACTATGTTTAAATAATAATTGAAAAATCCGTATTCTTTATATGTAATTAGATGTGGTTTTTATTTTTTAATATTCAATTAAATGTAAAAATATTATTTGTTATAATTTTTTTAAAACTATCATTAATGGATTGATTATTTAAATAAAATAATAGAAATATTTTAGAGATCCTACTATGATTGTAGGATGAAACAATGCACCAATAGTCAATTGGTTATGTTTGAAACTCTAATATTCTATAATTATCACAGTGTTACCTATAGTTTTAATTCAGTCCTTGTGCCTACATATGGTGAGTGGAATTTGGTGAGTGCTTGTGGAAATTGATTAAATATCTCGTAGAGAAAAGGTTGATTGTTTTGGATGTTGTATCAATAAACTAGGCTTTTGGTATTAGTATTTTAGTACTCATTATATATATTTTGGTTGTATTTTATATTTGTTTTACTAATTTTATTATTAATGTTTGATCATTTCATTATTCCCTATTTTTCATCTTTATTTATTATTGTCTATTAATTATTATATACATGGTATTCCAATATATAGGTACAGTAAACCATATTTTCACGTATGTTTCCAATTCTTGTGTAATCTGATTTAACAACGAATTCATTCCCATAATAGATTTATTGATTTCCTTGGACATGTTTTCAGTCTGAGGGGATCATGAATTCCTTTTTTCATAATGGTTAGATTTATATAGTTCTTAGTAGAGGGTAATCTTAGGATGGTTCATTACAGCTCTTCTTGCGGATCATATTGATTCCCAACCTCTATAAGATGTGTGTTTCAACACCCCAAGGCTCAATATACGTTTTCTTATCAATTAAAAACTCCTTGATAATAAAATCATGATTGATTTTGTTTCCATGGTAACTATATTTCTTTATATAGAATATATAAACACTAATACAATAGAAATAACAATAAAGTATTCAATTTGAAACCATGAGAACTATCGTATCATTTTTAGTGTGAAAAATATGTTTCGTATTCAATAATTCAATGTTATAAAAGACTATTTGGTAATTCAATCCATATATATTAATGTGTTTTTTATTTATTATCTATTTATTGGTATCTATTAATTAGAAATAATATTTAGTAGACACTTCTTCCCAGAATTATTTGGGAATGATATACTATAAAATCATTCAAAACAAACTCTCTAGGATAATTCTATTAATATTCTTCTTGATCACTTTCTTATTATAATTATACATATCAATTGATATGTATGAAAAATTAAAATTTATAAAAATAATTAAATCATTAAATTAGAACTCAAACCAGTTACCAGTATTATTTTTATTCATCTTTCTACCCTATAATTTATCAATAATAATTTTCTAGTTCACATATATTTGAATTGTTTCAAGCATGTTTTTATGAATACAAATGAAGACATTAATTTTGTAATCAATATTGTTCGTAAGAATATAATATCCTATTTAATGTTTGATAGTAATATATATATCCCATAGTAAAGAGTGGAAAATACAATGAGGTTTCGATTTTTCGTATTCCAATATTTTACTACATACAACACATAGACTTAATATAGGTATAATTTTCATAAAATTTAATATTGAAACTTGTTATTTTGGTCAATAAAACATGTTTACTATGTTTATCATAGACCTTGTAAATCACATTATTAGAGAATCTATTCCATTATATAGTGTTATAAAATAGTGGTACTTGGGAGGCATTAAATTAATTTACATGGATATTACAATACAAATTGTATTTTATATTCAAACTACTTCCAATAATCAAAGAGATGGATTAGTTGTCTAATATATTAGAAATAGAAATTTTTTAGAATGTTTATAATTTTGTTAATAATTATAAGGGATATAATTTTCTCTTTAATTTAAGAATCCCTATGAAATATTCATGTTTCTAAACCATCTTGACATGAATCTCTAATAATGATTTAGCAATAACCATGATATTTTAACTCCAATTACTCTGCAAAATACATCAACTATGTCAATATCTCTCTATATAGTAATTTACTATCTCTTTGGACACATATTAAAATTTCATTTTGAATCACTAGTACACTCATGGAAATAAAATATAAAATTACATTGATAACATCAAAATAATAAAAGTAATATTCTATTAAAATTAAACATTCAATATTTTTTATATTATTTAATTCTATTATGAATGTTCTTATTTATTTTTAATGGTTTATTATTTTCAATTAAAAAATTTCGTCATATTTTTAAACATAGAGTCTATATTCATAGACTAAATGATATCGTCATTAGTACCCATTTGATCACTCTAAAAAATTACATGTATTATTTAAGAATAAGTTTTAATACTAGTTTTTTCTAATTTTATTTGGAAAAAGTACACATTTTACCTATTTCAATGAAATTATATCACTATTACGCATCAAATTTTCATTAATAAAACAAAAAATGCTTTTAGATATTTTTTAATGTGTCAATCATGATCCTCATAAACTATCAGGACATATATCATTCATAAATATAATTATATTCTTCTAAAATTGTCTTTATGGGTGGTGACAACATTTCCCGGGTGTATGTTAATTGAATAAAATATAATATTCTTACAAATATTTTTTATTAAATATTTATTCATCTAAAAACATTTTTTCAGCATATTTTAGTTGTTGTAGATTCATTCTCATCATCTAGATGACCTTTTTCTTTTATGGAATGTATAATAACAACATGTGATTTTTTACCAATATTGATGGGGATATGAATATGGGTAACGAATGACATTCCATAAGGATTCATTTTTGACACATACTTATATAGACTAATAAGAGTTTTAAAAGGAATATTATTTTTATGAATTACCCTCAACAAAAATATATAGTGGTTAAAATAATATTATTTATTGAATTTTTCAATCATATATTTCATATAACTCAGTGATAATGATTCTATGACTCTAATTCCAATTGTTGTGTGCATTTTTGAGTGGCTATAAAAAATTAAAAACCAAGAAAAAATTACTACTATTTATATGTATTTGTATATTTTTATTGAATTTTATTATTTATAATAAATATTGTAAGATGAATTCAATCTTATACACTTGATGATAGTGCTTGTGTTAAATAAAATAAAGAAATATGGAACACAAGTTATAACATCATTTGAATCAAGTTTAATAAAAATTAATAATGAGAACTCCTCCACTGCTAAAATTATTATAAAATATGATGAAGTGTGATACAAGACTATAAATATTTAAATATACATTTTAAAATACATGATGATGATCTTATTATAATACCACGTGACAGTGATCAACTCCATCACAAGTTATTATACTCATCCATTCCTGGATGAATTTTAAATATGTACTAAGAGTTCATAAAAAATAGAAAAAAATATGAAAATTGTAATACTAAAAATCTCATATAAATATAAATTTCATTAATAAATTTATTTTGATTAATAAAGATGATCATATTAACACTATTTTAGGATCATTGTATTGATCGTCTGATTACTAGAATCCAGTCACTTCTCCCTATTCTACACCACAATATTACTCTAGTTTTAAGTGATATGTATACCACAAAATTAAACGATTAACATAGGGATTGATTCTATGATACATATCTAAAAATTAAAAATATATCATAAGAAAATAATATTATTCAATATTTCACACCAAATATAAAACCAATGAATGATACCCACTAAGAATTTGAAAAAAAAATGAATGCCTATAATGAATTCCCTAAAATGTGACATGAAAGTAAGGTGAATCATCAATATGTCAGAATGATTGATGATTATGTTTATACCATCTATTATTATATCTTCATAGAATAAAGCACACATGGAAACACAGAAACATGGCCTAGACCATAATGAGAAAATATTAATTGTTCCAAATCCTAGAAAAAAAATAATCATCATGGGAAAAATGGTGAATGAATTTAGTTATAAAATCAAATTAGATCAAAAAATAAATCCATCCAAAACTATATATAAGGATAAAATAAAATTACCAAATTGTGATAAGGGATATAAATTATTAATTGATAAAGATGCTAACTGAAAACAATACTTTAATAATATATAAATAAATCATACAGTCAATGTAATATAGATCTAATGTCGTATAGATTCAATAAGAATCCAAAATAATTTTCTTAAAATACAATTCAATAATAAATTTTTTTAAAATATTAAACAAATAGAAATTAAAATCATAGAAAATCAATCGATTTATGGACAGTACTTGATGAATCAAGTTATTTGATTTCTATTTTTTTATTTTTCTTACATTATATCATATATTATTTTTTAAAATAAAATTAATCTCCCTTGTCATTATTAAAACATATATCAGTCTTCTATATATATCTTTATAAATATATTAGAAACATTATTCATAGAACAAATGTAAATTTATCATGGTTATATAAAAGATAAATGTAATAAATATGTATTATAAAGTAGATGGTATGTCTATGATATTTTTGAAAAAGATGTATAGTTTAATATAAGTTTTCATGGGTAATAAATCAATTCATGATACTAATTGTATCAGTATAGTAAGTTAAATCTATTTATCTTTATAAAACTAATGAAAAAGATTGATACTTCATGATTATTTTTTGAGAAAAACGTTTTTTTTCATGAAATTCAAATACATCCAACTATAAAAAATTAATATATATATTATGATAATGGAAAAATATTTATAATAGTTGAATGTTTTTTTATATTATGAATGTATAGTGTACATGTATGTCTAATCTAAATTATCAGAAATGTAATTTCCTAATTTTATGTAGAATATTATCTTATGATATTGTATTATGATGTTTGTGAGTGAGTGGTTTTTTTAATCTTCAAAAATATAGTTAAGAGGTGTTTAGACCCAATGGGGCTTAACATATTTTCAAGAAGATAACCCTATACTCTGAGGATTTTATATTGATCAGTAATTCAATACATATGAATTTTAGATAACTAATACTTTCTATTTATTTTGTATTAATCAAGATTCCTTTAACTATAATATAAAATGATAATTATCCAATAATTTTGTATTTAAAATATTTCTAAATTGTTAAAGATCGGGAATGTAATGATCTATTTGAAACATCTCTTTGTAAAATTTTCTATATTTTGTATCGACGAATTCAATAATAATAATAATTGATAAATCTTAAATAAATTTTTTACAACGTGATTTATCATTTATTTTATATAATTCACTTGTTAACATCAAAAAAACAGAATTTTGAAAATTATTACTATTTTGTGAATAAATTCGTTTTATATTATATGGGTATTTTCTACATTGAGAAAATAGATAATTAACAAAAAATAATTAAATACTTATAATTTATACCTTAGTCTGTGAAAAAACCCATTAAAATTTAAAATATTACAAAATGATAATAAATATAAAATATTAATACAATTATACAAACAGTAGGATCACAATTATTGGCTAGAATCATCCATCTTCAAATAATAGTATGGAAATGAAAAAAATATATTTTAAAAATAATTGACATTATTGAAAACTGAAATTTAATACATTGAGAGGAACTTATCTAAATAATGATTCAAGGAATGAAGATGTATTTATAAGAGTAAATGTGACCATTGGAATATTAATGTTATTGTTGGGAAATTTAATTTGACCATCATAATTTGTAACATAATAAAAAATAATAATTTCTTTAATTAAATAATATTTATCATGATTAATTTATTTAAATGTATATATTATAGTTAAAAATAATAATTATCATGATTAAAAATATGAATGGAAATATAGCCACATTTTTAATAAACATTATGTTAGTGTTTTACATAAAATTAATAAATTTTACATTAAAATTTAAAATTATATATGTTAGTTATTATTCCTATAAAATTAATCTAATTTTTAAATTCATCAATAATTAATTTTCCAATAGATATTTTTTTGTTAATTTTTTCAATACATTAATTTTAAAGTGTATAATAAATATATATATTTTCTTATAGCTTGTATATCATAAATTAAAAATCAACTTTTTTATAATGACATAATAATTTATAAAAAATGTTTGTATAAACAATAATATTTAATTTGATAAATTTTTTATTATAATAAAATAATCAGGATTTCCAATTAAAAAATCATTCCAAAGTCAAAAAACTCATATATTGCATTATGATAATATTTCCCCATCTATTCCACTTGTAATTTTGATGAAAATTATGAATTAAAATTATAAACTAATTAAATATATTCTAATAATATTATTTAATTAAAATATAGTTCATAATATCAAAAATATCATTATTAAAATATACACCATAGATACATTTTTTTATTGGATATATTAACTCAAAAAACACATCTCGTATAGTATAAATATCTCCTCTACCTTCACATGGAATACCCCTCCTCCATCACCTGATGAATCCAACACTTGTAGAAATTACTCTCCCTTAATCCTCTTAGAATATATAGGGTCATTATGGATCCACTCATCTATAATCATCAATGGAATTTAGATGTGTATATAAGAAACTACATCATGAAGAGTGTACATTCTCATTAATTACCACATTCATTCTCTTCTCCTCAATCTATTTTACTAAACTAATTTATTACTAATATATTATAATGATAACTAATATTTATGTTAAAATTATATTAATGGGTTTAGAAAATTGGAAATATTATATTTATAATATATTGATTTTTTTAATTCCAATTCCCACTCACATTGATAATGTCCCATTAATGATTGTTTAACTACCCACATGGTTGTTTATAATTATTTTTTATGTATAATAATAAATCTAGATATTAAATATTTATTTATTAATATATTAATGTATAAATACGTGTAATTTAATCTTCTATAAATAATTATACTTATGTAGAAATTTCATTAAATATATTGGGAAATAGAAGAAAAATAAGAACTATTTGTGGAAATTATGATGTCAAAATGGATCAATATAAACACTGAAATAATAGAAAATATAATAGAATTATTATTATTTATAAATTATTACATGAAGAAATGTAATCCATTTTGTATTAAATGTGTTAATGAACCTATTGTTATTATTTAGGAGGAAAAATGTATTAAAATAAAGCAATATTTAATGTTTGGGGATTGTCAAACCCAACACCATTTCATTGGGGTTTTCCTATTTCATGACATCTTATGTTTTTATATTTCTCTCATGGTTATTAAATAAAATATCATTTGTCTTCCCATTTCGTTTCATGCATATTTATGTTTCCACCTTGATTTTTTTGTCAAATACAATGATTTTTCAAAAAATACCTTTCTTTCCTAAACCAATAATTGTTTCCTATTGAGGATTTTTTTCATTGATTTATAACCATGATTTCTATACCAAATGTGGTTACACTTATTAATTTTGGTACCCTATTTCTTATTAATGAAAGTACTTAGTATGAAATTCTGATGAACCCCATTACATTCCAAACTGTTATTTTACAACACTGATTCTTATAATTATTATGTGGAGGTCATAATATTGTGAATATTTTGATATTATTGGCGGGTTCATAATTATATAAACCTATAATTTCATGTTAATGAGATGTATTTAATTTGAATATATTTAATATGAATTATAATGATTCACAAATTTTTTATCAATGATTATGTTATGATTTATGCAAATATATTATTTTTAGACATGATACTAGCTTGGTTCACAACTATGTACGATACTTAACCACTATGATATGATGTCTCATTTTTATACATCATCACATTCCATTAAATTCTGCAATATCATCCTCCTTCTTAAGATGATGTTCGAATGGTTATTACATGATTATGATGATTATTCTCACCAACATACTACTTATTCTTGTCTTTTGTTTATGCTATGATATATTTTAACTCACTTAGATTTTACCTCAAAAATTTCATTGATAAAAATTCTTAGTTGATTTCATGTAATGATGATAACATGAGATTTTATAACTTTAGAGAAGAATGATTCAAAAAAAGTTTATGTTTTTTATGTGCAATTGATATATGAGACCAATTATAGAAATACACTAGTCCTTGGTATCCTTGATTGAAAAATTATTATATTATTTAACACAAAAATTAATATAATATATATTTATAAAAAGTATACATCAATATAGTTGGTAACATATATAATTTTAGTAAATTTATTATTTAGTGTTTGAAATGTGTGGTAAAACCGTAGGTATTATTCTATATATAGGTAAACATCATTGAAGAATAATTTTAGAAAATGGATAATCATAGGGACCCCATAAGATATTTCATAGAGTTGGACTCAAAAATAATAATACATTATTTATTCAAAATTTGTAGACTTATATATTTTTTTAAACCATTTTTATTTTTCAAAATTATGGTAACATGAGAAATTAGGGCAAAAACCCATGTGAGGGAGAATTCAAAGAATATGAAATTGGCATCAACAGTTCCATGCAATGTGTATTTCAAAAATTTATAGTGATATATACCAAGGTGTCTTGGGAAATGAAAAAAATCATCAACCTAGTTGAACATCCACCTTTAACAAAAAAGGAACAATTTCATATTGAGTACATAATATGAAAATGACCACTAGTTTTCAGTAGATCTTATTGTATACTTTTCATGACATAATGTGTTATCTCAATAGATATAATGTTTTTTGAAGTGTTATGATAATTACAAGGTTAATATGGATTCCAATTATTTATATGGATATGAAAATCAATGGTTAAAATTTGCAATGAACTCTAATTCGAAAGATGAAATGTAATTTATAGAGTGAGAAGATATTATGAAAATATTTCTTAATAATTGTTTGCATTAAACTATTTTAAAAAATATTTATAGATATTTCTTATATCATAAAAAAATATAATCTAACATATCATGGATTTTGAGGAAAATTTCAGAAGGACAGTGAGTTATGCCTCATGATTTTATATCAACAATTTTTTCAAAATAGATATAAACTTTACTGGATTAAAAAACACATAAAAAAAGATATAAATATTAGTGACTTCTAAAGTTTAAATTAATTGGTTTGATTTTCTATCAATGTAGATATTGTGTTCTGTGATTTCTCTTTTGGACATGGTTATAATAAGATACTAATTTATTTTCAATAAATCGTGCCAAATGACAAATGAGGGAATAAGACTCAACCACCTAGGTATAAAATATTTTGGAAGAGGCATGAAAGGAATATCATAAATATTATGGGAAATTCTTCAAGTGTATAAGAGATGGCAAAAAATATTATTAATGTTAATGTTATATGAAGAATATAGAAAACATTATAGAAGAATGTAAGAAACTTTCTAATGCACCCCATGGTAAAATGCATCAACTATAGTGAGAAATAGAGTTTTATTTGTTAGTTAACTACATTATCTGTCATTGAGGTTAATCAGAATTTGAAACCATTAAATCCAATGAATTAGTAGATATATTATTCCATTACTACTACTAATATGGAGCATGAAAATTATGTCTTATACGGTACACTTCTTGTTTAATCATGAATGGAAAATGATTTATCAGATTGTGGTTCTATATATTATTATATATTTGGCATGTTTGATAGAGATATTTAATAAATTCTTTGAAAACATGAAGTACATATACCTATAAAAACATATAGTAGTTCAATCATTGAAACCCAAGTGTTTGAATAATCTCTTGTTAGTGTATATGGAAATATATTACCATATAATCTCATTATCTATCCCCAATATAATCATGATGTTACACTAATAAAGTAATATATTTCCTTATATATATATAGAGGACATCTACTTTCTAGAAAATGATTTTTTAATCATATATCAAACCAATATATTATTTTGAAAAATAGAATGGAAGATCATGAATTACCATTTTTTTATCCATCAATATTGTGGGTGCTGATACCCAACAAAAAATCATACATTTCCCAAAATTGTTGATTCAACTGAAGGAATATATCATGTTTAAATTCCCCTTTTATGAGAATACATTGATTTATTTCTTGAATAGTTACACAAACATACACTAAATCATGTGGTAGATTTGTCAATATATATTATACACTGATCGACTACTATATCTAAAGCACACTATAGGATATCCCTAATCAAACACAAGGATATAAATAAGAAGATATAATAAAATTTGGACATTGGATTCTTAAGCCCTAGTCTATCACATTGTACTGTGCCAGTTATCTATGTCAATAAAAAAGAACAATCAATGAGGTTTTGGATTGATTACTAGGATCTCAATAATATCCCCATAAATAACATATATCCATATCTAATGATTGATTAATTTTTTAATAAACTATGATGATATTATTACTTCTCAATGGTGGATCTTCTTTCAAGACATCATTGGATGTTGTTTAAAAAGAAAGATATTCATAAGACCAATTTTTCTTTCATTTATGGACATTATTGGTTCATATGGATTTACTTAGGACCTATTAATTCCCCTTTAATCTTAGTTCAATCAAGTATGGACTAAAGGCCATAGATTTGTTTTTTTATTTTTTTGATAATTGTATTTTTAAACTGGGTTGAGATTGAATCCACACATGAACAATAAGCCTAGTTTCACAATAACAACTACATGACCTGATGTCCTAGAGGCAGGTGACCTAATATATTAACCAAAGGTCCAACCAAAAATCCTTATATAACTACCCATTAATAGCATATAGATTATTGAAGTATTGTCTCCCATCAATTTATGGATGACCTTCTTTCATTTCTCCATATAGAGTTACATGGTTCCTTATACCGATAAAAATTTCTATAAATATAGTTCTCATAATATTATTATTTTGGATTTTTTGGATTCTACATTCAATAAATCAACATCCAGGGCATCCCCTTGTGTGTTTAATATGGGATACATCTTAGTCCTTGTGGCCATAAATCCCCTGGATAAAGTGTTTGAGGTTGCCCGAAGGTCTTATAGAATGATGGCCCTATGGCTCTAAGGCCTTAGGATGCTTGATGGAAAAAATCAGTGTTTTTTAGGCTTAACTCAGGAGAATAATTATACTTCTATAGTTTTTTCAATAGTAACTACTATATTATCTACTACAGTGTTATTGAAGTACCTTAAAAAAATTACGCATTCCTTGATTTTATCCTATGTGTATAGGCATTCAAGATTGATCCTTTAAAATTTGGTTATAGATTAATTGGACATAAAACATCATTTTTTTGATGTGTAGAGTATTTATATAAAACCTTTAAATATTTGTGGAAGTGTTTATTGATGATATTCTAATTTACTCAATAAGAAATGAGAAACATGATTAAAATCTATGGATTGAAAAGGTGACATTACGAAATGTAAAAAATGCCTACTATGTTTAGAGATGTGTCTTTTGGATGGATAAAATCCCATTCTTATGACATGTGATCATATGTGAGGGGATATTTCTTCAACGTACAATGTAAACTCTAATTGATGAATGGTCCAGAATAACTCGTTTCAAAATAATCAATATTTTTCATTTCTTATCGGGTTTCTACAGTTTTTTTGTGAGATGTTTCTCAAAATTATCTAGTCAACTAACTATATATACAATGAATGTGGAAATGTACCTTCCAGTGTTATTACAAATTTTTATCTATACAAATTATTTTTTTATGATAGCTTATATTATACTCTACAACATGTTAGACAGGCTCTAATAAAACAATAGGTTATCTCGCGCTACACATGACACTATGTTCTAAAAACCCATGATATATTATAAATATTGTTATTTATTCTTGACCACTATATTCATTCAATAAAATAGAGGAATATTAATAGTAATAAATATTTTTCATATATTAAATACATTATTTTTATAAAAATTGAATATATGGGAAAAAACGTAAAAAAATATTAACTTCTATATATGTTTTGAAAATACTAAATTCTATAAAAAATATTTGAGGAAATTAATAAAAAATAATTTCGGAAATATTAAAATATTAATGTTTTAAAAACTTATTCACTTTTTTAATAGTTAGTCAAAATTTTATTTTGGTTAATTTTTTGATATTTTATTGAAATGATTTATTAGATGATTAATAGTGAAAAATACATAGTTTTAATTGAAAATTGCATTTTAAAATTTATTTATAATTTTAAATTATATTTATTATACGTTTTATGTTAATCCTAGATCAATTCACAATTTATTAATCCAACATAGATAATTGGAATGAATTTCTTAAATAATTTCTATATAAACCCTTTGTAAACTATTTAATATTCTCTCTTTGAAACCCTCATTACTCATCACGTCTTCATGATAAAATTTATATTAAATTTTGAAATTATGGAAATATAATTTAAAAAATGGATAATATATTTAGAATCAAAATAATTTTTATTATCAAATTATTTCAACATAATTTTCACCAAAATAAATAGTCAAAATAGTAAAAATCATTTAACACAGTTAAGGTAAAAATGGAATTACCAGGACGATAATATCAAAATATAAGAGATAAATGTAACCAAAATAATCCAACACACAATGGATGATCATTTTATGACATTAATACTTATATGATCGAGAATTTTCAGTTTTATAACCACGTTTCTTAGTAAAAACATGGGTACCAAATTTTCATTCATAAAATTATAAGTGTTCGAGTCCCCTCACTAATAAAAGGACACCACCTATCCTATATTAAATACACATTTATACTATTTTGGTTCAAACTATTATCACCCAAATAATTATAAAAATTCTCTCATATAATCTTAGAATAAATTTTTCTCAAGAAAAAAATCCAACATATGATGGATTTTGGTGATAACCTAAGAAGGATACAAAAAGAAGAATTATTATTCATCAATGATCTATTTTATTTTATATATTCCATCATCCCTTAAATTCATATTATAACATGATGATATTTTTATAATGGTATCTTTAACATAATTATTTTTTTATGGTATGTGAATTACCTACAACAATATCAAAATTCATAAAATGGGATACAAAATCATCTTATGAGTTAATGGTTGAAAATCACCTCAATAGGTGATGTCATTCAATTTCTATTACAACCTCTCAATGAAATACATAAAGATTTATTTATAATTTATATATATTGTTTTTAATATATATTTATATTTATATATTTTAAATTCACATATACCATTACACTCTCTATATTTTAGGAATACAGTAATGTCACTTCTATGTGCGGCATATTACTTGTCACGAACCAACCCGGATCGACCCTAAACCGGTCACCTAAGCTGGCCCATGACACGGTCTCAAGCCCATCTCCCCTTATTCTATAGGTTGACAACTAGCGGTGAGGGTGTAAGGTAATTCAGGGTGTAGACGAGACCCTCTTATCAAATTGAAGAAAAAGGACAAAATACTGCAACATAAAAATCAGTGTATAAAAATAAGAAGCATTGGAAAACATTTTTTTTCATTTGTAATGTTTGAACAAAATTGGGGAACATCAGTTTATATAGAATATGCATTCATGACATGTTAACGATACAATCTAAGTAGTAAACAATGTAACATACTTAAACATTAATGCAAGAAGTAGATAAACAAAATACTCAAGACCGAGGAAGATCTCCATCAGCATCCCGAGCCTTAGATTTGTCTTTTTCTCTTAACTCCAAGTACAAGAAACAACAACATAAAGGTACTACAACCAAAAAGAATCTTCTCGGGTACCCAGGTGCAATGGCGGCCCAATTAGGGTGTGAGATATAAATCTTAGTAGGTCGGAACCACCAGGGTCTAGCCCACTCTAGAAAATGAAATATAATTAAACAATGTTCTGGTATTTGTAAACAATAATGATATAATACAAATAATTAACGCTCATCCAAGTTCAAAAAAGGACACCTGATGACAATACCTACCTCGGCCCATAGCTGGAAGAAGAACCTATTTAAAACAACACAAGTAAATTTGGTTCAAGTGTAAAAAAATACTTTTTATCATTTTTCTCACTTACTATACTTATTAACTTATCATTTCAACTCAGGTTTGAAATCCATTCATTATTAACTTTCTTTATTTTATCACACTTCACTAGGGTTTTAATCACATCTCTCATTCTTTTCATAAATCATTATTATCATTCATTTGGTGTTGAATTCCATGTCAAGGACCCCAATTCTCCTTTGGTGTAGATCGTCATGTCTAACACCCCGAATCACAGTTTGGTGTCGATCTCCATGTATAACACCTGGATAATTATTCGGTCTAAATCGCCATGTCTAACACCGTATGTCACATGCTTGGATAATAATTTTGGAGAAACTCCATATCCAAACCCAACTTTTAAATCGGTTTAGAATTCCATGTCTAAGACCCAAAATCTCATTCATTGATTACCATTTATCAACTAATAAATCAATCAACACATTTCTCATTTCATAATTAATTCTTCACATGTAATCATCCAAATTATTTCTCAACGTTTCCTAAATAATTATCATAATTAATTATATTTAATTTTCATTCTAGCACCTTCATGAGAAATTGAAGGTAAAAAAAAGTGTATGGTATCAACATGCCTCAATGATATGTTATTAATGACATTAAATTGTACAAGCTAAAAAACTTGTTCGAGCATGGCAATCAATTGAAGCTATCATGTTACATTTATAATTTTAAGAATATGGAAAAAAGGCATTTAGGGGGTTCACACCCAAGGTGGTGTCCAAGAGGCAATTAAAGCACCTGTAATGGGCTTCACCATAAACGAAGTCCACAATGGGCATGAGTGAACCACCCAAGAATTTCAATAAGAGATAATGAGGCATCACTAAAAGGTTGCAACAAGCGGCACAAGGCATGGCATGACATAAGCGCCGAATTAAAGGGAAGTAGGTAAACACCCTACTCTAAAAGTTATAATTACATGTTAAGCCATGAACATAAGAGGTGTCATGGCTCATTTTTTTAATAAGCAACGTCATTTGAGGTAACTAGTAAGGTACATGTACAATCATGTCATTTATCATGTATAATGTGAAGTATAAAAAGTCAGAAGACATTTAAGTAGGAAAAAAAATGTTCATTTCCAACTTTTTATCTAGAAGACAACGCACCTCTGATCGAGGGGTTTTATTATTAAATCGTTAGTTTAGTGACCAAGAATCCTCTTTTATCGTATTCCTACAATTCACATGATTTACACAGAAGAATTTAATCGAATCTAAACTTGAATAATTAAAATTCTATGGCAGTGCGATATTAAACTCAATATTACTTTACGTGAATTTAAAGGGCAAACAGAGGGACCCTACCTCCAGTTGGATCTATCCATCCACTCCATCTCTTAGCACATTCTAACTAAGAGTCGTTGTTGCTCCCCCACTGAGCATATGCACCTTTACACACATGCAAGGACACCTAGCCCCTATGAATGTATTCACATGGCCCATGAATACGTGTAAGGGGATCCTTAAACATGTGCTTATGTTCATACGCTATTCTCCACTCACCTGCGCACACACTTTTCATATATGTACATAAGAACACCTACCCCCACACATGTATACCCACTACCATGGATGAATATATGTGTAATGGAGGATCCTACGTACATATATATACATACCTATGCATGTTCATGAGAGTCTCCTAGACTTTGGCGACTCCAAACCACACAAAAACCATAAACGCACAAACAGATAAATACAAGGAACCTTAAAACACTTAAAAAAACCATTCTAGGTGGTGAAAAACCAATTTGTGGGAAAAAACCCTTACCTAGAACCAAAGACGGCAACCAAAACTACATGTATCCACCTCGCCTTCGGCGGCGGATTCCCAAACTTGAACCCAAGGGTCCTGAGACAACCTTGGTATAACCCTAGAATGAAGGAAAAATAAGAATAAAGATACCCCAAATACTTGGAGTTTGGTCGGATCCCTCGGGTCGACAGATAGGCCGAAATCCAGCAGGAAAACAAGAGGAGATGAGGGAGAAAACCTTACCTCAGATATTCAAAGAAGGAACATGAGGAAATTAGTGGGAGAAAATGAAGAAAGAGGAGGTCATAGGGAGTAGGATCTCATCACATGAAGGGTCGTCGCGCGCTACAGCCATTCGGTCAGAACTGCTTTGTGCGGCTGCTACGGGGTCGGTCGATGGAGGAGGAGAGGGAGAGGGGATGCCGCACTAGTGGTTCGGCCACTGCGGGGTCGGCTGAGGGAGGATGAGAGGGAGAGGGGGGCCACGCTAGGGTTGCTGGTTGCGGGCCCCTTACGGGATAAGGAATGGGGGGTCTCTCCCCCCTCTTGTTTTTTAAAAAAAATTATTAAATAAAGTAAAATAATACATAATATACTATAATTAATAATTTTAATTATATAATTATTATAATTCAATAAAAATACCTTTAATATCATATTACCCAAAATTTTAAAGTATTATTCTTTAAATTATGAAACTCCCCATTTATTAAACATTTCATCAAATATTTAATTATTTCAATGCATTAATTAATTCGGAATTAAATAATGCAAGGAAATTAACTTACAAAATAATTAATTAAGTCTTGACGCATTAATAAAGTCAAAAAATATTAAATATATACATCACACATATTTAATTAAATCCCTTTTAATTTTATTTAATTTAATAAAAATCCAAATTTTAAATCTGGAAAAACTGTACGTCTTGACTCGTGCCCACTGAAAAAATGTGCACAGCCCGTGCGACTGCTGTCGGATACCCGGGGTATCTCTCATGGCTGACCCGCATGGTTAAACCTACCGCATGCAGTCCGATATCACCGTTTAAAATGGTTCCAATTATAGGTACCTCATTCTGATGCTTGGTTTTAAAAAAACGACCTGTTGATAAAAGAAAAGTTTAAAAACCTTGGTATTTTATCTAGTTCAAAACACGGGATGTGACAACCTTCCCACCTTAGATCTTCTTGTCCCCGAGAATCCTTTAGGAAGAACATAACCCTCACTGATCCTACGCGATTCAGGAAGTCTTGCACAAAGGGTCATGTTGCATCTCTAAACGTCCAACAAACGTTCAAACATTGGTTAGGAAAGCGACACATAAGCCATTTAAATATGAGCCAACACTCTTTTTCCAATCGAAACACCGAGACAGCTCTTCCTGAGCCCATCTACCTAGAGACAGAAACCCATCATCGACTCAACAAGAATCCATCCATAGGAACTTCCCACCTTAGATTTTTTACGTTAATCACCCAACTCCAAACTACGGTTTGGACTACAATTGTAATTAAATTTCAAAGCACGCCCCAAGCGTTCCTACGACGCTCCTAGAATTATTTGAAACAGATCAAACGGTCGATTTCCTATCAACCACAAGGCCCAAGTCGAGCCAGTTGTTCATATTAGGCACCGGCTGACACAAACCGCACTCACCTCTACCTGATGATGTGCCAGAGAACAGTATGTCACCAACCTTAGACATTAACCAAGATCCCCAAGTCAAGCCATCTCCGGCTGAGTATTTACAAGAACACTCATCCTAAAATACTGAGGTATTTCAAATAGGACGAAAATTACATTCTACAAGGAACCTTACGTTTAACACATACACGTTCAGTGAAGCCTACACCCTAATTCCGATGACGTTTCCATGATCAAAACATACAAGAATCCACACATTCTGCGTTCAACGCCGAATGAGAACCATCTGATCTAGCCCCAACGACTTAAAATCATTAGTGCGGATAAGACATATGCTCTCTTAGTGCATCTAGAATGAGGAAAACATAGGGGACATGCTCATAGCTAAAAGGAATAAACTAAGAGGTTTGAACGGATTCCAATTAATCATACCAGACTACTGGAAGGAAGAATAATCAAACCTCAATTGGTCGACTTCAAAGAAAGAACTCGACTTTACCTACTGACACATCCACACATTTTAAACTCGCATATCTAACATCTATTCAGACACGACCAACCCATTTACAATGGAATTTCAAGAATCTTCCATTACACATCAAAAGAAACATTTACTAGATTCGACATAATGCAATCCTAAACTTAGGAGTGTCTTAGTTGCCAAAGGGAAAAGTGATAACCTAGACGAGCACAAGCACACTAGTATACAAACTCCACAACAAAAGTCAAAACCCAACGACCACCCATCCGAACAGGGGTGTCATTCAAAAAACAAGTGTCCAACAAGGAATAATGGAAGCCATACAACACCTCATGTCAGAAAACCCATGGTATAAGCAAGGCATTAAAAGGCTAAGGGTGCTACCAACCATGAGCTATATCCTTACGAAGATCAAACATCAACCCTAACGCCAGGTCACGTGAAACAATTTACCTAGGCTCAAAATCAAATCATCAAGCCACCGCTAAAAAAATAACTCCTATGGAAACACCTACTGTCCCGTTCCAAGGAAACTATATGAGAATCTAAAAACTACCACTTACAATAGTGTTTCAATGCACCACCATGGGTTCCACTACCAAGCCCTTAACATTTTATCTCGTTTAAGCTTTAACCATTTCAATGTTTCAACTACACATTGAAGAAAACCAGCTAGTATCACAAAAACATTCTCTTAAAACATTAAACATTCATAGACATCCCGTCTTTATCAATCAAAAGAGAAAAACAAAACCATCTAAATAAAAGGGAGACCTACTGGGGTCTTATTATATCCATCTCGGATTCATCAAGAAGAAAACCCAAAGAAATTGGTCAAATTTTCTCAAACACCCAAAACAACGTTATCTCATACAACACTTTTCAACTGACCTACTCAGGTCCAGTTTCACATTTAACAGTTAGCCAGAACCTTTCAATTTCGAAATTAGGCAACATTTTCCATTTAATCATTTCACAATACAACAAGCCTTTACATTTAATACAGGTTTCCATTTCCCAATTGTTTAAGTTCCCATACACTTCATGGAATGAAAATTGAATTCCCTTTTTATCAAAACCAATTTACTATGGAATTTTAATTTCCAAAACATCACATTTTTATCAATAGCGCTAAAAACATATTTATATCATTGTTAGAATGGTTTTAATGTACGGGTAACACCTTCCCGGTGGTAAGGCGCCGATACACCTTACAATCAAAAATTGGTTCCCCTTCATTCACAACCTAGGTTCAACCACATCAAGACATGCCATCATAAGAAGTAAACACAGAAAATGTTAAATCACAGAAGCATGTTATAACACATAAGCATGGCATATAATCACTTAAGAATATTATACAAGCAAGATAAGATGCAAATACATGGAATGGAACATCCATGAAATGTTAATTATTATGTGCCTTAAATGATGCATGGAATGAAGCTTTTTTCCATATCAGGCCAAGGGTAAAATTCAAGGAATATCATAAACCATAAGCAGCATAATGTACAACAGTCACTCAATGTGAAATCATATAAACTGTAATAGTAAACAACATGAACAAAAATTCCCAACCTTGACCAATTGGTCATTTCCCGTACGTGGGGTGATCAGTCCCAAGCACGAAAATTAGCCAAGAACTGACACTTTCCTATTCTCTTGTCTACCGACCAAAAATAGTAATGAAAAAGAAAAAAAACACCTTTGATACCATTTTTTCACGAACCAACCCGGGTCGACCCTAAACCGGTCACCCGAGTGGGCCCGTGACATGGCCTCATGCGCGTCTCCCCTTATGCTAGAGGTTACCGACTAGAAGAAAGGGTATATGGTAAGTCAGGGAGAGACTATACCATCTTATCAATGTTAACAAAAATGTCAAAATACAGAAACAACATATGTAGTGTATAAAAATAAGAAATCAATGGAGAACATTTTTTTCACTTGTAATGTTTGAACAAAAATGGGGAACATCAGTTTATATAGAAGAAGACTGAATGACATGATAATGATACAATGGAAGCAGTAAACAACACAATATACATACACATTAATGCAAGAAGAAAATAAAAAAAATACTCAAGCCCGAGGAAGATCTCCATAAGAATCCTGAGCCTTAGCTAGGTCCTTTGCTCCTAACTCCAAGTACATGAAACAACAACAGCAAGGTCCTACAACCAAAAGAATCTACTCAGGTTCCCCGATGCAATGGGGGCCCGAGTAGGGTTTGAGATATAAATCTCAGTAGGCTGGAACCACTGGGGTCTAGCCCACTATAGACAATGAAATATCATTAAACAATGTGCTGGTATTTCCAAAAAATAATGATACATTACAAACAATAAACTCCCGTCTAAGTTCCAAAAAGGACACCTGACAGCAATACCTGCCTCAGCCTATAGCCAAAAGAAGAACCTATTTAAAACAACATATGTACTTTTGGTTCAAGCATAAAGAAAATACTTTTTATCATTTTTCTTACTTACTCTACTAATTCACTTCTCATTTCAACTCAGGTTGGAAATCCATTCATTCTTTCCTTTCTTTATTCGATCACACTTCACTCGTGTTTTAATTACATCTCTCATTCTTTTCATAAATCATTTATATTATTCGTTTGGTGTTGAATACCATTTCAAGCACCCCAATTCTCATTTGGTTTAGGTCGTCATGTCTAACACCCCAAATCATAGTTTGGTGTAGATCTCTATGTCTAACACCTAGATAATTATTCGGTGTAGATTGCCATGTCTAACACCCTATATCACAATCTTGTATAACCATTGAGGAGGAACGCCATGTCCAATCCCAATTTTTAAATCGGTCTAGAATTCCATGTCTAAGACCCAAAATCAAATTCATTGATTACCATTTGTCAACTAATAATTCAATCGACATAGTTCTCATTTCAGAATTAATTCTTCACATGTAATCATCCAAATTCATTATCAAATTTTCATAACTAATTCTCATTATTAAGTATATTTAATCAGAATTCTAGAACTTTCATGAGAAATAGATGGTAAAAAAAGTGTATGGTATCAACATGCCTCAATGATATGTTATTAATGACATTAAATGGAAAAATCTAAAAAACTTGTTTGATCAAGGCAATCAATTACAACTATAGCATTACATTTATAACTTAATGAACATGAAAAAAAGTATTTTAGGTAGGGAACACCCAAGGGGGAGTCCATGTGGAAAAGAAAGCACCCTGGATGGGATTCACCATAAACGAAGGCCACGATGGGCATGAGTGAACCACCCAAGCACTTCAATAAGAGATAACGAGGCATCTCTGAAAGCTTGCAATAAGCGGCACAGGGCGTGGCATGACATAAGTGCCAAAGTAAAGGGCATAGGGTAAAAACCTACAGTAAAAGTTCTAATTACATGTTAATCCATGAACTTAGGTGGTGTCATGGCTCATTTATTATTTTTTTCAATTCATAATTTGATCGGTTTTTTCTATACCATATATTTTTACCTCAAATGATGTCCATTTTAAACAAAATACATACACCTGAAGTGATACCGGCCACAAATACGGGTGAGTGATTTCTGAAGTGGTTGACCAGACGGCACCTCAATCGGACGTGTCGTGTGCCCGTAGTGACCGAGAACGCAGTTCTGGTGTCATAAACGGCCAAAACTGGCGTCAAACGGTCAAATTCATAGCGGACGACCTCGGATTGACCTGAAACCACCGTGAAACATTCTAATTATTATTCATCACGTGTACGCATAGACGGCACATCAATCGGACGTGTGGTGTGCGCGGTACGGCTCAATATGTGCTTTTTAAGTGTTGGGCGCACTTCCGAAAGGCGTGTGGGGTGGTCCAAACCGGCTAAATGACATCGGATTGGCCTGAAATTAGACGAAAATAACGGTTGAGTGAATTTTGAATTGTTCGGGCAGACGACACACCAATCGGAGGTGTCGTGTGCCCGCGGTGACCGAGAACGCACTTCTGGTGCCATAAACGGCCAAAACGGGCCTCAAACTGTCAAATTCAGAGCGTATGAAATCGGATTGACCTGAAACCACCGTGAAACATTCTAATTATTATTTGTGACATGGACGCGCAGACGCCACGTCAATCGGACGTGCGGTTTGTGTGGTACGGCTCAATATGCATGTTTTAAGTGATACGCGCGCTTCATAAACGCGCGTGAGGGGGGTCCAAACGGGCCGAACGAAGTCGGAATGGCCTGAAATCAGACGAAAAATATGGGTGAGTGATTTTCGAAGTCTTCGAATAGACGACACATCAATCGGACGTGCCGTGTGCCCGCGGTGACCGAGAACGCAGTTCTGGTGTCATAAACGGCCAAAACGGGCGTTAAACGATCAAATTCATAGCGGACGACCTCGGATTGACCTGAAACAACCATCCAATATCCTAATTATTATTCGTGATGCGTACGCATAGACGGAATGTCAATCGGACGTGCGGTTTGTGTGGTACGGCCCAATATTCGTGTTTTAAGTGATGCGCGCGTTTCATAAAAGCGCGTGGGGGGTCCAAACGGGATGAACGACATCGGAATGGCCTGAAATTAAACTAAAAATATGGGTGAGTTATTTCTGAAGTGTTCGAGTAGACGGCACGTCAATCGGACATGCCATGTGCCCGCGGTGACCGACAACGCAGTTCTGGTGTCATAAACGGCCAAAACGGGCGTCAAACGGTCAAATTCATAGAGGACGACCTTGGATTGAGCTAAAACCACCGTGCAACATTATAATTATTATTCGTGATGTGTACGCGTAGACAGAACATCAATCGGACGTGCGGTTTGCGCGGTACGGCTCAATATTCGTGTTTTAAGTGATGTGCGCGCTTCATAAACGCGCGTGAGGGGGGTCCAAACGGGCCGAACGAAGTCGGAATGGCCTGAAATCAGACGAAAAATATGGGTGAGTGACTTCTGAAGTGTTCGAGCAGACGGCACGTCAATCAGACGTGTCGTGTGCCCGCGGTGAGCGACAACGCAGTTCTGGTGTCATAAACGGCCAAAACGGGTGTCCAATGGTCAAATTCAAAGGGGACGACCTCGGATTGAGCTGAAACCACCGTGTAACATTCTAATTATTATTCTTGACGAGTACGCGTAGACAGCACGTCAATCGGACGTGCGGTTTGCGCGGTACGGCTCAATATTCGTGTTTTAAGTGATGCGTGCGCTTTATAAACACGCGTGAGGGGGGTCCAAATGGGATGAATGAAGTCGGAATGGCCTGAAATCAGAGGACAAATACGGGTGAGTGATTTCTGAAGTGGTCGAGTAGACGGCATGTCAATCGGACATGTCGTGTGCCCGCGGTGACCGACAACGCAGTTCTGGTGTCATAAACGGCCAAAACGGGCGTCCAACGGTAAAATTCATAGCGAAAGACCTCGGATTGAGCTGAAACCATCGTGAAACATTCTAATTATTATTCTTGATGTGTACGCGCAGACGGAACGTCAATCGGACGTGCGGTTTGCGCGGTACGGCTCAATATTCGTGTTTTAAGTGATGTGTGTGCTTCGTAAACGCGCATGAGGGGGGTCCAAACGGTCCGAACGAAGTCAGAATGGCCTGAAATCAGACGACAAAAACGGGTGATTGATTTCTGAAGTGGTCGAGCAGAAGTCACATCAATCAGACGTGTCTTGTGCCCGCGGTGACCGAGAACGCAGTTCTGGTGTCATAAACGACCAAAACGGGCGTCAAATGGTCAAATTCATAGCGGACGACCTCAGATTCACCTGAAACTACCGTGAAACATTCTAATTATTATTCGTGACGTGTACGTGCAGACGGAACGTCAATCGGACATGCGGTGTGCACGGTACGGCTCAATATGCGTGTTTTAAGTGATACACTCGCTTCGTAAACGCGCGTGAGGGGGGTCCAAACGGGCCGAACGAAGTCAGAATGGCCTGAAATCAGACGACAAATACGGGTGTGTGGTTTATAAAGTGGTCAAGTAGACGGCACATCAATCGGACATGTCGTGTGCCCGCGGTGACCGACAACGCAGTTCTGGTGTCATAAACGGCCAAAACGGGCATCCAACGGTCAAATTCATAGCGGACGACATCGGATTGAGATGAAACCACCGTGAAACATTTTAATTATTATTCTTGACGTGTACGCATAGACTACATGTCAATCGGACGTGCGGTTTGTGCGGTACGGCTCAATATTCATGTTTTAAGTGATGTGCGCGCTTCGTAAACGCGCGTGAGGGGGGTCCAAACAGGCCGAACGAAATCGGAATGGCCTGAAATCAGACAAAA
The DNA here is from genome assembly GCA_963277665.1 of Viscum album. Lineage (NCBI taxonomy): Eukaryota > Viridiplantae > Streptophyta > Magnoliopsida > Santalales > Viscaceae > Viscum > Viscum album. Next base: position 1,028,868,713 of record OY728159.1, read on the forward strand.
AATACGGGTGAGTGATTTCTAAAGTGTTCGAGCAGATGGCACGTCAATCGAAGGTGTCGTGTGCCCGCAGTGACCGACAACGCAGTTCTGGTGTCATAAACGGCCAAGACGGGCGTCCAATGGTCAAATTCATAGCGGACGACCTCGGATTGAGCTGAAACCACCGTGAAACATTCTAATTATTATTCTTGATGTGTACGCGTAGACGGCACGTCAATCGGACGTGCGGTTTGCGCAGTATGGCTCAATATTCGTGTTTTAAGTGATGCGCGCGCTTCGTAAACGCGCGTGAGGGGGGTCCAAACGGGCCGAACGAAGTCGGAATGGCCTGAAATCAGACGAAAAATACGGGTGACTGATTTCTGAAGTGGTTGAGTAGACGGCACGTCAATCGGATGTGTCGTGTGCCCGCGGTGACCAACAATGCAGTTCTGGTGTCATAAATGACCAAAACGGGCGTCCAACGGTCAAATTCATAGCGGACGACCTCGGATTGAGCTAAAACCACCGTGAAACATTCTAATTATTATTCCTGACGTGTACGCGCAGATGGCACGTCAATCGGATGTGCAGTTTGCGCGGTATGGCTCAATATTCGTGTTTTAAGTGATGTGCGCGCTTCGTAAACGCGCGTGAGGGGGGTCCAAACGGTCCAAACGAAGTCGGAATGGCCTGAAATCAGACGAAAAATACGGGTGACTGATTTCTGAAGTGGTCGAGTAGACGTCACGTCAATCGGATGTGCCCTGTGCCCGCGGTGACCGAGAACGCAGTTCTGGTGTCATAAATGACCAAAATGGGCGTCAAACGGTCAAATTCATAGCAGACGACCTCGAATTGAGCTGAAACCACCGTGCAACATTCTAATTATTATTCGTGACGTGTACGCACAGACAACACGTCAATCGGACGTGCGGTTTGCGCGGTACGACTCAATATTCGTGTTTTAAGTGATGTGTGCGCTTCGTAAACGCCCGTGAGGGGGGTCCAAACGGGCCAAACGAAGTCGGAATGGCCTGAAATCAGAAAAAAAAATACGGGAGAGTGATTTCTGAAGTGGTCGAGTAGACGGCACGTCAATCAGACGTGCCGTGTGCCCGCGGTGACCGACAACGCAATTCTGGTGTCATAAACGGCCAAAATGGGCGTCCAACGGTCAAATTCATAGCGGACGACCTCGGATTGAGCTGAAACCACCGTGCAACATTCTAATTATTATTCGTGACGTTTACGCGCAGACGACACGTCAATCAGACATGCGGTTTGCACGGTACGGCTCAATATTCGTGTTTTAAGTGATGCGCGCGCTTCGTAAACGCTCGTGAGGGGGGTCCAAACGGGCCGAACGAAGTCGGAATGGCCTGAAATCAGACAACAAATACGGGTGAGTGATTTCTGAAGTGGTCGAGCAGACGGCATGTCAATCGGACGTGTCGTGTGCCCGCGGTGACCGACAATGCAGTTCTGGTGTCATAAACGGCCAAAACGGGCGTCCAACGGTCAAATTCATAGAGGACGACCTCAGATTGAGATGAAACCACCGTGAAACATTCTAATTATTATTCTTGACGTGTACGCGCAGACGACACTTCAATCGGACATGCGGTTTGCGCGGTACGGCTCAATATTCGTGTTTTAAGTGATGCGCGCGCTTCGTAAACGTGCGTGAGGGGGGTCCAAACGGGCCGAACGAAGTCGGAATGGCCTGAAATCAGACGAAAAATATGGGTGAGTGATTTCTGAAGTGGTCGAGCAGACGGCACATCAATCGGACGTGTCGTGTGCCCGCGGTGACCGACAACGCAGTTCTGGTGTCATAAACAGCCAAAATGGGCATCCAACGGTCAAATTCATAGCGTACAACCTCGGATTGAGCTAAAACCATCATGAAACATTCTAATTATTATTCGTGACGTGTACGCGTAGATTACACGTCAATCGGATGTGCGGTTTGCGCGGTACGGCTCAATATTCGTGTTTTAAGTGATGCGCGCGCTTCGTAAACGCGCGTGAGGGGGGTCCAAACAGGCCGAACAAAGTCGGAATAGCCGGAAATCAGACGACAAATACGGGTGACTGATTTCTGATGTGGTCGAGCAGACGGCACGTCAATCGGACATGCCGTGTGCCCGCGGTGACTGACAACGCAGTTCTGGTGTCATAAACGACCAAAACGGGCGTCCAACAGTCAAATTCCTAGCGGATGACCTCGGATTGAGCTGAAACCACCGTGCAACATTCTAATTATTATTCGTGACATGTACGCGCAGACGGAAAGTCAATCGGACGTGCGGTTTGCGCGGTACGGCTCAATATTCTTGTTTTAAGTGATGCGCGCGCTTCATAAAAGCGCGTGAGGGGGGTCCAAATGGGTCGAACGAAGTCAGAATGGCCTGAAATCAGACGACAAATACGGGTGAGTGATTTCTGAAGTGGTCGAGCAGACGGAACGTCAATCAGACGTGCCCTGTGCCCACGGTGACCGAGAACGCAGTTCTCGTGTCATAAACGACCAAAACGGGCGTTAAACGGTCAAATTCATAGCGTATGACCTCGGATTGAGCTGAAACCACCGTGCAACATTCTAATTATTATTCGGGACGTGTACGCGTAGACGGCACGTCAATCGGATGTGTGGTTTGTGCGGTACGGCTCAATATTCGTGTTTTAAGTGATGCGCGCGCTTCGTAAACGCGCGTGAGGGGTGGTCTAAGGAGGAGGCGGGGGGGATGTTTGGGGGGCTGTCCGGGAAGTGTCCGGGGGGTTGTCCGGTATAACGACCCACACTTTACATACATTGTTAATACTTCAAAATTGAAGCACACTTATTACAACATATGACAAAACCACAAAGGACCGTATAGGTATAGTGTCTTTAGAAACTGGGAAACATAAACAACTGATTCATAAATCTTCTACAGTGTCTCCCATTTATTTCATCATATCTAGGGTCCCTTTTAGCATATTCTACTTAATATCCATCTTCCTGACCTGGGGAAAAGAAAACAAAAAAGGGTGAGCTCAAATGCTCAGCAAGGGCAAATAAAGGAAATAAAAATCATATCATATCTTTATGAAAATCAAAACCTGCAAAAGAGATCATAATATCTTAACATGGAATAAATCATAGAAGTGAAAATGAGATCCCCATAATCATAACATAAAACTTGAAACTTTGTGGCATGCACACATAATCATGGAAAATCATTTCTTGTTAGTCATGACTCATTGCCAAGACTATCTTAGTGGACAAAGTCCCTTTCTGAACCGAGTTCGCTCCTCGTTTCAGTCCTGTATCACTGAACCGAAATAACCTTCCGTTCCAGCCATGTCTATCTCATGAGATATAAAATCTTTACCCAATGCATTGGAGGGAGATATAGGTCCCACCCATCTTATAATGAATCCTTTCTTATGTGTGCCACATAATCATAAACCATACATCATAGCGTAACCCATGTAATAAAAATGGAATTCTTAAACAACATGACATCATAAAACAATTCATATAAGATAAAGGAATTCATAAAAATATTTCCATCACAACATAATCAAACCAATGTAATAATAGGGATAAAAACAGAACCCTTTTATTATCTTAGATGGAAAATAATTTTGATAAAATACTTGAAATCCATTCTTGAGGAAAATATCCTTTCTACTTCAAAAACATTTTCCTTTCTTAACATGTCTTACAATTTAAAACTAAAAGAAGTTGATTAAAAATAAACTTGAAAACTTATAAAGGAAGATTCTTGGAAATATGGTTTTAAAAATCCATTCATGCCGTATAAGTTAAAAAAACATTCTTCATACTTTTATCGGAAAAGTCAAAAAGTACCTCGTACGACAAAAGATTCCTTTCATACATATTACTAAAAACTCACCAAAGGGTAAAAATGGATTTAAACAATTGTAGGTGGATGGAAATAATATTACATTTTGATGAAACATGGATGTGGATGATAAAATACACCCCAGTAAATACTTACGAATAAACAATCTCGGATAAAAATGAGATTGTGATATTTCCCTTACCTTAGGTCCGATTTTCTTTGTTCGTGTCCGAAGATCCTGTATAATGGTTTAAATAATGTTATTGACTTATTCCAGAATCATACATATTGATATGATATCATATATGGTCATATTATTAGCTTCTTGTTAGTAATATTTCATTGTTACTTGTTACTCGGGTCTTTATAACTTTTTGTTCTTATGCGTGTTTTGTCGAATAAATTCTTATTCTTATCTTTAGGTTATAGATAATTCATTCACAGAATGGTATTAGTGTAGTATATACCATATTAATTCATTCAATTCATTTATATAATCATTATGAAATTAAAATCATGTAGAACGAGTCGCATCACATCGTGGAGACGGTATTCCGTACGTACGCACGAGTGATGATATCGTTCCTATGATCATGGAATTGTATTGGAGTATATATATATATTATTTCAGTATCAATATTACTTCATAATAATCATATATAGTTACTCATTACACCATTATACCCATCCTTGTAAAGTGATGGTGGAAAATAGATTACACCACGGCGTGGAGACGGTATTCCGTACGTACGCACGCGCGGTGATTTCATTTTTCTGTAGGATGGATAGAAGGTGAATTAGGGTTGTTTCATATTTATAATAACATATCAGTATGTAAGTAATACTGATGTTATTACTTTATCATGAAACAACTAAAGAAGAAGAATTTGAAGAAGAAAGAAATTGAAAAGATCGGTAATGGATATTACCTCTTCTTTGGAACGCCTCTTTGAATCCTCCACTTAAGGAACTAAGATTGGTCTTTGGAGAAGACCAGGACCTCTAGGATTATTCTAGGGAAGTGGAGAGGAGAAAATGGCAGGGGTTGGCCGAGCTTGAGTGCTCAAATTGGTGTGAGGAGGAGGGGGAGGAGGTGCCCTTTTATACGGGAGGAGAGGGGCACCTTAGGAATATCTCAAAATATTATTTTATATTAAAGTCAAAATCGGTTTATAATGGTTACAAAGGGTCTTATTTCGAAGCTAAAGTGGGGATGGGTCGAAATCCTATCAACCAATAGGATTTAGACAAGTTTAGGGTATTATTTTAACCTTATCAATTAGATTTAACTATAAGTTAATTAATTTAACTTTTACCGTGTCTTTTTGTTTTCTTTCACTATATGGTTAATACACTTACTATAACATGCCAAAAGAACCCCAAATTGTTTATTATTAATATATATATCCTTATCTAAGTCATTTGGCCGAACCTTAGATTTTTAGGAATAAAATAACAATTAGTAATATAATATTTGATTTAAAAACTATTTTGTGTCAATTTTGACACTATTTGATATATGATTTTTTTGAAAGTCATAACAGAATTATATGTTCGAACCAAGTTGATTAAATCAACAATAATATATCATAGTAACCTAGAAAATTAGTGGAATTCATAAAAAGTCTTAAATTACATTTATTTTGGTATTTATATTATCAATTATGTCAATATTTCATTAATAAGATAATTACTCCACCATCTTTGTGTCATAAATAAATTAAATTATTTGATGTCTAAAAATTACAAATAAAATACCATTATGTATGAAATCTTTTTAGATTTCTAATGAATATTTACAATCGAATTTATCTTATGTATAACCCCATATTAAAAATGATTTACTTATTAAACTTTGATTTTAACTATTTTAACCCTTCTTTAAATAAATTAATAATAAATGTCCTAATCTAATCAAAGTGGGCCTAAATGGTCATATTTTATTCCTAAGTTTGTTTTTGGTCGAATTACACTTGTCCAATAGAATTAGGACATGTGTTAGGGTAATATTAATATCATATTTACCCTTAGTTACCCTATTTACTATTAACCGCGGTAAAAATAGTAAAAAGTTACTATTCACCAAAAAATTATTTTTATCTCATTGAACCACATTTTACTTACTGACATCAACCGTGTCTGTCGGATTTTTGAAATTCCATTCACAGAAGCGGTAAAATTATGTTTTATGCAAAATTCAGTTTTTAACCTACCACTTAGTGGTTTCACTATTCATCAAAAATTGAAAGTTTTCAGAAAAATACCAAAATTTCACCCTAGGCTAATTTCGATATTCTGAGTCCAAAAATGAAGTCCATTTTGAAAAATAAAATTTATAAATTTTCAAAAAGTGGTTATTACTATTCATAACGGCTAGTTTTAATAGCATATTGTTGTTTAGTGAAACTCGGTATTGCGTACGACGCAAGCTATCGAGGAAGGTCGCGATTGCGTGTAAAGCAAGCCAAGCAAGTGTTGTGTAGAAAAAGATTCCTTTGATGATTTATATAACATAAAAGTCTCGGGTGTTACATTCTACCCCCCTTAAAAAGAATTTCGCCCTCGAAATTCGTCACTTTGTAACAAACAGATGAGGATAATTCTCCCTCATCATATCCTCAAGCTCCCATGTAGATTCTTCAAGTTGGTGGTTCCTCCATAAAACTTTCACCAAGCGAGTGGTCTTGTTTCGTAGGACTTTTTCGCTACGATCCAGAATCTCTATCGGCTGTTCTTCATAAGAAAGATCTTGCTCCAGCGGTACAACTTCTGAGCTGAGTACATGTGAAGGATCTGGTATGTACTTTCTCAGGAGAGATACATGGAACACATCGTGAACTTGAGAGAGATTCGGTGGAAGCGCCAATCGGTAAGCTACCTTCCCAACACGATCCAGTATTTCGAAAGGACCGATATATCTAGGGCTCAACTTCCCCTTCTTTCCAAATCTCATAACCCTCTTCCAGGGAGATATTCGTAAGAACACTTTATCACCCACTTCAAACTCTAGGTCTTTTCTTCGGTTGTCGGCATAACTTTTCTGTCGACTCTGAGCTGCTCTTATGTGTTGTTGAATAGATCTGACCTTTTCTGCCATTTCATCAACAAGATCAGGTCCTAATAGCTTTCTTTCCCCAACTTCATCCCAGCAAGTTGGAGTCCTGCATTTCTTTCCATAGAGAGCTTCATAAGGAGCCATCTGAATACTGGAGTGAAAGCTATTATTATAAGAAAATTCTACCAAAGGTAGGTGTTGATCCCAACCTCCTTTGAAATCCATAGAGCAAGCTCTCAACATATCTTCTAGGGTTTGAATTGTTCTCTCAGACTGACCGTCTGTCTGGGGATGATAAGCAGTGCTGAAACTCAACTCTGTATCCAGAGTATGCTGAAGACTTCGCCAGAACTTCGAGGTAAATCTCGGATCTCGATCAGATATAATAGAAAGTGGTACTCCATGCAATCTTACCACTTCCTTTATATATATCCTGGAAAGCTGATCTAGAGAGAAATCCTCTCTAATAGCAATGAAGTGTGCAGACTTTGTAAGACGATCAACTATGACCCAGATAGTATTATTGCCTTTGGATGTTTTAGGAAGTCCTGTGACAAAGTCCATAGTGATGTTTTCCCATTTCCATTCGGGTATGGGTAATGTTTGTAACATCCCCTTAGACTTCTGTCTCTCAGCTTTAACTTGTTGACAAACCAAGCATCGAGAGACATATTTAGCAACATCTCTTTTCATGCCATCCCACCAGAAGTACTCTTTCAAGTCCCTATACATCTTCGTGCTTCCAGGATGAATAGAGAATGAAGAACTATGAGCCTCATCCAGCAGCTCTTTCTTTAATTCGGGGATGGGAGGAACACAAACCCGATTCCTGAACTTTATTATCCCATCACAATCAAGGTTGAATTCAGGAACATTTCTCACCTTCTTTTGTAACTCGACATCTTCTTTCTGTGCCTCTTTAATCTTCACATGTAGATATGGCTGAACATTCATTTGAGAAAGATAAGATTTTTCCCCTTCCATTATAATTCCAAGATCCATCCTTTGTAAATCCATAAATATTGGATCTTTTGTGATCCTCATCATGGATAAACTAGCTTGGTCTTGTCGACTTAATGCATCTGCCACCTTGTTTGCTTTCCCAGGGTGGTAATGGATTGAGCAGTCATAATCCTTAATCAGCTCCAACCATCTTCTTTGACGCATATTCAACTCCTTTTGTGTGAAAATATACTTTAAACTTTTATGATCAGTATAAATATCACACCTTTCACCATAAAGGTAATGCCAACAAATCTTTAATGCAAAGATTACCGCAGCCAACTCCAAATCATGTGTTGGGTAATTTTGCTCATGGATTTTCAACTGTCGTGAGGCATAAGCTATCACCATATCATTTTGCATAATAACACACCCCAATCCCTTCTTGGATGCATCACTGTAGATCACAAACCTTTCTCCACTACAAGGCAGTGTGAGCACAGGTGCACTGGATAACCTTCTTTTCAACTCCTTGAAATTCTCTTCACATTCCTCTGTCCAGACAAACTTAACTCCTTTCCGAGTCAACTTGGTGAGTGGATTAGATAATCGTGAAAAATCTTTTACAAAACGTCGATAATATCCAGCCAAACCAAGAAAACTTCGGATCTCAGTTACTGTTGTTGGTCTCGACCATCTTTCGATAACCTCTGTTTTTGCTGGATCCACAGATATCCCCTCTTTTGAGATTATATGACCCAAAAATGCAACTTTTTGAAGCCAAAATTCACACTTGGTAAATTTGGCATAAAGCTTCTCCTTTCTCAGGGTCTTCAATATATTTCTCAAGTGATCTCCATGCTCTTCCTTGCTCTTTGAATAGACAAGAATATCGTCTATAAATACTACCACAAATTGATCAAGATAGTCTCTAAAGACTCTATTCATTAGATCCATGAAGATAGCAGGGGCATTAGTAAGACCAAATGGCATCACTATAAATTCATAGTGTCCATACCTTGTACGGAAAGCCGTCTTTGGTATATCCTCCCTTTTGACCCTTAATTGATGATACCCTGAACGAAGATCAATCTTGGAAAAGTATTGAGCTCTGCGTAGTTGGTCAAATAAGCCATCAATGCGTGGGAGAGGATATTTGTTCTTGATAGTGATCTTGTTAAGTTCTCGATAATCAATGCAAAGTCTCATTGATCCATCTTTCTTCTTAACAAATAGAACAGGTGCTCCCCAAGGTGACGCACTAGGGCGTATGAATCCCTTATCAAGATTCTCTTGGAGTTGCTTCTTCAATTCCTGCAACTCAATTGGGGCCATTCTATAAGGTGTCTTTGAAATAGGCAAAGCACCCGGTACGAGTTCTATTGAAAACTCAACTTCACGATTTGGTGGAAGACCCGGCAATTCCTCCGGAAAGACATCATCAAACTCCCGTACAATGGGCATATTCTTAATCGTGAGTTTCTCACCAACCATTTGAGATAAATAACCTTCATTTAGTGGAATCAATACCCATAAGATGGAAGAAATTTCCACTGGAAGGTTATGTTCATCCTTGCATTGATAGACGATCGTAGATTGATCTGGAATATGAAATGTGACTTCCCTTCTTTGGCAATCGATATGAGCTCCATGTAGAGAAAGCCAATCCATGCCAAGAATCACATCAAATTCCACTAAAGGAAGGATCACAAGATTTGCAGGAAGCACTTTCCCACAAACTTCGATCGGAGAAGAATTATAAACTTTTGATGCGATTGATGTGCCATTAGGTGTTGTCACAGCTAACTCAACATCTAATTGTTGAGGTAATAAGGTGATACCCTTAGAAAAGTCTTCAGAAATAAAAGAGTGGGTGGATCCAGAATCAAATAAAACATTTTCTACTTTAGAGTGGATGGTAAGTGTACCTTTCACCACATCGTTATCGTACTCCACATCACTGATAGAAATTGCATGTGACTTTCCTTTGTCTTTAGCCTTAAGAGTTTGTTGACGTCGACCATCATCATCAACCCTTGGATTTGGGCATTGATTGGCATAATGCCCCATCTCCTTGCACTTGAAACATTGAAGTGTAGTAGGTTCATTCTGTGTATCCCTTCCTTTGTTTGCGTCATTAGACATCTTCTTCCCATTATCACGGCATTCAAATGCCCGATGACCTTCTTTTCCACATTTAAAACATTTACTTGTCCCTTTAAGACAACTCCCTCCATGTTTCTTTCCACACTTTGAGCATAAGGGAAAGTTCATCTTCTTTTCCGTGTGCTCTTTAGATTTTTCTTTGAATTCCATCTTCCTCTTCTTATCAAACCCATGTGAATGATGGGTTACTCCAATCTCCATCTCGACTTTGAGAGCACATCGAACGATTTCCTCGTAGCTATTGAAGTCCCTTATGGCTAACTCCCTTCGAAGACTTGGTTTTAAGCCACTAAAGAATCGATCGATCTTACTCTCAGGTTGGATAATAATACCAGAAGCGTACCTTGCAAGTCTTGTAAAATTTGCTTCATAGGTACCAACAGATTCATCATCCCTTTGCTTCAGTTCAAGAAACTCTTTCTCCATCTTTGTTCGGAGAATACGAGGGAAGTAATTATTGAAAAATAAGTTCTTGAACTCGTCCCATTCCATAGACTCAATTTCATCCCTTTGCCTCGTATTCTTAACAAGATTCCACCATTGATCAGCATCTCCTTCCAAACGATACACTGCTAGGATGACTTTATCATGTTCAGAACATTGAAGAACTGAAAATATCTTTTCAGTAGTACTAATCCATTGTTCAGCAACTAATGGATCAGTAGACCCGCTGAAAGAAGGTGGACGCTGCCTCATGAAGGATTCAACAGAATGTTGCTCCCTCCTTTGCTCGTTTGGAAATCCTGCATGATTCATAGCTTGAGAAAGTTGTGTGAGCATGGCTACAAGATTTTGCATTCTAGCTCCCATATCGTTTGGTTGCTCAGGGGGACAATCATTGCATTGCCCATCGCATTACGCATTAACACGGTTCCTTCGGGTTCCAGCCATTGACTAAAACCAAGAATAATAGTGTGAGCAACATTAATTATAATAGGAAACCACATAATTCAAGAATAAAATTTTCATGCTTAAGGTCTTATCCTAGGTTATTCATGGCCATTTCCAAGATTGTGTTCTATGCTTAGACTTATCCTTAGGGTTTTTACTAAGGCTTTCATATCCTAGTTTCCAAAGGTTGACTATACCTTTCCTCTTATACCAACTATAACGACCCACACTTTACATACATTGTTAATACTTCAAAATTGAAGCACACTTATTACAACATATGACAAAACCACAAAGGACCGTATAGGTATAGTGTCTTTAGAAACTGGGAAACATAAACAACTGGTTCATAAATATTCTACAGTGTCTCCCATTTATTTCATCATATCTAGGGTCCCTTTTAGCATATTCTACTTAATATCCATCTTCCTGACCTGGGGAAAAGAAAACAAAAAAGGGTGAGCTCAATGCTCAGCAAGGGCAAATAAAGGAAATAAAAATCATATCATATCTTTATGAAAATCAAAACCAGCAAAAGAGATCATAATATCTTAACATGGAATAAATCATAGAAGTGAAAATGAGATCCCCATAATCATAACATAAAACTTGAAACTTTGTGGCATGCACACATAATCATGGAAAATCATTTCTTGTTAGTCATGACTCGTTGCCAAGACTATCTTAGTGGACAAAGTCCCTTTCTGAACCGAGTTCGCTCCTCGTTTCAGTCCTATATCACTGAACCGAAATAACCTTCCGTTCCAGCCATGTCTATCTCATGAGATATAAAATCTTTACCCAATGCATTGGAGGGAGATATAGGTCCCACCCATCTTATAATGAATCCTTTCTTATGTGTGCCACATAATCATAAACCATACATCATAGTGTAACCCATGTAATAAAAATGGAATTCTTAAACAACATGACATCATAAAACAATTCATATAAGATAAAGGAATTCATAAAAATATTTCCATCACAACATAATCAAACCAATGTAATAATAGGGATAAAAACAGAACCCTTTTATTATCTTATATGGAAAATAATTTTGATAAAATACTTGAAATCCATTCTTGAGGAAAATATCCTTTCTACTTCAAAAACATTTTCCTTTCTTAACATGTCTTACAATTTAAAACTAAAAGAATTTGATTAAAAATAAACTTGAAAACTTATAAAGGAAGATTCTTGGAAATATGGTTTTAAAAAATCCATTCATGCCGTATAAGTTAAAAAAAACATTCTTCGTACTTTTATCGGAAAAGTCAAAAAGTACCTCGTACGACAAAAGATTCCTTTCATACATATTACTAAAAACTCACCAAAGGGTAAAAATGGATTTAAACAATTGTAGGTGGATGGAAATAATATTACATTTTGATGAAACATGGATGTGGATGATAAAATACACCCCAGTAAATACTTACGAATAAACAATCTCGAATAAAAATGAGATTGTGATATTTCCCTTACCTTAGGTCCGATTTGCTTTGTTCGTGTCCGAAGCTCCTGTATAATGGTTTAAATAATGTTATTGACTTATTACAGAATCATACATATTGATATGATATCATATATGGTCATATTATTAGCTTCTTGTTAGTAATATTTCATTGTTACTTGTTACTCGGGTCTTTATAACTTTTTGTTCTTATGCGTGTTTTGTCGAATAAATTCTTATTCTTATCTTTAGGTTATAGATAATTCATTCACAGAATGGTATTAGTGTAGTATATACCATATTCATTCATTCAATTCATTTATATAATCATTATGAAATTAAAATCATGTAGAACGAGTCGCATCACATCGTGGAGACGGTATTCCGTACGTACGCACGAGTGATGATATCGTTCCTATGATCGTGGAATTGTATTGGAGTATATATATATATTATTTCAGTATCAATATTACTTCATAATAATCATATATAGTTACTCATTACACCATTATACCCATCCTTGTAAGGTGATGGTGGAAAATAGATTACACCACGGCGTGGAGACGGTATTCCGTACGTACGCACGCGCGGTGATTTCATTTTTCCGTAGGATGGATAGAAGGTGAATTAGGGTTGTTTCATATTTATAATAACATATCAGTATGTAAGTAATACTGATGTTATTACTTTATCATGAAACAACTAAAGAAGAAGAAGTTGAAGAAGAAAGAAATTGAAAAGATCGGTAATGGATATTACCTCTTCTTTGGAACGCCTCTTTGAATCCTCCACTTAAGGAACTAAGATTGGTCTTTGGAGAAGACCAGGACCTCTAGGATTATTCTAGGGAAGTGGAGAGGAGAAAATGGCAGGTGTTGGCCGAGCTTGAGTGCTCAAATTGGTGTGAGGAGGAGGGGGAGGAGGTGCCCTTTTATAAGGGAGAGAGGGGCACCTTAGGAATATCTCAAAATATTATTTTATATTAAAGTCAAAATCGGTTTATAATGGTTCCAAAGGGTCTTATTTCGAAGCTAAAGTGGGGATGGGTCGAAATCCTATCAACCAATAGGATTTAGACAAGTTTAGGGTATTATTTTAACCTTATCAATTAGATTTAACTCTAAGTTAATTAATTTAACTTTTACCGTGTCTTTTTGTTTTCTTTCACTATATGGTTAATATACTTACTATAACATGCCAAAAGAACCCCAAATTGTTTATTATTAATATATATATCCTTATCTAAGTTATTTGGCCGAACCTTAGATTTTTAGGAATAAAATAACAATTAGTAATATAATATTTGATTTAAAAACTATTTTGTGTCAATTTTGACACTATTTGATATATGATTTTTGTGAAAGTCATAACAGAATTATATGTTCGAAACAAGTTGATTAAATAAACAATAATATATAATAGTAACCTAGAAAATTAGTGGAATTCATAAAAAGTCTTAAATTACATTTATTTTGGTATTTATATTATCAATTATGTCAATATTTCATTAATAAGATAATTACTGCACCATCTTTGTGTCATAAATAAATTAAATTATTTGATGTCTAAAAATTACAAATAAAATACCATTATGTAGGAAATAGTTTTAGATTTCTAATGAATATTTACAATCGAATTTATCTTATGTATAACCTCATATTAAAAATGATTTACTTATTAAACTTTGATTTTAACTATTTTAACCCTTCTTTAAATAAATTAATAATAAATGTCCTAATCTAATCCAAGTGGGCCTAAATGGTCATATTTTATTCCTAAGTTTGTTTTTGGTCGAATTACACTTGTCCAATAGAATTAGGACATGTGTTAGGGTAATATTAATATCATATTTACCATTAGTTACCCTATTTACTATTAACCGCGGTAAAAATAGTAAAAAGTTACTATTCACCAAAAAATTATTTTTATCTCATTGAACCACATTTTACTTACTGACATCAACCGTGTCTGTCGGATTTTTGAAATTCCATTCACAGAAGCGGTAAAATTATGTTTTATGCAAAATTCAGTTTTTAACCTACCACTTAGTGGTTTCACTATTCATCAAAAATTGAAAGTTTTCAGAAAAATACCAAAATTTCACCCTAGGCTAATTTCGATATTCTGAGTCCAAAAATGAAGTCCATTTTGAAAAATAAAATTTATAAATTTTCAAAAAGTGGTTATTACTATTCATAACGGCTAGTTTTAATAGCATATTGTTGTTTAGTGAAACTCGGTATTGCGTACGACGCAAGCTATCGAGGAAGGTCGCGATTGCGTGTAAAGCAAGCCAAGCAAGTGTTGTGTAGAAAAAGATTCCTTTGATGATTTATATAACATAAAAGTCTCGGGTGTTACATCCGGGGTCCAGGGAGGAGGGTGGGGGGGCTGTTCGGGGGGCTGTCTGGGGGGCTGTCCGGGGGGCTGTTTGGGGTCCAGGGAGGAGGGGGGCTGTTCGGGGGGCTGTCTAGGGGCTGTCCGGGGGGTGTTCGGAGGGTTTTCCTAGGGGTGTCCGGGGGGTGTTCGGGGGGCTGTCCGGGGGGTGTTCGGGGGGTTGTCCGGGGTACAAGGAGGTGGGTGGGGGGGGGCTGTCCGGGGGTTGTTCGGGGGGCTGTCCGAGGGGTGTTCGGGGGGTTGTCTGGGGTACAAGGAGGTGGGTGGGGGGGCTGTCCGGGGGTTGTTCGGGGGGCTGTCCGAGGGGTGTTCGGGGGGTGTCCGGGGTCCAAGGAGGAGGTTGGGGGCTGTTCGGGGGGCTGTCTGGGGAGTGTTCGAGGGGTTGTCCGTGGTCCAGGGAGGAGGGTGGGGGGGTTGTTCGGGGGGCTCTTCGGGGGGCTGTCCAGGGTCCAGGGAGGAGGGGGGGCTGTTCGGTGGGCTGTCCAGGGGCTGTCCGGGGGGGTGTTCGGAGGGTTGTCTGGGGGCTGTTCGGGGGCTGTTCGGGGGGCTGTCTGGGGGGTGTTCGGGGGGCTCTCCGGGGGGTGTTCGGGGGGTGTCCGGGGTCCAGGGAGGAGGGTGGGGGGGCTGTTCGGGGGGCTGTCCCGGGGGCTGTCCGGGGTCCAGGGAGGAGGGGGGGCTGTTCGGGGGGCTGTCCAGGGGCTGTCTGGGGGGGGGTGTTCGGAGGGTTGTCCGGGGGTTGTCCGGGGGCTGTTCGGGGGCCTGTCTAGGGGGTGTTCGGGGGGTTGTCCGGGGTACAGGGTGGTGGGTGGGGGAGCTGTCCGGGGGGGCTGTCCGGGGGTTGTTCGGGGGGCTGTTGGGGGGTGTTCGGGGGGTGTCTGGGATCCAAGGAGGAGGGTGGGGGGGCTGTTCGGGGGGCTGTCCGGGGAGTGTTCGGGGGTTTGTCTGGGGTCCAGGGAGGAGGGTGGGGGGGCTGTCCGGGGGGCTGTCCGGGGGGCTGTCCAGGGTCTAGGGAGGAGGGGGGGCTGTTCGGGGGTCCAGGGAGGAGGGTGTATGGGGGCTGTGCAGGGGGCTGTCCGGGGGGTGTTCGGGGGGTTTTCTGGTGTCCATGGAGGAGGGTGGGGGTGTTGTGTGGGGGGCTATCCAGGGGGTGTTCGGGGGGTTGTCCGGGGTCTAGGGAGGAGGGTGGGGGGCTGTCCAGGGTCCAGGAAGGAGGGGGTTTCCAAACACACAACCACTAAAAGACAACAACATCCATAAAAATAGATAATATATAAAAATAACTCAACTCCAATACTATACTACGAGTCTAGATAAAACCAACAACTAGAATAGATTAAATATCAAATCTCAGTAATATTAGTCAAAAATGAAATGGATCAATTTGTCCCACATCACCCTCACCATCATCACCATCATCACCATCACCATCACCATCACCATCACCATCACCATCATCATCACCATCATCATCACCCTCTTCCTCGTCCCCATCATCGTCCTCGTCCCCATCATCGTCCTCACCCTCCTCAGTGCCATCCTCGCCCTCACCCTCCTCCTCGCCCTCGCCCTCCTCCTCACCAGCATCATCGTCAAGCTGAACATCGTCCTGAGCAGCCCTAGAACTGTCACCTGGTGCACCATATATAGAATGTATCGACGATATATACTCATCAAAAGCTGGGCTGGCCTCTGCTGGAAGTGTTGGATGTAGAACTTCAATAAATTTCATAAACCCATTGTTTGCCCTAGCAGACTGTTCTGCCATCTCTGTGGCCCTTTTCTCAGCCTGTTCTGCTTGTGCCCAAACTTGCTGCAGCTCGGTGGCACTACAGCTCATACTTGAGGAGGGCCAATACCTCATCGGGGCTATCCTAGGTCGGTAGTGTACTCTGCCAGGATGCTCCTCTCGTAACACCTGATGTAAGTGATCTCTAGGCCCAAAATTGTCCGATTCTGGGGCATCGAGGGCCTCTAAAGCAACCTGTTACAAATATAAATATATTATTAAGTTACAAAATAGATATTAAAATATAAAATCAATAGATTAAAACTTACAATCTGCTGATGATTCGCTTCGTTGACGGCACTTCCATCATTTTTCCGTCTACTCGAGCAAAACAGTTTTGCTCGAGGCACACATCCTTCAATATTCTATATTTTCCTCTACAATGATATTGAAAACTACAGTTATATGAAAACTTTAACAAACGATTAAATAATTGATAAAACAAAAGAAAATGTAAGTCGTAAAGAAAACTTATAAAAAATTGTCATACCTGCTTCCTCTCATGATCCGACATCGTCGTACGTCCTAGTGTGTGGAGATATTTTTTTGCATCAACGTTTTATTTTTATTTTTTCCAGATGATTCCTAAATAAAATTAAATAATTCAAAGGATAATATTAATGTGAAACATGAAAGTTATTATTTAAATACATCAAATTTAATTAATACCTTAAACTGGGTACTCGTCCAATGAGTAATCATCTGACGATACTGCTCTATAGGACAGTCATCCATGACTGGCACCACCGCTAACTCAGTGCCAACTCTAGCACGCCAGCCAAGATACAACTCATGCTTTTAGGCTCTCCAAATCTCGCCTAAATCCTTTAGACGTTCCACTCGAGCACCCTCACCAACGGGAAAATTAAATCGAAGCTGAAATCAAAATATTAATTCATATAAATACAAAAATAATTCATGTCATTAAATACAATAGATTTTTTTACCCATATCTCTGCCCAAGCTCTATCCTTGACTTCATGTGGCAAATGTCTCCATGACAGTGGGCTGACAGGAATGATGTCGGAGTATTTGGCAAGCGTCGCCAAAAAACTCCGACATTGCTGCCCGGATTTCTCAACCATTTGGTTGTCTTCATTATAATCTACCATAACCTGTGTGTGGAGATTCCACACCGAACGCATGTGTGTACGCCCCCGCCCTCGCCTCCTATCAGTAGATGTATCTATCATTAAAGAAAAAACAAATATTTTATCAAAACATGTTATAATGAAAATAAATATTTTTATACAATTTTGTTAGGGGATTTATAAATATACCTGCGCCAGTCTGATCGCTGAGCACCACCGGATCCACAGAAACTGATGGAACACCCTGTGCTAGAACAGGAGTCGAGGACGAAGGAATATGGAAGCTCGAAGAGACATAAATAGAAGGAAAAGAAGATGGGACAGCAGTATGACCAGATTCTGACTAGGGAGTTAGAATCATCATGGGATGTGAAAATGATGGGGTAGAAGATGCAGACGGTAGCAAAAACATGGGAGACCTAAATATCCTGTGTGTCCCTAACGGAACACCGGGATCAGAATGTGGTATGGATGACATGTCAGTGGGAGGGGCAGGGTCTAGTCGGGCACGCGCAGCTGATCGTCGACCTCTAGTACGAACCCCCCTCGTACCACCGGCCTGAGTACTAGGACCAGTACTAGGCTCCTCGTCGAATAACTGTCGATGTAAAGGTGGATCCTACAAAAAAATTTACAACAAAATTAATCACATGACATTATATATTCTTTAAATATATATATTTGAAATAAAGTACTCATAACAGGTACTAATGGTGGAACTCCCAAATCCGTCATTCGGCGATTGTTGTCCATCATTTTTTTCCTTCATCTCTCTTCAATAGGCTGCATTTCCTGCTTTTGAAAACAAATATGTAATTAATTAGAAAAGGGAAACTAAAGTGTAACCTAAAAAAATAAATATATGAGGGAATAGGGGGATTCATTGATAATTTATCTATCAATTGTTTTATAAGAGCTTGAATGGATTTAATAAATCATACAAGTTGTAATGTTTACCAAGTTAAAAATATTGTTTGAATAGGTTTGAATACAGTTCAATTCCAAATTAGAAAATTCAATTCAAATAAAATTGCAATGAATAAACATTGAAAATTCACATAACGGTCAAGTCATCCAAAATATATTTGTTATCAATACTAAATCAATTTTAATAGTACCAACCTTAACAACCCAACTTGAGGTAAACCAAAATAATTGAGAACATGGATGAATGATTCTATATATTTTCAACCACAACTTTAGGTTCACAATCAACTCTGACAATTGAGCTATTGGAGTCATCAAAAGAAATAAATGCATTGGTTCCAATGACAGTAGGGAAAGTGTCAATTTCATCATCACCATCATCAAAAATATGTCTTGGAATTACTTCAACTATGACACAAAATTCAGGTCGAAGTTGGTCCTTGACATAAAAAACTTGTTTAGCCATTGATGCCAACACATATGGTTCTTCGGTAGCAAGAGTGCGAGTCATATTAATTACTCGAAATCCACAATCATCAATAAATGTGCCTTGTCTCGTCATCGAATCAAATCAATGGCATTTCAACATTATGACTCGTCCATGAGAGTAATAATCCAATATTATTATTTTATCGATGACTCCATAATAACCCACATTTTCATATCGCGGTCTACTATCTGGTGCACTGGCATAACAATCTTTTGTGGCAGTAACCATAACACCATCATGTTGTGTTCTCATATTCTTTGCTCGTTCAGTGATAATAAATGTGTACCCATTGATAACAATTGATTTAAAGTCACAAACCACGGTATTAGGACCAAAAGCCAAAGCTCTTATTTCCTCAGAGACAGAGTCAGTAGACAAACTCAATACCTGCAATATAAATGATTGTTAAACTTAGTTAAACATTGATTTAATTATTTTAAAAAGTAATATTTTTACCTTCAATTTTAACCAAGAAGAAAAATCTTTTCTATGCAAATCCTCCCTCCTTCTCAAAGATAAAGAACGATGCTTTCTATTTATCATTGTTTTATGTTCCCTGTAGATAAAAAATATGAATAGTTTAACAGATATATATTTAAGATATACATAATCAATTTAGTTACCTGATATAGTCATCGAACAAATCACAGTTGAACAAAACTGTGCGATGTGTCATCTCCCGCTCTTCATGGCTTAATGTCTTCAATGTATATGATCCAGGAATTCCTCCTGTTTGAGGAAGTGATGGAAAACTGGGTTCAATTTGATCATATTGTTCTTCTTCATTTCTCATTGTTCTATTCAATCTTGTAGTAAGATCGGACAAATACATCGAGCAGAAATCCATACATTCTTGGTCCAGGTAACCATTCATGATAGAACCTTCGGGATGATTTCTGTTTCGGACATAAGACTTTAATGTGAACATAATTATTTCAGTTGGATACATCCAACGAAAAGAAACAGGTCCTACGAGAAGTATTTCATTGGGAATACGGACAGTCAGATGCAGCATGCATGTGAAAAATGATGGAGGAAATATTTTCTCCAACTCACACAAAATTAATGGGGCATCTGTCAAAAATTTTTGCAAGAAAGACTTGGACAACTTCTTAGCACAAAGATATCTAAACAAATGGCACAACCGAATAACATCCACCCTTACATTATTGGACAAAAGATGACGGATTGCTATTGGAAGCAACTCATGCAGTAGAACGTGATAATCATGAGTCTTCAAAGATTTTAGCTTCAACTCTTTTCTGTTGACCCGTTTAGATATGTTGCTTGAATACCCATCAGGAAATCTAATAGTCTCTAATATTTCCAGAAATTGTTTTTTTTTCATAGGTTTCATCACATAAGAAGCACATGAAAGTTTCCATTTATTTTCACTGATACGCACAGGATGCAATTTTGGTCTGATGCCCCAATCCACCAAGTCACGCTAAGATCGTAAATCATCTTTTGTTTTCCCCTTGAAATTTAGAAGAACTAAAAGCAACATTTCGCATATATTATTTTAAATATGCATTACGTCTAAGCAATGACGTAACAAATTGGTTGACCAATAAGGAAAATAAAAAAAGATACTCCTCTTCCTCTAATTGTAACAGGTTTCAATGGAAACATTCTTTCTCTTTCCAGATTTCATTTGACCCTTCCCGAACGAAAAACTGCAATCTTTTAATTCATTAAGCACATCAGTTCCAGACATACGCTAAGGTGGATCATCGGTCTCTATGGTATTATAAAATCTTTGACGATTCAATATATATGGATGATCCTTTGGTAAGAATCGTCGATGTCCCATAAAACTGAAACTACAACGATGTTTCAGTCTTCTGGATCATGTATTCTTCATACAAACTGGACATGACAGTTTTCCCTTCGTGCTCCATCCAGACATCATTGCATAAGCTGTAAAATCATTGATCGTCCACATAAGCGCAGCACGCATCTGAAATATGTCTTTCGAACATGCATCGTATGTGCGCACACCCACATCCCAAAGAAGTTTCAATTATTTTATTAAAGGTTTCATGTATACATCAATATCATTGCCGGGATCAGAAGGACTAGATATGAGTATACTCATGAAAGTGAAAGGTTTTTTCATACACAACCATGGGGGAAGATTATAAATGTGTATAAAAACTGGCCATGTGCTGTGCGAAGTAAGTATCTACCCAAATGGATTAAAACCGTCGCATGAAAGACCCAGCCTCACATTACGCACGTCAGATGCAAAATCAGGATGTCGAGCATCAAATCTCTTCCATGAAAATCCATCTGCAGGATGAACCAACTCATCATTAGTCTTCTTTCTCTCGGTATCATGCCATCTCATTTTTATTGATATGTCATTAGACATAAAAAGATTCTGGAGTCTGGGGATCAATGGAAAGTGCCACATTACTTTCTGTGGAACGTGGGATGGTGTTCCATCAGATTTTGACTTCCAGCGGGATGTGCCACATTTTATACAATCATTTCATTCAGTGGTTTCTCCCAGAATAAACTACAATCTTTCGGGAGAGAATGAATTTTGTTTCTTGAAAATCCAAGTTCCTCAACTAACTTCCATGCCATATAGTGGTTTGAGGGAATATCTGCATCATCTGGAAGTAAATCCTTCAAGAGGGTAAGAATGTAATCGATTGCTGTATTAGAAATCTCATATATAGTTTTCCCATGAAATAATCGGATTAAAAATTCCATCTTTTTCATTTTATCTCATTGTTGATATACTGGAGTCATGGCAGCATCATTCAATTTTTTCACCCTATCAATATCATCATTTTCACTAGATGCATCAGCTGTCCTCATATCGAAGTATTCTTGAGTCGAAATCCTTTCTTTTTCATGATGACGAATAAACGGAAACCGATCATCTAACAAATTCTCCATTCCAGTCCTTTCATTTCGATCATCACCAATTTGAGATTTCGTTTTCTCCCCATTGTGATACCACACAAAGTAGTTTTCTTGAAACCCATTTTTGGTTATGTGGTAGATAACTTCTTCACGGCTCAACCAAGTTCTACCAACACAATTGGAACATGGGAAGTGTATGCGACCACTATCTAAAGTATTTTGAAATGAAAAATCTATAAAGCTCTCCAAATTGTTTTGAAAATCGTCTGAGATTCGATCGGTTTCATACATCCAACTTCTGTCCATTCTATAAAAAGAATTTATATAAGTCATTTTGTCATAAAAAATTCAATAGGCATTAACTTTAATAGAAAATACATTTAAGTAAATGATAAAGGAACAAAATAATCAAGGTATCAACTATACATGTTAAAAAAACATACAAATGTGTTATTGAAAAAATGTAAAACCAACAAGAACTTAATGTGTTATATCACATAACAGCATGCCTCATCCCATAACCATATTAGTAGGGTATCATGAACATGAATAACATCAACCCTGTGACATCCTCCTACCCTACATGACCCCAACCACATGCCACATCTTATTATATTCTTATCACATCACACCTCACCAGAAAACACTAGGGAAATCATAGTACATCTCACCTGAAGACACATGGACAATCACATCGCATCTTGCCTAAAAACACATGGTCAGTCACTTTTGAAGGAAGAGTAGGGAAGACATGGTAGCTATCCAAACATATAACCACCATCCAAGATATTAGAAAAAATACCCATAACTCAAAACCTCTGATCGTTGGTAAGTTTATCCAACTCTGGTTGGGAATGTGTAGAAATAACATAAAAATAAATGATATATAGATAGCACAAAATACTAAACCTATGGGTTCAAATTAACTACATAATCACACACTTCACTACTACCATAAAACACATAAACCACACCACCACCACACAAGACGCATAGAATTTCTCACTTTCATTTATAATCCACTTCATTCACACTTACATTGTCCATTCATTTAATGTTAAATTAATTAAATCCATTTACCACACATCATACACCACAACTTCATCACACAACACCTCCACACGACACAACACCAGCACACATCATCACTATCATACAACTTCACATGTCACATCCATGCCCACTAACCATCACATTACAACCCCACATATCACAAAGCCCAACTGGTCACCTCAATCCCCATAAAACACCCTATAACATACAATGAAACAGAACAAAAAACCTCTCATAGAGGCAACATACCCCAACTTCCACAATGTATTTATTCAAGTTCTTTTATTACATTACCCCTTTATTTATCATGGGCATTATAACACAACTGATATTCCAGGGGAAACTAATTAATTAACAAAATATTCATTCATTTCCCTGTTTTCACGGTGAAATCACATCAAAATCCTAACTTAAAACAAAAATATTAGATCAATAACAATAAAAACAAGGTACCATATATGTATAAAGAATAAAATACATGATTTGAGATGATTCAGCTGGGTTTTCACCTATTCGGATGGGGAGTTCAAGATTAGCAGAGAGTTGGAGATGGATTGATAAATTAAAACTAAAATATGAGATCAATAAAAATAAAAATAAGGTAGTATATGTGTATAAAGGAAAAAATACCTGATTTCGTATGAGTTTTCACCTCTTCGGATGTTCGGATGGGGGGAGTTTGTGAGAGGAGGGAGAGTAGCCCCGCTGGATCATAAATTTAGGGTTCTGTCCGAATGGGGGGAGAGCAGCCCCGCGGCTGTATTTGGGGGAATTCTTTCCCAATGGTTTTTAAAAACCGTTGGGAAAGAGAGGTGTTAAGGGACTTTTCCCAACGGTTCTAGTGAACCGTTGGGTAAAGTGTATCTAAGACACCCCTTTACCAACGGTTTGGGGAAACCGTTGTAAAGGGGTGGCCTTTCCCAACGGTTTGCTGAAACCGTTGGGAAAGCCTTCCCTGGACATTCCTTTGCCAACGGTTGTGTATAACTGTTGGTAAATATGTCCTAATCCCTTCAACCCCAATGGTTTAGGCCAACCATTGGTAAACACCCGTTGAGAAAAATCCTATTTCCAGTAGTGACAAGGAACCTTAAAACACTTAAATAAACTATTCTAGGTGCTTTGAAACCAATTGGGGAAAGAAACCCTAACCTCGAACCAAACCCGGCAACCTAAACCAGTCGTATCCACCTCTCCTTCAGTGGTGGATGCCCAAAATCAAACCCAAGGGTCCCGAGACAACATTGGCACAACCCTAGAATAAAGGAAAAACAGGAATAAAGAATCCCCCAATACCTAGGGTTTGGATGGATCCTGCGAGTCCATAGATAGGCTAAAATCCGGCCGAAAAACAAGAGGAGAGGAGGAAGAGAACCTTACCTCAAAGATTCAAAGAAGGAACCAGAGGAAAACTGTGGGAGAAAACAAAGAAATAGGAGGTTGTAAGGAAGAGGAGCTCGTCACGCTAAGGATCATCGCGCGCTGTAGCGGTTCGGCCGGAACTGCTTCATGCGGCTGCTGTGGGCTCGGTCGAGGGAGGAGGAGATTGTGAGGGGCCACCGAACTGGTGGTCTGGCCACTATAGGGTCATCCGAGGGAGGATGAGAGGGAGAGGGGGCCGCTCTAGGTTTTCTGGTTCTGCGCCCATTACGGGAGAAGGAAGGGGGGTTTCGCCTCCTCTTATTTTCAAAAAAAAAATATATAATAAAATAAACCATAATATAGTATAATTAATAATTTCAATTATATTATTATTATTAATCAATAAACATACCTTTAATATCATGTTACCCAAAAATAAAATTTCTTCTTCATTAAATTTTGAAACTCCCCATTTATTAAACATTTCAACAAATATTTAATTATTTAAACGCATTAATTAATTCGCAATTAAATAATGCAAGGCAATTAATTAAATTAAAAAATAATTAATTATGTCCTGACACATTAATAAATTTTCAAAAGATTAAATATATACTTTACTCAAATTTAATTAAATCCTTTTGAATTTTATTTAATTAAATAAAAATCCAAATATTAAATCTGGATAAACCGTATGTCTTGACTCGCGCTGACTGACAAATAGTATGCAGCCCGTGCGCATGCTACCAGATACCCAGGGTATCCCGCATGGGTGACCCACATGGTTAAACCTACCGCACGCAGTCCGATAACACCGATTAAAATGGTTCCAGTTCTCGGGACCTTGTTCTAAATCTTGGTTTTAAAAAAACGACCAGTTGAAAAAAAAAGTTCAAAAACCTTGGTATTTTAACCAGTTCAAAACATAGGTTGTGACATTACTACATCACTAAGTGATATGATTCATTCACGCTTTCCATGGTAGGTAAAAAGGTTATGTTTTATAATATTATGTTATACATGTTCCAAAAAAATTATTCTATATATATAATTCATCATTTAAATTTATTTATATTTATCTAACAAGAAAATAGAAACTATAGTCATCCATACATAGGACCCATCATCTCCATTAACAGTGTATATCATGTTCTATTAGTAATTTTTTTGGAATAATATAAATGAATATATAAATAATATATATGATATTTATATGATGGTTAATTTTATGAAAATTTTGAAATCATAATAAAAAAATGTGGAGAATAAAAACAAACCATAACATTTATGTAAAACAGAGTGCTTGTTACGTGAAACATAACAATAATAAGGAAATGTTAATAAAAAGTTAATAAGAAGCAAGAAAAAAATAAAATATGGTATGATATTTAAAAATATTATCCATTAATTGGTTAATAAGAAACATATATTTATTATTAAGTAGGTTTTAACCTTTATGACATAATTCGAGACATCAAATATGGTATTTTAGTCTTATTTTCTTTCATTGAGATGTATGTAATGTTATACATCTATATTTATTCACAAGGTGAATATATATTCCCTTTTATATGTAATATAATGAATTTATTTAACCTCATGATATTTTTAGTTCTATTTTAAGTTATTCCAACTTGGGTCTTATGATTTAATGTTACCATAGTGGATATTATTTTATGTTACAGCCTCTTCATTTATCAAGATTTTTTATAATTATGATTAAGATGATAAAATAATATGAAAAATATTGCAAGAAAATGATGTAATTTCATATTATTTGGATTTTCATGATAATTTATAATACTATTTCAATTTTCCTCAATATTTTATACTCAAAAGATTGAGAAATATATATTTTTTTCTATAAAAACCCAACATTATATATCTATTTAAATGGAAATATGTTTTCTTCAGAATCCAAATTTAAAAAAAAAACTAATGTATTATATTGTTATCCTATTATTTATAAAATAAATCTAAACACGTGTTTTATTTTTAAAAAATAAAATTATGGAATTTTTCCATTAATTTTTTAAAAAATTACAATTTATCATATATATAGAATTATATTGAAATCATTGTTTTAATTTGTATGAAATGAACGAAAAATCCCATCATCATGGTATTTATTTAATTTTAGGCTTCATTTATATATTTTCTTGGTTATTTTATATGGAAAATATATTCAATTAGTTTTATATTTTTAAAAGTGAGTTCTTCACTCTCCAATGACCAATGGGTCAATGTCCACATATCGACCCATTCCACTCAGTCTAGAGGGTCCCCTATCACCCCTAAAAATTTCTTAGTCTCGACTATTATCCTCATTCTATAACCCCCATTTACTCCCATCTTTTCCTGAAATCTCTATTGTCCTGAAGCTCCATGATTTTTGTAATGATCCTCATATATTTTCATATAGAATCTGGAATTCACTATTATAGATTGTGTGATTCAAACCATATAAACCATTGATGGATTACATCGATTACCTCTTCATTAGATCCCTAGATTTGTAATTGCATATGAATTTTTTTATTTTTCATTCTAAAAATATAATCATACGGTTTTAATTTGAGTAAGATTCAATCAAGGCTTGGTCGAGCGCACTACATGTCTATATTGGATCTCAGTTCCTTCTCTTAAGATGAACATATGAAATTAATATGATGTGTGACTCTCCACCCCTGAAGGCATGGTTAAGGTTCCGAAAACTACTGATTCATTTTCAAAATTCATCAATTCATTTCATTTTTGGAAATAATATTGGGAGATATTTATATTCATATATTCAAAATTTGGTTGTTTTATCTTCGCTTTAATCGAGAATTTGTGTCAAGAAGGATATATTAATAGATCATATTGAGTCATTCATGGTGGATATTGGTGGGAATTTATGATAAAAATTATTATTTATCTTTTAATCCTCATTCAATTCTTTTTATCATGGAATGTGTATGGTGAAAAAATTTGTGGTCTACATTCATGGTAAAGATATGCACAAGGATACAATTTTAAGAATTAAGATATTCAATCACATTATATGTGGGATGCATGTTGTTAGTGATATATCCTTTAATGATGAATAAATTTCACAATCTGAGTGTTATGGGTTTTCAATATCTGATCAGTAGGTTTCTGTTGTTGTGAAAACATGTGAAGCTATTACGGAGCAGAATAAAAAACCGAAGATGTTTCCTTTAATCTGATGGTAAAGAATGATTTTAGCAAACAAAATAATGATCTGAAATTTTTGAATCATTTAGTGGTTGTAGTGACTCAAGGAATTGTAACACTCTTGGATGGTGGAGTTAAAGAAGTGGTTTCTCCTCCAATAGGTGCACAACATTATGAGGTTCAAAGGGAGGATTGTGTTAGTGGAATTTGTGTTATGGTGTCTAAAGATGAATGTGTTACTTGTGGTGAGGGGGGTCTTCAATAGATACTAATTTCAAAATTTAGTGATGTGTTGTTCCTCAATCAAGAAATGTTGATCTGATGAAAGAATTTCATGTTTCTAAAACTACTAATGAACATACTCTATGTATGATCTTGGATGACACTAACACACAATATAAATTTATACGGAACGGATTTATTCATATAAGGGAGTCTAATGTAGAAGGGCATGAGCCAAATGATGGTGATTTTATCTTGGGTTCACATAAAAGTAAACTTCAGGACAAGATTCATAAGGTGACTCATCATCTACAATATCTAATAAGTGGGTAAATATATTTGATAAATAGATAAAGATAGGTAGTTCCCTCTTAATAAATTATAGATTAGTAAAGCCTAATTTTAGGACACTATTACACATGGGAAGAAGAAGATAAAAGATAGTGATGTTTTTATCTAGGACCTTATGTAGAGAGGATGGTGGTAGGAATACTCAAATATAAAGATGATCGTGTCTACTAGATCCCACTACATGGAATCAAATAGGGTCAATATTGATATTTTCTAGATCTTAAATAAAGGTTACTCTCACTATGAATTGGAAAGTACTGATGTGTTTGGTTATAGTAATGATTTTTCATATTATTATATTTATTCATGTTAACATTGGATGTCATAAATCAATCTTCCCCATAATATTCCCTTATTTAACTCTTTTTCATTATATAGTTAATGTTTTTGAGACTTTGTTTATAGATGGACCTTCCTTATAAGAAGACATATGTTGATGTTACCTATTCATTAATAGGGATATTATCCAATTATATTGTTCTGAATATATCTAAGAATAGTTTATTTTTATGACAGAATGATGTTTATAAAACTTCTGTCTTATCCATGGTTTATACAGTGACAAAATCCTTATAGAACCCAGTTTTTTCCCACGATTTATGATAAGTGGAAATGCTTAAATGATTATAAAACCTATCTCTTTTATACATGTAATGAAATGATTAAATTTTTATGAATCCAATTAAATTCATGGGTTATGATATAAATAATATTTTATGAACTTTTGGAACAGATAAATTTGTTTTTTAATATGAGATTCCTAGGACCTATATCATCCACAAATGTATTGGGTAAAGATTTGTATCACATGAGGTTGAGAGGCCTAGAATTAGTATTTATCCTAGATAATTATGTGACTTTGTAGACTATGACTTTCATTAGATCGAACCTTAACTACTATTATGGTTTAGGTTGTGAAACCATTCTACTATGATTTACAAGGAAGTGATACATGGCTACTCAACAAAAAAAATATATGTTTATTTATTTGAAACAAATCTATGTATTATACCAATGTTATTCCCTTATAGATCATGTTCATTTATTCCCTTATGTTTCTTGTATTACGAACTTCCAATAATTAATTAATTACCAAATATTATGATTTTATATTAGAAAGGTATTGTATTAAATGGTCAATATCGTTTTCTCATACCCTTATGTTCATGTTATGCTTACATATCTCTCTTCATTACCTTTATAGGGAATATGAGCCAACCCTATCTTATTTTTATTTACCTAGTCTATGAATAAATTTATTTTGTATGAGAAGTCTCTGAGTGGATTTGGTAATGGATATATTAGTGGGAGATGAGGTAGTTTACCTAAAAACTAGATTTTTATGTTTCTAATTTTCCAAAGATTCTTAATTGTTTCATAACATTGGCATGTTTTTTTTATAATGTAATAAATGTTATAAAAAAGATTTATTATCATTATTTTCTAATATTGGTTTTTAATTATTGGTATCATGAGATATTTTTTTTCAATCCATTGAAAAAAATAATGAGAAAACATCACTGAGGAAGATAAGGAAATTTCTATGTAATAGTCTAATGATGAGTAAATATAAAAGAACAAGTAATTTAATTTTTTATAAAGGATTGAATGATTGGTTTCCATGAAATTACATTCCATTAAATATACTAATAGTGGGTTTCAATCTATAAAATAGGTAACTGTGGTTAATTACTATAAAAATCTCACATCATATATTACTCAATCATTTACATGATCTTGAGAGCATTCCTTTTTTTTCAACACTATTTTTACACTCCCATGGTATATATACATTAAATTCTCAAACACTTTACAAACCATCAGGAAGTATTTAAATATATTATTACTATGAATGACATCGGATAAAGAGATAGATATCATATAATAATAAAAATTTGTTTTTTATTTAGACAAACTATAAGTTATTTTTCCTGATAATGTTGTCCCCGTTAAAGATTACTATTTATTAAAATTTGATTATTGGTTTTAGTGAAAGGATGGAATATAGATTAACTTTTTTAGTGGTGATTGGGATTCAAAATTAAATGATTATCATCCTGTAAATCCAAACATTAGGGTTTATGGAATTAAATTTTTTTTCTCACACAACATTCACGAGATATAAATCATGATTAAAATCGAAATTAGCAAAGTAGAGAACGAAATTTCATAGTTCTTCATCAGAAAATGTTGAGCTTCATTTAGTGGGTAAACTATTCTAAGTTTTTTTCAATAATAAATCAATAAAACTAAAAATATATTTTACAGTTTCTATTATTTTTAACATGAAATGTTTGTTTTGACATATACTATTTGGAAGGTGAATCATATATGTGGAGAAGTTATATCATGAATATAAGTAAATATGATGAAATTGACTCCATGGATTTGGAATTGTTCAATAACATATGTTACAATAATTAAATTCATTGAATTCATCATATTAATATAGTTAATTATTTACTTGATCTGAGTTACATGGATTATAAATCTGTTGGTACCTATAATGAATCATTTAAATTAATTGGGAGGTAATTTTCTAGTAGTTTCTCCAACACTAAATTTAATGTTGATTTTTTATTCAGGGGCATTAAACCGAGTGTCCAAAACTAATTATACATAACAATTATCAGTTTTGATAATGATATTGTTTGATGTTCTATAAAGGTATAATTGGAGATTGGAGTTACATTCCAATATCATCAATTTGATAAAAAGAGAAATATGGATGTCAAAGTAAAATCTAATAAACAAGTATAAAATAAAATGAGGCTTCCTTTATGATCAATGTGTATGATGAAGCCTTAGAAAAATTATTATAAGGCTACTATAAATTGTTTCATGGGTGGAAGGGAAGGTCATAAGAACATTGAAAACTACTTTTTTGTAAATAATTTATCTAACAAATATAATAAATATAAATGTATTGGGAATAAAC
This sequence comes from Viscum album, assembly GCA_963277665.1. Lineage (NCBI taxonomy): Eukaryota > Viridiplantae > Streptophyta > Magnoliopsida > Santalales > Viscaceae > Viscum > Viscum album. The sequence goes on from OY728159.1 coordinate 1,028,899,724, forward strand.
CACCTACACACAATTGTTTCAAATTTCAGTAGAATAGAAACAATTCTAACAAGTTACCAAATATAACTATTAATGATGATGATCAATGATAGTTACCTCTTAATCAATTAGAAGAGAGAATTATTATTAGATCATTGTTTCTAATTAAATATCGATAAAGAAATGCTAAAAGCCACACTTACCATTATATCTATAACATTTAATTACTTATTTTAAATTTTATCTACCCATTACATCATACATTGATTATTTTCAAGGGAATGATGTGTCCACCGATATAAATATATATATCAAATTAGAAATTAAAACACATAGTGGTATGGTGATCACATCTCAAGTATATGATTACTCACTAGTTTACTAAGACAAGAATTTTCTTCCTAAAAATAATTCCATTCTTCATGTGATTGAATTTTATGTTACATTATCCATTTATTTGAATTCTCGATATAAATCCTATATATATTATAGAGAATGGGAAGTAACATTATATAATCCTATACAACCTATAATCATATATCACTGTGGTGATATGTATGAACATTTTACTAAGAGAAAATCAATTATATGGGTCATAATTCCTATTTATAAGGGGACTATATTGTAGATGGTTGAGGAGAAATTCATCATCGATGAGATTACCATTGTGAGGGAATTATTTTATATATTTCGAGATGATTTTCCACGAATGAAACCAACAATAGACTTATATTCATAATTGTACTCATACCAAGTTCCACACCAATTTTAAAGAATCTATATAAGAATGTCTATGATTGAGCTGTATGAATAGAAGAAGAATCTCTAATAAAACCTAGAAAAAGAAATCATTTTTCCATGAGTTTCATGATGGGGTGAACTAGTACATTTTGTAAAAAAGATATATGGATTAATCAGAAATATTTATTAATTATTTTGATCTTAATAAGATCACAATTAATAAAAAGTTTCATCGTTATGGTATTGATTACTTTTTTGTTCAACCACACTAAGCACAATATTTTTCCTAGATTGGAAATTTTTTATTATATCATAAATTGAGATTCAATAAGAAAGATATATTTAAGAAAATATTTATAGAATGGTATTTACACTATTAATATATATTGATGTAATTTTTTCTTACTAATGCCCCTCCTATATTTAGGGATATAATGAACAATATCATTATAAATTACCTACATCAGTTTGTGGTAGTCTTTATAGACGATATTATTATCCATTAAAGCAGAAAGGAAGATCATAAATAAAACTTGATAAGATTAAAAAATACTCGACAAAAATATAAAATATATTCAATGTTAAAAATATGTGATTTTTTTCAATAAAAAGATTCATTTTTTGGTCACATAATATAAACATATGGTATATCAGAAGATCTTTCAAAGGTGGACTCTATTCAATGTCGGGCCATACCAACTATAGTGACTAAAATCTATATTTCTCATGGTTTAGAATGATTTTAATAAATTATTTCGGAGAATTTTTCATTAAAATTTAATACAAAATCAAAGTTAACTCAAAAGGGATCCATGTTCTTATGGACAAATGAATGTTTGAAAAATATCATGGAAGTGAGGAAAATATTACCCAACACAACTTTTCATAACATTTATATAATTGGGGAAGGGTTTCTAATCTATATTGATTCATCTAAGAATGGATTGGATGTATTATTATGAATAATTACCTGATTATAACTTCTTATGATAATTTATGATTCAAGAGGGAAATATTCCAGCCTGTTGTTTGGAGTTATATATGGTATTTTTTTTAATTACTAATATAGGGAAATAATCATTATAAGGAAATGCGTTGTATATATACCGATCATAAAATCTTAAAATATATATTCTTGTTATATTAGATGAATATTATCTGAAGAATACTGTTATAGGTAATAAAATATTATGACTACTCAAGAAATTACCTCCATAGAAAAGTGAATATGGTGGCCAATACTATGAGTCAAATGGATCAAGCTAGATTATCAATGACGGGGTTTAAAAAATATCCAATATACTATTATTGGAAAATAAAGGTTTTAAAAATGATAAACAAAGGGAAAAATTATTATATTAGATCATATTATCTATCCATTTCAAATATTTTATGTTTTATGTTTTTTTGCAATCTTCTTTAGCTCGCCAATTATAACTAACTTTTTAGCTCAGAATTCATTACATACCAGATTTGAGGAATCAATTGTTAAAGTATTATCTATTTTCTTAATTATTTATACATCTAGGAAGTCTAAAGTTGCGTAGTTATATAAAATTGTATTTATGTAAGGTTAGAATAAAGATATATTTCAATGATTTTTCATCTTGGTTCTTGGAATATAAGTGATTTTAGGATTGATGAAAAAAGTGTAACGGTTGTCACCTACCTTACCCATACATGAATTGATGAGTGTAATCATCACCATGTACATTATAAATGGAACACCAAATTAGATAAAGTGTATAATTTCAAATTAGTTCAAGTCAATCACCTTACTAATTTAAGAGACTTCATAGTTTTTATAGAATTCGCCTCTATGGATAATAATTCTATAAAAGACATTAAAATACTAGAATGGTTTCACGGAGTATCACATTACATAATTTCTGATTATGATATGAGGTTTACCTCAGTTTTATAGTGAAGTATTCATCATGTTCTTTATAAAGAGTTTACATTCATCTCTTTTTATCATCATCAAACAAAAATTCATTATGAGAGAAAAATTCAAACCTAAAAGGACTTGTTTAGATATTGTTGTTTGGATTTGAAAGGTGGTTCATATCAATGAAATACTCTTGTTGAAATTTTATTCAATAATAGATTTCACTAAAAAATTTAGTTGTCCACTAATGAATCTCTCTAACAAAATAATTTTAAAATTTCAATGTGTTGGAATAAAGTCAGAGAGATAATTCAATTGGGACCTGAGATAATTAATGAAATTTCATTGAAGGATAAATCCATTTAGTTACACATAAATTTATCTAAAAGTTAGTATCTCATTTATTATGATAATCTCCAATGTTATCTATAATTTTATTTTGGTGAAGTTTAATTTTATTTGATTTTCTCTATATAATATTGTATTCATATTTGGAATGACTTTAAAACGTGTACCTAGGTACATGAGAACTTTTTAAATTATTATTCACATCAGAATTATAGTTTAATTCCTAATGTTCCCATAAAATATATCTCATGTTCATGATGAATTCCATCTATCTCTTCTATGTAAATTCATTCATGGACCATAACATGTACTCGACTTATATGTCTTACCCCTAGAGAAAGATATCGAATATGGGGAACAACATGTTGTAATTCTATATTATATAGTGAAAATTATAGGAAAATTAACACTCAAATCTTAAATTATTTATGGTGAAACAACTAGTATGAGGAATCTATATGGGAACATTAAAAAATGATGAGGTAAAAGCATCATAATATTTTTATATAAGAATGACGAATTATTAAAAATAAATTCATTTTAATGGGGGTTGAATGTAAAAACATGAGTTTTTATTTATTTTTTTGACTAAATATAATTTCATTGTATTATTTTATTACATGAAGAACTTCTTAAACATTCTATACATGCCATATTTGGTAAAGTTGTGTTATACATGACACTGAGTATTAACATAATGATGAAAAAAATTTAATATTGTTATTTAATGTCAACCAATAAAACCTAAATATTTAAAAAATATATTTGAATTATAATATCTAAAATTTAAATATAAAAATAATGGTCTATATAAATGACCCATATTTATAATATATGTATTAATTTTTTTAAAAAGTATTTATATATTTTGAAACTACTATATTCTCAAAAAAAGTTTTTAATTTTTTTTAAAATTAATATAGTAAATATTTAACAATTTTATAAAAGTAAATTTATAAAATGACATTAATTTTATAAATAATAATTCTATAATTATCTATGGTTAATTGTTTTTTTATTTTTCTAAAATGATTCTTTTTTTGATGAATAGGGATAAATAATGAATATAAAATAAACATTTTCTTTTTTTTTGAAATTTATTTATTATTTAATTTCTTTTATAAATGTTTATTAAAGTAAAATTTGATGAATCATAAATCAAACAATCAAATTATTTCATTTAAAAAAACATATTGAATTTTTATATAAAATCATTGTTACATTTTCAATATTTTCTCTTTAAAAACTAGCATTCACATTACTTCCTCTACACTAATTTTAAATTAATATTTTCCACTTCATTGAATTTCATTTGGAAAATTTTATTATATATTAATAATCATATAATAAATTTTATCTAATTAGTTCAATATTAATTTAAATTAAAATTAATTTTTAAAAATGTAAAAATTATTTTCTTTAGTTAAGGTAAAAAATCGTTTATATGGGGGTTAAAATAGAAAGATAAAATAAAAAATTAACCAAATGTTTTGAATCATACATTAAATGGAAATATTTTCACAATATATCAAATAGTAATGATAATTTACCATTTAAAAACCTGTTTCCATGATAAAACGGTGGGTCACATTTTTTTTATTTCAAAAAAATACATGTATACAGCTCAGAACGCTTATAAAAGTACACCCATATCATCTATTCATCGCAACTTAAAACAATTGATTAGACTATGCCATGAATAATCACATACAAACTCCCATACTAGTATCCTATAATCATTATTTTTCACCTTAATACATTATAGGAAGGATTTTGATGATAAACTAAAGAGGATTCCCCACAGAGAGGTATCATTCATCATTAAAAGGTTTAGTTTTTTTTCCTCTTACACCCCATTAAAAATTATTATAACTTGTTGACCTAATATATTAATTATATAAAAATTTATAATATTATTTTATTTCATGGGAATTTTATAAAACCAAATACTCTTCAATCAAATGGGATACAAAATCACCATTCTTGTGTACGGAGGACAACCACCTTGTGAACCAATGTAAATGAATTTTAAATTATCAACTATCAAGGCTAAAAGAAACGGTGTAATTTTAATTTATATATAATATTTGTGATATTATTATAAATTTTTAATTATTTTTTAACACATACCTTCATAATATTTATATTATGGGACTATGATAATGCTGCTTATGTATACAGGGGACTATTGCCTCATGAAGCGATTTGATTCATTCATGAGTTAAGTAGAAGGTAATAAGAATATTTTTAATAAAAATAAGTTATATATATGCCGTAAATTGTATTATATACGTCTAATATATCTTTTACCATCACTTATTTCACCATAAAAATAAAATAGAAAATAATGTTCATCTATCCATATGACTTACCATCTTCATGAATAGTGTACTTTATTTTATATGAGTGCATTTTATGGATTAATAAAAATAAAAATATACTAAATATATGAAATATTTATATAATATTTAACATTCTAGATAGTATAAAATATCATTCTATATAATAGTACCAAAAATAATAAATGAAAATAGATATGGAAAATAATGTGGTTACTACCCGAAACATAACATTATAATGTAATTATTATTAAACGAGTAATAAAAAATCCTTATAAAATCATATGTGATATGAAATGTGTAAATATATTTCTTAAAATTATTTATGGTATTATTATATTTACTCTATAAGTGGATTTAATGTTAATTAATGAATTCAAGACACAAATAAATTGATTTATGTATTAATTTTCCTTAAGCAAGGCATATATTATGTTATACCCCCATATTCATTCATGAGATTTATATAAAAAACATTGGCATGAAGTATCATGAATTTATTTATATTCATAACATTATAAGTTAAATTTTATTTTATTTATTCAATGTATTTATTATTAAATGTTACCAATGAGAAAATTATTTTATGTTACAAACTCATTATTTATCAAGATTTCTTATGATTACGTTTCTAATGATAAAATCATATGATACATCCCTAATGAAACACATTAATTTTATTATCATATTTTTTTATGATATTTCCAAATAATATTATCATATTTCTAAGCTTTGTGGTCAAAATTATTTAAATAAAAAATTTATGAAAACATATCTGAATTTAACAATTCAGTTAGAAATTAACATTCATCCAAAACCATGATTTATAAAAAAATTATTAATCTAGTTTAATTAATATATAATTAATATTAAAATACCTTTCTACCCATTTCTTTATTTTTACCATTTTTAAAAGGAATCTTTATTTATTCTTCCAAATATTGACTATTTTTATTTTATCGATAATGATTAAGAAATGTTGTCTTTAATATGTTTGGAATGAAAGAACCATCCCATAATGATGACATTACCTCGAATGTCTTGAAGGCCTTATTTATTTATTTATTTTTGATATACCCCCTTGTAGGGATGGGGGAACCACTACCATGCCTATAGGCTTAGAGATTACATGACCCGTAGGTCATGGGGAAATATATTGAGAATAAATACATGGAATTTCCCCTCCCCAGCTTCTTCATCGTGACATAAGCTCTACACCATTGTGTGGATTGTTCGGCTACAATTCTCATGCACGCATAGGCTCATCCAGATAGAAATTCCATTCCCTCTCTTTTTTAAATGTTCTCTAAGCTTCGACTCTGGTGAATGCGTCTTCTATGAATCCACATATAGAGTCTGCTCCTTGTAGTGTGTGTCAGGTCCTATAAGCACAATTTCAGGTGACCTGAAGGCCATGCGGATTCCCAAAGGCCATAAGGTGACCTGAATGGATTGAGGTTGCCTGAAATCATTATTGGACAGAATGCTATGAAAGACCAGAGGTTGAAACCGGTGGACCGAAATCCCAAACAGATGAATATTTCCGACTTCTATAGTACTAAATTTTTCATACTACAGTTTCTTCTATTGTGTCTACTACAATACATATTACAATACTTCTACACTAAACTAAAAAATTAATAATTTATTTCAAAAGTGATAAAATATAATGTTTAGTTCATACAATAATATATAAAAGTTTCCCTAGTTCAGACAGATATCTATGATTAAAACCATCAATTGGACCAAGAATTCAAAGTTGAATATTATTTTTTCCTTAAAACATAATTATGGTATTAATTAATTTTCTTGGAATAAATGGGATGTTTATGAAAAGAAAAATTATAACCCCAATGATCCATGATCACAGAGGATAAATTTCATAACTAATTTCAATTTCACAAAATATGGCTCATGTTCATTATGTATTCCACCAATATTTCTTGAGAAAGAATATATATTATCCATCACTTATACTAAATCTGAGGGTGGTACAACTGAATAATCACATATAAAATATATGTGTATCTAGTGATGATCATGGACCATTTAATAAAAGTTCTACACAATAAAAATGACTCCTTCTCATTATGGTGTAGTGGAACCATAACTTTTAATATGTGTTGTGTCTACCAGATGAAACAATGAAATAAGTGTACTCTCATCCATACTAATATTTTAATTTGTGTAGAAATTTCATGGATTCAATTTTTAAATGTTGAGGAATGTAGAGACCTATATGTTTATAAATGATAATTTTTTCCTAAATTAATTCAAGTTTTATTGTATAGGTAAGTGTACATTGAAGTGATAGAGAAACAAGAAATTTTATTATTAATTAATAAAAATTATTACATTATTTAAGGAATAAACCCATTAAAATTCAAAATTTATCATGGTGAAAAATAAAAAGTTGAAACACTAAAAATTGAAAATTTGTATCACCCCGACCGGGTAGAATAATCCATCCAATGGGAAACACTATGGAAATAAAATAAAAAATTAGTAAAACAATTTATATTATTGAATATGGATAATTATTACCTTGAAACAAGTTGAAGTGAATAATTAATGAAGCAATAAAGTAGTATTTATAAGAGTAAATGTGACTATTATTATTGTAATGTTCAATTTTTGAATTATAATCTATTATTTGAAATAATATTTTAACTTTAAAATAATAAATTTTTATATAAAAAATAATTATCATGAGTAATTTCTATAAATAAAATAATTTTTATTCTAAAAATAAATATCACGAATAAATAACTCATATTTAATATAAGATTTTTTTATTAATATCTATTTTGATTTATTTTTGAAAATTCAAATTTTATATATTAAAAATTAAATCTACCTATCATATATTTTTTTGATAAAATTAATATCATTTTTGAAATGAACATTTATAAATTATGCAATGGGGATTTATTTAGAATTTTTAGAAATATATCAATTTTCAAGGGAATAAAAAAAATTCAGTTTTTCTCATAAGAGATGTATCATGAATTGCATCATTAATTATGTTATAATTACATTAAAATTTCTAGAAAATTATACTCAAGAAAAACTGATTTAATCTAATTTTTTTACTATTAAATAAAATAAGCATAATTTTGAATCCAATAATGTACGATCCATAGTCTAAAAGTTAAAGAATTACATTAAAATAACATATTATAATTTTCAACCATTACATTTCATTGTGATAATATATAAGAATTATAATGTGATTACATGTCATAATATCATGTTATTTAATTGAAATATTGTTTATAACGTGAAAAATATCACTATTAAAGTGTTTACAATTTATAAATATTTGTAATTAAGATTGCATCTAAAAAATAACCCTCTATTTAGGTATACAAAACATCTCTCCATTCCATTTGAAAACCACACATATTTCATGTTAAAATGTAGAATATATACTGAATATATGATATATTAATTCTTTTATAATGTATATGTATTTTTTGATTCATCCTACTGCAATCATCAATAGAGTCTAGTGTTGTAGAAATGATGCAACACATTGAATATGGTTTGTTCTCATCAACTCTACCTCTCATTCTCCACTCCTCTATCACTTTTTTTCAACCCATTTCAATCCCAAATATTATGTTCATAATTAATTTAATATGAAAATAATAATAAAATTTTTATAATACTTGAATAATTATATTTACGACATATTAAATAGTCAATAATTATATTCCCTCTAAATTTATAATGTATTGTTTATTACCAGTTAATCATCCACGAGGACATTTAAAATTATTTTCATATGTCTAACTGTATGAAATTATATTATAAATAATTCATGATATATAACTTCTTAAATATATTAATTTTAATCTTATATATTAATTTCTACTTATATATAAATGACCTTTTAAAAATAACAAAATCATAGAAAATTTAGAAAATTTAATAGATAATAATATTTCAAATTAATCCAAAATCAATACAGATTAATTAAGAAATATATTCCAATTTATAAATTTAAAAAATATCAATATTAAATAACATAATTAAATTTTAGATTACTTTTTTTATAAACCTATATTTTCAATTCAGGTGGAAGAAATAATTCATAGTAATGAAAAATTTAATATAAGGGGATTCTCGAAACCAAATCATTTTCTTTGGGTTATCCCAAAATCATGACATATTCATTATATAAACTCATATTATGTTACACAAATAACATTTCAATATTCCCTCATTTTCTATTTTAGGATAATCATGGTTTCTCCATTACATTTAGTCTATATACAATGATTTTTTCAAGAAAAAAATCATTCCATAAACTTATCGTTTTCTCACCTCCAATTGATTCATCATGACTGAATAATCCCATTTTATATTAAAAATATGTTTTATTTTATTAATTCAAGAACCCCAAATTTTATTCATAAATTTATGAAAATTTAAATCTTGATGAAAAAACATTCCTTTCCATGAGGTATTTTATGGTTTTTATTGTTATACATTCCATCTGGCATGCATGAATATTTGAATATTTTGATATAATGGGTGATCTATAAAATATATATCCCTATAATTCATTGATTAATGTGATTTATATCATGATATTCTATTTTTTGTGCTTCAATATGATGATATATTTTTTCAAAATAATGATTTTATAATTTACTCACATATATTATTCATGTACAGGATGTCAGCTATGTTCACAAATATTTCTGGTATTTGAACATTATGACTTGATATTTTAATTTTATGTAATATCAAATTATATTAAATTTTCAAATTTCTTAAAAATTATTTTTATAATGATCCCATTATTATGACCACATTATGATGATTATGTTCACCCACAATAAAAATTCAGGTCACTTATTTATTATATGATATCCTTCCCCATACTAGCTATTTAGATCACCACTTTCATTAATGTATATACTTAGGTGATTACATGTACTATGGATAATGTGGTATTTATTTTTATAAATAATATTAATTTAAATGAATGTAAAATTGTTATTATTTATTAGTGATGTAGGTGTCTAATTTTTTTAACACGCTTATCATTTGGATCATAAACTGTATCACCATTATATTTTTTATATTAAAAATTATATAATAGTTATGTAAGAAATTATGGGTAATAATATTGAAATCCAAATTTTATATGGAATCTTCTTTATGTTTCATATTTTTTAAACTTCATTGATGTTATAAAGATTAGTATAAAAGTTTAGAAACATTATCTTCTATATACATTTATTAACTATATTATCATAAATTATAATGTAACTGTTTATGTGCAGTAAAATAATATTAGTGTATACATTATTAAAAAAAATTAATACCCCAAATAAAATAAATATTTTCAAATTCTTAGCTTAAAATATCATGATCAAAAAATTTATCATCGTTTAATAATGAAAGAGTTTTTTAACTCATATTTAAATCTATTGGTTCAATCATCACCCACTGTATAATTAACAATTTTTATATAAAAGATAGTTTCAGTGTTTTTATATACTCCACAAGTTGTTGGTAAAATATTATTCATAGGATTGTTCCAATATGAACTGATATAAATCAATAAATATTTTATTGTTTTTCATTATTGTATAGTCATTCTTGTTATTGTTCCATTATAAAATCAACTTCGTATTTACTTTGGTCCCCTTGAATTAAATTTTTTTAACAAAAAAATCTCAGTTTTTCTCAATACATCATGTTTCATGTGTCACGACCCATCCTCGGGGCCCGTGCCGTGACTACCCCAAGCCCTCCTTCCATAGGCCAGGGGCTGGCGACTAGCACCAAGGCGTAAAATCCCGGAAAAAGGGAAAGCATTGCCTTTGGAAAGTAAAAAAGCACTACAGAGTAAGAAATTGGAAAAAAGTAAACTCTAACTAAAAGATGGTACAACAGTAAGTGCGGAAAAGTAAAGGGGGCTGGAAATACAAGCCCAACTGTAAAGTACAACTGAAAGGGGAAAAACAGAAACTGAAAAGTAAAGCCGCAACGTCGAGCCCTCCTTTAGAAGTCCCACCTGAAGGGTGGGTATAGAAAGCCTCCACTGCTCCTTGGGTCCAGCCTACCGCTCTGAGTACACCCCGCCTAGTGGTCCACCTCCAGGTGTCGTCCTACTCTGCAATCCTCCACCACGATCATCGCTGTCCATCGTCTGCAACCAACACAACGTAGTGCGGGCATAGCCCGTGCAGGGGTGAGTATAAGCTACTCATTAGGGACCCCGAGACCCCCGAAGGTCTCCCAAAATCCATAAAGGATAAACCACAAATTAAAGATACAATCACAAAGTAACATCCGACAAGGCTTAGCAATATGCCCATACATATACATAAGTCATCAATTCTCACTCGTCTCCAACTTCCGAGCTCAAGTACAACCCAGTCCATACAGGAAAGAAAAACGTGAAATCCACACAGGATAACTCAATGCAATCCACAAAGGAAAGTAAAACGTAAATCCACATAGGATAGCTCGACACAATCCACAAAGGAAAGTAAAACGTAAATCCACACAGGATAGCTCAACACAATCCACAAAGGAAGGTAAAACAGAGTTTCCGTTCACACAGGTATACTTCTTCAAATAACAATAGAGATGATCACTGATCCATCTAAGTCGTCGGACCCACGAAGGATCGATAGGTACTAACCCTCGCAAAGACCCACACAGGATCGGGCCCACATAGGACCTGTAGGCGCTGGCCCACACAGGACCGCTGAGGGCTGACCCACACAGGATCGGACCCACACAGGACCTGTAGCACTGACCCACAAAGGATCGCTGAGTGATGTAGTCGTCTCCATCAAATCCACTGAGGATCTCTGCACAGTCGTCGTCGTCACAGTAGCAGTCGCAGCCAGCTCTAGGGTTCCTGCACACAGCAAGCTCGTTCGGGAGGGTCCGCTCCACGAGCCGAGAGTCTGATACATCAACTGACACATAGTCTAGAGTTGATGTATCCAAAAGTTCTGTATCGTCAACAGGGGCTCAGCGTCGCAGACGGCGCGTCAATCGGACGCCCGGTCTGAGAGATATTGGCTTTTTCGTCCCAGGGGCACAGTTGGTTTTTAAGTAAAAACAAACACAATCGTACTCCAACTGCATCCAAACCTTGGGAGGAGTATGCCAAAAGATCCGTCTCACTTTGAGGAATTCAATGAAGTCGACGGAACGTCAATCGGATGTTCGTAGCTCAAGATATGAGCGTTTCCGCTCCGAAGGCCTGGTTGGTTTCGTGTACGAACCAACCCGGTCGAACCCAAAGTATTCCAAAACCTTGAGTGAGATATACCAAAACGACCGTCTCGATCCAAGGATCACATCGCCGCTGACGGCACGTTGCTCGGAGGCCCGTAGCTCATGTTAGGGGCAAAAGACCGAAAACGGTCCGAAGACGGGGGGTTTGGGCCCGGACCGACCCGGCCCAACCCCCTGGGTCGGCCCGAACAGGGTCAACCCAACCCGGGTCCGGGTTGGACCCAGTTCGGCACGGCCTGGTCTGGCCAGGGCGCGACCCGGCCGGTCGGGCCGGCCCGGCTCAGCTCGGCCGAGCGGCCGAGCGTGGCAGCCGTGGGGCGCTGCCCCCGCGGAACGGAAGTGTTGCGGCCCTCGAGGGGCCGCGCTAGAACTCAGCGGACGTGGCAAAGGCCGCGTCCCGTGCATGTGAGACGGACCCGCGTGGCCGGGGGTCCGCCGGCCTCTATCTCCGCGGCTTCAGCCGCGGCGACCCGCACCGCCGGTGGCTTCCGCGGGCCACCGGAGTTGCTCCGGTGGTCCGTTTTCCTTCCCGTCTGCACCGAAGCTCCTCCCGGGTCCCGTTCTTCACTGCAGAAACAACGGATCATCCATGCGGCATGTTTTTTCATCGGCCGCCAATCCTCTCATCAACGAAGAATTGCGGAGGGTTGTCGGGCTGTGTTTGTTTGGCCCGCACCCTCCGCGTTAGGCGATAACAGTTGGGAGGATTAATCAACACATAGAAAACAGAACCAAAACAATTTTAATGAATTAAAATTGTTCTTATGAACTGAGTTATTCCTTTTCAACAGAAACATCCACGGAGTATAAAACATTCAATAAAACCCCTACCTCGTCAAGTCATCGCATGCGGGTTCTTCGCGGATTTGATCGCCGCGGAAGAAGGGGTTCGTCGCGGAAGGAGGGGATCGTCGCGGTATCCGGCGTTGCGTTGATGAACTCCGAGGACCAAGAAAGAACAGATTTAATTAATAATAATTAAATCCATATTGTTGTTTTAATCCACAAAGGAAAATTAAAAAAAGAGCGCAACCCCCTACCTTGTCGCTGTCGATCGAAGGTTGTCGCGGGGTTGGATTGTCACGGAAGAACGTCGCGGAAGAAGAATCACCGGCGTCGCGGAACATGGAATCGCGTCGTCGATTTCTGAGGACTCAGCGTTCTTCGTGTTCATTGCGTTCTTTGCGTTCTTTGCGTTCTTCGCATTCTTCACGAAGGAGGATGAAGAACTCTTGGTTTCTATCAAATCCTCTCAACGAACATTTTTCCAGAATTCGTGCATTGGTCTTATTTTATTATTACGCCAACGGATTGATAACAGGTTAAGAAACGATTAAATTAATTCAATGAATTAATTCAACGAAGAAAACCGCCAAATTAATTCAACAAATAAAACCTCCCAATTAATTGGTGCGTTAAGAAATTAAGAAAATGCGTCAGTTGACTTTCATAATGACGGGTTTTCGCGGGTGCGTTACTTAGCAGAAAAGAAACGGTGGGGCTCGTGCGGGCCCCACCTCACAAATATCCTACCAAGAGGGTAGGATATTTTTGGATAGCACCATATCCACATCAACTCAACTTAAGCAGCTTTAAGTGGCTTCATGTGGCTTCCAATTGTCTTAAGTGAAATAAAATAAAGTTTGTCGAACAATTTATTTTATTTCTTAACTTTAAGCCCAAAAATTAAAAACCACACCCGAAAAAACGCAACTCCAGAAGCGGTGTTTCTAAGAAATTATCGGCGCTGTGATTCCATCGGTGCCCTCAGAATTCGATTCCAAGCACCGGTTCAAAAGTTAGAAAAACCCACTCGTCCGTTCACTGAACGTACCCGAGCCTATCTTCGGAAAATGATTCCGGGCACACCGGGCCTCGGAATCAGGTGCCGTCAGAAACTGCGTTCTTGTAAAAATCCAAAGAAAATTAAGAAAAAAAATTCTTTGAATTTTTCGGGTCTTTACATCACTCCCACCTCAGGGCTTTACGTCCCCTTAAAGATACATCATAAACTAGGGAAACAAATGTGGGTACTGAGCACGCATCTGGGCCTCCCACTCCCAAGTGCTCTCCTGGAGGTTCATGTGCTGCCATCTGATGCGCACAAGAGGAATCAATCGTCCACGTAGGACCCGCTCCTATCGATCCTCGATCTCCACTAGGACCTCCGCAAAAGTCGCCCATCATCCACGTCTATCTCCCCATGGTCAATGATATGCATCGGGTCATGCATGTATCTCCTCAGCTGGGATACGTGGAAGACATCATGCACCCGGTGTAACTGAGGTGGTAGAGCCAGGCGATAAGCCACCGCGCCAATCCTGCTGATGACCTGGAATGGTCCGATGAAGCGTGGAGACAACTTGCCGCCTCGACCAAATCTCTGTAATCCATGTCGAGGTGAGATAGGCAAGAAGACGTGGTCACCATCCTTGAACTCTAGTGGCCTCCGCCTCCTGTCAGCATAAGACTTCTGCCGGCTCTGAGCTGTCCTCATCTGCTCTTAGATGACCTGGACCTTCTCTGTCGTGGCCCAGACCATCTCTGGTCCCACAAGTGCTGACTCCCCAAGGTCTGTCCAGCACAAAGGAGATCTGCAAGGTTTGCCGTACAACGCCTCGTATGGTGCCATCCCGATGTTGGAGTGGTAGCTGTTGTTGTACGCGAACTCCACCAAGGGTAGGTGGTCCTCCCCGTTGCGACCAAAGTCGAGGACACATGCGTGGAGCATGTCCTCGAGAGTCTGAATGGTCCTGTCCGTCTGACCATCCGTCTGAGGGTGAAAGGCGTTGCTCAGACATAGCTGCGTCCCGAACGCCTCCTGCAAACCCTTCTAAAGCCGGGAAGTAAAGCGAGCATCTCGATCGGAGATGATAGAAGATGGCACACCGTGAAGCCGTAAAATCTCCTGAATGTAGAGATGCCCCAAGCTCTCCATTGAGCCCTGCTCTCTGATGGGTAAGAAGTGAGCCGACTTGGTGAGTCGGTCGACAATCACCCAGATGGAGTCGTGACCTCTGGAAGTGCGTGGAAGTCTAGTCACGAATTTCATAGATATGCCATCCCGCTTCCACTCCGGGACCTCCAAGGGTTGTACCAAGCCTACTGGTACCTGGTACTCTGCCTTCCCCTGCTGGCTGGTGAGGCATCGAGAAACGAACTCTGCCACAGCCTTGTTCATTCCTGGCCACTAGTACTGTTGTCTGAGGTCCTGGTACATCTTCTCCACTCCAGGATGTACCACCAAAGGAGAAGTGTGAAACTCTCTCAGCACCTCCTCTCATAAAGCGACTAGTACCAAGGTACGTCCTCTGAAAAGGATGTCGTGCTCTACTCCAAAGGAGAAGCCATCAGGTGCCCATCCTGACGATAACTATGCACGCCGCGTCTCACAGTCAGCATCCTCACGCTGTGCCTCTCTGACCCGCTGCAGTAGTGGAGGGGTGACTGTGAGAGACTGGAGGAAGGCTGCTCAATCTCTATCCTCGAAGGATATTTTCAAAGTGGCTAGCTTCTATGTCACCTCCTCAAGTAGTTGAATGCCCTTCCTCCTGCTGAGAGCATCGGCTACCACATTCCCCTACCCAGAAGTATAGACTATCTCAAAGTCATAGTCCTGGAGGAACTCAAGCCATCGCCACTGTCTCAGGCTTAGGTCCTTCTGCGAGAAGATGTACCTGAGACTCTGATGGTCAGAAAAGACTGTAAAGCGCTCGCCCATCAGATAGTGTCATCATGTTTTCAGAGCAAATACCACTGTTTCTAACTCCAGGTCATGGTAAGCGTAGTTCTACTCATGCGGCCTCAAATGACGTGATCCATAGGCGATCACTACCCGCTCCTGCATCAAGACACAACCGAGTCCGGTCCCTGATGCATCGCAGTAGACTACGTACCCTACTCACTCCTCAGGAAACCTTAAGATAGGTGCGCTGGTCAACCTTTGTCTCAGCTCCTGGAAGCTCTGCTGACATCTGTCTGACCACACAAAGGGTTTCCCCTTCTTCGTAAAAGCTGAGAGTGGTGCTGCAACTCTGGAGAAGTCTGGCACGAATCTCCGGTAGTATCCAGCTAGTCCCAAGAAACTCTGCACCTCTGTCACGCTCCTGGGTGGATCCCAAGCTAGCACCACCTCAATCATCGCAGGATCCACTGCAACTCCCGCCTCAGAAATGATGTGCCCCAAGAAGTGGACCTCACGTATCCAGAACTGACACTTCGAGAGCTTTCCATAATGCTGGTGCTCTCGGAGTGTGTCTAGTACAACCCGCAAGTGATAGGCGTGCTCCTCCTCAGTCGTCGAGTATATTAAAATTTCGTCGATGAAGACAACGACAAATCAATCAAGGTATGGCTAAAAGATCTTGTTCATGAGGCCCATGAACACTGCTGGAGCATTGGTTACGCCGAAGGGCATAACCAAGAACTCATAGTGGCCATACCGACATATGAAGGTCGTCTTCTGCACGTCCTTGTCTCGAACTCTGAGCTGATGATAGCCTGACCTGAGGTCTATCTTTGAGAACCACCGTGCTCCCTTGAGCTGATCGAAGAGGTCATCAATCCTCGGTAGCGGATACTTGTTCCTCACTGTCACTTGGTTCAGGCAACGATAATCGACACAAAGTCGGAAGCTCCCGTCCGCCTTCTTGGCGAACAATATTGGCGAAGCCCAGGGTGAAACACTGGGTCGGATGAAACCCTTGCCCTGCATGTCCTCCAACTGTACCCGTAGCTCTCGAAGCTCAGCGGGGGCCATCCGATATGCTGGAGTCGATATCGGGGCTATCCCGGGGTACATGTCAATATGAAAGTCTACCTCTCTGTGGGGAGGTATCCCTGGAACATCGTCAGGAAAGACGTCCGCGTACTGATCCACCACTGCAGGAAAACTAGGACTTCGCACGTCAATAGCTCCTAGGATGAGGCTTGACAACTGATGAGTGATGGGTTGTCCTCTCCTCTGCGGAAGTTCATCCTGTGCTGCGAAGGCTCCCTTCTCACCAGTGAAGGTGAACCTGCTCCCGTCAGTGCGTACACATCGCACCTTGCGCCTAATACAGTCAATATGTGCATGGACTGTAGATAACCAATCCATGCGAAGATGACGTCGTAAGGCCTCGACGCTGCTACAAGAAGATCTCATCTGAAGATCTCGCCTCCTAGAGTATGCTCACACTGCCGGCACCAGTGCGTAATCGTCGAGTTTGCTCCCGTAGGAGTCTCTAGCCATAAGGATCGAGCCAACGGCTCTGTCGGAATGTCCGAGCTCCGAACAAGGGCAGCGGCTATGAAAGAGTGACTCTCTCCTGTGTCTATAAGAACTGCAGCAAGGGTGGAATAGGAACAGATCGTACCTCGAATCATCTCAGGCGCGCCGTGGTCGTAGGCCTCCGCTGCCTGGAGCTGTGCCTGTCTCTGCCCGCCAGCTCCCTGTGGTCGGGGCGGGCCTCCTGGTGGTGGTGGTGGTAGAGCCTCAAAGCGGCACCCACCACCTGCTACTCGGCCAGCTCCTCTGCCTTGTCCGCCTCCTCCCTGCGAACCACCACGGTCGACCCTCTGCCTCTACCTGGGTGGCCCCTCAACTGTCTGTTGCTCCTCGGCACGGTGGGTCGGGCAGTCACGAGCCATGTGACCCTGCCCGCCGCAAGTGTAGCACTGCCTACCTCTCGAAAGACTGGCTCCGCGCTGTGTGTCTCGCACTGCTGAGCCAGTGTCCTAAGGCCGTCTGCATGAGGGTCTGGTCTGCCTGGACCCTTGAGTCATCCGTCGACTGCCTACTGCGGAAGAATCTGCTACGTGCCGCCCCGCGGTAGTTCTCACTGCTGGAGAAGTCTCAGCAAGAAAGCTCTCGATCAAAAGGGCTCGCTCCAGTACTCTTTCCTGAGTTGGAATACTGAGGGAGATCAGTGATGCCCTGATCTCGTGTCTCAATCCCTGCTCAAAGGTCCGGGCTCAAAAGAATGGGTCTCGTACCATGTCGGTCGAGTAGCGCGAGAGATCGGTGAATCTCACCGAGTACTGGACGACCGTCAAACTGCCCTACCGCAGCTGTAGAAGCTCCTGGATGGGAATAGCACGGAGGGTGGCCGGAACAAACTCTAAAAGGAAGAGGCCCTCAAAGTCTGTCCAGATGAGAGAGGCCTCATCGTGCACCTGGAGCATCAAGCTCCACCATCGTCCTGCTGCTGCGTGCAGTAGGCTCGCTGCGAGGATCAACATGAGGTCTGCTGGTGTCCTCACTAGTCAGAAAACTCGCACCACTGCCTCCAGCCAGTCCTCGTCTACCTGGGGGTCCGTCTCCCCATGGAACCTAGGTGGTCGCTGGTGCTGAAACTTGTGCAGAGCACTGAGGCGACGTGCATCGTCAGCAGCTGGTGCTGGAAGCATCGGGGGCTCGGTGGGTAGAGGTACCGTCGGTGCCTCTGCTGTCAAAGGTCCCTGTACCGATGCCTCGTCGCTCGGCGGGCTGTCGTCACGCACCACTCTCAGAACCCAAGATGGCTGCCATCGTGGGGCCATCCTGAAAAGGAAACAGGTGTGCCATGGTCAGAACAGTATACCTGGTGAGCTGATATGAAGTAATCACAAAGAAAACTTGAAACACACATGCAATCAATGTTTTCGTGCATTAAGTCGGAAATCAGAAGTTAGGGTCCTGGTGTACGGATACGTCGGCCGCCGCACCAACACTGGACTCCCTGGACTGATAACCACACCCAATACGCTAAACATTATTGCTTCACATAGAAGAAAGATCAGAGTCTGCGGTAGAACCGACTAGCCTTTGATACCAATTTGTCACGACCCATCCTCGGGGCCCGTGCAGTGACTACCCCAAGCCTGCCTTCCATAGGCTAGGGGCTGGCGACTAGCACCAAGGCATAAAATCCCGGAAAAAGGGAAGGCATTGCCTTTGAAAAGTAAACAAGCACTACAGAGTAAGCAAGCTGAAAAAAGTAAACACTAAGTAAAAGCTGGTACAACAGTAAGTGCGGAAAAGAAAAGGGGGCCGGAAATACAAGCCCAACTGTAAAGTACAACCGAAAGGGGAAAAACAGCAACTGAAAAGTAAATCCGCAATGTCGAGCCATCCTCTGGAAGTCCCACCTGAAGGGTGGGTACAGAAAGCATCCACTACTCCTCGGGTCCAGCCTACCGCTCCGAGTACACCCCGCCCAGTGGTCCACCTCCAGGTACCGTCCTGCTCCGCAAGCCTCCACCACGATCAGCGTTGTCCGTCGTCTGCAACCAACACAACGTAGTGCGGGCATAGCCCATGCAGGGGTGAGTATAAGCTACTCAGTAGGCACCCCGAGACCCCCGAAGGTCTCCCGGAATCCACAAAGAATAAACCACAAAGGAAAGATACAATCACGAAGTAACATCCAACACGGCTTAGGTATATGCCCATACATATACCTAAGTCATCAATTCTCGCTCGGCTCCAACTTCCGAGCTCAAGTACAACCCAGTCCACACAGGAAAGAAAAACGTGAAATCCACACAGGATAGCTCAACGCAATCCACAAAGGAAAGTAAAACGTAAATCCACACAGGATAGCTCGACACAATCCACAAAGGAAAGTAAAATGTAAATCCACACAGGATAGCTCAAAACAATCCACAAAGGAAAGTAAAACAGAGTTTCAACTCACACAGGTATACTTCTTCAAATGACGATAGAGATGATCACTGATCCATGTAAGTCTTCAGACCCACGAAGGATCGATAGGTACTAACTCCCGCAAAGACCCACACAGGATCGGGCCCACACAGGACCTGTAGGCGCTGGCCCACACAGGACCGCTGAGCGCTGACCCACACAGGATCGGACCCACACAGGATCGGGCCCACATAGGACCTGTAGCACTGACCCACAAAGGATCGCTGAGTGAGGTAGTCATCGCCGTCAAATCCACTGAGGATCTCTGCACAGTCGTCGTCGTCACAGTAGCAGTCGCAGCCAACTCTAGGGTTCCCGCACACAGCAAGCTCGTTCGGGAGGGTCCGCTCCATGAGCCGAGAGGCTGATACATCAACTGACACATAGTCCAGATTTGATGTATCCAAAAGTTCTGTATCGTCAACAGGAACTCAACGTCGCAAACGGCGCGTCAATCGGACGCCCGGTCTGAGAGATATTGGCTTTTTCGTCCCAGGGGGCCCGGTTGGTTTTTAAGGCAAAACCAACCCGACCGTACTCTGCCTGTGTTCAAACCTCGGGCAGAGTATGCCAAAAGATCCGTCTCACTTAGAGGAATTCAACGAAGTCGATGGCACGTCAATCGGACGTCCGTAGCTCAAGATATGAGCATTCCTGCTCCGAAGGCCCAGTTGGTTTCGTGTACGAACCAACCCGGCCGAACCCAAAGTATTCTGAAACCTTGAGTGCGATATACTGAAACGACCGTCTCAATCCAAGGATCGCATCTCCGCTGACACCTCGTAGTTCGGAGGCCCGTAGCTCAAGTTACGGGAAAAAGACCGAAAACGGTCCGAAGACGGGGGGTCTGGGCCCGGACCAACCCGGCCCAACCCCCCCTGGGTCGGCCCGAACCGGTTCGACCTGACCCGGGTCCGGTTTGGACCTGGTCCGGCCAGGGCGCGACCTGGCCGGTCGGGATGGCCCGGCTCGGCTCGGCCGAGCGGCCGAGCGTGGCAGCCGCGGGGTGCTGCCCCCGCGGAATGGAAGTGCCACGGCCCTCGAGGGGCCGCGCTGGAACTCAGCGGACGCGGCAAAGGTCGTGTCCCGTGCATGTGAGCCAGACCCGCGCGGCCGCGTGTCCGCTGGCTGCCGCCGCGCCGGTGTCCCGCACCGCCGCTGGCTTCCGCGGGCCACCGGAGTTGCTCCGGTGGTCCATTTTCCTTCTCGTCTGCGCCGAAGCTCCTCCTGGGTCCCGTTCTTCACTGCAGAAACAACGGATTGTCCCTGCGGCATGTTTTTTCATTGCCCGCCAATCCGCTCATCAACGAAGAACTGCGGAGGGTTGTCGGGTCGTGTTCGTTTGGCCTGCACCCTCCGCGTTAGGCGATAACAGTTGGGAGGATTAATCAACACATATAAAACAGAACCAAAACAATTTTAATGAATTAAAATTGTTCTTATGAACCGGTTTCTTCCTTTTGAACGGAAACATCCACAGAGTATAAAACATTCAATAAAACCCCTACCTCATCAAGTCGTCGCACGCGGGTTCTTCGCGGATTTGATCGTCGCGGAAGGAGGGGTTCGTCGCGGAAGGAGGGGATCGTTTCGGTATCCGGCGTTGCGTAGACGAACTCTGAGGACCAAGAAACAACATGTTTAATTAATAATAATTAAATCCATATTGTTGTTTTAATCCACAAAGGAAAATTAAAAAAAGAGTGCAACCCCCAACCTTGTCGCTTCCGATCGAAGGTTGTCGCGGGGTTGGATTGTCGCGGAAGAACGTCGCGGAAGAAGAATCACCGGTGTCGCAGAACTTGGCGTCGCGTCGTCGATTTCCGAGGGCTCGGCGTTCTTCACGTTCTTCGCGTTCTTCGCATTCTTCATGTTCTTCATGAAGGAGGACGAATAACTCTTGGTTTATGTCAAATCCTCTCAACGAACATTTTTCCAGAAGTCATGCATTGGCCTTATTTTATTATTACGCCAACGGATTGATAACAGGTTAAGAAATGATTAAATTAATTCAACGAATTAATTCAACAAATAAAACTGCCCAATTAATTCAACGAATAAAACCTCCCAATTAAGTGGTGCGTTAAGAAATTAAGAAAATGCGTCAGTTGACTTTCATAATGACGGGTTTTCGCGGGTGCGTTACTTAGCGGAAAAGAAATGGTGGGGATCGTGTGGGCCCCACCTCACAAATATCCTACCAAGAGGGTAGGATATTTTTGGATAGCACCCTATCCGCATCAACTCAGCTTAAGCAGCTTTAAGTGGCTTCAAGTGGCTTCCAAGTGGCTTTAGTGAAATAAAATAAAGTTTGTCGAACAATTTATTTTATTTCTTAACTTTAAGCCCAAAAATTAAAAACCACACCCGAAAAAACGCAACTCCGGAAGAGGCGTTTCTAAGAAATTATCGGCGTTGCAATTCCATCAGTGCCCTCATAATTCGATTCCGAGCACCGGTTCAAATTTTAGAAAAACCCGCTCGTCCATTCACTGAACGTACCCGAGCCTATCTTCGGAAAATGATTCCGGGCACACCGGGCCTCGGAATCAGGTGCCGTCAGAAACTGAATTCTTGTAAAAATCCAAAGAAAATTAAGAAAAAAATTTCCTTGAATTTTTCAGGTCTTTACATCTTGGATTGAAAATTACCTCTACCACTCATATTTCTTTTTTACATGTTTCTTTGGTCCATATTAAAAAATTCCATTATACAAATTTATTATTTCTCAAAAGGATTTTGGAAGCAAAAATTACATTGATTATTTCAAAAATATTTTGATATTGTGTATGAAAATAATTATAGTAAAATTCATGAAATGGTTTTAATAATTAAGGGACCTATAATCATCAATATATTTCAATTTTAGACTATTCATTGTTTTTTTAAATTTTGACATTTTAGAAAAATATAATTTATTAAAATAATTAAATATTATTGTTTTATAAGTATCATATCTAAATTGTATAGAGATAGTAACTTATGATGTATATTTTTACGGTATAATAAATTTGGTTAATATTATCCTACTAACATTATCTAAATAATTTTTAAATTATATGACATTGAACATGTTTCATCATAAAATTCTATAGATATTACTAATTAATTTCATAAATATAAATTCCCATTAGATTTTTTTCCTTGATTGTAAGATTAATTGTTTTTTCATTCTTAGTGTGATTCTTACTATGATAATTAACAAACAAAAAATTATTTATGAGGAAATATAATATAAATGTTTTATTTATGTGTTGATAATAAACATTTTCATTTAGGTGAAAAATGGATCACTATTTATTTTGATAATAAATTTGATAATTTCACACTATAATTATATTATAATAAAAAAAATTAGTACTAGAGAACCTTAATTGTTTAAAAATAAAATTAACGATACCATAAAGGAATAGTAAAATAAATGATTTATGAAAAAATTTTATTAAATTTTTATATTTAGAATTAATGATGTTGGGCTTACATAAAAAAATATCCTTTTAATGAAAAAATCTCACCTCAGTTGAATAAACTATTATAAACAAAAGCAATAATGAATGTAATATTAGTATGGATCACCACTAATTGTGGTGAAAATTTACTCACAAAATATTTATCATCAGTTAAAAAATAAAACAACAACTATAATATATTTTATTAAAAAGATCTATTAAAAATTATAATACACAATCTATTTAAATTAAATTAAATAATTTCTCAATTAGAATTTTTCTTATATGATATTTTATCATAAAACGTTATTTTTAATTATTCATATTATCATTAAGGTATATATGAAATAATTTAACTGATATTTTTTAGTTGTTGAAATTAAAAAAATAACTCGAATAAATTCTAAAACCCATTAAATATAAATCACATAAAAGTAATATTCCCTAATATCTTATTTATATTATATAGACACATGATCAATCATTTATTAAATAATGCCTTTATCTGTATTTTAAAACGTTATTTATTATTAATGTCTAACATATTTATACTCAAATTAACTATTAAAATATCAATTCAATTGGAATATTTAAATATTAGAGTGTGTATCCAATATTTATTACTTCATTTTTTTATAATATGATACATATTAAAAAAATAATCATTTTTTAGTTTCATATATAAAATATCATTAACTAAATCATGAAAAATCTCATATTATATTACTAGTTTTGATTTTATTATAATTAGTACATAAAATATTATGATCAATGAATTCATATATTTTATTAAATTTACTATAAATAATTTATAACATAATAAAAACGAATCAATGTCTCAATATTGAGTATATTCAACATATTGTTTTCAGTATAACTTTATATTTGTTGAGTAAATTAGACAGAATATATTAGTATTTATTCTATTAATATCTCACATATTCAAAAATTACAATATTAAACTCTATCTAACACATAAAAATATCTATAACATCATCACCATCTCTTTTATTTTTTCATATAAAATCATAATTGATTGAATCAATTAAAATATTCATGAATGAAAATTAATATGCGAATCTTGAATTTTCATTCAATAATTACAAACATCAAATAATTTCATGCACTTCTTTTCTTGTCTCTTAATCATTACTTTTTTTGTAAATTTTAATTATTCAGGAAATATATTATTATTTTTAATATAAATGTCACTATATTTATTACAAATCAATTCCAAACATAACTCATATGTGTTACCTACGTGATGGACAATTAAAATTAATTTTGACACATATATTTTTAATATTATCATCAACTCACCCTACATCTATTTATTTTTTAATTTATCTGATGGATTAATGAACTGTAAAATTATTAATTTTTTTGTAAAACATTGTATTAAAACATAATTATTGAATCTGATATCAATATTATCAAATGAATTTTAATCATATTTAATACATATGTTTAATTAAAATTCAACATGTGCCTGAAATTCATAATAAGTTAAGGTTAATCTTGGCCGTAATAAATATATTCAGTTTATTTTAATATATTGTATTATAATGATGTGTCTAAGATGTATACTCTCTAAATTAAGACATAGTTTATTTAAAATACATAAAATAATTAATGAATAATAAGATTAAAAATTCAATGTATTGATCAAGTAAATGAAATGAAATAATTTATTATTCAAAAAAGTAAAAATAGAATGATTTATTTGAACATGAAATAGAATAATTGTATGGAAAAAGGAAATATTGATATTATATTATTGACTTTACGTGAAATTTTGTTTGAGATTTTAGTATATGATAATGATCAATAAATATAAGTGAAAAAAATTAAATTTCTTAATTGGTGATTTAGGGAAATGTGTTATTTCTATAATAAAAAATTATGATATTTAATGAAATATAAAATAGTTAAAAATTTATTATTAGCATAAATTTACTAAATAAACTATATTGTTGATGAATTTTGGAATTAATTGAACTCCCCAAAAATTGCCTTGTATATTTCATGAATTTCATTAATAAGGTGACTATAGATTGGACCAAATATTTAATATATCTCAATATTGAAATCAAAATAATGAGTTTTATAATTTTATAAGTTTATTATGTGGTAATAATTATTTTCTCTAAGATATAGTAATATTTAAGAGGATTGTTTGGATAGTTATTGACCATGTTCTAAATAAAAAATGATGATTATTAATTTATCTATTTATTCATAAAATTATTCCATTATAATTCAAATAAATTATTTGATTATATAGTAAATTAATATTAGGTAATGTACTTTGTTTGTTAATGTAGGGATATTTATAATTTGAAATATATAATTTACAAAACCAATAATTATAACTTATATATATTTTATTTTTTTCTATTAATGGAATATTTTTACTCTTTATTCTTATATATATATATATAATAATGTATAATTAATGATGATGGTATGATATATTTATTATAATACATTAATATAATAATATTTTAAATTTATTTGAACATAACATTTGTTTAAATTGATTCTCATGGTTAGGACAAAAAATCCATAACTCCAAAAACTAATGAGTTATGGTTTTTAATATATTTTATATCAATTGATTTCAGTTTATATTATAGTTGAACAATATAGATGTTTAGTTTCCTTCTCTAATTTTGTGATGGTTTTCTATATTTGATGTCAATCATCAAGATATAATTATGACAAATGAAGTTCATGGATCACTGTGAATCACTGAGAGGGTGAGTGGTCGATCAGTGATCCCATTAAACTTTTTACAAAAGGACTTTTTAAATTAAACCTCTATGGATAGTTAAATCATCAATACAATCTTCTTGTGTCTCAAAGCCTTACCTAGAAATATGCAATAATTATTAAGTCAATGAACACAAGTATTTACATGGTTCAGTTCAAATACATACTACTTCATGTGTTAGTTTTTATCTCAAAAACGGATTCTCTAATATAATATAAATAAATATAAAAATGGTTGATAAAGATTCCCACTGTATCTCTCCTCAGCCCTATTGGAGTTTCGTTATACTACTTCACACAGTGTTAGCAGAGTCACACTGCCCTGATACAAAGTCCCACATAAGAAAACTTCTCATCCTTGAATCTCACAATGGTATTCTTTATATGGAGTCACACGAGAAGCATAGTTCATTGTTCTCTTTGATTTTATATAGATTATATGATGATATATCCCCATGGGCATACTAAATGACTCTTTCCCATGAATCTCTTAAAAAATCTTCAACTGCCATTTCTATTGTCTGTTGGCCTTTCTTAATAATTCTTATCACCATTGTGATTATTCTTTTGTGAAACAATGCTCGAGAAATTATTTCTTCTTCTAATAATGACCCTACCTCCCTTAGATGTGTGAAGGTTGTGCACAAAACATCTTCAGAAATATAATATTTAAGAATGATCTTTCCTAATAATAGCACTATTTCATTTCTTGAATCCAAAAATACAATCAACATGGATACAATATCTTATTTTAATTCTTCGAGGCATCCGTCTCAATTTAATTCCACTTAAATCATGGATTTCATGGAATACAATCATATTTTATTTTGGAATATCAATTAATTATTCTTAATGTACAAATTCATGAAAGCATTCGTAGTTTCTTCCCTTATTCTTCATCTTCTTCTTCAGATATGTTCACATAAAATTTTCCTTCTTTCTTGAAATTCCTTTACATGTTTATGTTAATGTAAGAGTGAATGCACAATTTAATTATTCTATTTTGTGTGAAAACCCAAATGGGTGTCGTTCTTTATAAACACACACACATGAATTATTCTTTTTCGATACATACCTTTATAGTTTTTAAATTGTACTTGGTTCTAGTGTAATTATTCCTTGCACATGAGTGAAAACATAATATATTATCAACTGAATGAAATAGACAATGTCCACATTTTTTGAAAACCGTAATGGGTGTAAGGCTTTGGATGTGTTATTCCTCATTATTCCTCCTTATTTACATGTGTATAAAACATTATGGGTGCGATGGAGCCCTTTGTGCCCAAACTATCCCTATGAAATTCTCAATAGTGAGTGAATGTGCATATGAACTAACCCAACCTTTGTCAGTAGATATATTCACACAAGGCATTGGGTTTCCTCAATTTAAGAACATGACTGAATCCCAACACATAATGCCCTTATCTTGCTAACCCCTTATTCACCAAAACATGAAAACATGTAAACACAAACAATATATATTGACGGAATGATGAGTGTCCCATTATTGGTCATGAAACTGATGGTGAAAATGGTTCTCCTTGTTCACATAGGGATGTACGAGGATCTTCTTCACATAAACATATGTGTTTCTTGGTTATGTCTTCTTAAGAGCATAACAAGGGTTTGTAGGCACTTATTGTGTGTATGTGACATCTTCATCAAAAATAGAGGTGATTATTTGAGAAACATGTCGCTTGTTCAGGGGTTTCCTTCAACAGATGGTGTAGTGTTAATATTCATCTCAAGGATTGTTCAAGAGTGAATTCCACTTATTGACCACATGCAGGTATTCTTCTCCTTTGTGGAGAAATTTTGATCAGAACCTCTGGTTAGTACTCTGTTTATATGGATAAATGATATTTTTCATAATATGTTCAAAAGCCAAATGAATTGAGGAACTCCTTTTTTATAGAGGAATATCATAGTGTCCCTATGCATTCTAATTTCTCATGAGATTCTATGGGATTCATGTCATTGAATGACGAAGATATTTGACATCAAAATATTCAAACATATGATAAGTTTTCATGAATCTCTCACTTTGTTTCCCTTCCATGCAGGCTTCTGGATTTCATGTTGTAATCATCATCACGTGCATGAAAATTGGAACACATGCCGATAATCTCATCAAAGAGAGAATGCCCTGGCCACTACAAATTATTCTTTCCTCGAACTATGTGTGTTCTTTGTTTAATTCTCAGGCATGTAAATTATAATGTATTCATGAAATTGTGATACCTATATGATCATAATGACCCTCTTAGGATTTTCAATGGTTATACATGGCGATCAAATCATCTAATCCAGCGAGTAGCGGTGGATGCATCATGCAGTGGTGAGAGGAAGAAGATGACAGGCTTTCATGAGAATCGGATGCATCGGGTTTAAACATGTATCATGTGAGATAGATAGATGTCATATGTTTGATTGTGGGTTGAGGGATGCGATGTGTAGCTATGATTACATACATGATTGGATGGATAACTTAGATTGCTTCTATGTTTTTAAAATCATATCCAACATCGAAACAGAGACACGTTGAGCCATAGTTTAAATATCAATATGCAGATGAATATGCTCAGAATTATACTCCTCCATCCATTGTACCGCCCTATATTGTGTTCTCCTTGTGGGTGAACTCTTCTTGCACTATTTTCTCTATGACTTTGTGCTGCCCATCACGGTTTAGCTGTTGTTGTTCTCATATGCACCTAGTGGATCCACTCCTGTGCATGGGACATGACTTGTCCTCTCCTTCAACTTCCCTGCTAGCCTTGATGGCTTCCCTAAGTCGCAGTTGACCATGTCCCTCATGTTATTATGGTTGAGGCTATCAGCTGGTTTGTGGCTGGACCTATTTGTTTAAGTAACTACACAAAATATTCTTCAATGTGAAACATTTCTTTCCATATAGTAATCCAAACAAGCATGACCACCTCTCCTCAAATGTCAATCCCATCCACCTATCCTTCTATTTTCCTCTTCTTCATTATATTTTATTTCAATCATCTCTTCATCATGCATTTGGAATTCCATTATACAGGGATATTATCCTTTCATGGACATTCCTTTATGTCCTCAATTCTAGTTGGAATTGTAATTCTATATACCTTCTCCCATCTTTTGTAATCCATCCATGGATGGTTTTACTCTTCACTTCCTCATGCATAGAATCATAATTCATGGAAACATTGTAGTTAACATTGTGTTCTCTTTAACACATATCTTGGTCTTTAAAGATCAGTAAAAACCATCATATAATTATGTAATGGATAATTCCCATGCATAAAATCTAATTTCATTTCACACTAATTCTCTAAGTGAAATAATATTTGGAAACAATTACCCTCTTCAATCATAATCACCAGCACAATAACTACCCCTCCATTCACATATTGACACTTTATTGACAAAAAATTCTACACTGTGTTGTACAATAAATATATCCAAACATTATCAGTCAGTTACATGATTAACTATGAAAATAGAATACATATATAGAATGATATATATATATATATATATACATTATTATTAAAATTTATCGTGGTTGATGAAATATAATTTATCCATCTAATTTGAAAAAATAATCATTTTTTATTTGTAGAAAATATATAATATATAACCCTGTTTTGTTAATGTTTCAAAAATAAAACATATTTTTGATGGTGAAGGAATGTGTTTCTAAAAGACGGTAGGGAATTTTAATTGAAATAAATGTTGTAAGAAAAAATAAATTTCAATTATTAATAAATTAAATAAATGTATTAATAGTATAAGTTATATAAAATATCATTAGTGGTATAACATTCTTCCAAAATGATATATATTGTTAAGAATATATTTATTTTGGATAATTTAATTCAAATTGGATATTTGTTTCTAACTAATAAATTTTTGGATTAGTCTGATTTATTTTTGGTTATAATTTTTTTGGGGATGTTTTTTTATTACTCAATGTTATATGGAAACTAAAAAAGTTAGGTGAAAATTTGGATATATATATCAAAATAAAAATTATGTATATTAACATCAGTAGACTATATGTTTCTAGGAGTATATGAGGAAAACTCATTTAGTATCTAATGTTTGGGATGATTGTTTGTGTTAGTAAAATAATAAAGTAATTATGTTTTGTGAAGTATGTTCTATGGATGTTTTAAAATTTTAATTTTCCTATGAATGCATTATTTAAATGTTCTTATTATAATTAAATGAAGGAAAATACTTTGTTGGTTATAGTATAAAATTTTGTTAGGATAGAGACATAAATGAAAAATAATTTTTTTAATATAATATGTCACTACATTAAGTACAATTTTGAGTGAATTAATATTAATCATCATCAACTGAATTTTAACAAAAAAAAATATATGTTTTATGAAAACATAAAGTACAAATCGTATTTTGTGTAATGATTAGGAGGTAAATTTAGTTCAATATTCATAAATAAATATGTATAGTTTTTTTATGCTATAAATAAATATAGTGGAATATAAATAAATTTATTTCTCAAAATTAGTGATTATATTTTATATGCTCCATAAAAATAATACATTTACATGATGTATCTATGAATGATTTTGGAATAAAAATAATTATTTATAAATAATAGTGCAAATGTTTTGGTATTTATTTAATTAATATCATGAGGAATTCAAATGATGGTTTACAAGTGTTTTTCTATAGTAAATGTTTTTGGATCCAGGAGGAAATATTAAAATAAATATGTAATTTATTTATTGAAATACATTTTAGAAATAAAATTAATTAATTAATTATTGATCAAAATAATATATATAATTTTGATGTAATTATGTGTTTTTTCATTTTGTAGTCTTATGGATATGGTTATATATTTTTATACACACACAAGAAATATATATCTATATATATTTGTGTGTGTGTGTGTGAATTTTTGAGTGTATGTATGTATATATAAAAATATATTTTAGGATTAGTAATCAATTTTTTTTATTTTTCATTTGAAAAAATGAAATTAAATAGAATCTCATTAACATATGTTTTTGTTTTTTATGGACAATCACTACAGTTATATAATATATTGTTTAAAATATTTTTTCAATTTGAAATATTTTAATTTAAAAAATACTGTAATATCCCAAAAAATATCCTAAAATAATTTTATAATTAATCAAACTCAATTCAAATGAAACAAATAACACTATTTAACAAATAAGTGAAAAAATATATACAATTTAAAAAATAGTCCAATTGATATAGGATCATATTCATATCAAAAAATGGTTTTATAAAATGTAAATATAGTTAAAAATCATAATTTTTAGATGAATGGTAATTCGTCTTCCATATCATAGATTAAAATGAAAAAAACAATGATAATATCAGAATTATAATTAAGATGACATTCAATAAAATAAAACATCTATATTTTTTGTGATTTGGTTAATAAAAACCTCGAAACAAAATCATATGATGTAATTAAAACTAGTAGTTGTTAAAATATATTTGAACTCATATGCACATTATAGAGCTATGTTGAAATTCATAATGTGAAAATGGGAAATATTAGGTGTGTTGTTAGTTTTTTTTTCTTAGTAGTTTAGTTCATTTTATTTTTTGTTTTATATGATCCTATAGTTCATTTAATATCATTCAATTTTTAATTGGATGATCTATATGTCTTTTTCTATGTTATGGGAATCCTCTAAGAAAATAATAATAATAACCCAAGAATATAAACTTGATGTAAGTCTAATTATTTTTTAAGTATAAATATGAATAAGATAAAATAAAATTTAAACTTATTTAGTGATTCTAATTAATATTTTTTCCCTATATGATTTGATGATATATTTTGTTTTGAATAAATTTTATGTCCTCGATACTATGAAATACTTGAAGAAAAATAAATTTATGAACCTTAATATATTATACCATTAAATAATATCTTTTAAATAATTAAAATAATCATGAATAACCACCTATTAAAAATTCAAATGTATTTAGAAAAAAATATATCTATGAATAAGTACTATTTTTAAAAAAATATATATATACACTTTAAAAATTCTTTTATTGTCAAATGGTTTTATTATTTTTTGGAAAACTAATATAATTCATTATAGAAAATTATTAAAATTTAATTGAATAAATTATTAGTTTTTTAAAATAATAATATTAAAATCACGTGAGATTAAAAATTTAACAATTTTATGAAAAAAAATTTAATGAATACTGAGAAATAATATTTTTTATTGAATGCTACCATTTTTTATCTATTTAAAAATTTATTTTCTTTTAATTCACATTAAATGTATAATTTTTAAAGATATAAAACAATAATTTAGTTTAGTTTTTTTATCAATATTAAATATATTTTATAAAACCAAAACATTTTTAACAAAAGTAAACTTTTTTGGGGATATTGTGTTCCATTAGGTTTTGAGGGACTATTTTTTAATTATTTATTTAGTAATATATATTGAATATAAAAAATTGATTTATTATTTATAATTATAATTCTATTTTTTAAAATACATAAAATTAAATTATTTCAATATGTAATAGTAAAAATATTATAAATTTCTTAACACATTTTTTCTAAAAATAGGTTTTCTGAGGAGAAATCTATAAGATAAGAATTTAATTTATAATAAAAATATTCTTAATCATGTTTATGGATATATAGAGACCACAATCATTCTCAAAATATTCTATATTATAATTTTGAGGCATTTTTCATTAGTATAACATTATTGTATCATTAATCCTTTATCAAACTCCATGTGTGACCTCTCGCCACATATAGAAAGATACCCATACTTTACCTTATTTATAGAAAGTTGATCCATATATACTAACCATTACCTTCACAATTTACTAATAATAATTCCATGAAATAAATTATATATTCTTGAATTTATAAAATACTATTTCAAGTGTCATTATGAAAGGGTATAAAGTCGACCCACCCAAGAAGAGGTTATCATCTTACCCAACCCCATTTAATTCATGATTTATTCTATTTCCTATAAACATATTGTATTAAAATTAAAATATAAAACTAACATTCCTTTATAAAATAAATGGTTTTTATTAATATTTTATCACCAATATCCACCCTTTCTTCCATGAAATGGGAACTGAATATATCTATTGTGGGAATGTGTCATATATCCCCTCCACATTGTGATACAATTAATGTTCTATAATATTCAAACATTGATTTTAATTATGATAAAATTAAAATGTATAATTTATATAATTTATATAATTAATCTATAATAGTTAAAATATCAAATTTAAATATTTTACCTTCCAACTATATGGAAAATGATAATATCGCTCTAAGTATATGTGGAATTCCACATCCACAACGACAAGTGATTTTTTTTCAGTCATAAATTATAGTGATTTTAATTAGGTTAGATTTAATATAAATATAATATATGATTTAATAATTTTTTATAAAATGAATAATTTTTTTTATATCCCTCAAAATGTGAAAACAACGGTCATTCATATAAGTATGTCGTACCCATGATCAGTGTAAATAATATTTATATATCTAAGTTTTATGGATATATATATATATATATGTATATAATATATAATATTTATAATATTTATATCAATATTAATAGTCAATGGAGGATTTAACTCTTATCAAATTATAAAGACCATAAACTATAGAAATAAAATTCTCCTGACAAACAAATCATTTAACACCCGGAATTGATAAATTTTACCAAGATTTATTAAAAAAATTATTGAAATGATGTAAGTGTATAATATATTCTATTATATGTACATAAATGATTATATAATATATATATATATAGTAAATTTAAATTTATCATAAAAAATTATATAGAAATTTCAAATCATGTGAAACATGAGTAAATGGATCAATATTTCAATCGCATTATTTATTAGGATTCTTTATTATATAGTATATGATGATGAAATATTATTACCTATCTCTCAATAATGAATTAAATTATATTATCATATGTTAATTTAGTTAATTTAAATTTTAATACTTATGTTTCTATATTCATATTTTAATGAAATTGATATATGTTTAAAAAGAAAAAATTACTTAATTTATCTCGTCAATTTATAATACATTTTCATTCATATAAATGTTTTCTTAATGTGTTTTACATATACTTTATATTTTTATATCATTATATTTCATATTCATATTTAGTAATGATTTATTTTCTTACATAATGTAATGAAATAAAAATTAATTTCTTTACTATAAGAGGTGGTTTGACTTATTAATGAGAAATTTAATAAAATAATGGTTTTACAAAACCTTTCATGAAAAAAATTTCACTTCATCATTAATTCTGACCACATTGATGAATCCATTGCATGTTTCAATTTCCAATTTATAGTAATAAAAATCCTTAAAATTTTGAAAATCATATATTTATTTAAAATGGATTTCAATGAAAAGATTTTATTTTTAGCATTAAATTTTATATAGACTATTTAATATAATTCTTCAAATATGATAACATAATTTGATGTTGAATAATATTTAATAACTATATGGTTAAATTATATATTACATTTTTATTATTTGTATGATTTATGAAGATGTATATTTAATAATGATTCCATGAAACCCATTTTATTGAAATGGTCTATTTATGTTTCAATTATTCATTTATGATGAATTTTTCTTTTAAAGGGGTTGAGGTGATTAAATGATTTTATTATAATAAAATCCATTTTATGTAAATTTTATAAACTACTATAAATATTTAAATATTTTTAAAATTATTTATATATATGATTTTCATTGTATAGTTGATGGAAAAAAAATAATATATAACACAAACAAATTGGGATAATATTGATATCTTATGAGATAATAAGTAGTAGAACGGTTAGTGAACCAAATTAATTATACGAATCTAACCTCTTTGATAATACTTTGAGTGAAACATGGTTATGGATGTGATGAAATTGGGAGTGAAACTAATACTCTATGATAGTATTGGAAGTGATCCTTGTATAAGGAAATTATATTCAATGACTATCTGTGTGTCAAAATAATATGTCTTCTTCCAATGTTATGATCTATTGAATCATGTTATTTAATTTCAATATCATTTATATCTTATGAACTATTAAGAATTTTGACATTATTTTATTAGTATAATGTATGATATATTTGGTTTCAGTTTTAAAATATGAGCTCATGTTATACAACATTTATGATTATATTATGATTTAGTTGTCATTGATATATTAATTTACTACCCTTACTGATCAAATGATATAAACAATTCATATATTTCCTTTGTTTAAGTATTGATTTTTTTTGGATTTATTATATCGTTATGAAGGTTTATTTAACCTAATAACATTGTGAGAGATGAATTATATCACTTCTGAATATATTTTTTATGTATCCATGTTTCCATATAGCCCAAACCTAAAAAATTATAGTGATTATCTTAATGTTATGTATTTAATATTCAACTAATAGATTATGATACCTAGGTTTTAAATATATGTGTTTATATTGTTTTTATCCAAAAATATATTATT
This sequence comes from Viscum album, assembly GCA_963277665.1. NCBI lineage: Eukaryota > Viridiplantae > Streptophyta > Magnoliopsida > Santalales > Viscaceae > Viscum > Viscum album. Next base: position 1,028,935,742 of record OY728159.1, read on the forward strand.
TTCTATAAAAATATAGGATAAGAAAACATTAGTGAGGACCCATCGGATAATTATATATATAGAATAACATCTTAATTATTATAAATTAATGGAGTGTAGTTTTAATATACCAAAATCTCTATCTAGATACTACAAGTGGATATGGTTATGGAACATTATAATTCTGGTAAAACGACTAAAATATATTTTTTCTTCTATATCAAAAACATCATTCTACTACATAGTGAGTGTTCCATTAATATTATCCTTATTTGAAACTCAATATGTATATTATTTGGTTAATTCCTATTATATTTATATATCATTTAAAATAATTAAAATATATTATATCCATATGATTCCTAGGATAGTTATAAGGTGTTATAAAAAGAAATTAATATGCCATTATTTATAAATCCTGTGAATAATTTATCCAGATTAATCAATCTAATTAATAATGCATGATGGTCATGATAACCATTTTAGTTCTTATAAGGGATTGATTATAGAACTATGATGTTTTGGGGGTGATGGTAATTCCAAAATAAAAAATTATCTTATTTAATCATAGTAACATGAATTAATTGATATAAAAAAAATTCCAAAAGATTGTTTTTTCTTATTCATAATGATTTGATATTTAACTAAATGATAAAATCCCAAATTTAATTAGGATCACATTTCAATTATAACATTCCTATAAAATTTAATTATATCAGAATGTGATTCATAAAATATCATTATTATTCCTCTATTTTAATTTTACATTTTCAATGTTACAAATTCCATTTTAAAAAATAATTTCCATAGCTATTTCGGAGGAAGTAAAGTTTCATTTTATAATTTATACGAACCTATGATCACCTATTAGGGAAATTATAAATATAAAATTATTAGGAAAAATAAATCTATTTTATGGGTCTTTATTCATATTCAAATGTTTTGTTAAAATCATATGGGTATACTAATATTAAATGAAATTCATATTACGAAGAAGTTTGATTTTTTTTCTATAAGTCATACGTTTTAATCCTAGAAGAATAAATTTTAGTTTTCAATATAAATATTACTTTGGTATACAGCTAATTCAAATAATCCATACATAATGTTATGATTTATATGTATAAATAAAATAAGAAACACTATGAGATTCATCATAATGGATTCATCTTTTCATCTATGTCACTGTGGGGTGAACTTGATCTTTTTTTGAACAATTATTGATCGATGCAACTAAAAATTTATTATCAATAACTGAATATGATAACTATATAGAACAAGTATCCCCTATACTATTATTATAATTTGTTTGAACAATTGTACAATCCCCAATAATTTTCTAATATTGACATATGTTATAGATATCATTAATATAGGCGAGATTAATAGGATATACATAAAATATAGTTCAATTATAGGTATATAATCTAGGAATTTATAGTGATTACATTTCACCATTCTAATTTTCTCTATATCATCACGGTAATAATTAATATTTCTCTTAGAGATTAACTAGATATATTTTTTTTAGTCTTCATAAATAATATTATTACATATTCCAAAATTATGGAATAACATGATGATCATATAATGATTTTACTAAAGACCATAACGAATGAGATGATCTGTACTTAAAATACCATGTGTGAATGTTTTCTTTTAAAAATATTCAATTTTCATTATATGATCTCAAGAGAGGGTATATAGATTTATCCACAAAATGAAGAAGGTATTTATTATTGTCCCAAATAACCCAATATGATATGAATTAATAGCATTATATTTCTAGAAGGATATTATAAATTATTCATAAACATTTATCCTGTTTGTATAATCCACACACCATGTTATCTAATGAAGGACCCATGTTCCACTAGATAGATGAATATGAGGAAAATTCAATGGAACTAAAGGTATGTTCATTTATTTATCCTATTATTATAGTAAAATATAATTCATAATCACCTTATATTTAATGTGATTTATATAATAAAGGAGTATGATAAGTCCTTATATTGAATGATATTATTAACTATTATTCACAATGATAATTATCGTTCATATGTAAAATTACCCAAACCATGAAATGGATTTAGATATGATAATTTATTCATTAATGATAGATTTTCATTGTCATTACAATTATTATTTGGATCTGTATATACTGATCATAAGATTTTACATTATATATTCAAATAAAAAAATATGAATATGGACCATAGAATATGGTTTGAGTTTATTAAATCTTATCATTGGTAAATATGTTACTACCCTTGGAAAGAAAATTATGTAGTAGATGATCTGATTTGAAAGGATCGATTTATCATTTATATAATAACAATTTATCATATATTACCATATTTGTAAATTAAGTATCGATAAATTATGATTTATGTAGAGAGAATATATCTTTATCAAATTAATATGGATCCATCTATCCATCTGAAAACTAAAGTCACACAAAAGGTAGATGAGAGATAGAAAATAATATGATAAATTTAACTGTTTTACAATTTTGATTGTGGTGGAATGATAATGTTCAGAAAATGGGTATGTTGCATATATATATAACATTTTCATAATAAATTATTTGATTAATCTAATAGTTCTTCATTTTCTATTCATCTTACAAGTATGATGATATATATATATTTGGAAGATTTTTTTTATGGGAGAACATGAAGAGGTATATTTCAATGTATGCATCTCAATTCATGGTATGTCATCAGGTTATGTATTTGAAATAAAATATATAAGGGGTTGTTATATCCATTACCCATACCAGAATGGAAATCATAAAACAACACCATGGATTTTTCATCAAAATCCTAAAAAAATAAAATGGTCAAAATGTTATTTTCTTTTTATTTGATCACCTTATGATGTAATCATATTTTATTTCTATTAGATAAGATTCTATTCATGATAATTTTTCTAAAATATACATTAAATATATAATATAGAGTAATGGAGTACGAAATTTTATTTTATGTTATTATGATTTTGGGTTTTACTTGTAGTTATAGAAAATAAACCAATAATCACTTAGGGGAGGTCGATGCGGGCAGTGAAATATATGGTGATGTAGGCATGCCATAGAGTTGGAGACACATGCAGGATAATGTAGGCATGATGCTACACTAAGATTTCATTCCATGTTCATTGGCCCCTTGCCACGAGCCTATGAGATATGTAATGGCTAAATCTCTAACAATATATAAAGATGAATTTTATTTCATTATAAAAAGATGCTTTATACACAACATAAAATTAAGATATGTTTCAATACATTAAACTATCGTGAGAAAAATGTTCAGTATAAGAGGTAATATCAAATCATGTAAGATATAATGATGAAATATTCTCTAAATTTTACAGGTTTTTGATATCATCATCATAATTTATTATATTATTCTTATAATAAAAAATTCCCCTCAACCATTAATATTATTCTGCAAAAAGAAAATTTTGGAATAACATGTAGAAATCATTTGTTATTTGATAAAGTTGTATTAATGATATTATAGATTCCTGAGGTAAATGAAGAAATATTAGGGAAATTCAAAGACATTAAATAGAATATAATTTCATCTTGGAGTTGATTGAGAAATCATAGAGGCAATTTTTGGTGTTATATGAAATTAAAAGTTAATGAGAAATTATTCTTATGAATTTACATATTCATAAATTCTTTGATATAAATAATGGAGGGAATTTTTATCTCTATTTATATGGCACATGTATAATATTTAACTTTTATGGATGGTATAATTTCCCATGGAACTACCACCGAAACTCTCACATGTTTATATTTTCAATATATCTCTCTTATGGAAGTGAATAGTTAATCATTCAGGTGCTCTAAACATATATGTCGCATCAATATAGAATGATTATTGATATGAAGAGTATTCATTATATTTATTCGAAAGTAGCATTAAAGTGGTATGGGATTTTACTACTCAATTGGTAAAAATTTTCTAAATGAATAATAAATTAGAATTATCCACAAGGGAAACCAAGGAATTTATGAAAAATTGATATCCTTTTTTATATCATTATGATATACTTTTTAATGATATTTTCATTTGAATGTTGTAGAATATAACAACCTGATCTTTAGGATATATTTTAGATCAAATAAAATAAATATTTTTACAAGTTTATGATAATGAAAAATTAAGTCTAAATGAACCATAATATTGAATAATATAATAACATAGCCATTAAATTGGAAGATTTAATATTAATTAAATCATCATAAAAATAATTATTATTTTATGTAATAAAATATTTTTAAAAATATCTAGTTGAATTATAATAAAGTCATTATATGCTTTTAAAATGATTTTTTCCTAAAAAATATTTTTTAATTTATAGCTGTCAATAAATAAAATAATAAATATCTTCCAATATTAGATTGTGTATTTTAAAAATGCAAAAAATTTATATAATAATTATTTCATTACTACATAGTAATGAAATAATGAGAATTTTTGGGAATGATTGATTTTTTGATAAATAGAGAAAATACTGATTTTTATTAAAGACTTCCATTCCAGTAAAATAAATTGATTTTATTTTAAAACATATATGAAAGATTAATTAGTTAAAATATATTATTAATCAACAAATTTTGGTAACATCGATCAATTTTATTTTTAATCTTGATAGAATATCTTTATGTATACTTTTGGAAACAATTTATTGGAAAACAAATTCATCACATTTTAAGTATTAAATGTTAAATTAAATTGTACCAAAATAAATTTTATTGTGATGAAATGAATTAAATAATTTTAATCTTCATAATGTTTTTAATCCGGAAATATTCAATTTCAATCATAATTAATTGTAAAAAATAGTAAAAAAATCCCCAGAGTTTTTAAAACATACCTTCTGGGAGTGTTCAAACAATTTATAAGGGTTTGTTTTCAAATTAAACAAGTATTAATCTTAATGGATATTTGTATTTAAACCCCATAATATCATAACTAAAAATATATTTCAGTTTCAAATAATATTTTTTCAGTATTACAATAATGTTTTATCATTTTTTGAAAATCCATGTGTGTCCTCTCCATCAATTATAAAAAGAAACTAATCATTTCCCTTCATTTCAACAGGATGATACATCTATCTCTTGAAAAACCAATTAACATTAAATTCCAATATCCATATAAAAATTGAAAAAAATTAATTATTTTCAAAAGGAAACTCCATGGATTCTTAGGGAGGGATCCAATATTGGATTAAGAAAGAGTCAGTAATCAATTTACATGACCTAGTTCAATTTAATTAATTTTATACATAAAATTAATATATGTTTTTAATCATAAAATTAGTGAATTTAGTATCCTAAAAATTCTGAAATGTTAATATGATTATGTAACAAAAAATATTCACCTATATTGCATAAAATTGTGAAGGGAACTAATCTCTCGTGGTTATGTGTGGATTGTCATCTCAACTATGAGATATAAATAATTTCCATGAAAATAATTCATTGATAGTTTTATCATAGTATTATATATTAATAGGTTACTTATGATATAATTATTCATATAAACTATAAGATCACAACATCATTCTTACCATCTATTCCATTGAAATATGATAGTGTTAGTCATACATACGTGTGACCAACCACCACTATGAACCATTGTTATTCATTTTTCATTTATTCATTACATATATGGAATTATGTAAATATTTAAAATATATAAATATATATATATATATGAAATAAATGGTATTAAAAATTTTATTGAAATGTGAAATATTTTTTTTCATTTAATAAATCCAAAAGTGAATACTGTGTTCATGCCTATATACGGGCTATCATGTCAATTAATGGTGTAATTCAGTTTTCTCATAGCCTAATTATGGATGAAATTATATATATATATATAATGAATATAAATTAAATTTATATCATGACTATCATTATTTTGTGGAAATATTTATTAATGCACAATCACTAGAATCTATAATAGTAATGTTATCATGAAAATTGAATAGTTTTCAAACAAATAAGATAATTTTAATTAAAATTATTATTAGATATTTTATTAAATATTATAAGTTGAGCATATAATATATTATAAGTGTGTTAATGTTTTTATATAAGTATAATGCATTTCAATTTATTATATATTAGGTTATAGTTCATTCAATGAATTTCAAAATTGAGCTAAGGTGTTTTTGTGGCACACTCATTGTTTATCAATATTTTTTATGATTATGATTATTATGACTGAATTATTTTAAACTATCACTCGATAATAATATAAATTTTTATCATCTTGGATTATTTTTTTGGATTAATATTTTCTTATCATATTTACACTTTATTAACTCAATATATCGAAAGAATTTTTTTAAGTAAAAATTCATTATTTCTCACTTTGATAAAAAATATGTTTTATTCTATATATATGTTTTCTAAGAAATTATTGAATGTGTTTAATATTATTTTGGTATTCTTACATTCCTACTTACCTATAATTAAAAACATTAAACATCATTTTAATGAAATATCATCATAAATTTTTGAATTAGGTACATGGAATATTTATAAAAAATGTGAAAGGAATAGTCCTTTCAAAGTATATGGATGAAATTTGATTTCTCATCATAATAACTACTACATTTGTTTTGGTTTCCATTAAATGTACACATTTTGTTTTCAAATACAAATTATTCTATAATAATTGAGAATTTTTATCTTTTAAACAGGTGATATCATTTTGAATGGGTTATTTCTCTTATGAAATGTAAAAGTGATCTTTTAATGGTATTTTTCAACTATGATGATTTAATCTGATATTTAATAGACTTTAATTTATATATGATCTAATTATACCATTAAAACTTATTATTTTTATGTATTATGATTATGATGATTAAATGATGATTAAATTAAAACCATTTCATTCAAACTTATTATTTATGTAATGAAAACCATTATTATACTCATTCATTTAAACATGTTCTACAATGATTAAATAATGGAATGATTATAAACATGATATCAATTCCATGAGGTATGGAATGATTTTTTATGATCTTTTTGTATGAAAATGTATTTGTTTTATTATTTTATTGGTGGAAAAATAATTATACAACCTTCAAATGGGTTGGGTAAGCATGTATATATCAAATGTTAATAAGGACTAAAATAGAGTGTGTGTATAGTTCGGTAAGGAAATTATTCCACTATGATAATCTTGGCTGTAAAATGTGAGTAATGATATGATTTAATTATGATTAATCCTAATCACCTATGACTGACTTGGAAGTGATGATTTACTAATTAAATTATTGTCTATGATTATATGTATTATACAATCAAATGAATTATTCTAAATAGATGAACTTATGAATCATGGTTTTTTATTTCATTAGGTTTTTTTCTTAGTAACTAATACATTTTATTCAATGACTTTAAAATAATGAACTATGATATACATGGTATTGTTTCAAAATGATTTTCTCATGTTATCCAAACATATTGGTCGAGTTATGACTTACTGATCATTGATATCTCCCATATATATACTTTCTAGCATCTAATCTCACCTTTTAATATGATTTCTTTCGCGAGGTTATGAAGAATGGTATTATGATTTTCATTTATATGGATCTTTATAGTAATGAAAAACATAATGGGTGATAAAATTTATCTCTTAGTAAAAAATATTTTCTATATCCATGTTTCCTAATATAAAAAACCTATATAATTCATGGTGTGATGAAAATTTTCTCTATGTAATATTCATCAAATACCATGTTATATTTATTAGTGAAAAGTATTGATCATTATAAATATGTGTTATTCATAAATATAGAAGAATTATTTTTCTCATCAAAAAACAAAAAAACAAAATATAAACATTAATAACATACAAAAATGATGATTTATATATATATGTGTATTAACCCAATAAGTATCCATATATATATCATCAATTCATAATTATCATGATTCATATATCATCATAGAGTTAAAATAATTTGTCATATTTTAATCATATCAATAACTATATACATACTTATTTTTTCAACTTGTATGGAAAATTCAATGAATTATTTAATTAATCTATATAAAACATTATTAATGTTTTATAGTGGAATTCTTTTCAAATTTTAATTGAAAATTAAAATTAAAAATATTATATATTTCTCCAATTAAATGAATATTAATTGAAAGAATAATTTTTTTTTGATTTTGAATAATATAAATCATTTTTATATTAATTTTTTATCAATATTTTTACTATTTTATTATTATAAAAAAAATTCTGAGATTAAAGACTCCCTCAGTTATAGAAAAATAAAATAAATTTTAGACTGTTTTTATTTAAAGGCTGATGATTTTTTTGAATTATAAATAATTTTATAAATAAAGTGGTCAATCTAGAATGTGTTTACATAAGATTATGGAATTTGAATAAAAAATATAATTATAATTATGAATGGTAAGATATTAATCTGAACATATCCTATAGTTTCATAGGAATTCCGATTACAAAATATTTATCATGTAATGGACTGATTTTATAATAAATTTGTTCTTATAATTAAGTTAATTTTTTTGATTAATTTCTCTGGATGCATTATTGAAACTATTTAAAATAATGACATATTTAGATAAAATTTTATTATTCTTTATTATCATTAAATCCTATATATTGAAGTAAATGTGAGTAATTACACCAAAACATTTTTTTATTATCAAGAAAAAGGAAGTCGACAAAAGAAAACTAAAGGAACCACAGCACAAAGGGAATCAGAGAACCCAGAGCCGGGAGCCCTGAATGAACCCCCCCCCCCCCTCAAGTGTTTATGAAATACTGATGGCCCAATGCATCATATCTAACGAACTTGAGCCCCTCGGCTGGAAATAATCTAATTTTGGATTAGTTGATATGTCATACGCTAGGTGACACGATAGCAGTGAGGCAGTCCGTAATCGTGTTCTCTTCATGACAACTATGAGAGATAACCATGTGATTGGAAAAGATCCATTTTGACCTCCTAATGAGGTATGTGATTCACAAGGGCCTTTTTTCATTTCCTGTAAGATAATTGTAGAGGATTGTATAATCATTCTCAACACATCCACAAGTGATATTCTATTTGAATCCAAAATGAAGCCCTGTGACCAAAGCATTAGTATCTTCATAAAGAGATTCACTGCGTCTATATGACGCTATAAAATCTGAAGTGACTAATCCCCTCTAATATAGTATCACTTTCCCCTCATGATGCCCAAGATTCAATACCAATCCATGTTGTGATTGATGTCCTGGAGGGGGGGGGGGTCCAACGGATCCACCGTCCTTTCTTAGATCTGAATGTACTAAAGGGGGTCATTGTATCTAAATAGATCTAATGTAGGGGATCATTGGTAGTCCTTTAATTTTCTGTTCAGGTATAGAATAATATATATTTTTTCTGGAAAGATATACATCATATATAACCACACTTTTTAAGGTGACGATATTTGTTCCAAGCTGTCCAGAGACTCCAGCAGCTAGTGCTGATAACAATTGATCGTGCATTCCTTTCCTATCCACAAATTCTTTCCACATTCGACCACTGGTTGAAGAAGACCATGTTTATATTATACTCTTTCAACCATCTTGTGAAAGCCCCAAATGATTACCACACCCAGCTGGCATATTCACTACTAAAGAAAATGTGGGTGATTGATTCAATTTGAAGTCCCCTACAATAGCTGCAATGCGAATAAAGGGATATACTGCTCCGCTGGATGAGGTCATCTGTATGAAATGCCTCGTTCAATACACACAAGAAGAGATAATTTAACTTGGAAGGAATCTATTTACACAACAGGGTATCCCACACTCATCCCTACTATCAGGATTCCACATTGATCTGATTAACTCGTAATAAGAAAAGGCTATTGTGGTTGAATAAAAAGGATACATCTAAAATTAATGGAATTCAATTATTTTTCCTATAATGAATGATACAATCATTCATTTTTGAAAAGGTAAATATAAATATTAATTTCAATGTGATATGGTTTTTTATTCAACAAAACCTATGATTAGGTTTGCTATATTATGTTTGATATAAAAAAATTTAATCCAAATTTACTTTGTAAATAGTATTACATTAAAAATAATAATGATTCATATTTGAAAATATCAATTTTCGACAAAAAAAATTTATTCATTATATTATTTTACTCTATTAAAAAATTATAACTATAATTTATTGAATTTGATTTTTTAAAAATATTTAAATCATGTTTGATTTAATTATATCAAAATTATCTTATTATGAAATTTTTATGTTTAAGTAAATACTCTCTTTTTAGGTGATTGTTTAAAATTTTAATTTTCATATAAACTATATCATCTATAATACAATAACGAATAAAATGTTTAAATAACATTTTTTATAATAATTTATATTTGATATGCAATATAATTAATAACATAATTATATATTTAATTTATATATTAAATGAATAATTCTTTTATATTTAAGTAATATATCAAACATGAAATTTCTTTAATAAACATATATTTAAAATTAAAATTTTATTTTTTAGAAAGTAAATATAACAAAATATATTAAATATTTGAATTCATCGTACCAAAATTAATCATTTTTTATTTTCATTTTATGTAATTAAATAATATTAATAAGATAAAATTTAATTTCCTTAATAATGTAATTTCCATTATTAAAAAATATTTTTCCCTAGTATCTTGTAAAATTTATCTAATTGATTTAATTGATGTAATGAAAAAGAACACTAAAATACTATTTTTAGACAAATATGATATTATACTAATATTTTCGTAATTAACAATCATTAAAAAATATGATTTGGAACGTATAACAATTTAATGTGATTTTGATACAAAATATTTTTTCTTCCATAATATAATCATTTATTTGAAATATTATTTTATCATATTTTAAATTCATTTTCGTAAAAATTAATTTTTATTTTAGTTTTATCACAAAAAAATTTATCCAAAATTTTTATATTATATATTGTTTATGAAACATAAATTAAATGATTGATAACTCGAAACCATGCTAAAAGCAAAATAGAAAAATGTAAAGAATATTTTTTTAAAAGTCATTGAATAGTTTTTGGCCAATATTATAAATGTATTTTGGAGGACTGATTAACCACTAATCACTACCACACACAAGTAGCTATAAATGTTGAGTCTTCTACCCATGAATAATTTAATGACATCATTGAAAATAAAATGGTCCTCTATAAAGTTTCCCTCTCTTTACTTATAAAAGGGCCACATCTACTACTTCATGACTCACCCATTAAAGTGAATAAATTCAAAAAACTCTCTCTTATTTCTCCTACTAATATCTTATATCATTTTAATATCCCTTTTATCTGATGTTCATATCTTAATCTCTTAATCTCCAATACATTTTTCAAGATGATGTTCAAAATATCAAAATGTGAATTTATTAATACTTATGGGTTTTTAAAACTTAAATTTATATACCAAACCTACCATTTAAATATTAAAATTATAACCATATTATAATTTAAATAATTAAATTGTACCTATGTTATTAATGAAAAAGTTATTTTCTTAAATTTTTTCACTTAAAAAAACTAAAAAATGCAAATCATGTATTCTGTAGACCAGCACCTCCATGAAAAATGTTATTTCATTTTTTATTCAATTTTTTATTGAATATTAAATCCACAAAGATATATGATAAAAAAACCTAAAAATATATAAATAATATAATTATTCTTCTTCTATAGTGATATTATCAAATTCATTAACCATACATACCCATTGAATTATAGTGTCATCTTATTTTGTTTATTTTAATCAATTACATTAATAGTTATACAAAATAATAACATGAATGAAAATGTGAATATAAATAAATGTTTTATTATAATATTAATTGATATTAATTATAGGGGTTTTTCCAAAATAGTTATATTTTTTCTGACATTTAATAATAATATATCCATTACCTATAAAATTTATAAAATAAGACAATGAAAATTTAATATTCGCAAAGACACAAGAAAACACAATATATTAAATAAATACAATATTATAATAAATAGTTAATTCTAAAATAAATATATATGAAAAATATTCCTAAAAATATCACCAAAAATTAAATATATTATTCAACATGTTGGACGAATGTATGAAATGAATCTTGAATATAGTGAGGGTTTTGTCTAAAAATTTCCTTCATTGAGATATATATTATATTATGGGACTCATTAAAATTATATTGTTGGTCTACTACCTATTAGATATATAATATGGTGATTTTTTTTATTATTTTTATTTTAAATAAAACATAAATCTTGTTCTCTCTATTACTGTGTTTATATTAAAATTATTCAGAATCCATTAGTGATTTTCATCACAAATTCCTCACTTTGAGACAAGTCTTATAATTATTTATCTACATTCATAAAAGTGTTTTATTTACATCCTATACAAGATATATATAATGTAATATGATTTATCTCTTACATTTAATGTTTAATTTTATCCTATCAATCATTCATGTAGATTTGTTTTAAATTTTCTCTAAATGTAGGGTTGTTCATGAATCATATCATTATATTTGGTCATAGTCACCCATCACTTACTATTATATTTAATTATTAAGTTATCTTACACTATAATTGTTTAATAATGAAATTTTAGAATTTTTGTTTTGGAATCATTTTTTACAAAAAAAATAATATTCTATGAAGATTTTATTATTTCAATGAAATGTAATTTTAAATAATAAATAAAATTTATTTTAACTGATTTGCTTCTATATCGATGTTTTTAAAACACATAAATGTTCGAATTTCCAAAATTGATTCAATAGTTTGTGATATTAAATGTTCCAAATACCACCCATTATATATTTTAAAATAACTACTTTGTTATCCTTTTTGTTATGAGTTATTAGCAATAACCACATTAAAAATATTCTAAAGTATGTCCATGTTTTTTAAATCATCTAGTTTATAATCCAATTCATAATTTTTAAATTTAAATTTTATATTTTAATGTTTTTTTTAGCTATTAATTTTATAGTTTGAAAAATTCATCCCTTTCGCTTCATTTTTTTAATGTAATATATTTATCAATTTTTTAAAAGGATCACTTAAATCAATTGTGTTTTCACATAAATATTCATTATATTTAATTTCCTTCTATCATGAATTATGGAAACACATATTGGTACATGATATTGTGATGAGTAACTATTCCCCATCCCATGTTTTTTATATTCTAATGTTATAAAACAAGATAATATGTTGATAATATTTCCCTTACTAGGTGTTTGGCCTCAATAATTTCTTATGTTTACTTTCTCATTGTTATATAGAAGAGTGTATCCAAGGATATGAATAGATGAAATTTTAGTGGGATTTTATTTTGTAGGAATTATAAAATGTTTTCTAATATATTTTTTCTATTTAACCCGAACTAAAATACATTAAGGCATTTAATTTAATAATTATGGGAATTTTTTACAATTTTAATACTTATCTAAGGATAATATTGTAAAATAAATTAATTTATTCATTTATTTATTTCATAATTGCAAATGTTTATGGATTGTTTTTTAGACTGATATTTTTTAGTGTATGTCTAGGGATATATAGTTAGAATCTTATTAGGGATTAATTTTTATTATTATTAGGTCAATTATTTTGGGTAATAATTTATGATAACATTATTCAAAACAATAGGAATAATTCTGAAGGATATGTCTAATTATAGGACACCATTCTAATGTTTTATAGGGAACATTTTTTTCTCCTATCAATCATATTCACGTAACAATACTACATGTAGATTAAGGTACAATAATAAATGTATTTAATATTAATAGAAATAAAAATGTAATTTTTGGTACTAACTCAATTGTATCATGTTGAACGATAAAGAGGAAAAAACAAACCTACATTTATAATCATGGGGGATATTCCCGAGTTTTTCATGGTCTCATTTCAATATATAATAATGGATCTATTATGTAAATTAATTTTAATTTCTTGAATGTGATATCTTGACATATAAAAACAAATTTTGAATCAATAGTGATATAGGTTAACCTAAATGATAATGTGTTTGATTAAAAGAGTAACCCATTTCAAGGATATGTTTTTTATCTTCCATTACAATGTAAATATTTATTACACATGATTGAATATTTTGATGCTATAAATAAATAGGGTAAGTTTAATCCCTGTTAATATTGGATTTTTTGTATTATATTGTCTTTATCCTCCAAAGAAACCCTGTGGGATATAAATAGGAATTGTAAAATTTATGGGAATTATCAACCTACATTGATGAGTTATAAGTAAATATTTGAATATTTACAATCATAATAAAAATAATACAAGAATAAAATCCCTAAATATAAATAATATGTAAAAAATTATACATTGGAATTTATCATATAAAGATAGAAGTGTTTTAATAGTTGAATGATTAGTGATCATGATAATTATTATAAAACTATGATACAAAAGTTAAATAATGATACAGAGTTGAAGAATATACAGATACTAAAACGTCGATAGATTGGTTATTTTTAAAAAATGATCACATAAAATAATGGATATCAAGGATAATAAAAATAATTAATCTCTTAATACAAGGAAATAATGGAATTCCAATTTTGTCTCTATAGGATAATGTGGGTCATGAAATTGAATCTGAAAATGTACTTCTTACACCGATCAATTAATCATTTGAAAAATTAGTGTTGAAAAAAAACATAAGTACATGTATATTTTTGTTATAAAGAAAAGATAAAAGTGTGTTACAACTTGTATATCATGTGGTTATGTTACACGATCACATATCCCACAATGATATATGTGGTCACATAACCCCTCTCTATTGATTCACATAACAAATAAATGATAAGGGAAGTGGTTATCTATGATAAGGTGATCAAGAAGTCATGTTAATTATGATTATCATGAAATTACCTTGATACACTTGATAATAGATTCTTGAAGGCCTCATGTGTATAATTTTTCTATGATGAGGTATTCAAACTATCACCATTCCTTACACATTTTCTGGAGATCGATGAGATTGAATCATTATAGAAACATTTATGTGACATGGAAATTCAAGGTAGTCAATGTTAGAAATATCATGACTTCTTTGGTCATCATACAATTCCACTATTAAATAACGTGATAGATCAATTAAAATCATATCATTCTAGTAATTTGTGTATAGGAAGCCTATAATAGAAGGTTGTCCCATTTTTTATTGGTTAGGTGTTGATATGGGTATCCCATTATTGTCATATTATTTAGTCAAGTAAATAAAATAAAAAATATTTCAATTATTTATGTGGTCTATCAAATGATATAAGATGTGTTACAAGGATTACCTTTCATGTGAATTTGAATAGATATTTGAGGTATATTTCTACACCCTCCCCGAGATGTTTGAGAGATAAATATTATTCTAAGACAGAATAATGAGATGATGATTCTAGAATGGTGTAATCACATTTTCTCATGGTATTTTACTTATTAAAACATAGTTAGTTTCTTATGAGAATTAGAACAAAAAATAGTTTCAAATGCTAAATTCACATGATGACCCTAGGTTATGCAATGAAATGATAAATACATTGTAATTACATAAAAATATGGCCATATGATATTGAGACTATCTCTTTTCCACATGACCTGGCCATGTGGACACATGAACACATTATAGTAACAAAATTGCATGGCTCTCACTCCCTTGTGTGCATATGGGACTCCAAATCATTCACACTGATTGAATAACAATACTGTATCCACCAAGAGCACATGAACCCATGACATTCATGAGACAACATGACTTCAAAGAGAGGAACTCATACTCTCCTAATTAATTCTCAGCCAATAAAGGCTATACTGATTTAATATCCACCAATACTTTCTACATTATATTGAAATAATACCTAAAATAACAGATTATTTACCAAGACCATCAGCGGCCAAGGGACATTATGAATTATGATGAATATGATTCGTGTTATATTCAGGATATATATGAAACATATTTCAATGTTAGATCACTATAAAGACTTTTTTATATCGTGTATTTATATATAATGATAATCCCTGTTATGATAATTATATTCTTTTTATTTTAATAATTTTATAAATTTATTTCATGAAACCCATAAATATATTCTCATGAATCCATATTCAATATGGGGTTTATAATATCATTTACTCCAATTAAACATCGATATGTAATCCCCATTTAAATTAAATATATTATCTATTTCAATATGTATGATTATCTTCAATATTTTTTATGGATATCCCAGGAATATACTCATAAAATTATGTGATTTATTAAAAAAATATATTAATTATTAAAACACATGAATAGTTAAGGCCTTGTGTCCTTAAATGTATAGGTTTACAAAAACTAAAACGAAACTAAAACATGGAATATTGAATTTTTTTTATAGTGAGATAATAGAATCCATTTGAGCTCCAAAATCAAAAACAGATACCCTATGTAAAACATAATGATATGTGTGAGAAAAATAGCCAATCAACGAAATAAAATGATTAGTATGAATAACATGTGAGTCAAATTTATAATATGATATCCTAAAATAGAGGCCACATGAGTAATAACACTGAATCATAAAGAAAATAACATGGTTAAATAAATTAATTGAGTTATATAAAATGTGGTAGAAACATAAAACATTACATAATGATAAGTTACAGATAACATCCAAGGCAACATAACATGTGTGAAAGAGTAATATAGTGGATTAGCTTCACTCCAGAATCTAAAACATGGGTTTTAATGAGACTAAAACATTACCAAATTAATTAAACAGATATTTAATTGATTTACCATCCATACAATATATTTAAAGTATATGTATATGTATTCCACAAAAGGATCATAGCCAAAATGGATAAAAATAGAAATTACCCATTGAAATGAATGGATTTTATAATATTTCATAACATTATATTCAAAATAAAATTTATAATCATGGAATGTGAGAAATTATTTAAGGAATACAATAATTATTCAATGGATGTGATAATAAACTAGGTATATATGTGAGAGATATTAATTCCTTATTTAAAAGTAATATAATATAACAATGACTGTATTCAAGGAGGAAAAGTTTATTTAATATATTAATAAAATAATTGAGGAAAATAAACATTTCATAATATGTAATATAAAAGGCTTTCAAAATAAAAGGACAATTATTTTGAAAGGTAAAATTTAATAATTCTTAAGGAAAATATATTTTTAATCTATAATAAATTTATTTAAATTCTGAATGGTTTTAAAACATTGATGAAAACATTGTTTTAAAAGAACCATTTAGACATCAAAATAACAATTTAAATAAAATTGAATTCATGATAGAGTAAGAGTTACATTCATGGTAAATTGTTAAAAAACAAGGATTCCTTTCAAAATTTTGTAAGAAATATAAAAACATTACTTTGTTGGTAAAATGAAATTAATAATCATTTTAATAATTTTTTAAAAAAATCCAATTAAGGTTAAAAATTAATTTAAACAAACATTGTAAAACATTATTTATTTTTTCTAGAAAATATTGATTTCAAATAAGAAATATTTTTCATTTAATGGGGAAATAAAGTCTACTTTTATAAACACATTTATATAAGATATTATTTTAAAAAATTAGAAATTGAAATATTTCGAAAAAAAATCCGGAACTATATTATAAGAGTAAAATTATTGGGTTTAATTGTAAAATGATCATATAATTTCGATTAATGTAAATTCAATCATATGAAATCCTGATTAAAATGATATTGAGACACAAACACATACACAATGGTGACAATTTAATCCTAAATTCTTATTGTTGAATTAAATCAATTGTAACCTAAAATATGATTATGCTAAAATGATTTATGATATAGTATGTAATGGGTTCTTATATATAAAATTAAAAATAAATTAGTTTTATAAAAAATCATATGTCTGAAAGAATAATGTTTTAGAACAACCCCAATAAATGTTCATAACATTAATTTTAGAGTCAATCAATGTGGTTATTATTTGTAAAAAAAATTAGATCCAAAAAATTATTTTTCAAATACAATTTAAATTAGTAAAAATTCATTTCACAAAAAACCTAGGCATTATATAATCATCTAAGTAGACATATAACCCAAATGAATGAAAATTGTGTTAAGAAAACAGTTACCCTGCGCTTCAAATTAGTTGAAAACTATTTTCCATCCTCAATAGTTGTTTCAAATATGTATTTAAATTATAATATAATTTTATTATTATTTATATTATAATATACTATCTTTATACATTATAATATCACCCATTTGTTTACAATCTATCAATATCACTATCCATTTTGTGGTATATTTCTATGTATTATCAAACATGTTTTGTAATGAATGGTCTGAATCCTAAATATAACATATAGTTAAATCTTTTACTATTTTATATTGTTGTTTTAGATTTAGTTTTTAATTAGATACACATTATAATCATGATATTATTTTAAACATGGAAAATGAATCAAATCGATTTATAGAGATGGTTGGTAATACATATTCCATGTGAAGTTATGATTTACATAATATATGAAATTAAATGTAATTTTATTGTGTATTAATTTTATATAATATATATAATTTAATATATATATATATATATATAACATATATTCATTAAATTATTTATTTTATTATGGTGATACGGAATAATGTGATGATGATTCTAGATTGGTGTAATCACATGTTCTCATGGTATTTTTCTTATTAAAACATAGTTAGTTTCTTATGAGAATTAGAACTGGAAAGAGTTTCACATGCTAAATTCACATGATGACCCTAGATCATGCAATGAAATGATAACTACGTGGTAATTCCATAAAAAGATGGACATTGGATATTGATACTGTCTCTTGTCCATGTGACCAGGCCATGTGAACACATGAACCCATCATAGAAACAAAATTGCATGGCTCTCACTCCCTTGTGTGTATATGGGACTCCAAATCATTCGCACTGATTGAATAACCATATTGTATCTACAAAGACCACATAAACCCATGAAATTCATGAGACCACATGACTTCCAAGAGAGGAACTCATACTCTCCCCATTAATTCTACGCAAATAAAGTCTATACTGATTTAATATCCACCAATTCTTTCTACGTTATATTGAAATAATACGTAAAATAACAAACTATATACCAAGACCATCAGTAGTCAAAAAACATTATGTACTATGTGGAATATGATTCATGTTATAGTCAGGATATATATGAAACATATTACAATGCTAGATCACCATAATTACCTTTTATATGTCGTGTATTTATATATAATGAAACTCTCTGTTACGATCAACATATTCCTTGTATTTCACTCAATTTATAAATTTATTTCTAGAAACCCATTAATATATTCTCATGGATCCATATTCACTATGGAATTTATAATATCGTTTCTTCCAAACAACCATCGATATATATGCCCCATTTAGATACAATATATTATCTATTTCAATATGTATGATTATCATTCATATTTATTTTGGGGATATCCAAGGCATATACTCATATTATTACATAATTTATAGAAAAATATATTTATTATTAAAACACATGGATAGTGATGGCCTTGTGTCCTTATATGTATAGGTTTACTAGAACTAAAATGTAAATAAAACAAGGAATCTTGAATTTTTTTATATTGAGATCATAGAATCCATTCGAGCTCCAAAATCAGAATCGGATACCCTATGTAAAAAATAAAGATAAGGGTGTGGAAAATATCATAGTAAAGAAATAAAATGATTAGTAATCAAAACATGTGAGTGAAATGTATAATATGATATCTCAAAATAGAGGGCACATGAGTAATAACATTGAGTCATAAAGTAAATAATATGGTAACATAAAATAATAGAGTTATATAAAATTTGGTAGAAACATAAAACATTACATAATTATAAGTTACGGATAACATCCAAGGAAACATAACATGTGTGAGAGTCATATAGTGGATTAACATCACTCATTAATCCAAAACATGGTTTTTATTGAGATTAATCATTACCTAATTAATTAAAGGGATATTTAATTGATATCCCATTCATCAAATACATTTCATTTAGATATATATGTATTCCACAAAACGATCCTAGTCCAAATGCATAAAAATAAGAATTACTCAATGGAATAAATTGTTTTTATAATATATTATCACATTATATTCAATAAAAAATTTATAATCATCGAATGTGAGAAATGATTTAAGGAATACATTAGTTCTTCAATGAATGTGATAATAAACTAGGTATATATGTAAGAGATATTAATTCCTTATTTAAATCTAATAAAATATAACAATGATTGTTTTCAATGGGGAAAAGTATATTTAATATATTAATAAAATTATTGAGGAAGATAAACTTTATACAATATTTAATATCAAAGGTTGTCAACATAAATGGAAAATTATTTTGAAAGATAAAATTTAATAATTAATGAGGAAAATATATTCTTAATCTAGAATACATTTATTTAAATTCCTAAGGTTTTTAAAACATTAATGAAAATGTTGTTTTTTAAAATAACAATTTAAACTTCAAAATGGTTATTTAAATAAATTTGAATTCATGATAGCGGAAGAGTTCCATTCATGGTAAATATTTAAAAAACAAGGATTTCTTTCCCATTTTTGTAAGAAATGTAAAAATATTACCTTGTATATAAAATGGAATTAATAATCATTTTAATAATTTTTCTAAAAATTCCAATTAAGTTTAAAAATTATTTAAAAAAACATTGTAAAACATTATCTATTTTATTTAGAAAATATTTATTTCAAATAAGAACAATTTTCGACTGAAGGGGAAAATAAATTTTATTTTCATAAAAACAATTATATAAGATATTATTTTAAAAAATAAGAAATTGAACTATTTTATAAAAACATCCTGAATAATAGTTTATGAATAAAATTATTTTGGTTTATTGTAAAATGATCGAATAATTTACATCAATTTAAATTCAATCACATGAAATCCAGATTAAAATTATATTGAGACAAAAACACATACACTATGGTGATATTTTAATAAAAAATTCTTATGGTTGAATTAGATCAATTGTAACATAAAATATTATTATGCTACAATGATTCCTAATATAGTATGTAATGCGTTATTATATAGAAAATTAAAAATAAATTAGTTTATAAAAAACGTATGTTTGAAAGTATAATGTTTTAGAATAATCCCATTAAATGATCATAGAATTGATTTGAGAGTCAATCAATGTGGTGATTATTTGTAAAAAATTATAGATCCAAAAAATTATAGTTCAAATACAATTTAAATTAGTAAAAATTCATTTCACTAATAACCAAGGCATTATATAATCATCTAAGTAGACATATAACCCAAATGAATGAAAATTGTGTTAAAAAAACACTTACCATGCCCTTCAAATTAGTTGAAAACTATTTACCATCCTCAATAGTTGTTTCAAATATGTCTTTACATAATAATATAATCCTATAATTATATAAATTATAATATAAGTTCTTTATACATTATCATATCACCCATGTTTTTACAATCTGTCAATATCAATATCCATTCTGTGGTTGTTTTCTATTTATTATCATACATGTTTTATAATAATGTTCTGAATCATGAACATAATATATAGTTAAATCTTGCACTTTTTTATATTATTGTATTAGATTTAGTTTTTTATTAGATACACATTATAATCCTGATATAATTTTCAACATGGATAATGAATAAAACCGCTTTAAAGAGATGGTTTGTTATACATATTCCCATCTGAATTTATGATTCACATAATAAAGGAAATGGTATGTATTTTTTTAATTTTATATTATATATATAATTATATATATATATGATATATTCATTAAATTTATCCTTTATAATGCTGATATGGAACAATGGTATGATGATTCTAGATTGGTTTAATCACATGTTGTAATGGTATTTTTCATATTAAAACATAGTTAGTTTCTTATGATAATTAGAACTAGAAAGTTTTTAAAATGCTAAAATCACATGATGACCCTAGTTCATGAAATGAAATGATAACTATGTGGTAATTCCATAAAAATATGTCCATAAGATATTGAGACTTTCTCTTGTCCATGTGACCAAGCCATGTGAACACATGAACCCATCATAGAAACAAAATTGCATGGCTGTCACTCCCTTTTGAACATATAGGACTCCAAAAAAATTTCACTGATTGAATAACCATACTGTATCCACACAGAGAACATGAACTACTGACATTCATGAGACCTCATGACTTCCAAGAGAGGAACTCATACTCTCCTAATTAGTTCTCCCCCAATAAATGCTATACTGATTTAATATCCACCAATACTTTCGATGTAATATTGAATTAATACCTAAAATAAAATACTATTTACCTGGACCATCAGTGGTCAAGGGACATTATGTACTATAAGGAATATGATTCCTGTTATATTGAGGATATATATGAATCATTTTTCAATGTTAGATCACCATGATGCCCTTTTATATATCGTGTATTTATATATAATGATATTCCCTGTTATGATCATTATATTCCCTGTATTTCACTCAATTTATAAATTTATTTCTACAAAGCCATAAATATATTCTCAAGGATCCATATTAACTATAGGGTTTATAATATCATTTCCACCAATAAACCATCAATCTGTAAGCACCATTTAAATACAATATATTATCTATTTCAATATGTATTATTATATTCTATATTTGTTTATGGATATCCAAGGAATATACTCATATTATAACATGATTTATAGAAAAATATATTAATTATTAAAACACATGGATAGTGAAGGAATTGTGCCCTTAAATTTATAGCTTTACAAAAACTAAAACAAAACTAAAACATTTAATATTGATTTTTTTATTGTGAGATCAGAGAATCCATTCGATCTCTAAAATCATAATCAGATACCCTATGTAAAACATAAAGATAAGGGTGATAAAAATAGCCCGGTAAGTAAATAAAATTATTATTAAGCATAACATGTGATTGAAATGTATAAAATGTAATCCTAAAATATAGGGCACATGAGTAATAACAATGAATAATAAAGTAAATAACAAGGTTACATAAAATAATGGAGTCATAGAAAATGTGGTAAAAACATAAAGAATTACATAATTATAAGTTACATATAATAGCTAAGGAAACATAACATGTGTGAGAGTCTTATAACAGATTAACATCACTCCATAATCCAAAACATGATTTTTAATGAGAATAAAACATTACCAAATTAATTAAAGGGATATTTAATAGATGTCCCATCAATCAAATACATTTCATTTAGAATTATATGTATTCCACAAAAGGATCCTAGTCCAAATGCATAAAAATAGGAATCACCCACGGAAATAAATGGTTTTTATAATATATCATCACATTATATTCAATATAAATTTTATAGTCATGGAATGTGAGAAATTATTTACGGAATACATTACTTCTTCAATGGATGTGATAATAAACTTGGTATATATGTGAGATATATTAATTCCTTATTTAAAAGTAACACAATATAACAATTATTGTTTTCATTGAGCAAAAGTATATTTAATATATTAATAAAATTTTTGAGGGAAAAAAACATTCACAATATCTAATATCAATGGTTTTCAACATAAATGGAAAATTATTTTAAAAGACAAAATTTAATAATTCATGAGGAAAATATATTTTAAATCTACAATACATTTATTTAAATTCCTAAAGTTTTGAAAATATTAATGAAAACATTGATTTTTAAAAGAACCATTTAATCTTCAAAATAGTTATTTAAATAAATTTGAATTCACTATAGTGTAAGAGTTCCATTCATGGTAATTATTTTAAAAAAAGTCTTCCTTTACCATTTTTGTAAGAAATGAAAAAAAAATTACCATGTTGGTAAAATGAAATTAAAAATCCTTTTAAATTTTTTTCTAAAAAATTCAATTAAGGATAAAAATTAATTTAAAAAAATATTATAAAAAATATTTATTTTTTCAAGAAAACATTCATTTCAAATAAGAATGATTTTCGACAGATGGGAAAAATAAATTCTATGTTCATAAAAACATATATATAAGATATTATTTAAAAATATTATAAATCAAACTATTTCAAAAAAACATCTTGAACTGTAGTATAAGAGTAAAATTATTGGGGTTTATTAGAAAATGATCAAATAATTTCCACTAATGTAAATTCAATCATATGAAATCTATATTGAAATGTTATTGATACACAAACACATACACTATGGTGAAATTTTAATCATAAATTATTATGGTTGAATTAGTTCAATCGTATCATAATATATGATTATTCTATAATGATTCCTTATATAGTTTGTAATGTGTTATTATATAGAAAATTAAAAATAAATTAGTTTTAAAAAAACGTATGTCTGAAATAATAATGTTTTTGAATAATCCCATTAATTATTCATAGCATTAATTTGAGAGTCAATCAATGTGGTGATAATTAGTAAAAAAATATAGATCCACAAATTTATTGTTCAAATACAATTTAAATTAGTAAAAATTCATTTCACAAATAACCTATGCATTACATAATCATATTTATAGACATATGACCCAAATGAATGAAAATTCTGTTAAGAAAACAATTAACATGTGCTTCAAAGTAGTTGAAAACTATTTACCATCCCCAATAGTTATTTTAATTATGTATTTAAATAATACTATAATTCTATTATTGTTTATATTATAATATAAAGTCTTTATACATTATCATATCACCCAAGTGTTTACAATCTATCACTGTCACTATCCATTTTGTGGTTTATTTCTATGTTTTATCATACATGTTTTGTAATGAATGGTATGGATCACAAACATAACATATAGTTAAATCTTGTACTATTTTATATTATTCATTTTTATTTTTTATTTTTATTAGATACACATTATAATCATGATATAATTTTCAACATGGATAATGAATAAAATCGCTTTAGAGAGATGGTTGGTCATACATATGCCCATGTGAAGTTATGATTTACATCATATATGAAATGGTATGTAACTTTATTGTGTTTTAATTTTATATAACATATATAATTTCATATATATAACATATATTCATTAAATTTATCCATTATTACCTTCAATGTAATGTATTAGATAAAAATGTATAACAAAGCTTCGTGAGGTGGTATTTTGTCTTACACAGTTATGATGATATCATTTCTTAAATGGATAGTAAGGTTAAAATTTATATGATATGTTTATCTTCAATAATTAAAATTTTATTTAATATTATATATATAAAAATTAAATAAATATTTATTTCCATCCACATAAAGTATATGTAGAAAATGAATTGCAACACTTCTTGAGGCAGTAGTCCACCGTACAGACGAGCCATGTAGTTGTATTCTTTATCAAAAATAATGTAAGAGGGCATATGTGATATTATAATTAAAAAGAATAATTATATATTAAACACTATATATAATCAATACATATATCTTTATATATAGTGACGAGAAATGGTAATGGAAAACTAATTACATTGATTCACAAGGCAGTAGTCTGTCGTACACATGATCAATGGTTTCATTTTACATTTGGGTGAAGAGGAGATAGTTTTAGGTAATTCCAAAGAAATAAAAACATTTATGTATATATAAATTTATTAATTTATTTTATCTTACTTGTTTAATATGATTTATAGGAGTTTGGGGAATAAATAAAATAAAACCCTTGTTTAAGAATGTTATATATTCTTTTGAGAACGTCTTTTGTTTTCCACCAAAACAAATTGCATGTTGTAATTAATACCAAAAGGATAATTGGATTATGAGAGGGATATAATGTATGTGATTATTAAATTTATTTTCTATATGAATCGGTTTTAGAGGTGTGTAATATATAGGATAGTGGGTTTCCTTTCATTTGTGGTGGATATGACAGACATAGAATTTTCTAAATGAATGAATTCAACCCACATTTTTATAATTCATGAAGTCTATGAAATTTACCATTTTAGAACCATATAATTCATCTATTATATTTATGACTATAAAATTATAAATAGAATGGGTTTCATCATTTTAATCATTATATATTTTTTTAAACTACTGTAAACTTGTTTATACCTTAACCGTAATAAATAATTTTTACTATGTTCATTGTACATTATGGTAAAAAATTTATATAGACTTATTTGATAGTAAATATTATTATGATCAAAATTATATAATCCATTTTTAAAAAATAATATCACAAAAGTGGTATAATTAATTTTATAATTAATCCCAATAACGCAATTGAAAAAATGTTATTAAAATGTACTTTTTTGGGAAAATACGTCTTAAATTAATTGTATCAATAGAAATATGAATTATATTAATAAAAAATGAGTAAATTATTTATTTTATTTTAATAAAATATAAATAATTCATAATTATTTAAAAATTTTATTCATTATAATTGAAAAAGACTATACAATTTAAAGATGTTTTAAAAAAAAAATTTTCAAACCAAAAAATAAACATATTCCAATATTTAGTATATAGCTGATCCGAATGTAACTATTTGGAATAAATACATATATAATAATAATATGGTTAGATGATATAAACATCTTAATAATTCGAGGATATATTTTTTTATAATGAAATAAAAATTATATTAAAATTAGAATATTTTCCTTTTCAATAAAAAATAAATATTTTTTCAAAATTCCCAAATTTCCACCAAAATTTTTAAACAATTTGATTATTAGATAATTTATTTCAGTTAAATGAAATATCCTTTATTAAAATATTAATGACCAATTTTGATTTTTTTGTGCAATGGGTGAATAAAATTCCTTCTTGATGAATATGCTTTTCCAGAAAACATTTCATTTTCATTCAAAAGGTTATTATTTTAATTATTACCAATATATAAACAATGGATATATTTTATATATTTTTCATATATGTAATATTTATTTTTAATTATTCATTGGAATAATATCCAAATTTACAACATAGTTATAATAAAATACTATATTAGGGCTTTTTTAAAATCAAAGATTCATGTTCTTTGAGAAAAAATGATAAAATTAGTTTATGAATAAATATATTTTAATATATCACATTACTAAATTCATATCTATGGTTTTTATTGGTGTAACATATATAATAAAAAATTATTTTCTTCTTTTAACACCTTAGATTGTTTCATTTTTACACCAAAAAATAAAATGGGGTTTGATATTTTAATTATCATGTTAATACTATGTTATCTATACATATAATCATGGAAATCAAAAAAGGTGTAAGTCACTATATTTCCAAAAAATGGGACAATGATCCACATGTGCTTAAACATACCTCCATACCTATTAGTGGGTTAGATAAATAATAAACTATAAAGACTATGATTCTTTATTATAATAAAGATACACCAGATTCCCTTCCAATGAAATTTCTCCAAAATAATCCTATTTTCATTTTATATTTCCACAAGTCCTTATTTATTTCACATAAAACCTATTCTCATTAATTCTCATGGATTATTTTTAGACAATTATATTGATCAATAACAATCAATATATTTCTGTTAGGGTATTATCAATTTTTATGCACCACATGAATTAAAACATAAAAATGTATTACTTTTTTCTAATATCCTTCAATATATTATTTCTCACATTGGGAATGCCTCAAATGGAATTTTACGTATTTGAAGGTCATGAAAATATGATAATAAAATACCATAATTGTGAGCCTTTATTCAATCTATTAGTCTCCATTCAATTTTCTTTCAAATATCTATACTCACAAAGAAAAAACTATGGGCCTCATAATTTTTGTATGTACTTCTAAAACATATAGACTACATGGAATGTAATTCCAATTATCATAGGATATTTTAGATGACCATATATTTTACATTCATCTATATTTTTTATGTAAATATACTTACTTACATCTTTTTTGCGTGTAATTAATCTGTATGATTTTTGTATCTAGCATGTCAATTATACAATGTTACTTAAAATACATGGTATTTTATTTATATTCACAGCAGAAACATAAGATTCATCCTGGAGGGTCAATCCCAATTCCAAAAAATACCCCCATGGATGGAGATAAACTCTATGATGGCCAAATATTTTAATTTTTAACATAAAAATATCCCTTAACCATATTATCTATGTAATAATTGGTTGAAACATTTAAAACTTATGATATATATATATTATTTCATTGAATTGATTCCCCTAACATGTATTAGAATTCAAATTAGTATATTACAATAGAGAAAAATTAATGATAGGGTTTTTAATACTGTATCACGATCTGTAAATGATTTTTGAAGATAATTTAAAACTATAATAGATTCTTATAGTATAAAATAATACCCCCACCTCACAATAGTGTTCAATCATCCTGACTAATCATCTTCTTGAACAATATAATTTCATATGAATCTTGGGCATGAAATACCAATACCCACCTTCAAATTGGAAAGATTTATTTTTCCACATTATGGATGAGGTATCCATTGAGTGATTTTAGATCTAAGAACAATCCTTGTTTGAAATTATTTTAATAAATAGAGAACCAAACTTGTTATATTGTGTAACCATATTCCATAACCATCAATATAAAATCATACCATATGATATTTTAAACAAAATAAGATAAAATAGTTTAAAAAATTTAAATAATTAATCTTAATAATGTTTCCCTTGCATCAGTCCATTTTATTATCAATGGTCTATGCTAAAAAATGTCATAATAGTCCACATGAATATTAAATTACATTATTAATTCATTTAAAACAAATCTCTACTCTTACGTGTGATGATCCATGGATAGAAGAAATTGTTTCATTTTTTTCTGGTCACTATCGATATTACTCTCAAAATGTTCATCTTGGAACATAGATACATCATCATCATTAATGATCCATGGTACCTTATCTACAAAAAATATCATCATGAATTGGTAAAAACTTCACATACCTAATGAAATTCACATTATATAGAAATATATTTGAGGGTGAACCAATGAACCAGTACCATCTTAACCATAATGGGTTTATTGGAGCTTCATAATGTGATGAATCATGTGAGACCATATCATTCAATTAAAGAAATGATAAAACCAGTGATGCCTACCACCATTATTAGCTACATAAAGGATATGTTCAAGGGGTGTAAAAATAAATTAATTCATTATGATATAATGGAATATAGATAAAATGGCCAAAAATATATCCATGTTAAGGAACCACCCTTGAATATCATGTTAACAATCCTCACTAGTATAATTCTTTCAATTACCCTTAGTCACCTACGAATGGGTTTCTCCAATATTTATCCTCTATGGACACTCTAAACTAGAAATCAAGAAGAAAATGTCGAGAATAAATATATAATAACATGAGGAAGGTGATATAATATCACTACATCTAAAGATGAAGTCTGTTAGTATATCTTAAAAACCTATTAATGATGCACATAATACTATTGTCCTAGAACAACTATATTAGTGTATCATGATAGCATACACGGGGGTATACACATTTTTCCTCCCCCAAGACTGAATCACATTATCATACTCACATGGTTCATGGAGAACATGAGTGGAAATATAAACCCATTTCAATCAATGTTCTCTTATAGTATATCCTTAAAATAGAGAATTTATAGGTCTATATTTCTACACATACACATCTAAAGTGATATTATATATTGTCTATGATAGTAGAGGGATTCTAGGAAATTCAGTTGATGATATTGAGATAGGAACATATTCCAATACCAATCTATAGAATAGAATATTAGTATGTGGATCATTAAAAAATTAACATTCTAGAGAAGTCACATAATTTTATCACAAATTTGGAAAAAATTTGTAATATTCTAGTAATGGATGTGGAATATAATTGGGTTCAAATTTCTATTCTTGTAAGGTTTCATCAACCATGTATGAAAAATCATCACCAAATATGTTTATTTATATAGAAAAAGGATTTTTTAATATTATAATGGAAATCCAAAATATGGAACATATTCATACATCAATAGGCATTCACCAGAAAATTTTTAAATTTATATATTTATAGGGGAATATTAATATCAAACAAGGATAGAAGAATATTAAAAATACTAACAATTATCATGTATATTATACTGCTTTATCAGAGGACCATCAAAATATTCTTGGAGTCACATAGGTATGTTAACATATACCTGGACATTATATAACTCAGTATATTCCAACATCTTATACGATCGAGGAACATATTCCAATTCCCCCATGATGAAATACTCTGCCAATACACTTTATAGGCCATATAAGAGTTAGACCATATTCATTTTCCCAAAATAGAGGCCCTTCACTATATTATATTGGGTAATGAACATATATATATGGTTCTTATTACATCTTAAACTATGTTTAATTAGTATATTCTAGTAACCAACAACGTACTGGATCATACATATGATAACAATACAAAACAATCATTGGGATGCTCCGTGAGTTTATTAGTAGAAGGATCATATTAATGCAATAGAATATTCTCATCCTCATACTCTAATTATTTTTTCTCAATATGACCATATAACTAAAAAAACACCAATGGTAGGTGTGGATATTCTATCCAAGACATAGGATGAAGCTCATATTCATACCATACTTTGAGATAGTAATGATAGGTCTATACAATGATCCTATACAGTATGAATAGGTTACACTTAATCATTATCCATATTTGATGGTGAAAACAACCTTTGTTTTCATCCTTATAGTTTCATGTTGATGTAATATAAGAATACTACCTCTAACATCCATAGTAGATGACATTATCATGGTGATATCTTGATAATATAACAAATTCAACCCTTTTGGAAGACACCTTCATATAAAGTCTTTCTAAAAATGGTATATAGATACATTTCCCTATCAACCATCAAAATCACCTAAAATCTATTATAAGGTGACCTAGATTAGCGCCCATTTAATTCAGGCTTTGTGGAGGAATGTTCTTTTGATGATTATGAAAATATCTTGTTAATATAGTTACAGTGGTCAAAAAATGAAATTTTAAATAGGTTTTTCCTATAATCATATCAATATATGATGTCACACTTGAGCTAAAGGATCACTATGTTCCATACATATATTAGATGATTTGGAAAAAAATTCCATAAATATTTGAAAAAACATCAATTATCAATAATATATGGGCCATATATAGGACATAAACATAGTATTCTATTAGATAGACGTCACTGATTTCTTTGGGGCTAAGAATCCATGTTCAGAAAGTTACAATAAGACCTTAAATCACACATTCCTACATAACATATTGAATATTTATATGATAATTTTTGAATCTATATCAGTTAATTGAATATGATGAAATGTGTAATACAAATCATCAAACATCATCCCATCCATTGTAGTGTAAAATCCCATAAGGAGGACATCCTATAATGTCATACCAACATTATGTATCATATGACCAAAAAACCCATGATTCATTTTCTAATCCTATAAAACTCCCATGTTTCAAAAATGAAAACATGTTGTCAATGTAGATTGATGGATGAATACAGGCTCCTCAGACATGTCACCATACTAAAGGATATTATATATCAACAATGGAAGACGGGGTCTCATGGAACATAAAAAATAATCTTGAAAGGTGTATCATACTATAAGAAGGAATTACACATAGATCATGTGTAAATAAAACTATGTCTAACAAGGATGATTAAAATGGAATCCTATATCCTGAAAGTCATAACATCCTCGATAGGTTTATAATATTAGAATGGAATTACTATGACATCACATGACCTTTGATCTTTGGGTATTATTACTATCTCCCACATGGAGGTTGATGTTATCTATAATAGGTAGTATCCACCAATAGTTGGCATCTCATTTGTTCCAACATCCAATAAACACAATTATAAATAATCTTATGATGATCAACTTGGCAATATAGGTAGAAAATTGACTTATCATACATAGGAATTAATAAAAAAAATTGTTTTCCTCCATCATGGGGATAATATCATCTATATAAATATGATCAAATTTATATAGATCGAATTATAAATAATCTTATGTTGAAGGTAATAAAACTATATAATTCTTGACTACTACCCATCATATGAATGTAGTCAAAATGATAGTGAAACTAAAACTCTTCATCACTACAGAGTATCTAGTTGTAATGAAGGAAAAATGGAGGGATGATGTAACAATATATAGTATATGTGTATCCCATCTATTGAATGAGTTTATGAAACTCAACCCCATCTCAATTTTAGTAATATTATTTATTTTAACCTTCGATGGAATTGGGGATATAATGTACCATCACACACTTTTTAACCTGATACATTCCTATTTATATACCATCATATGTATATTTATATGTTTGTGTGAGTGTGTTTGATAATTAAACTACTAATGTTTGGGAAAACATTTGTGGATTGATATTTTATTTTATGATCAAGACTCATTTTGGTTCTATCTATCAACATCCTCCGGATAATCTATAAACAAAATTAATCTTAATGAAATGCTGTAGTATATTCCAAGAGTTTGTAGAAATAGCCCAGTCCTAAAAGGATTCTATTAAATGAAAAAAACCAAATCTCAACATATGATTATGGAATAATAGAATATAAGTTTAAAAAATATAGAATAAATTAAAAACTCTTTCTATTATTGGTGCCCACCAAAACACCAATGATAGTCTGACAATTCGGGGTGCCATAAACCAAATTCCAGCAACAACACCCCACCCCCTCAAATAATAGTGAGGAGGTATCATGGTCTGCAGTTATATGAGGAATAAAAGAAAGATAATAATTCTTCAGATATGAACATGTTACAAGTTATTTCTTAAAATACATTGAAAATGATATGTTCATACAACATAAACCTAGTAACATTTGTAAGGTCAACCTTGTTTATCAATAACACTATTTTCATTTTTAATGGATACTGGGTCAATAAATCATTTACTAATATTTATATAATGATATACTGAGATTTATGGATTATTATGGTGGTTGATACATGAAAATAAACAGTTTACATTTCAAATGTGCCTACTATATATTCATAAAAAGAAGGTAATTGGTCAGAATTATAGTTTGTCCATGAATAGATATTTGCAAACTATATGTTCTGAATGATAGCAAACCAATCTTTTAAAACCTTAGAGTATAGGTTCATAAATCATTAATAATTCCTATAAATATGTTAATTTCATTAATTCCATCTCTCATAGAAAGATGTAATCATTCCAAGTAGAAATAGGTAAAAAAGAATGATTCTTACCAAACATCCTCAATTGATCTAATTCTTGACGATTTCATCCCCGTGCCATACATGTTAAAAAAATACCCAAAAAATAACAATCCTCAACACACGTAGAGAAAATTTTCACATCTAATAATGTAATTCATGCAGAATTTCAATTCTCAATTAATGAATATTCACATGGAAAAAAGTTCTTCATAACTGAATCAAGATATTATTTCTGATACCATTAAAGATTATGTAATTTGAAAATATTAAATTGTAGTTTAGAAACAAATATATAAGAAAAATCCACATTAAATTCATATATGTGGAAAAACCACTTTAGACAAAAAATCATTGAGACCAATAAGAGTATTGAGATACCTCATATTCCATAGTAGGTTTTCCAAAACTAATAGTTTTTTAAAATGTGTCATAGGATATACAACTATCATAAAAATATATGATTCCCAAATTCAAAAAAAAAGTTGAAAAGAGCACTTGGAATAGATTTTCAAGGCCTTATAGTATCCATATAATTTTTGTCTACAGTCCTATTCCTATGAAGTATATTGAAAAAAGACCAGCCCTAAAAAATTTAATGCTACATTCTTGATCATAGTGAATAATAGAGAAGATTGAATTTTGGGACATATCATACCCCTCTATGATCCTTAAAATATTTATATTATTTACATTTGATTAGATCTAGTTTAAATGTTTTTAGGGAAAATATCATCAATTTTATACCCTATAATGATAGAGTTAAAATGGTGACGATATACCTTTGATGAAGGAAGGAATTCAAGGGTATGGAAAGACCTAGTCAATTTCACATGGAATGATCACTATTAGAGACCAATTAATGGATCTATGGTCTATTTTTGAGGTCATGGTTTTATATTAAATAATAAAATAATATATACATCTCGATAGAATATGCATTAATTTTCATTTAATGGAACTATAAACATTAAATCTCTATTTAAAATACATCCTCAACAGAATAGTCAGAATTCTATTTGGTGATAGATTCCTAATTGAATATATTGAATCCTAATACAATAAGGTGGGTTTTTTAAAGTGGTAAGGGAAACACAAATAATTGTGGAATCAAGTAATTTTTTTCAATCAAAATCATGGGAGTAACCCCTATAATATATTTGGTATTTCACAGTAATTATAGTGTGTTTCTTAAAAAACTAATCAATATAGTATATCTAATATTATAAATCTATTAAAAACTAAAAATACCTCTACCCCATTTAAATGAAATAATAATTCAACAACCTAAATTGGGGGTTTTCAAATAGATTATTAACTAATTATATATATGGATTAGAAAATCCTCCTTCACCAAAATAAAGAATTTAAAATAGTCCCAGGACATATTTTTTAGTTCCAGATATCCATGTTTCTAATACAATAGTAAAATTTTTAGGATAGAAAACGCCTCCAAGAACCCCACATGTCATAATTTTAAATTATAAATGTAATTTAATCTTAATATACACTCTTAAAATGTGTTCGGAAAAGTGATATCCCGATGTTATCTACCATTCCTAAAGATGGTCCATCCAAAATAGAGATGGATGAGGATGAGCATAAATTCAGAGATTCTAAACTAGAAATTGAATAATATGTAACTAGAACTGTCAAATAGATCAAGAAGGTAAATTTTGGAATGTAAGTTTTCATATGACCCAAAATAATCATTTTTTGATGGATAACAAATATATGTATAAGTACATCACATTCTTGAAAATAATCCTATAGTTATTTTATTGTAATTACATGCTGATTCAATGGTTGGATCCTTTTATGGTTACCTGTCACATGTTCATATGATAAAACCACCATTCTAATTGGAATACACGAAAATGAATCCCTCACAAGAATTCATGGTGGAACATGATGTAACGAAAGTGATTAAAACTAGCTTTATCTAAGTTGAGAAATAGCAGTAATTGCTTATCATCATCATTAATTGTTTTTAAATAATATTTAGATCACGGTTTGCATCAATTTTATAGTTATAAATTGACACTATTAGAAGGATGTCTTCGCAATTCCTATAATTATATCTTTACTGGTGACAATATATTCATCATATAACTTTCCATTATGGATAGATATTCAGTTTACTATCGAATAAAGATATCCCCTATTTATGTGGAACCCACTATGTTAGGATCACTTCATTAGTTATTTTATCACTTTTTCAAGACATTAAATTAAATTAATGATTCATCCATATATTATCACATTTTTTATCATGTATTAAATCATTCATTGCGATGTATTGACAAATGTTTTATCACTAACCTTGTGGTTAAATATCTACAATGTTTTAATTTACACGTCAATCCTCAAACAATATTTAGGAAATTATTTTCCCATAGTTTGAAGATGAATGATAAAAAATGAAGTTTTTTGTAATTATATTTAATTATAAATAATTTTTTTACACACCCTTAGATTTATTTAATACAAATATGTGTATTGAAACTCTCAAAATTACCCTCATTAAAATCTCAAGGAATTGTCAATGATCTAGAGATTCCTTTATTACCTGAGTTATTTAATATAAAAACAATCTAGAAATTTCCCCCACCATTATATTAATTAATAATAGTATCTCTTACATGTGGGGTGAAGGCTTATATTATGATTATGAGTACATCAAGAAATATATATAGAATCCAGTGATCTTATTTACACATGGTGAAAGAATGTCACTCATTATATATATTCCCCTCATAAAGTAATATCTCAGTATGCTTCTGAAATAGAATTATTTCACAAGAAAATAAATCAATACATAATATATCATCCAAATGATTCAATATAGTGTACAGAAATAGTCTAATATCATGAATAGATACCATTTACTAATCTTTATAGTGAAAATTTCAAGGCATTACTTGTAACATCGGAAAATCTACTTATCTCTCCTTAGAATCGCAATGGTGTATTCTATGATTCCATACTCTCAAATAATGTCTTTCTTGATGGATTTTTATCCTTTAATATTGTGATAAAAAAATCATGTATAAAATTAAATCAATAGTAAAACACTTTCTAATATCTTTATAAAACAGCCTTCTTCGAAAATGATTAAAGATGACAATAAATTTTTGGGTAAAGATGTTTTATACTCTTGAAACCCTTGAATAATTGGAGGTGTATATTTATGGGGAATCATGATATCTAATTAAGAAGAAAATTTAAATCATTATGTTCAACCATGTTGAATATTTGATTGACTTTGTTTCCCCATAAAAGAAAATTCTTGCAAATTCCATCTGGTTCTATGATGGAAACATATACAATAATGTTTAATAAAAATCCATCATTGTCTTTGAGGAACATATCATGCATATATAAATAGTATATATAAATGTCAAATTTTACTCAGGTATACTAATTTTATTGGTAAATGGGGAATATTCCATCATGAATTATGAATTGACAACACAAATCACCCATGTGAGGGGTACGATGGTGGAGTCCCCCTTTTAGCCAACACTACATGACATACCTCATTAATATAATTCCCATGATTATGTTCTCGAAGATTCATCCATGAACCACACCGATACGGTCCAAAAATATATAGTCCTCCACATTTCACATCTATGACTAGTCCCTCTAGTCATCACATATTATATGAAAGGTATTAATCTCATATGTGACTCCTCGGTATATGATAAACCTATTTTTTTTATTGGCTGGATGAAACCCATAAGGAGATGCCCAAAAAATGGATCATATTCTTCAAAATGATCCATAATGGAATAGATATGATATCAGGAATTTTACTTCACATTATGAGATAGGAAAACTGAATTGAATGGCTGTTAGAAATTGGGATTTTATGGTGTCCTGCATAGATATATCGTAGAAGTAAAGACCCCAACAATAACTTATGATGTCCAAAAAGGCTCGTATAGTTATCACCAATATAAATATAGACACTCTATCAAAATTAAAAGGATTTACAACTTCTATATTATTAATATATATATAAATATGTGAGGTTACCCATGAATTTTCAAGCATTTAAAATATATTAATGCTTTATACATCTTTTCTCAGTGATAACACATAATGATAAGTATTCATATTTAGGACATGTATGTGAATTTAAGTAATGGGCCTTTATTTCCCTGATATATCTCTAAAAAATTAGTACATCCATACTACATACAATTTCATTAACAAATGGTACATGTTTATAATCTACCGGGATATCTAGAAATTATATTTCATCAACACTGTGATGTTTAAAATCATTATGAGGCTTGAAATCCCTAGCACAATATTGATAAATAAATTCACAAATTTTTTCTCTTCTGAGATGAACAATAATTATCATGTGTATGTCATAAAGTTCAACCATTCATCTCACTATCATGTAGTATAAAATGGGATGATATGGGTATTCAAGAATGCATTTTCATGTATTCTCTAGAACTTTAAAGACATGGACAAGAAATTATATCCAAAATTCTCATTCATAATTTAGTTTTTAATCCTACCACAACCCTTACTAATATATAGGAGTCCCCAATCATTCTAGTCTATAAAATAATTATTGTAATACCCAAAAATTTAGAGTTACATCTCTTGAACCTGCTATATGTATCCATCTCTCCAAACATATACAATCCAAAAAGTGAATTGATGTGATTGAATGAATCAGTGATAACAATAAACATAAACCCTATATCCTCGAAATTCATTAGAACTATAATTCATGAGGCTTCATCAAGAGGTTTCACCTCCACACATTCATCCATTTAGAATTTGTTCTAGTTCTCAATGCCCAAATTACAGTATAAATAAAAACACATAATATGGAATTATTGTGGGAAGCACGTTATATCATAAAAACATCTATTCCAATATATCATACTCATTAGTCATGATATATTGAGAAATTCTCACACTTACAACCAATGATCAGAATTTTTAAAGGATACATTTGTTAATGTTCTCATTACAACCTAGGAATTTATAGTAGGAGAAATAATAATTGAATCTATAAAATAGTCACATTATGTTAAGTTATATGATATATTGATTATATTTCATGAATTTAAATAGTTTAGAGTAGGCAAAAACATGGGAACCTAGACCCCTATGAGTGGAAAGTCCATACAAGAGAAGTTAAATCTTCCAATATCCATTCGATGTGAGTATGTGGATATTATTTTCAAGTAAATATATGTGATATTATTATCAATCATATAGAGTAAATATTAATTCCAAGATGATCCAATCATATATCATCAACATATTAATAAAGAATATATATTCAGTTCCACCATTTGACAGTAAAAATTAAAATTCCCCTAACATGCTCATATTCTTTCATCATCACTAAATTGTGACAATATTTTCATTCATCAAATGTGGATCAAAATGAGATGAATCCACATTTATGAATCCTAATAATTAAAACTAAATGGCCTTTATCCCTACCACATGATGTTAAACTGCCATAGGAATATAGATCGTGTAAGAAAAAAATTCTCATAGTGGCTCACTACATGTGGAAAAAAAATCCTTCATTATATATTGATAAATATGGAATACTTTAGTTTAAAGAATACATGTTCTTTATGGAAATAATTTCCCATGTTTGTTTTATATGATCTTGACCTAAATAGTTTATTCTGATACATATTCTCTAATTTATGGACCTATGATCCATAAAATTATATTCCCCCTCATAATAAGTCTAATATATATATCTGATGAACTCATCATGAAATATGTGTTTCTTTATTCAAATCATTACAAGATATGAATTAATTAATGGATTTCCTAATCTTGGCCCTATAAACTATGTTAAAAAATATAAAATCCCTTCTCTATGAACATGAGTATGAAATTATCATGAAAAGGCCCCTATAAAAATAATAAGTGGATTTTTGCCTAATGTATTTGAATAAGTATATAGTTATTGTTATATCGTCCATGTCCCAACTACAATTTTTCATAGATCACAACTTTTTCATGCTCATGGAATATTTTATATACAGTTACCCTTTTTGGATGTATGATTATTAATATGCCAACACCAATAAAATACTCTCTTACTATGAAAACCTTTTACCTTGATTATATAGTCAATAGTTAGATATCAAAAACCCAATAAAATAGAACATAAATTCCCTTTCAATTTCTATTGTGTCCCTTTTATCTAGCACATGAGTGAGATACATGTGAAGTAGTCTCTATTTATATACCTTGTATGACATGATTCTTTAAGATAAATGATACATTGTGATTACAAATGTATACATCCTATGTAGAACCAAAATTCCTAAATACAATAATTCCCTTTAACTATCCATATAATTGATCATGGTAATCATGTCTTGTATTCCTACATGTCATCATTTTGAGAATAACATAAGATAATACACATTTAATTTGATTTTTTATCAAACATAACACAACTAAATGGACATGCACTAATTTGGAACCCCTTTTCATCTCCCTATAATATGAACAACATCTGAGTAGGTGAAGTTTCTCTACTATTAATCCACATGGATTAATTCTAATATCTAAATAATTCATAATGATTCATAGTATTCTAGGCCTTCTTCATGGACACAAATTTCCAAAAAATTCCCCACAAACAACAGTTTTTGAATAATGATGTCGATTATCCACTTCCATGATAGTATTGTACTAATTTATCACATAATTTATTATCCACTAATCCTGAGTGATATAGATTTTTAATATGTCCCAAAAATATTGTGCATTAATTTATAAACATTAATTTATCTCTACGCATGAGTTTAGTATAATCACATAGCTATTAAATAACTACATGTGGATTTAATTATATCCCAATATGACACATCAAGATTCCGATATCCATTTAAATATGAAAAAACATAACTTCTAACCCCCTCCTCTATTTATATGAGATTAGTCAACATAGATATTATTCATTGAATGAGTTTCACGATACATGATTCATGCCATCATGGGATGAATATGGAACCCTAATAGAATCTTGTCCATCAAAATATAATATTCCCCAAGCTCATCAATGTTCTCGTTAATTTCACCCATCACTCACAATGTGCTATGTCTATTCCCAGCACAAATATGAGTTTCTTATACCAAATGCTCTATTAAAAACCTTAAAGATGAATGATTTTATAAATGATGACTTAAAATATGTATGTGTTACATATGTTTTGGAATTATCAGCATGGGTTATCACAAATGAAGATAAGTTCCATAGTGATATTCCATACTGCATATCAGATACCACTTTTTCATGCACCCATATTTAGTGTGTTAACGATATTTATCTAATCGCCTCATTATTATCCCACTAATCATATCTCTCTTTAGAATAATGTTTTTGGAGAAATGATTTCTCATTTTCGAAATCATCCAAAATAGTGGATAAACTAGGTTTGGCCTATCTTCCATGATAAAAAATTTTGAAAATATTGTCAATCCATGTTGAATCACTTTTAATTTGTATGATAATATGTATGAACATTATTCTAGCATGTGAGATAGATACATTCACAGGGGACCAAAAATTTGGTTTTTTCTACAATC
This sequence comes from Viscum album, assembly GCA_963277665.1. Taxonomy (NCBI): domain Eukaryota; kingdom Viridiplantae; phylum Streptophyta; class Magnoliopsida; order Santalales; family Viscaceae; genus Viscum; species Viscum album. The sequence continues at coordinate 1,028,976,764 of OY728159.1, forward strand.
TCACATGATGATGAAGATATATCCTTTATTTGAATTCTCACAATATATACATGATGTCTCATATGATATATTACATAATTTTGATAGTTGATCACAATAAACAAAACATATTATATTAAAATGTTCAACAATCATTAAACGTGTTTTTTATTAATATATGTTACATAATGTTCCTATAACAAGATCATATATTATATAAAACATGAACCCCAATCACATGATATTAAATTGTATGACAATCACTTATTTTTTATGTGACCCTAAACATACCATATCATCATTCATCATTACTCAATATAAAGGGACCACAATAGCCTTCCTATTGAGATCTGAAATTTGGTGATCTTATGTCATCATCATGAGGACACCTATCCATAAATTTTCCATCACATCGACGATATCTATTGTTTCTAAAAACAATCAGTTCCCTATATAATGGAGATCATACCCCTAGACATGAACATGAAAAAATATATCTAAAAAAGGGAATTTGACTAATCAACCATTGGTTTCTTCTCCATGATAAAATGTTAATATGCCCATTGAGAACACTAATGGAATTGTAGTGGAACTCTTTATGATTGATAAATGATAATCTTTTAAATGTCATTCCAATATCATAACCCCAGATCCAATAAACTTGAGATAGAATTTATAATATCGTCCTCTGCTATTTCAAAAGGATGTTGGATTAATCCTAGTTTTGGGAATCCTAAATATGTTATTATGGAATACATCTCCATGAAACATAGACCTTCCTCATGACCTCCAAATGTGTGTGATTTTGCATAAGTTGTGTGGATATAAATATTTTCATTTGAGGTTCAATATTTTATGACCATAATCATCTTATGAATGAGACATTAAACATATCATACTGAGTACTAGATAATGGTGGTATGAAATAAAAAGTAATATCTCCCAATTCTAATATATATATATATATATCCTTACACTTGGAAAATGTTATAGAGTAATTAATACATCATAAATCATACATGTATAATCTCATAGAAAAAATATTCAAGATACTCTTGATGGGCCAATCCAATCTTAGAAAACTTTTTTTAGATGATTTGTCACATCCTCTAAAAATGAAAACATTTTTAGTACATGGGGACACAAATTTTTGAGTTTGTGAACCCTTAATGAATATTAAATTTTCCATAATATGACATCATTTATACAAATTCTACGTTGATACCAACTAATTCCATCCATTCATAAAATTCTATTTGAACATTAAAATACTGAATTATTCCTCTCAGTAATGCATAAGAACATATTTGAAACAGGGACTGAATAGTATTAAGGGACACTTCTAGGATTCAATGGTTAAAAAAATAATTCTGTCGATCTAGTCCTTATTGGGTTTTTGTCATGAAAGATATTTTCCTATTAATCAATTGAACTATTTTCATGAATAAATGAAATATTGGGTTTTGAATATATTTATGGCTGAATGGGACCAACTAGCCTATGATGATATTTTCATAAGATATTCCTAAATCATTATATTTGATGTCCCATGATCAAAATATTCATATGGATTAAATTTCATTAATGTTGAATAACATTTTACTATCCTTATTATTGATGTATTATTGGAGTAAACCATTATTGATCATTTTCATGGACCTCATAATGTGACACTAAACTATTTGATAGAGGGCTTGAGTTCCATGAAGATAAACTGAATTAACTGTTTGTGAGGTGGCCAATACTAACAATTATCCATTAATTCATATCATATTTCACTTTTCCATTGTTTTATGAACCATTTTTAGGGATTCAAAACCCTTCCTGGAAATCCATTTCTTCATACCCTACTATGTTTCTCATGTATTTAAATTTCATAAAAAGTTCAAACCACTAGGAAGGGATTGGGGACTGAAATGCTTGAACATGACATAGTTGTATCTTTAAGACAAAAATGTTCTCCTCAAAAAAACATGTATTTTTAATGAAAAATATTCTAAACATGATTAGACATGGTAATATTATACATGAACTCATCATATTGGTGTGATTTGAATGAATCCTCTACATGATTTCCCAATCTTCCCATATTTTTCTCATACTATTTATGGAATAATGTTCACAACCAACAATTCAACTATCCATGAGTAATTGAAATCCATGAACTTTCATTACTATATTACACTCAAATTCATAATTTATGGATAAAATGTATCAATACCATTCTTTAATACTCATATTTTCTGAAATATTTATGGATTAATGGTGTTAGATTCACTTTTAATTAAAAATACTCGATGATCAACATCAAGTCTTAATCCCATGACTCCCAATAAAAGCTTCCATGGACCATACAATGTTGAATAAAAAGATTCAAGGGGACAATATTCTAAAATATTCATGAGTTGTAACTACATATGTGCTCTAGACGTTTTAATTAGTTTCATATTTTTCATACAAAAAGGACCACTAATTTCTATTGATCACTAAAAACATGGTATCAGGACACAACTACTAAGTGTTTTTTATGATCATAACAATTATTTTTCCCCATATCTTCATCCCTAATTCAATATAGTTAAAAATATTTCCCATTTCCTAGATCCTTGTAATCAATAATAAATATTTTACTCTCAATATGAGGTCTAAACAATATGGTAATAAACAAAAAATATATATTGTATAAGATATATGAACACAAAATATTGTGATATATCTTCTTAATATATGAACATGTACTACATTGATAATGTTCTCAAATATATGACCTTAATCAGATTCAATGAAAATGTAAAAATTGAATGACATAAATTTCCATCAACTCAACAATATGACTTTCACTTCCATAAAATAGATATGAAAAGAGACACAGTACTCATTATATTATAAAATCATAAAGGAAATTCTAATAAAAAGTTGAGTCTTTTCTTGCTAGACACACACCTTGTGTGATGTATATATTGGTGAGTACTTAATTTATATATATAAATATATATATATATATAGACATAAAAGTATTTATATCAAAAACTCATAATGTTATGTCGGAGAAAAATCATGTCTCTACCATCTAGGCCTTTCTTACAAGAATCTACTAAAAATTTATGGGTCATAAATAAATTGTCATAAATAATATGGGAATGGAGATGTATCATTATCAATAAAAAATCTAATCTTTTTATTAAACTAATGAGAAGAAATTTAGTGAATTGACTCCCTCCATGACACATTCACCCAAATCATCCATTTGAAAATACATTTTAAAAATTATGAACACTAATATATCAATAATTTACTTTATGTTGATCATGGTTTATGCTATGTTCTTGGGATAAATCAATTATAAATTAAGTCATTAAGTTCATAATCAGGTTCCCTTTAAATTTAAATAATAGAGTAATAATGTTATTAATGATTTATATGATACTTTTTACATCAAAATGATGATGTGGTCAAATGTGAGGAGGAATATAGTTTTACCGTAACACTAAGAATTTGAATATTTATTCTATTGATATTGTTAGAAATGAGGGTGGAACCACATAAACCATTATTCAATACCATATAATATAAATAAAAATATCATCCAAACATTTGTTGTTTATTAAAACACATGATAAGAAGATCCCTTAATACCAAGAAACTTATTATCATAGGATGCAATAGATTTGTGATGTTTGTATACAGACTCAGACACTCCCTATTCAATGTAATCTAATTACTCTACCCAAAAAATATCCTCATATATGGAATTATCTGTAATGTTAATGATAACGTGTCACTTTTCAATCATCATTCTATTGTATTTCATCATTTATTACAGATGATACCACACCTGTTGGTGTTCATTAATATTAAAAGTCCCAAAGAAGATGAAAAACTTCAATATGTTGTAATTTTATATTAATATTGGGATGAAAAATATGTGGTATCCTGATAATATGTTATGTTTTAGGATAAAAACTCTAATGTCATTTTATTAGCACGAGGGCCCTCAACTTAACAATCATGGGAAATACCCCCTTAACATTGGAATTAGGAGCTCAATAAATAATTCATCCATTAACAATAGCAGTGAACATGTATTGAAGGTGGACGTCTGGGTCCTTGAGCTATTGGTTTGGTCTATACATGATTAGAACATAGATACCCACAAACCAATCACTCTATCAAATAATTAAATGAGGAATTTTTCTATCCTCAACTCTATCCTAGTTATCAAACATAAATATATCCAAAGATGATGTCTCTAAGAGAATACATTATAAATTCATATTTTTTAGAATTATTCTAGTGTAATATTGTTTTATAATTATATTAGTTTAGAGGGATGCTAATGTTAATGGGTCTATTTACTTTGAGATATTTGGTAGATCTAATGGGAAAATGCATATACATTATGATTATTTAAGGGAAAAATATGATAGTCATATGATCAATAATCATGATAACAACCATGAATTAACCCCTAATTATTGTGTTAGTGGTTACATATATCATAATATATATATTTCCATGGGGTGGAAACTGTCGAGAAAGTGTTGTTTTCAACAATACATAATGTTTTTATTTAAAGGGGGAGATTTTTTAGAACAATACTCTATCTCTTTATGATAATTTTTATGCTCACAAATACCCTTAATTATTTTTTAATGATTTTATTTTTTAAAAATATTGAAAGAATTTATTATTAATTATATTTTTATTTTTGGACGAAATATTTATGTTCTAGAACAACAATGATTAATTACTAAAGTATTCACATTATCACGTTTTGGAAACACTGTTCATGATCTACGTATTCGGGATCTTCTTAAGCATGTTCTGGAAACACTTTTCATACCCTACATGGAGAAATGTAGAGTAAAGATGAAATGTAGTGTATAATTTATGATTTATCAAAAATATATGGAAGAGTTACCCTATGTTAGGAAGGAACCCTACATTTGGGTTATTGAAAAAGTGTGGAAGATGAATTGTACGTATGTTTTAAACGTTATGTTTGTTTCTCAAAAGTATGGTTCATCAACCTTATGTGTGTAAACTACTATACTTTATTAGAAAATTATGGAGAAGGTACCTTTAATTTGAACGATTATAAAAGTATGGATCATTTATCATACGTTTGAAAGTAGAAGAGAAAAAGTATGGATGGCCAACCCTACATTTGTGATCCACCATACGTTTCCAACCCTATGTTTGTGATCAACCATAGGATGCCAACCCTATATTTGTGATCAACCATATGTTGACAACATTACATTTAAAGGCTATGTCATCAATCTTACATTCATTATCTACATTATGTTCAGAGGATGCATACTGTACAACTCAACCGTGCATTTGGCGTCGAAGAGTTTAAAGTCGATATTATTATGCAACAGTCATCAATCTATTTATTAGGCTGATTTCAAGCAGGATTAAAAGCTGATTTTAGAACGTGTCTTTGATGAGTTAAGAGACATTTAATAATCGAATTAAAAATATATTTTCTTAGTGAATTTCAAGGAATGTTATGACTACTCTGTAAATTCAAATGTGTGAATATCGCGAGTCAGAAAGTGAATTTTGTGGATCTAAATTTAGAGGAGAAGTGCTCGACGTTATTATATAGATATTAAATTTTTTTAAAAAATGATATATGTGGGTATTTTTAAACTGCATCAATCGATCATATTAATAAAAAGGAATAAAAAAAGAGACTATCAAAAACAGAGATATGCTGATTAAAAATAATGACAAATCTCTGTTCATTGAAGAAGAAGAATCACGATAGAAGATTTACTCATTCTACATCGATGATCATTTGTGAATCTACTACTACTGATGTTGTGAATTATATTTCTATATCTACTGCAACATGACTGACTCATAATGAATCTTATTTGAGGATAATTATTTCTGAATGTGATGATCGATCTACTATCAATTTCTTTCTGTTGCAATTGTGAAGAACAACTGGAATGTATTTTCAAAAGTGCGGATACCTTTCTTTTCTATTCGTGAGTGACTGGATTCTCGTACTAAGCTGTGTAGTTTCTCTGAGTGAACAAAAAGGATTTGTTTTACCATAGATTCTAAAGGAGTCAAATTCATGTACTCAATTGTGAGACAATCTATGGAAACGAGGACCAGATGGTGAAAATCACCATGATCGTGGAGTAGAGCATTGTTGGAGTGGACTAGGGGCCTTCTGTTCCCCGAACCACTATATATCTTGTGTCTCTGCTATTTAAATTTTTGCTTCATTAATTCATCTGATTAAAGTTAAAGGGAAGAAAATGATCTCGAGAAGATTTATGAAAATTCACAATTCACCAGCCTCTTGTGTATATTTAATATAATCTGATCCAACAATTTTAATCAGAGGTTGAGCTTTCTAATAAAAATGTAACAAGATAAAAGTGATTATATACAGAGCAAGAAGACTGATACAAGAGAGGTAATGTCTATGTTCAGAGCACCGTACTTTAATGGAGAAATCTATCAATGTTGGATGTCACAAATGATTATCTATTTGAATGATACAGAGTATATTCTTAGATTATGACTCTATACATCCTTAGGGAATGGGGCCTATGGTCTACTAGAAGGGACCTATAGTATATCCAAACAATTCGGCTACCACCTATAAACCATACATCCTTAGGGAATGGGGTTATATATTTTTGGAGATCAGTTAATTTAATAATCTTTCCAAACCTCTCACCCTAATAGATATTATGTGTCTGAAACATGGTTTGAGAGAACTATTACCACTAACCAAGCATCTCCCAAAAAAACATTTTATAATGCATAGTAGATGAAAATTTTGTTTTCAAAATCCTAAGGAACATGGTATAACCTATAATTAACAACTATTATAATATTTTCTCAACCTACTCCTCTGTAGTAGTCTTGAAGATTCTCTTTCAATATTCTTGTTTGATATCCTTCAATGATGATGGATCATCTCATGGTATGTTGTGTTCTTAGTCTAGTTCACCTTCTACATTATATATCCTTTCTAGATCACTGAACCTAATATCATGTTAATAACCAAAGGGGGTATTTACTGTAGATATACATATTTTTATAGAGTATTTATGCATTTTTTGTGGATCTTGGACAATGAGGCCCTGATATAATCATCTACAGTTGTCATTGTCAAAGGAAAACAATTTTTCCTTCAATCATGATGAGTGGGATTCCACAAAAAAGTTAATTATATAATTTGTATTATTATTTTTTAAATTACCATTAGTTTAATCTTTAAATTTTAGTTATTTTATTTATAATAGATTTATTTCAAATATACATGTGTTTAAATTTTATTTCATTTAAAACATATATTTTTAGGAAATTTGTTTGATTAAATTCTTTAATTGAGGTTTCGGTTCTAAAATGTGTATCGAAGCCCAAGAGTAGATTATGATGGATTTTAAAATACATTATAAATTTTTAAAATGGATAGGAAAATGATTACAAAAAAATTGAAACATTAGGGATTATGACTACATTTTGAATAGATATCAAACTCATAGTGTGCATAATTCCACTAGTGGTTTTATAACATCAATAGAAATTTCAGGAAAAAAATTTGGTACTGATGTATTCATCGGTATTTATTGTTTTTCATTAGTATTAATTCAAATTTTTTGTGGCCCAATATGGTTTTATTTTTATATTTTATTTTTTTCATGATAAATTTATTCATAGATAGTTTGGATCATGTTTTTCACATGAGGTTGTATCATATTGTTTGAAATAATTGACTATTTCATTGATATTTGTTAACATGACTACTTTATGGTGTGTTTATATGATTTTATATTTTATCCCTCATACTCCTCACATTCATGGATTTTGGAATATGAAATAAATGTACAAAAACTAAATGAAAGGATTTACAAATAATAATGGATTTTTCAAAATGATTTATAAAAGTATTTTTAATCTATAACTTGTTTATTATTGTATACAACCATGGGTTTCTCCTACAAATCATTGTACTCACCCCATAAAATTGTTTTAGAAAATTTAATGTGTTGTTTTGTAGGACCCAGGTAAAGGGAAGGGAATCTTATAGAATGTTAGATTCTCTTTTCGTCATTTCCATCATAAATGGATGATTTAGAAGCTATGGATGGTAAAAAGGCGATTTTATGGCCTTTAATTTTATTACATTATTGTTTCATTAGATTTAAATAGATTTCATGTATCTTATATGTTTATATTTTTTTCAATTTTTAATTCGTATGCATGTGTTGTTTTTATAATACACTTGTTTCTTTTATATTATTTCATCTCACCACTATGTCAGGCTACATAAGTTGGATTGTTTAGATAAACCATTTTGGTTTTTAACAGAATAGTTTTAGTATTAATTCTCATCATGATATTGGATAATGATGCCTATGTATATTTCTCTTTATTTTGTACACTAGATATAGGAAGATTAAAATTTTGGTAGTATCTGTCGAAGGGTGCCTGAATAGCTCTCTTACATGACTAAACATAGGTAACCATGGGTTTTTGGAAATGTTTTACCATTTTTGATTCATGGTGTCTTAGTTCATTTGAATTAATAGAATGAGAAAATTATATAAAAAACATGTTATCACTTAGATCATCATCATTCAGTTGTAAATTCATCACTACAATAAATAAATTATTTTTTAAAGAAATGATGTGATTTTTTTCTTTTGGTCCCAATACATTCAAATATTATATAAATCATAGTTCTAATTGTCTTGTTATTAACAAAAAAAATACTTAGATAAGATCCTTTCTAAATACGATTGAAGAAAATGTGAGTCATTATCCAAAAGAGAATGCCCCAATAAACCCATTTTTTGTTGAATATATTGAAATAAAAATTTATAATCATGGTCAACTAGGTGTCGATAAACTAGGGAGAGTGGCGGATAATGGTTTATAATTTGTTATCAATCGTCCATCCATAGTTTATGGTTTCAAGGGATGTCATGAATCAGATTAGTGGCTTTCGAATATTTACAATATCTTTTCATTTTTCTATACACCTGAATGATATGTGATATATATCACCACATAAATTTTTGATGGTATTAAAAGAAGAGTATGAGACTATTTCATGAATTATAAGTAGTGTGAAGACCTTACATGAACACTACTAAATAATATAATTATTCAGAAGTATTAACCTGAGGCATTATATGTATTATAGACCTTAGTGTTTCTGACATATCATAAAGGGTATTATTCTATTCTGGTGTATGCCACCCATTTTTTATATGCTGGTGAATAATACAGTGGTTCTAATAATAAGTATTTACCTAAAAGATTGATGTATTTAGTTGTGATTAGTTTTGGATACCTGATTAATGATTATTCTCATGTTACTTTAAACCATTATGGTAGTAGTTCACAAAGAATCGTTGGTTGAGGCAAACATAGATAAGAAGATTGGTTTGGATGGAGCTTATGTTCATGCTGTTATTAGCCAGTTTTTTTATTATAGTAATTAAATGAAGCATAAAAGTGTTCAATTTCCTTTAAGAATAGTTTCAAGGGCTTCAATAGGGTAGCATGATGTCATCTTCTACCACTTTGTATGGTCGGGTCATACCACGACTCACTGTATTGAGGGTCATTAGACATTTCATAATTGTTGATATTATAGTCACCTAATGAACTTTAGTGAAACTGTATACTAGTGAAGTAAGGCGGAATCAAAGTATATTATAGGTACATAGGGTCATGTTGATGCATGAAAAGGTTTTGGGACTAGTCTTCATGATATGATAATGTCCATGTTTCATAGAACATACATCATTATAGAGCATATTATTTTCCAGAGGAATCAGAATAATTTCTATGTACTACAATAGGTACAATTTTTATTTTTTATTTTATGGTTCTATATTTTATTGACAAAAAATTTTATTTGCTATTTTATATTTTTAATGGTTTATTAAATGTTTGTCTTACTTTCAGAACATATTTCATTCTTTTTGGATCATTTAATGCCTATCAAAAAAAAATTTAAAGAAGGTTTCACGTGTTCTTCATGTTGGGTGGTCACAGTACACTATAAGGTTGCATGGTAATTTTTAGTTCATTATTTTGGCATCATTAAGATAGTAGTTTATATTTATTGTATTATATGTTTTATTTCATATATTGATAGTTATATTTTTCAATATCAATTTTTGTCTTCCAATGTGGTCACTCATGTTGATCTGGGTGAGTGGGACTCTACATTTAGAATGTAAGGGAATTCACACTCTTATGATGGGTAATATGAGGAAAATTGTTATAGTATTTCTAGATATCATTTTTCCTTGATTAGGCAGAATGTTTCTTATATTTTAGAGTGTGTATCCCTAAATCATTCAATATGAGTTTTTAATTTTCCACCATAGAGAGAGATAAGGATTACTATTTAACTTCTCTAAGTTATGATACCCATTACTATTCCATATATTCAAATGTTATTTAATTTTTTGGTTGGAATTAATGTATTGCATTAGTGTTTACATGGTATTGGATTTATCACTTATAGCTTGTCACCATGGGATTTTACTATCCTCTATTCTATTAAGGTTTATTTGTGCCTTCGAATTTGAGGGGGTTATTGAATGTTAAATCTATTCACTATAAAAATAAAATATCCTTCACACAAAACTAATTACATTTTCTACCAAAATATTTTGGAATGTCCATTTCCAAATACTTTCCTTCATTTAGGGTATCACGAGTTCAAATTGAAAGAATAGGATATAACTAAGACAATGTTTTGGAGTCTGTATTGGAATTTCATGTTTTTGGATATGTTATTCAGTCTCACTAATTCTTATTCATGATTTGTGGATTTTGAGAATAACATCATTCCTTGATAATTGGAATATTTTATTTATATGCTCATAGATGATATTTTGGTGTAATTATTGTAAAAGGAGGATCATATGAACTATTTGGATATCATTATTCAAACCTTTATATAATATTTTATATTGAGTAACATTACCTAATGTTATTATTGGTTCATAGAATTGAATGTTCATGGTCATGTTTTAAATATGTATGGAATCATAGTGGATCCCAAGAATATATATGTAGATTCATACTTGGAGTATCCTATATATGTTTTTGAGATTTCAAACTTCATATTTTTGGTATTTTACATGAAAGGTATTACTCAGGATTTATCCAGTATCACATATTCATTAATAGGTGTTGGTCAAAGTAGATGGCTCAAGAGGGGGGTGAATTGGGTATCTATAATAATTTATGTTAAAATTGGTTCTTTAAAAGAATATACCCCAATTAAAATTTAATCAATGTTAGTTTGTAGTGAATTTTAAACACACTAAATGATCTATTAATTTCTCAAAAGATTGATTAGTTCTCACCTTTACCAATCTATAGATTAGTCAAACATTTGAAACTAAAATAATGATTCAAAACAAATATAATCACATTCTAAATTGACTATCAATTGTCAATTTAGTTTTGTTAAAAATGACACAAAAAAAGATAAAATTCAACAAAAAGATAAATAAATAGCGGATAAAAATAAGAGGTTCAATCTCAAGTAGATACGTTGTCTTCTCTACTTTGTGATCACCTTCCACCAAATTGTTTATAATAATATACTTTTGATCCACACCCAGGATTGGGGTTCACAACAACACATAGGAATCTTCATGTCACACTTGATATCTACCATAGTTATTTTTGGGGAAACTAACAAATATATCACATAGGATCTCTTCCACTATTCTATGTGCGATACATGAGTAAAAAGAGATTGAGTGTGAGTATATTTAGTATCCTCCAGTTATGCACATGAGATATTGTGTGTGAAGCAAATAGATTCACACACTTCTCAGAAAGTATAAATAAGATCATAAGAGAGTTAAAAATAAATAATAGAGATTAGAAATCTTTTTGTGCTACACAGTGAAGCTCTTGAATGAATGGATATTGTGAAAATGATTTTTTAGTCTTTTTCTAGAAGTTGGCTTCAGAACAGAGTATCGCAGCCTCTGTTCTCTATCTTCCAAGAGTGAAAAGTTTTAGATCTTTAATGATATAATGTTCAGAGAGCTTCAGCAGGTTGTTTCTTGTACTTTTAAAATTCTTGTTTACTCAACCATCATGTTCTTCTATTTTCAATATCTTGCACATTCGCATGGTATGCCATTCTTTTTCTAATGTTGATAATTTTTTTAAGTATGAGCTTGTAATCTTTTTATACATCATGTTCTTGTAGGAATGATGATCTCCCAACATGAATGTACCACATACTGTCTACAAATAGTCCTACTGACAACATTAAATAATGTAAGAAACATTAATTTTCTAAATATGACTGTAAGGGATAAATTTGAATTAACAAATTTGAAAAAATTATATATGGCTATATGTGAATCATTAATATCGGTGACTCATTTTCATCGGTCTATCATCAGTCTCTCATCATTGGTCTTTCATTAGTATTCCATCTTTAGTGAGTTGTCATCAGTGAGTCATTTCCATTGGTATCAGTGACTTAGTGTATCGATGAGTCATTTGTTCTATTAGTCTGTCAGCATAGTTGAGTTTTCATCGGTGAGTCGAAAATCAGTGTCTCATCCATCAGTGTGTAGTCCAATGCTATATCGAACATTGGTGTGTTGAACATTGGTGTGTAGAAAATTGTTTTGTCAAACATCGGTTTGTCTAACATAGTTTTTTAGAACATTGGTGGGTCAAATATCAGTGTTTCTTACATTGGTTTGTCGAACATCGGGATGTCAAACATCGTTGTTTCGAATGAGTTATTAGTGTCAGGGACTCTGAGAAACTTATGAAGTGTATGTATTACACAAAACACCACTAGATTAAGTGACATCAAAAAATACAAGTAAATATACAGTTGCGGACATATTGAAGAAATAATATAATTTATTAACTTATTGGAAAGTGTTGTATAGTATGAAATAATTAAATTACATAGAGGAATGAAATAATAGAATCCGTAGAATGACATTATTTGTGATTATGAAAACCTACTATGTCATAGAGGTTCCTATGATCTACACCTTTATGATAATAAAAAATAATGGCATACTTTTAATGTAAAGGAATAATAATAACTTGACATAGCATACTTCACTGAATGTGAGTGTTCAATATAACTAAATCATTCCCTTGTCTGTGTTTTTTTATACAAACCTCCCCCTCAATTATTGGATAAGAGAAAATATATGTATATTGATTATGTTGAGTACATCCCATGTGTCCTATACCAAAATTTCTCCCCATGAAAATAATATTGTATTCATAATGTTTTCTCCCCCTTTTAGGATTAGAAAAAAAATAAAGTAAATATAAAAGGAAGATTAAAAATATCATGAGAAGTCAAAAAAATGATATCCATTAATATTAAAAAGTGTACAGTCATCAAAATAAAGAGACAAATCCATATCAAATAGAAAATAAAACACTAAGGGTTTTCCTTATTAGGTGATTTTAAATTATCCAAAGCTTCAGGAGTAGGATCAGATGGTTTGGGAGTGGTGGAGGGAAGAGGAGTTATGAAGATTACACCAGGAAAGGAAACACCTATAGGGACATTTTCAACAAGCCTAGGCCTTCTTTCTGATAACACGTGATTGGGAGATTTCTCTGGAGGAATTATGATATATTTGGATAAAAACATGAAACTACTGATGATATCATGATTGGTATAGAACTTAGTAATGTAATTATACACTTTCTCTTTAATCTATTTCCGAGCATCAAAGGCTTATTTTGGGCACTGCCATAACGTATTGTACACAAAGATTGTATTTTTATATACCTTTTGAAGAGTTTATTTTTTCTGAAAATTTCTAAAGACTTCTGAGTTCTTCTATTATCACAACCTGAAGATATTCTAGATCTACAACAACAACATTACAACTTCTAGAAATGGATGGTCCAATAATCATTTTTCCAAGATCATCTTTCAAATTCATCAAATCTACACTTAGAAGATGAGTCACCATGTTCCTAAAAAATTCTAGCACACCATTGTAGGAGGTCTTGAAATCAGAGGTTAGAGAAATTAACTCATTGGTCATATTCTTTTCTTCTTATCTCAGCGTGGTATTATGTCTATTGATGGCTTCAGTTATGGTAATGAGATTTGGTTGAATCTCCTGGATCACCATCCTTGCAAAGATTGTTGTATCTACATAAGAAATACCTATTGAAGTAGAGCCTTCACTTCTGGATTCAATTATTGTTCTCATTGACTCAAAGATATCATTTTTGAATCACTCTAAATCAGCCTTAGTGACATGGTCACTAGGAACTATATGAGCATCTTGCTCTACAGATGGAGGTGCAACCATTGGAACAGTTGCAATAGTTTCTGCTTCATCTCTTGTATGTGGAGGAGGAGGAGGAGACACCCTCCCACCATCAGAGCCATATTGCAACCCAAATAGAATGTATCCTTAATCATTATTCCACTCACGACTACAAGTACAATCTCATGGATTAATAGTGTCAATCCTAACCCTACATCTTAGAGGCACATGTACAATCTCATCATCATTATCATCATCATCTTTATCCTGATCCCTTGCTAAAAGATAATTTTAGGGAACATGTGCCAACTGAACTTGTGGTTCTTCATGTTATATAGACACTTCAACTTCTCAAGGTACTTGTTCAATTTGTGGAACTTGATCCTCAAACTCTTCCTCATTTCCACCATCCATATGTTAATTCAATTCATGAATGGTTTCTGGATTTTAAACATTATGATGAGCATGTCTGTCCTCTTGACCAGCATCTCCATGATCAACATCTTCATGTTCAACAGGATCAGCACCATCAGCAGATCCATATATAAATTCTGCACTAGATCTGTGAACTACTTATTCTACCACTTTTAACTAATCATATACATGCTCATCACTTACCCATTCATCATCATCATCATCATCATCAGACTTCTCATCTGACTTACTCACATATCCTTCAACACTAGTAACTTTTGACTATTCCTCATCATGATCACCTATCAATGGTTACCTTGTGTTTAAATCCAAAGGAGGACTAGAAGGTCCAAAAGACATATCTTTACAACTTTCAGAAATATTAGGATCACTTCGTTCATCAAAAAGAGATCCTTCTTCCCTCAGAAACTCAGCCTCTTCTTCCTCATCAGAATAAACAGATTCTTCTCCTAGTTTGAGGCCCGGATCAACGTGATCCTTTTCTCTGGTAGGACGGAGAATCATATTGAATTACTAATATAGCCTTTCCTTTCTCCTAAAAATCATTACTTCAATGGGTTCAAGAATAATTTTATTCTCTGGAAATATTTTTTCAAAGGCTGAAAACACTGCATGGACTTATCACTTCATCTCCATCTTCCACACAGCCGAGCTTCTTTAATATGTCTAAGATCATACTAGGATAGTAAAAACATGTTTCCTTCTTGGAAAACATTATCATATCATATACATGAACCATTAGATACCTAAAAATCTCACCTTCATCCTATTTTATAGTAGACATATCAGGAATACATTCTGATACTTCATACTAGTGAAATCTTCCTACCATGGACATATTTGATATTGAATAAACATAAAAAGTAACCTTGAATAGCCACATAATTCACTAGTAGAAGTACTCCAAGAATCTGAATTTTAATTCAAATACTTTAGAGAATACTCATAATAAAACAAATCATAGTAAGGTGGAATATTACCCTGATAATCCGCATAAACACCTTCATGATGCATTTCCAAGCACTCATCCCATTCCATAAGACAAAAGGCTATCTATTTTCCCTTCAACATTGACATTATCCTTTCTTACTCATATCCATCTAGGGATATCATCAAATGTAGATAAAAATAATGTACTATTTGGTGAAAATTGGGCATTTGATTGTTTAAGAACTAGCTCAGCCACACTTGAGATTTCAGAACTCTCAAAAAAAGACTTGTATGACAAAATTCACTCAAAAAACACTTACTTATGAGCTGTAACTACTCAATCTTCCACAAAATGTTTTTTAGTCCCAATGTAATCACCCTTATGATGTTTAGCTGATGGATATTTTCACAACACTTCCACCACGCACTTTGTTCTTTCCATTTTTAGGGTTCAAATTCCAAAGGAGCATTTAGGTAAAGGGTAGAGAGATTTAGTGGTAAAGGGTTGAAGTTATTACTATAGAGGGAATGTGAATGTTCATGGTGGATTAAATTGGATTTATCATTTATGGATTATAAAATCATAAAGCATAAAATTTATATGTTCCAAAACGAACACAAAAAACACGCTTTTATTTTAAACAGATAGAATTTCAATAGAGTCCTTAAATACATCAGTTTAATATAATTATTTTAACACGATCAGTTTCAAGTGACCGGTTTCAAGAGATCAGTTTTACATATCGATTTCAAGGATATGTTTCAAGGATATGTTTCAAAGATCATTTTCATGGATCAGTTTTATGGATCATTTTCAAGGATCTATTTCAGGGATCGATTTCAAGTATTGGTTTCAAGAATCTGTTTTAAGGATCGGTTCCAAGGATCAGATTCAAGGAACGAATTCAAGGAATAGTTTCAAAGATCAGTTTCAAGGATTAGTTTCAAGGATTGGAGATGATTTTCAGGGATTTAGATATATTTAATTCCTATTTCATTTCTAATTTACTTCATTCTCTTAGAAATTAAGGGTTTAATTAAAATATCATCAAGAGGATGCTCAGTCCCAATAACATCAAGAGTTATATCACCTTTTTAATAATGATCTCTCAAAATGTGATGTCTTACATCAATATGTTTTGTTCTAGAATGATAAATTGGATTTTTAGAACTGTTAATAGCACTTGTGTAGTCAAATTTTATGGGGATATGTCAAAATATAAATCCATAGTCTAATAAAGTCGGTTTCTTCAACAAAATTTCTACATAGAATTTACCAAGACTAATTTATTCTACTATAGCAGTTGATAATGTAACTAAATTTTTTTTTAATACACCTTGAAATTAATTAATTTCCAAAAAAATATCATTTTCTAGAGGTAATCTTTCTATCTAACTTACATCCACCAATGTCGGCATCTGAATAGCAAACTAAATCAATAGTTTGACCTTCAGGATACAACAATCCTAAATTAGTTTAATAATTTATATCATTGAAAAATATTATAACATCATATAAATGTGTATCTTCGGGGTTTCCATGAAATCATGAACACATAAAAAAACTATGCATAATATCTGGCCTAGTAGGAGTTATGTATAGTAATCTCCCATCCATTCCTCTGTAAGCAGTTTGATCAACTGGTTTTTCATTTTAATCAATATCTAACATACATGTAGAACTAATAAGGGTTTCAATACTATTAATTCTATCAAATATATATCATTTAAAAATATATTTAATGTACTTACATTGATTTAAAATAATACCTTCTTAATTTTAAAATATTGGAAACCCAAGAAAATATTTATGTTCACACATCATTCTCTTTTCAAACTCACATTGCTATATTTTCTAAAAGTCATTACATAATTAATTTTTAAGAGATCCAAATATAATATCATCTACATATATTTGAGTTATTAACACTTTGTTGGAAATTATTTTTATAAACAATGTACAATCTTCTAGTCCTATTGTAATGCCTTTAGAAATAAGAAAATTACTCAACCCTTAATACCAAGCTTCTGGAACATGTTTCGAACTGTATAAAGCATTAGATAATATGAACACGTGATTTGAAAAAAATAGAATTTAAAACCTATGGGGTTTTCTATAAAAATATCCTCAATTATATAACCATTTAATAATGCACTTTTGACAGGCATTTTTTAATGTTTAAGTCCATGTGTGCTGCACAGGCAAGTAAGATTCTAATTGGTTCAGGTATAGCTACTAGTGAAAAGGTCTTTTCATAATCAATTACGTCTTCTTGATTATATCCTTGTGCAACCAATCTATCTTTTTTTCTAACTATATTTCTAACATCATCTACTATATTTCAAAACACCCATTTGGATCCTATAGTTAAGGTATCCTTTGGCCTATCTACAAGTTTCAAAAATTTATTTCATTCAAACTAATTATGTTTTTCTTGCATGTCCATTACCCAAAAGTTCATCAATGATTGCATAATTGATATTTTTTAGTTCATGTTCTGACAAGAAAGCCTGATTTTAACGTGGTTTCTAAAGGAAACTCTAGTTTGGGTTCCTTTATCAAAATATCCAACAACAACATCTATGGGAAGATTTTTAGGTTCATAGTTGTTATAGAAAAGGTAGGACTCGTTATTTTAGGTTGGTAAAGTTGATTTGGTTCATTATGGTTAGGATCTAGAGAATTTATAGAACTGGAAGTTTTCATAGATTCCTCCACATAATGAATGGATGTTTTATCATCAATTTCAAGATTAGACATATCCTCTTAAATATATTCAAGTGAAGTCTTGGGATCATGTGGATCTGTTTCATCACACATGATAAATATAGATTTCTCCACACATTTGTTTTTCTTATTTAGGACTCTATTGGTTTTTCTTGATGTAGAATATCTATGAAATATTACTTCATCACTTTAGATGAATATTTATCTAAAATATCATTAGTGTTTAGAATATAAACATTAAATCTAGACACTTTGAAATAACATACATTAGGTTTCCTATTTTTTTACAACTCAGAAGAAGTTTTCTTGAAGACGGATCTGATTAAGACTCTATTAATTATGTGACAAGATATATAAACATCTTCAGTCTATAAATAAATTAGTAGGTGATATTCATTAAGAATAATTTAGAAATTTCTTGTAGGTTTCTATTTCTTCTATTTGCCAGACTATTTTGTTGGGGTGTCCTAGGTGAAGAGAAATTATGATTATAGATTTTTCATTAGAAAAATGATTAAAAATATTGATTCTCAAACACACAGCCATGATCACTTTTTAAGGATTTAATCTTAAGTCCACAGATATTTTCCATAGTCCTAACATACTTAGAGAAGTGTGAACAATCTTCACTCTTATGAGCTAAGAAAATGGTCTAGATGTACCAATATAAATCATCTATATAAACATAACCATAGTGATTCTAATTGATAATCAAAACTCTAGATTGTCCAAAAATATCCATGTGAACTATCTCAAGAGGGTGATATTTAGTTACTTCTATCTTTGGTTTGAAAGAGATTTTATATTGATTTCTATTTTGAAAAGTACTACACACATTATTGTCTATAATCCCTAATTTAAGTAGTTCATAAACCCATCCTTTTCTAGTAACATTCTAATGATATTTTATGATTCAATTTCTTAGTCTTATTTTCCATATCCCAAACTCATTGTGAATGGAATTTAGAAACAAGACATTCTGTGAGGCTAGTGTGTCTCAATTTATAGCATATACATTGTCATTTATAAAATAAATTAATACCAAGTAATTTGTGGCATCAAAAACAAGTAATGAATTTTTTTTAATTTTACATTAAATCCATCAAGACATAATTGAGATATGTTGAGCAGGTTATAAATTAATCCATCAACATAATGTACTTTTGGAAACTGAAATAAGGTTTGGGTTACCAATATGGCCATGCTGATGATTTTTCTTTTACCATTGTCACCAAATGTGACATGTACTCCATCAGTATTGATAAGACTTTTAATTATTCAATAATCCCATATCATATGTCTTGAACCTCCTCTGTTCATGTACCATAAATTTTTATATGTTATCATTAGGCAGTTTTCCTACAAAATAGTTCATCCAAGAAACGAATTTGGCACCCATATTTTTTGGGGTCCACATATATTAGTTATAAAAGATTTAGGAACCCACAATTGTTTTATGGGATTATTATATGCATAATATAGAGTGTTTGGAAAATAAACATTGTTGGGTGGTGAGGAATTTTATGCAACAAAATAATTCATGAAATGGGAACTTGCTAGAAAATTTTGGTTTTTGAAAAAATTAGAAAATTTTCCAGATTTGGTTACAAAATGTGCTTTAGATAAATTCTATTGACCGGGTTATTATCATATTCTATAAGTTTACATAAGAGGTATTTTTTAAACAAGAATTCGAGTAAGGTTATTTTTTCACATTGGTAATATTTTTTAAGTCTTTCTTAAATTTTTCATTAGATATTTTTAACTCATTGTTCTCCTTTAGCAGCTAATCATTTTTCTCTTTTTCAGTTGTATGTTCAGATTTAACAATCATTGTAAGAGCATACTATTTCTTAAAATTTTTATACATATCCTTCATCTCATTGCATGTTTCTTCTATCATGCTGGAATTTTTGATTTATTCAACATTTTCTATAATCTCAGAATCACATTATTTTTCAGGATAATGAGAATTATGTACATTAGATTCTAATGTTACCTCAGTTGTGTTAATCATAAAACACATATTACCAATACCATCATTATCATTTTGAGAAGAAGAATATTTACTGGAGCTACGCTCATAGGCACTCAAGGTGGAATTCATTTCTTTCATATACATTCTATCATTATTTTCATACTTTTTCTTCTATATCATCACTATACAGTCATCCTTGATACGTCCTTAAATTTTTTTTAAAAATTATCTCTTCGGACTTATCATTTCTCTTCCAATACTTTTTCCAATTTTCCTTATTATCATATATTTATTTTTAATTGGGATTTCTGAAAACATCATTTTCCTATAAAATTTCTTGAATCTTCTCACCTGGGCTATTTTATCATCACTATCTGAAGATGATTCTTCAATATTGTATCTTTCAATAATAGCTTGAACTTTCTCTGTGTCTTTACTTTTAAGTGCGGTTTTCTTAAAAGCTATAGACATTATTTGGGGTTCATTATATTCTTCATTTACCTTCAATTTATATTCTTAAATCATTAATTTTCCAATAAATTCATTCATTGGGATCATAACAATGTCACATGACTCCTGAATTGATACAGATGTCACATTCTATCTTTCTAGTAAGCATCGTAGAATCCACATAATCAGATCATTTGATGTGACTTCTCTTCTTAAATAAATCATTGTACTAGTATTTTAACTAAACTTGCGATACATATCAAAAATAAATTCATCATTATTGACTATTATTTTTTCATATTTAATAATATATGTATTTAATAACATTTCATTAACATTATATGTTCTCTAATATGAAACAAGCAATGTGTCCCAAATCTCATGTGTAGATTTACAAGAAGAAATACAGTTAAACTCTTCATCTCTTAGTGCACAGTCAAGGGAATTCATTGCTTTACAATTATTTTTATATGCATTCATCATAGGTTCATCCCATGTATTTCTAGAATATTTATTAATTGAATATTTACATTCACTAGCAGTCCGGATTTCATATCCCATTTTTAAAACATGTATTGTCTTTTTAAGCTTCCTCTGAGCATAGTTATTTCCATTATAGAAAGGCGATCAATCGGTATCATCCCATTCTAATATATTATCCATGATAAAAATTTTAAAAGAAAATAAAAGTGATAAATTTTTTGAAATAAGAAAAATTTTGAGATCTTTGAAATATAACTATAATCATAGTGGAAAAGATTAAAAAATTGGCAATAATTTATATTCCATTGATACCAAATGTTGATCGGAGTAGATAACTCAAGTGTGGGGTGAATTGAGTATCTATAAATATTTCTATTAAAATTGGTTCTTTAAAATAATATCCCCCAATTAAAATATATATAAATTTTGTTTGTAGTGAATTTAAAAATATCTTGAATTTCAAATTAATTTCTCAAAAGATAGATTAGTTTTCAACATTTCCAATCTAAAGAGTATTCAAAATTTTGAAACTAAAATACTGATTGAAAACCAATATACACATTTTCTAAACTGACTATCAATGATAAATTTAGTTTTATTTGAAATGAATTAAACACAGATCAAATTCAACTAAACGATAAATACACAGCAGATAAAAACATGAGTTTCAGTCTTATACTGAGACATAGTCTTCTCCACTTGGTGTTCACCTACCACAAAAATGTTTATATTAATAAAATTTTGATCCACACCCTAGATCGGGGTTCACAAAAACACATAGGGCAATTCAGGTCACACGTGAACTCTACCATTTTTATTTGTGGGAAAACTAACAAAACGATCACACACAATCTCTTCCACTATTCTAAGTAGGATAAAATAGTAAAAAGAGCTTGATTGTGAGGATATTTAGTATCCTATTGTTATGCATAATAGATAGTGTGTGTAAAAAATGGATCCACAAACTGCTCAAAAAGTAAAGACATGATCACAACCATGTTATAAATGAAAAATTGAGTTTATAAATCTTTGTGTACTATTCAATGAAACTTTGGACTTAATGGTTGTAGTGATAATGATATTTTAGTCCTCTTCTAGAAGTTGGCTTCATAACAGAGTATTGCAGCCTCTATAATCTAGCTTATTGGAGTGAAAAGGTTCAACTCTTTGATGTTATCATGTTCATAGAGCTTCAACAAGTTTTTTATTGTAATATTTTCTTCTTGTGTACTCAATATTCGAGTTATTCCCTTTTAAAATTCTTGTACATTCGGACGATCTTCCATTATTTTCCTCCTATAGAGATTTTTTTAATGTAGATTTTGTAATATTTTTATACTTCAAGGTCCAGTAGGAATGACGATCTCAATACTTTCACGTACCTCTTAAAATCTACGAATAATCCTACCAAAAAACATTAAATATGGTCGGAAACATTAATTTGTCTAAATATGACCGTTAGAGATAAATTTAATTTTCAAAATTGGAAATAGTTATTTATGACTTTTAATGAGTAAAATGTATTAGTTACTCATTTTAGTCAGTATGTCATCATAGTTATATCATTGGTCATTCTTCAATAGTCTATCTTTTTGTTTTCATCATCGGTGGGTTCTCATCAGTGAGTCATTTCCATCGGTATTAAAGACTTAGTGTATTAGTGAGTCGTTTGTGCTATCGGTCTGTCAGTATCGGCAAGTTGTTCTTAGTTAGCCGAACATCCTTATTTCATCCATCATTCTGCCATCAATCTATGTGTTAATCATTGGTGTGTCGAACATCAGTGTGTCGAACATTGGTGTGTAGAAAATTCGAGTGTCGAACATCGGCATGTCAAACATCAGGGTGTCAAACATCGGTGTGTAGAACATCAGCGTGTCGAACATCGGTGTGATGAACATCAGTGTATCGAATATCATTGTGTCAAACATTGGTGTGTCAAATGAAAAATCGGTTCTAGGGACTCTGAGAAACATATAATGTGTCTCTCTTACACAAAACACAACTAGATTAAGTGATATCCAAAAATACATGTATATATATTCCTGTAAACAAATTGAAGCATAAATATAGTTTACTAACATATTCAAAAGTATTGTACAATTTGACTTAATTAAATTACTTAGAGGAATGAAATAGTACAATATGTAAAATGACATTATTTGTGATTATGAAAACATATTATATCATATAGGGTCTAACAATAGGTTTAACCCATTATAAAAAAATGTTTTAATGGATTGAAAAATGTAAGATATTATTTATGGATTTTAAGGGGAACCATACTTCAGAACCATCATTCATTCTTCCTAAACATGGTTTCAGTTATGATTTATTTTTCTCTGCTTCTAGTATGGGGTTTCAATGTTAATTATTGTAGGGGAAACATGTGGTGGCATATGTCACCCCCTAGTTACTTCCTCATGAGTATAACTCCCCTATCCATGATCTTGACGTAGAGGTAGTTATTTATACACTATATTTTTTGTGTCACAATATATTTTGGGAGTTGTAAATAATCTACTAATATCATAGGAGACAAAAATATATTTCTTTTTAATGGTATCTAAACATGAGACACAAATGTTGGGTACAGATTCATCATATATTTTATTTTTAAATTTCATATACTCATATGAAATGTAATGTAATTTTTGATACATTGAGAAGATAATCACTTACAGAAACAATGATTGAATCATTTTAGGTGTAGTCTATGATCGGTTTATTTGATGATATGAGATGTGGAGTAGATGATAATAGTGGAATGTTGTTGTTGGATTTGAGGAAATTTGGCTCATACTTTGTATATTTAGTTCAACTTGAAAAGGTGAGAGACATCGAGTACCAATGCTTTAGTAAAATTAATTATGTGGGGAGACCTCAAGTGTGTGGTCTAGGCCTCATAGTGGAGCTTTTTTCTTATATTAAAGTTTGGGTGTTCCATTTTTTATGAGATAGGATTTGATGGATAATTAGAATAGTTCATGTTGGTTTGTACACCCTATATCTAAAAAGATATACCATGACATGAGATATCATTGTTGGTAGTCTGGGATGAGGCGGTCAGTTTCAAACATTGTGTTATAGTGACTTGTATATTATAAAATTAAAAGAGGGAATATGAGGATTAACAAATTTTTTAAAATTTACACATTCTAGTGTGGTAGTGGGATGTGATTTATATTGACTTCAATGATGGTTTTCCATGGAATCCCAGTGAAAATTATGTGATATGTGTGGTCATTGATCAATTTTTTAAATAAAAACATTTAATACATATCATTGAGATGATGGATGTGTCTTAACTATGATTCATGTACGTCTGATAGATTGTGAAACTTCATGGGGTTTCGTATGTTGTTTTTTCTTATAGGGAACCATTACTCACATATATTTAATTCAATAGCTTTTATAATTTGATAGGGTCCCATGTTGAAATTGATAACAACATATCATCCGCATATGGATGAACAACTAGAGAGATATCTCTAGAGTATTAAGGATATTCTTCAGGCTTCTGTGATTTATTTTGTTGGATCTTGGGAAAATAATTTTCCTCTCGCTGAATTTTTTTATAAATAGTCACTATGGTTTGATAAAGATAGATACTTTTGAAATGTTTATTGTTTTCCTTTTATAGTTTTCATTTTCTATGAATAACTGGGAAAGAAGTACTCATTTTGTCAATCTATCATTAGGGACCCAATGGAATTGGAGTAGTTGATCAGTAAGAGGATGGTCGCCGAATAATGTTGTATGAAATCATATGCATACCATCATCATTGGCCTTTAAATATTGATGTTAGTGATTTTTCATTTATTTTTCTTCCACCTCACATAGGACATCATTGATTTTATATGTAGTTTACGATATCATTGAATTTTAACCATATTTAGATCAATAATTATATCGAAAATGATTCATATTAGTTGGAAAAAATATTTATTAATAATTCATCCTTGATGTGTTTTATATTTTTTTATAAAGAATTATCACTATTATCCTTCAACACTGATTGTATGGGATGATGTTGATCATGAGCCTTACACCACTGTTATAGAGAAACCAGTTATAATTATTGATCTATTTGGTAAGGTAATATGATGTAAAACAATTACCTTGGTCTTCATACTATAAGATAGAAGACATGATAAAAATTATATATGGCTATGGTAATCATTGACAAGGTAGTTATGAAATTATATTTTTATGTTTTTGGAATCATTGGCACCATCACGGGATAAAAATCCTTTACAGTGGGGAAATTATAACATTGAGTAACCTTCTTATTGATACATTTTCACATAATATTTTATTTCTATTTTTGAGTCCTTTTTTTTATTGGTGTATTCGGAATTGTTTTGGAGCCCTTACTGTTGTGCATGATTGGCATGTGGTTAAGGAAAATCGTGATGTTTGTCACATGAAAATATGTAGCCATGAATTGTCTAATATAAGGTCACACACATTTTTTACAAACCATGCAACCACTATATCTAAACATTTCCCCGTAATAAGATGGTTTTTACTTAGTTGGTGAATGGTTAATGTAACCCGTTATCCAAAGTATGAACACCAAATATGGACACTATATAGGGAACATGGTTAAGGTACATAGTTACTCCTAAATATGTGTATAATTTAACTCCCATTCTTCATTATTTTAAGAATGTTGTGATATTATATATTACCTTAGATGATGTTCCCAAGGCACCAATGGATGATAATAAATGTCAAGGGATTCTATAACAATTGTAGAAAAATTTTCCCTTAGAATAAATCCAACCAACCAGAAAAACCATGATTGACCTCAACAACATAATTCATGTCAAAAACATAATCCATGATAACATATTACCAAGATATAACAAATAACAAAACTATTCCTTACCAATTACCAAAAATCAATAAAACTAAATCACGGAAAAACCAAAAATCAGAGTACTATGCAGAATAATAATCAACAAGATCATATAGAAATCATGAAACACTCTAAAAATCCACTACAATCCTTATTATCCATTCACCATAATACCACATTATCATCAAGATAAACCACTTAAAAATGATATTATTTAACATTTCATATTTCTTGGAATACCAAATCTACAAAATAACCCATGTTGAAAAGAAGTTTTGAATAATAATACTCAGTTGTTTTTCTCCAAATGAGTTGCCTACAAACGCCGCTATAATTGAAATGTTATCCCATTTATATATATATATATTTATATAATATAATAGATATTTTAATAGTTTACAATAATCCAAACACACCATAACAAAGTCATTTTCCACCCAAATACACACACTACAAGGTATGGAAAAGAAACAATCCATAATCCATTTTACTATCACATATTAGGAAAATAATTTATTCTTTCATAGCCTCACTCAAAATCAATGCATATACATAATTTTTCACACACTCAACCTAGTGTAACAATCTCAGTGTAACTTCCCATCCAAGAATTTTTACTAATTTCTGACTCTAGTTGTACTTCCCGCCGACACATCTTTGATTGTAGCCCTTCCAGACATTATACATCCATTTTTATAGTGGTTCTCTCATCCCGCATTGCATCCATTTCAATCACATGAATATATACATTAAAAAATATAGTAATATATCCCAACATGTACAAAAAATTATAAAAACATCCATTTTAATCCCTAAAAATCCCTTTAGACATTATTCGTACCATGTTACCTTCTAATAAAATTACACCTTTTTGGAAAACCATTTTCACAAACCATCATTATAAATCAACCCAAAAAGTTATTTTTATAGTCTACAATTTAATTTCCTACATCAAGAACATTTAAAAACAATACCCCATTTCTCCCAAAATACACAAATCATTAAGGATTCGGTGAAATTGACCAACTAAAAACTCTACCACAAATACAAGTAAAATCTCAACTAAAACCAATATAGATATCATTTACTTACATCAAGAATCCCAAATCTCAAAATATTATGCACCTAAAACCATATATATATATGTGATGGTTGTAGATCTGGAAAGAAGACAGATGGGAAAAACATGATCTAAGGGAATCCAAGAATGATCCAGGAGTTGAGACTTACTAGGGAAGAATCACCTTCACAAAACCTTAAAACCCATTTAAATGGCCTCCAACATGAGACGGGAATACCCTATAACCATTGGGAACCAATAATCCAATGTGAGTATTGAGTTTGGGATGAAAATATAGATTTAGGGGAAATCCTGAGTGATCTTGAATTTTAAAATCCATTTTTAATGCTGCACACGGTCAGCTCACACGGGGTGACAAACCGTGTGCTAACCTTGTGAGTGTTATTGTGCTGAAGGAAACCCTACATAGTATCCTAGTGTGGTTAGGAAATTTATGTGAATCCCACTATTCAAGGATTCATGGTTACAGGGGATTATTTTATGTTTTTTCCTTACAATTTTTAAATTGTGCTCCTTTATATGGACTCCAAATATTTTCAAAACCTACAAAAATTCTCCTAATCATTAACAAAAAACATTATCCACATAAAAAGTATTAAAAAATATTACATACCTCAAGTTGGGGGGTGATAAATTCTCCCCACCATTATACATTCTGTCCATAGAATATAGAGAGACATTTTTTTCTAAAATATCTCAAGCCATTGCTCGACCATCTATTTCTCACACTGCTAGGTCTACTCTTGAATCTGACATTGCATCCATAAAAACTAGAACTAGATGGATTATTTTACCAGTCAAAACATTCTCATGTCTATACAATTTCCAAACTAGCACTATCACCTAGGAAACATGTAGATTTATCTCAACATTATCACATAGAATCAAAGGGTCAGTATTCGAATGGTACTTGTTCAACTGATAAACATGAAACACATTTTGAACCACACTAAATCATGATGGAAAAGACAACTAATAATCCACCTCTCTAACCCCCCTCAATTATATATAAAGGGAAAATATATAATGGAGATAACTTACCCATCATTCTAAATAGATGATGTACAAGCCAAGGAGAAATTCTCAAGAACACAAGATCACCCACCTCGAATAAAAAATGTCATTGACGATGGTCTGAATATGGTTTCGGATTACATTGATTCATCTCTAATCGATTCATTATAAACATGACCTTTGTGGTAGTCTCTTGAAAAATACATGGTCCAACTATCAAGGTCTCGCGTGTTTCCACCCAACAATGTGGAGAATGACATTGGCGATCTTATAGTGCTTCAAATTGAGAAATAAGTATCATTTATTGATAACTATTATAATAGGAGAACTCCTCCAATAGAATTTTCTTCACCCATCAGCAACAAAAATCCATCAAAAATTATATTAACATATCATTCAATGCTTGTATCAGTCTCTCAGATTTCCCATCCATCGGAGGATGGTACACCAAACTCATCATCAAAAGATTTATAAGGGATTTATACAATAATTTCCAAGAAACCTAGAAGTGAACCGTTGATCTATATCTAATAAAATTTATTATGGGAGAGCATGACTCTTTACCACCTCACAAATATAAATTTT
The DNA here is from genome assembly GCA_963277665.1 of Viscum album. Taxonomy (NCBI): domain Eukaryota; kingdom Viridiplantae; phylum Streptophyta; class Magnoliopsida; order Santalales; family Viscaceae; genus Viscum; species Viscum album. The sequence continues at coordinate 1,029,005,595 of OY728159.1, forward strand.
AGACAGATCCTCCACAGTATGAAATTCATGAATGGAGATGAAATGGGACGACTTTGTGAGACAATCCACCATTACCCATATAGAGATGTTCTTTATAGCTATTTATGGGAGACCTATATGAAACACCCTCGCTATATTTTCCCACATCCATGTTGGTAGATTTAATGATTAAAATATACTAGTTGTTCAATAATTCTATGCCTTGAATTTCTGACATGTCAATCATCTCGAAACAAACTCCGCCACATTTCATTTCATATTATCCCACAAAAAGTGTACATTCAATGATTAATACATTTTCATAATTCTATAATGACTAAATAATATTAAATAATGATAATACATGATAATTTCTTCTAGAAAAAATACCAATACAACCATCCAATTACAAAAAGACAAAAATAAATTCACATTCAGTTCATAGTCCTCAACGGTCTCACCCTATTGAGTTTTAACCTCATTTACTTACATTTAGAATCAGATTCCAATTCCAATTTAACCCAAACTACCATGTTAGGGAACACATAGATCAAAAAAAAAGACTGATCTATCAACCCTGTCCTCACATTACAACAACATGTAATGTATGACCGACATCATCTTCGACAGATTTGATTCTTGTTTAACAACATGAGAATATGAATTCCTAATTACTGCATCTACTGTTGAATTATCATTACCTGGTGTATATATCTAGACAATGTCTCACATTTAGAGATAATCTATTCATCTCCATTTCCTCAAGATCAAATATCTTTCTGAGAAAATATGGTTCAATATTTTTTGATCATTAAAGATATTGAATATACTATGAAAGAGATAATGACACCACATATTCATGGCATGGACCACCACCTCCAACTCCAAATCATGATTTGTGTAGTTTTTATCATTAAACACCATCTATCATGATCCATACCAAACAACATGATCCCCGTTCATGATAAGACTTCATAACCCTGATCCTAATGCATCACATGACACCACATACCCATTAAATCATTTTGTAAGAAACAATATTGGTGTTGATATTAGGTGACCCTTAATATCTTCAAAAAAAATTCTAAAACTACTCATTCTAGTGAAATGGAATATTATATCTATTCAATTTTATCGTTGATGAGGGTAATCATGATAAATCAAAAACAAAATTATGATAAAACTCAACTAGACCATGGAAGATCCATATTTAAATGAAATTCATTAGTGGTTTCCATGAGGTAATAGCCTATATCATTTCCAAATCAACTAAAACACCAATCATAAAATATAATGGTCTTGAAAATGAACCACCTATATAAAAAAATTACACTTTGAAAATTTGGAATACAATCGGCGATATCTCAATATCCCTAGTACTATTTCCATGTGCTACTCATGCTCCAACCTTTTTCATGTAATACATCAAAATATCATAAAAATACAACTTTAAAATAATTCATATATTTAAGAAATATATGATTCCCCAATTCTATAATAACCGATGGTGCAATCATTACACCAAATGAAATAAACACATACTCTTAATGGCTATATATACTTCTGAATGATGGATTGTGAATATCCACCTTCCACACTATGAACTGATGATATCCTAATAAAAGGTAAATCATGGAAACCCACTAATCTAACATCAACTGGTTGAAGTGGTAATTATTGTGAGAATATTGATAACAATTCGTTATCATAACATTAATAATATTATGATATACAACACGCAGATGAAAAATTCTATTGTCCATATTAATAAAAAAATTGTGTTTTTCATAGAGATGTTATAAGTAAGATGTACCTTTTTTTCTATGTCCTACAGCTGTAAATTCAATTCCATCAATTTTGTAGGTTCCATTTAGTAAGAGGGATATGATATAGGACTGGTCCCTTGAATGATAACGGTCAGAAACTCCACTTATCTCACAGGTGGAAACCCCAAAAATTCATTGTGAAAGACATCCAAAAACTGATCAACAACTACTGAAAAATGCTCTGATGAACTACATCCATTTATTCTTTTTAAAATTCCACTAATAGATATGATATCATGGAAATATTTGGTTCCAACAAGACTATTTTACCCAATTATTTATTCTATTATCCTCTAATTTGATTATTGACAAAATCATTTATCGTGAAACTAATCGTTTGCATAAAAACGACTATGTGGGCCTTATAATTTTCCATCTAATCCATTCCCATGATTATATAATAATAATCCATCTCAAGAACTAATAAATGACACATCAACACAAACACATCCAAAACATTACAAAATTATCCATAGAAGAAGTCTTGACACTCTCTTTAACCAATAAGAGTTTGATGTTTTAAAATATAATGGTTTGTTTCAATAGTTAATCCAATCCAACTAAAAGATTAAAAAGCAATGCAATAATGAAAATAACCCATATAATACTACACTTTCATCAAATTAGAATTTAAAATAATCATACCCCTCACCATGGATGGTCCCAAATGGACATCCATCACAACCATATCATCTCCAAATAGTTGTTTTCATTCCACACTCAACTCTTTATTTCCCTACCAAGAAGCTATGGTATTCCTTGAATAACCTTGATTAACATTAATCTACATAAGAGGGGTATGATACTACCCCTACCATGTAGATTAATAAGACACCAATGATCCATGAGGAGTATCATGAACACCCTACATCAGAGCATTACAACAACAACAACACTGAAGATGCACCATCAGCTAAAATTTAGGACATGCTGGAGGTTGTGTCATAAATACCTCATTATGGGGTCTATAGAGCCAAATTTAAAACATACTTGCTTAATCATAGGATACAGAGAAAGATTCAATAATCCATCCATGATATTCTGATCCATTATTCCACCATAGAAAAAAGTGTCCCTCTTCACCATTATCACAATGTTTGAGTTACGAGCATTTTCTGTTTGCATCAACATGCTTCCCAAAACTATAGTCCCAAAATACCCCTTTCATTTATTATTTCACTGTTCAATATTTATATGAATTAACTTATAAATAACAATACTATTATATAATGAATTTCTAGCCTCAAACCATCCACAAAAATACAAGCCTTTAACAATATACTTCTCACCACCTTATGTGAAAACTGAACTATGTTCATAAACATATCCACATATTACATTACCAAGAGATTATATTACTTTAATGGAAAAAATATTTTCGTCTCTAAATTCTAAACATATGATGGTATAATGTTTTTTTTTGATAAAACACATCTAAAAATATTACCATGGAATACCTGGGTCCCTTCCCGGTTGGACTGCCAACTCCCAACAATCATAGGAAAGATCATCTAGCATGTATGTTCATAACATCACATTCATCTCCGCTAGTGTTCCATGGAATAAAAATATCCTATTTATTCAATTCAACCATGTCTCTACCATTTCTTGCTCTAAATGACACTTGAATATGGGTGGATCCTATTTTGAAAATGAACCTCATGAACCACTTTCTTTGGCTCATCCTGTTTATTCCCACATCCCACTTCTCATAAATAGTGAAATATACTCTGCACAAGCTTCTGGTTCACTAAGGGATCTGATGCAACCACATTTTTTGCAGCCTCCTTCAGTTGTTCTATATTAAGCACAACGAGTTCCATTGATATCAGCACCAAAATAACCATAAGTCTCACTCCCTGAATAAGAAAAGGATTACCATATAAAATTCAATTCCAATGAAACTATCACAACTAGGTTTTCCACAAGTTCACATATAACATGTGACACTATTTTTTTTAAAAAAAACCCCTAGATTCTAGAAATTCCCTATTTTTTAAAATACCAAAACCATCCACATTTCAAATCCGCAAATTTGAAAATTATTTCCACATTTTCACAAGTTTATATATCCATATCACATCATTAATCATTTTTTCAATGATATATGCATCTTTGTGAAAAGAAATTTCTTACATGTATTCCATGCTCTTCTCATAGGCTACACCCATGATAATGAGGTTTCCAATGCCTAGAAGTTTCTCTAAAACACTTATGCACCCAAATACCTAGTAACTTGTTATTCAAAATAAAAGGGTTATCTATGTCCTTTTATGGTATACATTTCATGTTACGACATTTGTACGCCTTGCTACCATCCCCGCTCATGGAATAAGGCTTAGAAAAATACCAACACCATGACTGAAAATCAACACCAATGAAATGAAAAAACGTGAAGATCAAGGACTAAAAAACCTGATACCACTTGTATTGTCCCACCCCCTTCTCATTCTCTTTAGGTGAAGGTGATATAATAGTTTTCATTAAGAGACATCCTAACATTCAAGAGTCTAGAAATAAATGCTGGCAGATTCATGAAAAATTCGGCAATGATTTTCCATTATAATTAAAACATCCAACCACACAAAGTATGCTCGAACTCAACGACATTATTCATGTAAAAAATGTAAACCATGATAACATCGTACAATGGAATGACAAAAAATCCAAATCATTCCTTAAATATTCCCAAAATATTATACAAATATATCAGTTAGAAAATACCAACATCAAAGTACAATATTGACTAATCATCAACAAGACCCAAAGGTAATCAGGAAAAATTACAAAGATCTATACCTAGTTCCATGATCAATGTCACACAATACAACCCTTGAATCATGATGAACCACATGTAAAAGGGGATGATTTACCCTTTTAAGTATCCTAAAATACCACATCTGTAAAAGCACACATGTTTCAAAGTTGGGGTGAGTGATAATACTCTGAAGTTTTTTCCCTAATGACTTCCCTACACATTCCACTGAGATATAACCATTAGAAAATTTAAATAAATAAGTTTATATAAAACATGAAATAGTGAAACAATTTCAAGCAAGCTAAACACACCTTTACAAAGCCACATTTCACAAAAATCCACACAATACAAGGGTAATTAAACAAACAATCCATAAACCAATTTACTATATCATATTAGAATAACAAATTCATATTTCATAGCAACAAACATAATCAAGTCATATCCATAGTGTTTCAGACACTCAATATAGTGTAACAATCCCAGTAGAACTTTCCATCCAAACTCATTTACAAAATTCCCAATCAAGATGTAATTCCCGCCAACTTATACTTGATTGGTTCCCTTACTCCTACTATCTGTCCCCTTTTTATACTGCTACTACCCACCAAATTTACATCCATTTTAATCACATGCATAAATACTTAACCAGCCAACATGCATATAGCACATCAATGCCACAACATTATTAATGAAACCATTTCCAACCTAAGAAATATCATAGGACATTATCCATGCCACATTAAATTATAATAAAACAACCCATTTTTTTAAAACTATTTTCACAAATCATTTTCATAAATAAATTAAAACAAATTAAAATAGATATTTTAAAATTTAACATTACGATCATTTCACCATAATGCCACATTTTCCCAAAAACCAAAAAATCATCAAAAAATAAATTCCCATCAAGATTAAAACATAATAATCAAAAACAATTACTTTATAACCCAACTAATTTAAAACAAGGAGTATAATTCTAGAAAAATTGAATCGATAGAGGATCCACCTACCTTAGGGTTCTAGTGAAATCGACCAACTCACGATTGCACACACAAATCCGGGTGAAATATCCAAAAAAAATCTCTTTATATTTATTTTAATAACATAAAAAATCAAAAATCAAAATATGATATAACAAAAAAACCATATATGAACAGGTGACTATTTTAGATCTAGAAAACTGATGGAGATAGAGAATTAAATGAATTGGAAACAATGAAATATTTACGAGATGAAACTTACCAGATAAGAATATCCTTCACTGCGCCTTAAAAACCCATAAAATATTTTCCATCTTGAGTGGGAGACTTCTCTAACCCTTAATAATAAAAAACAAAAAGAGTTACCTATGTTGGAGAAGAATGTAATAGTTTAGGGGAAATCCCTACAGATCTCGGATTTTAAAATTTAAATTTTTAATGTCGTGCATGATTAGCTCGAATGGTTAGAAAAACTGTTCAAAAGAAGTGTAACTAATATTGTCCTCATGGGAACTTTTAATATTATTCTCACACTATTAGACAAACTCTGCAATAATCATGAAAATCCCATTGTACCATGTTGAACATTTACCTATGTTTGTTGCACGGTTTCCTCTAACTGTGCTCAAAACCAGATCCTTTAAAAAGAATAAAGACCATTCTAAAACAATCTGAAAACTAACCTAAACATTATCCAACAACAGAAATAACCTAAAATTGAATAAAAAAGGATACATACCTCAAACCGGGGGTTCTATAATATGTCAAAAACATGAAAACCTTTTGTGAAAATTCTAATTCAATGATTTTTTTAAAAAAATATCAATGATCATAGATTAACCACTAATGAATCCCTAATCTCATATTTCTTTGACCAAGTCCCTCTACAATAGTGTAGTGGATAATCACTTGGTATTCTAGGTGGATTTCCTTCGTTCTTGTTCAATCATGTCATGGTATGTTTCATTCATGGTCTGGTTTACCATTATCATTATAGATTCTCACTATATCTCTTCTCCTCATGTATTATTATGACCCAAATAGTTTTTGAATTCAATATTTATTGTAATTGATAGAGAATATATGTATTTATTGTTGATCTAGGATCATGAGGACTAATGTACTCTTCCTCTATCACTATTATCGAATGTGAATAGGTCTACCACTTTTCATGAGGTAGGTGTCTCTAAAAAGGGTAAATTATATTAATTACATTTTATTATTTAAAATTTCCCTATGTGTATTCATCGAATTGTTGTGAATTTTTTATTTCAAGTGAATTTGTGGATTGATTCATTTTTTTAATGTGGTTTCACTTTAAAAACATGTTTTTAAACACCAAGTGTCTGATTAAATTGTTGGATGGTGTTTTTGGATTGGAAATGTGGTTTTAAACAACAAATTTTATTATCAATGATTTTAAAATGTTGTGTAAATTGTGACCGTGGGTTTGAAATATATTTTGAAAAACATGGAACATTTGGTTCCTTTGGTAAGTTAGGAAGAGTCATGTAACTCCCATTGTTTGAAATTCCACATGAGGGATTATGATATTGATAGATTGTGGAAGGAATCAATATAGGTTAGTAATAATGTATTTCTATTTAAGTATTATTATTTTCTATTAAATAATCCAATTTTCTAAGGCATGATATGGATTGATTTTTCAATTATATTGTGGATACCTAGTTTCTTCCTAATAAGACATTGAAATATTGAAAAAAAATATTTCAATTGATGAGCGCTGAGACGACGTGCAATTCTAAGACCTGGTGTGCCCAAAATTAATTTTATAACAATGTTGAGTGTTATTATATTACACAAGCCGGATTAACTAAATAAATTGTGATATCTCTTAAACGGTTGAGGGAATCGGAAATCCGAGACCATGGTTGGGTCTGAAATGCGGTGTTTCCCCTAGATGCGACATAAAATAACTTGGCATGGGATGTTTGGACCTCTCGCTCGTTGGAGGTGTATTAAATGGATAAATTAAATTATTAAGTTATTAATCTAATGTATAAAACTCGAATAACTCACGGATGAGGGCTTAAATGAAAAAGCTAAAGCCACTAATGTTCTCAAAGTGTAGGTTTTACCCTAGGCAGGGTAAAAAAAATTGTTGGCATCGAGTGTTCGGCTTATGCAGCATCGTGGGAAAATGATTAAATGATTAAATGATTTTTTTTAATTATTTGATTCAAAATCCACTAAACCTAATTTAGAGTTAAAAATTCTCATTTTGAGGAATTCTATCATAACCCTGGGATCGCCAACAACTCCTCTCCTCTCCTCTAAAAAAAGATGAGACATCAGATCTAGGCGGATCAAAGCGCAACAAATGCAATAGAGCTCGACGAGCGCATTCTCTATCGATCGATCCAATCTCCAAGTAGGATCTGTCTTTGGTGTTTTTATTCCTCTGATTAAACTTTAAGCATATTGATTTTCTATTCTTCAATATACACCCTTGCATGATCTTAGAATTTGGAATAAACGTTTTCTTAGCAGTTAATTAATTATTTATATTGTTCTTCGTTCATCTTTGTTGGGATAATGAATCAAGACTAAACAATAGCCGAGGTTTTTGTCAATATTTTCTTTTGAATATCTAAAAATCAATTTTCATGTGATCGATTCTTGACACAACGTATCACCACTCAGAGTTTAGATTTGAGATCGATAAATTGATCTAGGCATTATGCGGTGCAACCAATGGATGAAATATATTTATGTATCAAATAGATAGTCTCTGCCCATGCATCTGTGTAGATATGTGTGGGGTTTCACTAGAGATGGTGTAATCTCGGGAACGAACGATGTGATTGTGGTCGACCTTCGATGGGCAGTGCGACGTAGTCCTTCGGATGAGGGGAGGCTGGAGTTGAGAATCATGTTCTAGGCGGCTCCCGGTGAGATGATTTTAGGCGGTCCAGCGCCATGAAAAGGATGTTACGGCAATGGCGCGAGCGAGACATCACAGGTAGGCGGTGCGGCTGGCCTGAGGTGAGGTGGCACGGAAGCCTGGAGGCGCGACATCCTGGAGGCATGGCAGCGCTGCTAGTCAAAGATGGTAGCGGCAGAAGATCCGGTGGACAGCGGGACAGTGCGTGGTTGAAGGGCCGGCAGATAGGGTTTACACTGGAGAGAGGCAGCGTGAGATTGGGGGTAGGAGATTGAATATTGGAGAGAGGATTTAAAAATATTGAAATAATAATTAATAAATAGATAGGGTGTGATGGGCGTGGAGTAATGGATAGGGGAGGTGCCACTTTTGGTGGAGTGTGAGAAATTCGTGGATGATTGGAGAGAGAATGTGAGAGAAAAATGAAGAAATAATAAAAGAAAAAAAAGAATGAAAATCAATGGGTGGGGTGCTACTTCGGCGTGAAGACGGAAAGTGGGGAATGTGTGACCCCTCTTTCTTGTAAATGAAATTAATGATTTATTTTAATAATAATATTGTTTTGGATAAGTAATTGTATATCGGTTATATCTTTTAACTGAGATGTATGTTTGACAAACCGTCAGTGGTAGTGCAACCTTGAATTCATGATAGATATTATGAGCCCAATATTAAATATCTTTTTTCGGTTTGTGGACCGGATACACGAAACCCTCGAATAATAATAATATATTATTATTAAATCATCGACCAACCATAACTCTTGCGTGCGACGTCCGATTGACATTCCAATAGCGGCAACGTGATAATGTCATTAATAATGTTGATTCATGTCCAATGTTGAATTTTAAATTCTGATTTCTAGCTTGGGCCTTCCAAACAGACCAATAATAAAAATAATATTATTATTGTCGCAGAATATTGCATCGGTCGTAACTATCCCATACAACATTGGATTGACGAGCTGTCAACGACGTTGTGACCCTGACTTTGACACAGACTATTTAGAAGAAATTGTAGATTTTTAATCAAAAGTTGATTTGTGGGTCCCATGAAGCCAGTTCGCATGCATTATGGCGGAATGCGATATGATCACTGGGTATCTGTTCTGGGCTAACATGTCGTCGATCCCGTGTGTTTTTCGGAGAGGATCGCACTAGCATGATTAGTAAAATTTAGTTTGGGACCAACATGTGGGACCCACATAACGTCATTCAAGGTGCATGCAGCATTTTTGAATGTTTCAACAGATGTCCGTTTGGGGCGAATGAATAATTGATTTGGCATGTTTTTCCGAGAGCATCGCGATGACGCAGTTCACCCGACCTTTTTTGGGACCGAGGTCTGGGCCCCACGGTTCTTGAATGCAGTTGTGTGTGGTGATGTTTTATTTCCAAAATGGGTTGAATTCGGTGGGCTTATGTTAGGGTTCACACTTACCCCTTGAAAGTGTTATTAGAAAATACAAAAATATGGTTTGGAGACGCCGTATTGGCATAAAGCGGTGAAATACTTTTTCGTCAGGATTCCGTTTCAAGCGAGTATATAATCTATCTTTCGTGTTTTTCCACAAGGTTTTCTACAGTGTAATCTGTTTGGGCGTGTAGAGCCACTTTCGAGATCTCACTAAATGTGGAATCATGAAAGGTCATTGGTCGGAGGTTCATTTGATGTGCTCCGAACCAATTCACGGTAGCGTTGTTAGTGACACCCAATGATGGCATGAATAGTGCAGAATTATCAGACTAGTTACGGGTTTACCCTCCAGCGGGGTTAGGCAGTGGGTTACCCACCGGCGTATCAGGGTTAACTCTCCATCGGGGCTGGGCAGTGGGTTACCCATTGACCTTTGGGTTTACCTTCTAGTGGGGATGGGCAGTGGGTTACTCGTTGACCTTAGGGTACCTTCCAGCCGGCCTGGGTAGTGGGTTACCCGATGACATCATTCGGACTCAGCCTTTTCTATGAGGCTAGTCAGTGACTTTTCTCCGTGATTACCAGAGTGGGACTTTTGGTTGAACGATTCAGCGATGAGACAACTTGCCGGATATTTGGGCATCAGTGATGGATATCTTCATAACTGTTGGCGACTTTTCCTGGGCTGATCTAAGAGATGGAGATCCCCTTACACACTCATTCAGGTTTCTTTTTGAGAATATATATACATACACTCTACTTTTGTTCCCACTCCTTGGACTCAGTTACTATCCCTCTAGGAGGGGCAAAGACGGGCGGGGTATGCCACGTTCTTTTCGTATCTATATCCTCTTGGTTGGACGAGTCTGCTTCATTTCTCTTGTTGGGTTGAGCTACAATCTATTTATTGTACTCTTTCACTATTCTTTGTTCTGTCAACTAATCAGCTCTTTAGTGCCTCATGTGTTTCTCCCTTGAACTTTCGGGGCATCCTACTGAGTATCTTTATACTCACCCCTACTTGGGCTTTGCCCGCACCTGGTATGCCCTTGCAGATGGCGGACATGTCGATCGTGACTATGAAAGAGCGTAGGGGGCACACGAGCTTGGACCGCGTATCGGGGTCGCGATAGAGTTTTCTTGTGTGGGACTCTTCAGTTGTTTACTTCGGTTTGCCTATTGCCGGGTTGTGACAACTTTAAGGTTGGGTGCGTGTTTTTTCCTTTTTCTGTTTAGTTTCCTTGTAAGTGATTTTCATCACGTTACTTGTCCTATTTAGAAGATGATGCATGATTGTGGTTGGGTTATAGTTGTTTTTCCATTTGTTTTCTTTTTTACTCTCCGATTCAGCATCGAGTGGGCTATGTGTGTGTGTATAGGTACTTAGGCGAAGTCCTCCCCGAGATCGTTATGCCTTCGACGCTTGTCGCCAGCCCTTGGCCTATTAAGGCAGTCTTGGGGTAGTTGTGGCTCGATACCGGTAGCGTCGAGTCATGAAAAAGTGGAATCAAAGGATGGTTCTTCCTTGAGTCATTGATCGGATGTCCCTAAAAAGGAATTGGTTGGGATTTAGGGAAATAGTGTCGGCGTTTCTTGAGAGCAGCTCTCAGGCCAGGGAGTCCAGTGATGGTACGGGAGGCTGACGTATCCATTCACTGGGACGCTAATAACCTTCTTGTCGACTCAGCACACTGAGACATTGGATGCAGGGATCATTGGAACATGAATATGGTAAGATTGAGTCTTTGACTGTCCTTTTTGAGTCAAATCCTTTTTGTGATTACTGTTATATATATATGCTCTTCTGATCGTGGTAATCCCGGATAATTATAAGGATTCCCCCATGAGAGAAGCCAGCCAGGTTACCCTCTCCAGTTCACGATGACTACCTGGCGAGCGACGAGGTGTCAGTTCAAGGACCCTCATGTGATCCCCTTCCACCCAGTGGTTCAGCAGTAGCACCTCCATCTGGAGAGCAGTGGTTATTACCGGCAGCACAAGCTGAGGTTGAGCGCAGGCTGAGTGCACTCCGAGACTTCCAGCATCAACATCCGTAGAAGTTCTGCGGGGACACGGATCCCCAGGAAGTGGAAGACTAGCTAGAGTCTGTGGACCGACTATTCAGGTTGGAACGGACACCAGTAGACAATATGGTTGCCTTATCTTCCATCCTTTTCCTCGGGATGGTCGGGTGTTGGTGGGGGTTGGTTACGCAGACCCATGACGAGTCGTCTCTCTCGTGGGATAACTTCCAGCAAATCTTCTGAGAGGAGTAATCCCCCTCTTGTTTACGCTAAGTTCAGATTCAAGATCTTCTGGAGCAGAAGCAGGGGGGATGACTGTGGTGTGGTACTTGGCCCAATTTATCGATCTGACACGCTACTCGTAGGATATGATCCGTGATAGATACTTTCGGGCGTGGGTGTTTTAGTAGGGTCTTCGCAGGGAGATTTGTGCTAGTGTAGTGCCCCTGTGCATCCCTATTTATGCCAGGGTGCTAGAGAAGGAGCTCATGACATAGAGATTCTTGGATGTGGGATGCCAGCTGGCAGGGCCTAACTGTGGCTGCTTCAGAGAAGAGTCTTCGGTAGTATGCTAGCGGCATATATAGAGCCTCGGTCGAGGGGACCCTTCCATGAGCAGACTTAGGGGTAGGGTCGTACACCGCAGTGGTGCCATAGAGCACCGGGGCAGTCAGGAGAGAGCTGGTGGTATGCTTGTGACAGACAAGGTCACCTAGCATGGGACTTCCTGACCAGACATACTGAGCATTCGTGGCAGGTAGTGTGCGCACCGCAGTGGCAGTGGCATCGACATGACCGGGGATCTCCCAGGCGAGGACAAGGTGGTCCTCAGGGTGGAGACGTAGTCAGAGAGGCAGGACTTGGAGGTGGGGGATAGAGTTTTGAGATCCTTCCACCACCACCACCGAGCAGCCCACGCAAGGCCCAGGGTGCTGGTTGTAGGGGTCGCAGGCAGCTTCGGGCTGTGGGTGTTCATGACCCCCCTAGCACACAAGATGGTCTGAAGTACACTTTGTGTATACTCTACTCCTGATTTGGTTCAAGTAGACAGAGGCACCAACCACTCTTTTATATCACTGCTTTTGGTATAGGAGTTGGAGCTCCCTGTATAGGCACTAACGCCTGCACTTATCCTCGAGGTTCCTATGGGAAGTGCATCATTAGTGACCTTTGTTTGCAAACAGTGCGAACTATTGTTTGGAATATAGAGTTTCGCGTGGGACCTAATAGTCATCCTGATGGAACCTTACGATGTCATCCTGGGCATGAATTGGCTTTCAATGGTTCACGCCCAGATCGACTATCATTGTAGATGAGTCAGATGTGTGAATTCTGATGGGACGAGATTCACCATCCTCGGTGAGTGAGTCCTCGTGGTAGATCAAACGGGTACTCTGAGCATGAGACCATGGCCTTTTTCTCACCAGTTAGAGAGCATGGCTCTCAAAGAATCAGACGCTACAGGCACCCGGATCCCTACCGTTATAGAGGACTATTTGGACGTTTTTCTCGAGGATTTACCAGGATTACCTCTGAGGCGAGAGATGGAGTTCTGCATTGACTTGCACCCGGGGGTTGCCCCGATATCATGTGTGTCTTATCATATGGCACCCACAGAGCTTCGGATGCTACAACGTCAGTTGGAAGACCTTTGTGAGAAGGGATTCATCAGGCCCAGTTTTCCCCCTTGGGAGCTCGGGTTTTTTTTGTGAAGAAGGCATATGGGATGTAGAGGTTTGGCCGGGGAGGTAAACTATCCCTCGAGTTTTATCAGGTCATTCAAGACTGTGCTAGGAGATGAAGAGGTTGCATACCACCTTTCCTTACCCCAAATAGTAGGAGTGGGAACACAACTTCTTAAACGTGTTGCAACTGAGGATATATGTATGTCTTCCTACACACATCATCAATTGAAGGAAGTCATATGAGTGTGGACCACCCCTTGGGTCCACATTCTTTGGCAGAATGGAAACATACAGGTTTCCTTGGGAGCGAGAGAGCTAAGTGAGGGATCGGTATCCTGAGTTGTTTCCCTAGTTTTTCTTTTCTATGAAGAAAATCATGAAGGGTGGAATAATGTGGAGACCCAGTTTCTTCCTAATAAGACTTTGAAATATTTCTAAAAATATTTCCAGAGCTGGGTGCTGAGATGACGTGCAATTCTAAGTTCTAGTCTGCCTGAAAGTAATTTTATTACAATTTTGAGTGTTATTATATTATGCAAGCATTATTAACAAAAAAACTGGATATATCTTAAATGGTTGATGGTATTGTAAATCCGAGACCACGGTTAGGTCCGAAATGCAGTGTTTCCCCTATACATGACATAAAATAAGTTGGTGCGGGATGTTCGGACCTCTCGCTTGTTGGCGGTGTGTTAAATAGATAAAATAAATTATTAACTTATTAATTTAATGGCTAAAACCTGAATAACTCATGGATGAGGGCTCAGATGAAAAATCTAAAGTCGCCGATGAGCTCAAAAAGTAGGTTTTACCCTATGCAGGGTAAGAAACATTTTTGGCATCGAGTGTTTGGCTTATGCGCCATCGTCAGAAAATAATTAAATAATTAAATGATTAATTATTTTTAATTATTTGATTAAAAACCATTTTATCCTAATTGAGAGTTATAAATTCTCATTTTTTAGGAATTCTCTCATAACCATGGGATCGCCAACCACTCATCTCCTCTCCTCCCAAAAATGACGAGACATCGGATGCAGGCGGATCGAAGCGCAACAGATGCAACAGAGCTCGACAAGCGCATTATCTATCGATCGATCCAATCACCAGGTAGGTTCTGTCTTTAGTGTTTTTATGCCTCTGATTAATCTTTGAACATATTGATTTCATATTCTTCAATCTACGCCCTTGATCAATCCTAGAAATTGGAATAAACTTTTTCTTATCAGTTAATTAATTATTGATATTGTTCTCTGTTCATCTTTGTTTGGATAATGAATCAATGCTAAAAAATATCCGAGGTTTTCGTCAATATTTGCTTTTGAATATCCGAAAATCAACTGTCATGCGATCGATTCTTGACACAACGGATCACCACTGCGAGTTTATATTTGAGATCAACAAATAGATCTAGGCATTATAAGGTGCAAAGAATGGATTAAATATATTTATGTAGGGTAATTTTTTAATATGGGTTTTAAAAAAACAAAAATTAGGTAAAAGGGGTTAGGGTTCCGGTATTTTTAAAACTGGGTCCAAGATGCGTGAACCCTGTTCACGCATCACTGACCCCGGGAAGATGCGTGAACGGGGTTCACGCATCTTAACCGCGCTGAAGGATGCGTGAACCGCGTTCACGCATCCTACAGTAACTTTTTTTTAAAATTTTTATTTTTTGTTTTGTTTTGTTTTATATATATATATATACAAACAAAATATAAAATTCAGCAGAATTTATCTGCTATTTAATATCCAGCAGAACTGCCATTACAGCAGTCTGGATTCTGACAGAAATCATCACCCAGGGCTCTCTTTTATAAGAGGGTTTGCCCAGGAAATCATACTGCATTTCCGATGTGGGATTCAGGTTCTCTTTTCCTGCACATAACATTCTGCATTTCCGAGGCGGGATTCTGTTTCAAGTACGTGACTTTGAAAGACTGTAAAATACAAACTATACGACCAATATAAATAAAACTTAAAACATGGATTAAACATATAATAAATAGTTGAAAATGAAAAGAATTTCGTAAAAAGGGTTGATGAATAATAATTTATAAGCTTTCAAAAGCACCACTACGGGAAAAATGGGTATTTGCGACGGGTTATTTGCGACGGGAATAAATCTCGTCGCAAATAGTCCCGTTAAAAACTTATTTGCGACGGGGGTAGTTACCCGTCGCAAATAAATAGGCTTTTGCGACGGGATTGCTTTCCCCATCGCAAATAGTTTTCCCGCGATGCGCGCCAAATCGTGGGAAAACTATTAGCGACGGGAAAATATTCCCGTCGCAAATAACCGTCGGCGGTAAAAGGTATTTGCGACGGGAATATTTTCCCGTCGCAAATAACCGGCGGCGGTAAAAGGTATTTGCGACGGGAATATTTTCTCGTCGCTAATAGTATGTTATTTGCGACGGGTCCCGTCGCAAATAACTATTTACCCGTTGACCGTAATAAATGTGGGCTAAGGTATTTGCGACGGTACCTGTCGCAAATAGGCCCGTCGCAACTAATCTAACCTATAAATACCCCCATCCGTTTTTTTCAAATCATTCTCATTCTCTATCTTCTCCTGCTCTCAAACTTGTGTTTCTAAAGTTGAGTTTTTCTTCAGTTTAATTTTTTTCTTCGGAGCTGATATTAAAGTTTTGAAGAACGATCAGAGCAGATCAATTTTCAAGGTATTTATGTTCATTTTAATTTAATATTTATTTTTAATTTTTTATTAGTTTCAATTATTCTTAATTAGTTGTAATTTAATTATGTTTATATTGTTTTCTTACTTAATAAATTTAAATTATTAGTATTGTTCATAGTTAATGGTAATTAGGAATAATTAGTAATAATTTTTAATAATTAAGAATAAATATTAATAATTAGTAATAAATACCAATAATTAGGAATAACAACATTATTACATTATTAGTATATTTTATTATTAATATTAAAATAATATAATTTTTTATATATATACAATTCTCTTTTCATCTGTGTGTTTACTGTCTTCACATGTATTATTTGTATGTGGAGATAGAAAACGCACAGATGAAAGGAGAATTGTATATAAATCAGAAAATTATATTATTTTAATATTAATAATAAAATATACTAATAATGTTATTATTTGTAATTATTGGTAATTATTCCTAATTATTGGTAATTATTCATTTAATTACTAATAATTAGGAACAATTATCAATAATTATCAATAATTAAGAATATTTAGTAATAATTAGTAATAATTAACAATAATTAGTAATAATTAGTAATAATTATCAATAATTAGTAATAATTAGTAATAATTACCAATAAGTAGTAATAATTAGTAATAATTACCAATACGTAGTAATAATTACCAATAAGTAGTAATAATTATGTATAATTTGGAATAATTACCAATAATTAACAATAATTAGTAATAATTAGTAATAATTACCAATAATTACCAATAATTAGTAATAATTAGTAATAATTACCAATAATTGCCAATAATTACCAATAATTAGGAATAATTAGGAATAATTAGGAATACTTAGGAATAATTAGGAGTAATTAGGAATAATTAGGAATAATTAGGAATAATTAGGACTAATTAGGAATAATTAGGAATAATTAGGAATAATTAGGAATAATTAGGAATAATTAGGACTAATTAGGAATAATTATCAATAATTATCAATAATTAGTAATAATTAGTAATAATTAGGAATAATTAGGAACAATTATCAATAATTATCAATAATTAAGAATAATTAGGAATAATTAGGAATAATTATCAATAATTATCAATAATTAGTAATAATTAGTAATAATTAGTAATAATTAGGAATAATTAGGAACAATTATCAATAATTATCAATAATTAAGAATAATTAGTAATAATTAGGAACAATTATCAATAATTATCAATAATTAAGAATAATTTGTAATAATTACCAATAATTACCAATAATTACCAATAATTAGTAATAATTACCAATAATTGCCAATAATTACCAATAATTACAAATAATTAGGAATAATTAGGAATAATTAGGAATAATTAGGAATAATTAGGAATAATTAGGAATAATTAGTAATAATTAGGAATAATTAGGAATAATTAGTAATAATTAGGAATAATTAGTAATAATTATTAATAATTAGTAATAATTAGTAATAATTAGGAATAATTAGGAATAATTAGTAATAATTATTTATAATTATTTGTAATTATTTATAATTATTTATAATTATTTATAATTAGTAATAATTACCAATAATTACCAATAATTACCAATAATTACCAATAATTACCAATAATTACCAATAATTACCAATAATTACCAATAATTAGCAATAATTAGCAATAATTAACAATAATTAGCAATAATTAGCAATAATTAGCAATAATTAACAATAATTAACAATAATTACCAATAATTACCAATAATTTGCAATAATTAGTAATAATTAGTAATAAATACCTAAAATTAGGAAAAATTAGAAAAAATTAAGAAAAATTAGGAAAAATTAGGAAAAATTCTCAATAATTAGTAATAATTACCAATAATTAGTAATAATTACCTATAATTAGTATTAATTACCAATAATTAGTATTAATTACCAATAATTAGTAATAATTTGGAATAATTAACAATAATTAGTAATAATTACCAATAATTAACAATAATTAGTAATAATTAACAATAATTATTAATAATTACCAATAATTACCAATATTTAGTAATAATTAACAATAATTGCCAATAATTACCAATAATTAGTAATAATTATGAATAATTAGTAATAATTACGAATAATTAGTAATAATTACGAATAATTAGTAATAATTACGAATAATTAGTAATAATTACGAATAATTAGTAATAATTACGAATAATTAGTAATAATTACCAATAATTAGTAATAATTACTAATAATTATCAATAATTACTAATAATTATCAATAATTACTAATAATTATCAATAATTAGTAATAATTAGTAATAATTAGTAATAATTAGCAATAATTAGTAATAATTAGCAATAATTACTAATAATTAGTAATAATTAGTAATAATTAGTAATAATTAGGAATAATTAACAATAATTAGTAATAATTAGTAATAATTAGGAATAATTAGTAATAATTAGGAATAATTAGTATTAATTAGGAATAATTAGTATTAATTAGGAATAATTAGTAATAATTACCAATAATTAATAATTATTATTATTAATTACCAATAATTAGTATTAATTACCAATAATTAGTATTAATTACCAATAATTAGTATTAATTACCAATAATTAGTATTAATTACCAATAATTAGTATTAATTACCAATAATTAGTATTAATTACCAATAATTATCAATAATTACCAATAATCACCAATAATTACCAATAATTACCAATATTTTCCAATATTTTCCAATAATTACCAATAATTACCAATATTTTCCAATAATTACCAATAATTACCAATATTTTCCAATAATTACCAATATTTTCCAATAATTACCAATATTTACCAATAATTAGGAATAATTACCAATAATTAGGAATAACTACCAATAATTTGGAATAATTACCAATAATTTGGAATAATTACCAGTAATTTGGAATAATTACCAATAATTTGAAATAATTACCAATAATTAGGAATAATTACCTTATTACATTATTTGTATATTATATTATTAATATTAAAATAATATAATTTTCTATATTATATACAATTCTCTTTTCTTCTGTGTTTTTTCTGTCTCCACATGTAATATTGGCATTCTTTTTCAAAATTATCAACCTACTCGCCAATGGAGAGGTGAAAGTGAATGCCAATATTACATGTGGAGACAGAATGTGAAACACACAGATGAAAGGAGAATTGTATATAATATAGAAAATTATATTATTTTAATATTAATAATAAAATATACTAATAATGTAATGATGTTATTATTATATAATTAATATTTATGAAAAAAACTATATTAGTATTATTAAAAAAAATAAAAAATCAATATAATATTAAAATTATCAATATTTGTAACAGGTTTTGCTTTATTCTCAATATATTCAATCCTTGCTTGTGTTTTTTCTAACAAATTATTCAAAACCATTAATTCTTTTATATTTTATAGAAAAATATGGAACAACGAGGTCGTCAACAGTCATTATTAGATGACCGCATACGGATAAATCAACGTAGAAATCCAAATGGTTCTGGTTTAAATCCAGTATATATAGAGGGTGTGGAGATTTTTTTATCATTTGCGGCATCAAATCCAGAATTTGTTTCAGAAGGAAAGATAAAATGCCCTTGTAGAAAATGTGCATTGAGAACGTTTGACACGTTTGACAAAGTGGGGGAACATCTCTTGCGTTTTGGTTTTCAAGCAGATTATGTTTTTTGGTATCAACACGGTGAACGCAGTTCCAGAGCAGGTGATACCAACTTGATTCCAGATCCATCCCAGTTTCAAGATTTAGTACATGATGTTGCAGGTTCATCTTTTCAACATACAGAAACTCCGGCTGATATAGCTTCAAATCCTGAGTTGGGACCGTCTGAATTTTATGAGTTGTTGAAGTCTGCTGAGGATGCATTATATCCTGGCTGCAAGATGAGCAAATTAAAAGCAGTTGCAAAATTTATGGCTATCAAATCAGATAACGGAATGTCAAACACCTGTTTTGACCAGATATTTTCTTTGCTGAAAACACTGTTACCCGAAGGAAATGTTTTACCTGCAAATTACTATGAAAGTAAGAGGTTGGTTCGAAATTTGGGACTTACTTGTCAGAAGATTCATGCATGTTCAAATGACTGCATTTTATATTCTGGGGAAAATGAGTCGTTGGATAGTTGTCCCACATGTGGGCAACTGAGATATAAAGAAGGACAACACGGGAAGTCTGGTTTGATTCCTGTAAAATAGTTGAGATATTTTCCGCTTACATCCAGACTTCAGCGTTTATTCATGTCTAAGAATACAGCGACAATGATGTCATGGCATAAAGAGAATATTTCAACCGATAAAAGCTTGAATCATCCAGCCGATGGTGATTCATGGAAACATTTTGATAGAGTGCATCCATCCTTTACTTTAGAAGCTAGAAATGTTCGACTGGGCCTTTCCATTGATGGTTTCTATCCGTTTGGATCTTATGGTAGTCAATATTCATGTTGGCCTGTTTTTTTAACTCCGTACAATTTACCTCCATGGATGTTGATGAAGGAGCCATATATCTTTTTGACTTTACTAATTCCAGGACATCCGAAGAAAAATATTAATGTTTATTTGAAGCCATTGATTGATGAATTAAATTTATTGTGGAGTACTGGTGTCAGTACATATGATGTTGCAACGAAACAGAATTTCATACTGAGAGCAGCATTGATGTGGACAATAAGTGACTTCCCGGCTTATGGGATGTTATCTGGCTGGAGTACACATGGTCAGAAATCATGTCCTTATTGTATGGGAGAGAACAAAGCATTTATGCTCATTCATGGAAAGAAACCTTGTTATTTTGACTGTCATCGCAGATTTCTTCTAGCTGATCATCCTTTTCGCAGAAACAGATCTCATTTCAGAAAAGGAACAGCTGAAAGGGATGGACCTCCAAAAATGCTATCAGGTTCGGAGTTAAAATCGGTTGTATTTTCATTACCTCCCATCACTTTTGGTCCCACAATAAACCAACAGAAAATTTCTGGTTTTGGGAAAGAACACAATTGGATTAAACGTAGCATATTTTGGGATTTGCCATATTGGTCTGATTTGTTGGTCCGACACATGTTAGATGTCATGCATATTGAGAAGAACTGTTTTGATAATTTGTTTCATACAGTTTTGGATACGCCAGGAAAGAGCAAAGACAATGTAAATGCACGTTTAGATCTTGCCCAAATTTGCAGGCGTCCAGAATTGGAACTATTTGAGAATGTCAGAACAGAAAGGTTACTGAAACAAAAAAGCAGCTTATACACTATCTAAAGAAAACTGTTTATTATTTTGTCAGTGGATTACAGATTTGAGACTTCCAGATGGTTGTGCTTCCAATTTGGGTAGATGTGTAAAGAATGGTCATATTACTGGATTAAAAAGTCATGATTGTCATGTTATAATGGAGAGACTTCTACCCATTGGATTAAGAGGTCTGTTGAATTCTGTGATTTGGGATTCCATAACAGACATGTCTCATTTTTTTCGGGAAATTTGTGCGGCTACGACAGATTATGATGCTCTAGGAAAACTTGAAAAAGATGTTGTAATTATATGTAAACTGGAAAAAATATTTCCGCCGTCTTTCTTCGACTCAATGGAACATTTGATGTTACATTTGCCATATGAAGCCAAATGTGGAGGTCTGGTACAGTTTCGATGGATGTACCCATTTGAAAGATGCATGCAAAAATTGAAAAGAAAAGTATGAAACAAAGCATCTGTTGAAGGATCTATTGCAGAAGCTTATTTGCAAGAGGAAATATCTTTTTTCTGCTCCCATTATTTTGAATCTGAGTATCCTTCAAAACACAACCGAATGGGACGGAATGAGAGGAATATTGATGAAATCGACAATCAATTATCTGTTTTCAACCAGTCAGAGCTTGGTTTTGGTGGAGTTTCTGAACGCTGGCTTTCAGATGATGAACATCATAGAGCTCATACGTATGTTCTGCTCAACTGTGAAGAGATGACATCAGTTGTACTGTAAGTGTTTATATCACTTATTCTATCATTTATGTTATAGTAAATAACTTTGGTTTTTATAGGTTGTATGATAATCATATCAATAAACAAATTCCACAAATTACAGCAGCTGCTCTCGAAGAACGTCGACTGAAAAATTTCTCTCAGTGGTTTCAAAAACTGGTAACATAAATTCTTTATCTTTTAGCAACTCATTCAATGTATAGTTTACTATATTGATAATTATTTCACAAATTTTCAGGTGTCTCGACATGCTGATAAAATTGACAAACGGCTGTGTGTATTGAGTAACCCACCTTCCAAACTTGTTAAAACTTATAATGCATATGTGGTGAATGGATTTCGATTCCACACACATGCATATGGGGAATCGAAAAAAACAATGAACAGTGGAGTTATCTTGAGAGGATCTCATCATCGAGAAAATGAAGTTGACTTTTATGGCATACTTGATGAAATCATTGAACTCTGTTATCTTGGACAACATTACATAACCATGTTCAAATGTCGGTGGTTGGATACAGAGAGAGGCGTGCGTGTTCATCCGACTCATGGAATCATCGATATTAAATGTAAAAGTGTTCTCGCAGTAAATGAACCATTCTTATTGGCTCAACAGGCATATCAAGTTTATTATGCAAAGTACTGTGCAACATCAAGAGACTTGACTGATTGGTGGAGTGTAATAAAAATCAAAATTCAAGACAATCAGTTTAGTCAAAGTGAATGTGCTTTCACTGATGTGCAAAGAATTGAAGTTTTTCAAGAGAGTACTCAAAATCAATCTTTTTTACAAAGAGACATGAGTATCGATGACGACACCCCACATTTAAGAGTCGGTGATGACGATGATGTTAATGATGTCACATATGAATTTGAAACGGTAAGAGATGAAGCAACTGTAACTCGAATGGATATCGATGATGTTGAGGAGGAATATGAAGATGACATTGACATATATGAAGATGATGATGAAGATGAACACTGATAGCATTCCATGGTATTTATATACAATCATAATATGTATATATGTATATATAATAGTAATTATCAATTATTTGCTAACATTAACATTTTCTGTTTCAGATGGACGACGCCACATTTCGTGCGTTGGCGGATGCTGACCTGACTTTTGATGCAGATGAGTTGCTGACAGATGACCCTCAGCCTGCAGGCGCTCCAGGGAGTACGCGGAGGGGGCGCGGTCTTGCACGATTGATGATTCCTGACCCCGTCCCTGAGCGACGTCCACGTCTTGGGTTTGATCCACGCACACGGAGGTGTGATAACCTGTGTGATAACCTGTGGATTTGACTAAGATTTCATTAATCTATTCACATAATAAATGTTTATTATTTTTTCAGTTTTCCGCATATAGCAGTCGGACATGGCAGCGCTATTTTGCGCAACTATTTCTATCAGCCGTGGACCACATGGGAGCAGATTCCCATTGATGTGTAGCAGGCCATGTTCGGCCATTGGTTGGTACGTACGTAAATAAATAATTTTTATTTTGAAAATTATTTCATTTCTAACTTGATATTTTGATTTATTTGTAGGGTTTATGGTATCCGATCGAGGATACCATGCGTGACGCCATCCACGAGGCATGGGAGGTGGCCATGCATGATCGCCTTCGTCAGTTTTTGCACAATTTAAGAAAAGCTGCGATGAAGAAAGCAGGAGTGTCAGATTTTGAGGAGTCATGTAGAGCACACCGACCAGAGTATATTTCATCCCATGTATGGGATGAATTATGTGCGCACTGGTTGAGTGGTGCCTTTCAGAGGAGATCATCGGTGGGGAGGCAGAATCGGGGGAGACAGGAGGTGACTCATCGAGCTGGGAGTCGTTCTTTCAGTACTCATAGACAGCATCTGGTACGTACATTATTTATAAATATTTTATATAACTATAAATATTAACAGTTTATTTTTTATTCTTATAGGCTGTCGAGCACCCCGATATTACAGAGTACGACGTATATCGGAGGATGTATAGTGATCCTGCTACTGGGGAGCTCAGAGGTGATCGTCAGCATCACATCGTGGTCAGTATTATTTGTTTTCAAGTTTAAAAATTAACTGCATATAATATATTCACAATTTTAATTTTAAATTGCAACTATAGGAGTCATATGAGGCCGCAGCGGCACAGGCCCGGCCTGAGAGTCAGGCCGAGTCATCAGATCAGACCACTGCCCGTCAGTTTGATGAGGCGACATGAATGCAGGCCACCCAATATGCCTTCGAGAAGGGCCGGGTAGTTGGTATCGGCTCTCGACTGACTCCCGGAGATTATTATGACAGTGTTGCGATGTCGGCGTCCAGCTCGAGAGGAGCTCGTGCATCTTCTTCTACACAGTATGAGGATCAGTTGCGATCTCAGACTGCACAGATAGAGAGTCTCCGACAGGAGCAGGAGCAGATGCGTCAGCAGCATTAGGAGGAGCGTCGACGCCAGCAGCAGCTGTACGAGGAGCAGGCGAGTCGGTGGCAGCAGCAGCATCAGGAGCAGATGGAGTACATGTGCCGACTCACTCATGCTTTAGGGATGAAGTTTCCTCCACCACCATCTGCAGATCCCCCACCTCCCCCCCTCCCCCCCCCCCTCCTTCAGATTAGAGTTTGTATTTCTGTTATAAAATTTGTGAAATCAAAATATTTTTTTTTCTATTCGTAGTTTCTGTCTCATTATAAAATATTAATAATATTATATTTTTAAATAACAATATTAATATGAATAATAATATTATTTATATTTTATAATATTAAATTTTATATATATATATATTAAAATTTTATATATATATTAAAATTTTATAATATTATAATTTAATTATATTTTTTGTAATACTTGAATTATTTTAATATTTGAATATAAAATAATTCTATTATTTTTATATTAATTAAAATAACTTATTAATATTTTTTTTTATTTATGAATTATAATTGTAATATTATTATATTAATTAAATCATTTATTAATATTCTATTATTTTTTATTTTTGAATTATAATTCTACTATTATTATAGTAATTAAAATAATTTATTATTTTCATTTGTAAATTATAATTCTATTATTATATTAATTAAAATAATTTATTAATAATTTATTTTTTTATTTTTTTTATAGTATTTGCGACAGGATACTATACCCGTCGCAAATACTAGTATTATTAATAGTTTTTTATTTTTTTTAAAAAATAGTATTTGCGACGGGATACGATGTCCGTCGCAAATACTAGTATTATTAAAAGTTTTTTATTTTTTTAAAAAAATTGTTTTTGCGACGGTACCTTCGCAAAAGGTATTTGCGACGGGACCCGTCGCAAACGGTATTTGCGACGGGACCCGTCGCAAAAACTATTTTAAAAGTTTTTTACAAAAATACGGAATACTATTTGCGACGGGGAGAATGACCGTCGCAAAAAAAGGCTTTAGCGACGGGCCCGTCGCAAATAAGTGTAGTTGCGACGGCGTTTTCAGCAACGGACTATTTGCGACGGTCCCCCGTCGCAAAAAGTCAGTTGTGACGGGATCCCGTCGCAAATAGCCCGTCGCAAATACCTGTTTTTCTAGTAGTGCACCAACTTGAAACTTAAAAAAGTTTCAAGTACGTGACTTTGAAAGACCATAAAATAAAAACTATAAGACCAATATGAATGAAACTTAAAACATGGATTAAACATACAAGAAATAGTTGAAAATAAAAACAATTTCATAAAAAGTGTTGATGAATAATAATTTATAAGCTTTCAAAACCACCAACTTGAAACTTAAAAATGTTTTAAGTACGTGTCTTTGAAAGATTATAAAATACAAACTATATAACCAATATGAATGAAACTTAATATACGGATTAAACATATAAGAAATATTTGAAAATAAAAAGAATTTCATAAAAAAAAATTAATGAAAAATAATTTATAAGCTTTCAAAACCACCAACTTGAAACTTAAATACGTTTACGTGCCTTTGAAAGCCTATGAAATACAAACTATAAAACCAATATAAATGAAAATTAAAACATGGATTAAACATATAACAAATAGTTAATAATTAATTAGTTAATTAGTAATATAATTATTAATTAGTTAATAATTAATATAATTATTAATTATTAATTACTAATATACAATAATTAATTAGTTAATTAGTAATATAATTATATAATAGTTAATTAGTTAATTAGTAGTATAATTATTAATTGATAATTACTGAGTTAATTAGTAATATAAATCTTAATAATAATTATTAATTATAATTATAATTATTAATTATTAATTATTAATTATATAATAATTAATTAGTTAATTAATAATATAATTATTTATTATTTATTATATAATAATTAATTAGCTAATTAGTAATATATTTATTAATTATAATTATTTTTTATTTATCTATAATTATTAATTAGTTAATTTGTAATATAATTATTAATTATAAAATAAGTAATTAATTAATTAGTAATATAATTAGTGATTATAATTATTTATTATAATTATTAATTATTAATTATTAATTATTAATTATTAATTATATAATAATTAAGTAGCTAATTACCAATATAATGATTAACTATTAAAAATTAATTGGTTATTTAGTACTATAATTATTAACTATAATTATTATATATTAATTAGTAATATAATTATTTATTATAATTAGTAATATAATTAGTAATTATAATTAGTAATTATTAATTATATAATAATTAATTAGTTAATTACCAATATAATTATTAATTATTAAAAATTAATTATATATTAATTAATTAGTTAATTAGTAATATAATTATTAATTATTAATTACATAACAATTAATTAGTTAATTGGTAATATAATCATTAATTATATAATTAATAATTATAATAATAATTAAAAATTATATTACTAATTAACTAATTAATTATTATATAATTAATTATTAATAATTAATAACTAATAATTGTAATGAATATTTATAATTATTTATTATATTATTAATTTACTAATTAACTAATTAATTATTATTTAATTAATAATTATATGTTTAATCCGTATATTAAGTTTCATTCATATTGGTCATATAGTTTGTATTTTATAATCTTTCAAAGACACGTACTTGAAACATTTTTAAGTTTCAAGTTGGTGGTTTTGAAAGCTTATAAATTATTATTCATCGACACTTTTTATGAAATTGTTTTTATTTTCAACTATTTCTTGTATGTTTAATCCATGTTTTAAGTTTCATTCATATTGGTCTTATAGTTTTTATTTTATAGTCTTTCAAAATCACGTACTTGAAACTTTTTTAAGTTTCAAGTTGGTGGTTTGGAAAGCTTATAAATTATTATTCATCAACCCTTTTTACGCAATTCTTTTTATTTTCAACTATTTATTATATGTTTAATCCATGTTTTAAGTTTTATTTATATTGGTCGTATAGTTTGTATTTTACAGTCTTTCAAAGTCACGTACTTGAAACAGAATCCCGCATCGGAAATGCAGAATGTTCTATGCAGGAAAAGAGAACCTGAATCCCATATCGGAAATGCAGTATGATTTCCTGGGCAAGCCCTCTTATAAAAGAGAGCCCTGGGTGATGGTTTCTGTCAGAATCCAGATTGCTGTAATTACAGTTCTGCTGGATATTAAATAGCAGATAAATTCTGCTGAATTTTATGTTTTGTTTGTATATATATATATATATATAACAAAACAAAACAAAACAAAACAAAAAAAAAATTTAAAAAAAAAGTCTTCATCAACTTCGTGAAGGATGCGTGAACGCGGTTCACGCATCCTTCAGCGCGGTTAAGATGCGTGAACGGGGTTCACGCATCTTCCCGGGGTTAGTGATGTGTGAACGGGGTTCATGCATCTTGGACCCAGTTTTAAAAATATCTGAACCCTAACCCCTTTTACCTAATTTTTGTTTTTTTAAAACCCATATTAAAAAATTACTCTATTTATGTATCACATCAATAGTCTATTCCCATGGATCTGAGTAGATATGTGTGGTGTTTAACTAGAGATTGTGTAAGCTCTGGTGAGAGCAGCGTGATTGTGGTCGACCTTTGATGGGTGGTGCGACGCAGTCCTTCGGATGAGGGGAGACTGGTGGTGAGGTATCGCGTGCTAGGGGCTCCTGACGAGACGATTTTAGGTGGTCCAGCGCCATGAGGAGGAAGCTGAGGGGATGTCACGAGCGAGACATCACAGGTAGGAAGTGTGACTGGCCTGAGGCAAGGTGGCACGACAGCCTAGAGGCGCAAGAGCCTGGTGGCGTGGCAGCACTGCTACTCAGAAGTGGAAGTGGCGGAAGATCCGGTGGACAGCGGGACGGTGCGTGGTTGAAGGGCCGACAGATAGGGTTTACACTGGAGAGAGGAAGCATGAAATTGGGTGTAGGCGATTGAAGATTGGCGAGAGGAGTTAAAAAGATTGAAATAATAATAAAAAAAATTAATAAAGAGATGGGGCATGATGGGAATAGAGTAAAGACTAGGGGAGGCACCAATTATGGTGGAGTGTGAGAAAGTCGTGGAAAATTGGAGTGAGAATGTGAGAGAAAAACAAAGAAATAATAAAAGAAAAAAAAAGACAATCAATGGGTGGGGCGCTACTTCGGCCTCAAGAGGGAAAGTGGGGAATGTGTGAACCCTATTTCTTTTAAATTAAATTTATGATTTATTTTAATAAAAATTTAAAATATTATTATTATTGTTTTGGTTAAATAATCCTATATCAGTTATATCTTTTATATGAGATGTATGTTCGACAAACCGTCAGTGGTAGTGCAACCTTGACTTCAAGATGGAAATTATGAGTCCAATAAGGGTTATCTGTTTTTGGGTTTGTGGACCAGATACCTGAAGCCCTTGAATAAAATAATATATTATTATTATTAAATCATCGACCCACCACAACTCCTGTGTGCGACTTTCGATTTACTTACCATTAGCGGCAACAAGATCACGTCATTAATACGGTTGATTCAAGTCTAATGTTGAATTTTAAATTCTAATTTGTGGCTCGGTCCTTCCAAACACAAAAATAATAATATTATTTTTATTATTGTCATGGAATATTGCATCAGTCGTAATTATCCCATACAACATTGGATTGATGAGTTGTCAATGGTGTTGTGACCCTAACTTTGACGCGGACATTTTAGGACTAATTGTAGATGTTTAAAACAAAGTTGACGTGCGAGTCCCATGAAGCCGGTACACACGAATTATGGTGGAATGTGACTTTTTCACCAGGTATCTGTTTAGGTTGAACGAGTCATTGACATTGTGTGTTTTTCTGAGAGGATCACACTGGCATGATCTGTACAATTTGTTTTGGGACCAAGGTGTGGGCCCCATGTAACGTCATTCAAGCTGCATGCAGCATTTGATAATTTTTCATCAGAAATCCTTTAGGGGAGAATGAATAGTCTATTTGGTGTGTTTTTCCGAAACCATCGCGATGGCACAGTTCACCCAACCTTTTTTTGGACCTAGTTGTGGGCCCCACGAGACACCATATGGGCATAAAGCGCTGTTGAATAACTTTTTCATTGAGTTTCCATTTAAAGAGAGTAAATAGTCTATCTCTCATGTTATTTCGCATGTATTTCCATGGTGTAATCTGTTTGGGCGTGCAGAGCCCCATTCGAGATCTCATTAAATGTGGAAACATGAAAGGGTGTTGGTCGGAGGATACATTGACGCGCTCCGAACCAACGCACAGTTGCAATGTTAGTGACACCCGGTAATGGCTCAGGCTATGAAGAGTTATCAGACCAGTTCTGGGTTTATCCTCCAGTGGGGATGGACAGTGGGTTACCCATCGGCGTAGCAGGACATACCCTCCAGCGGGGTTGGGCAGTGAGTTACCCATTGACCTTAGGGTTTACCCTCCAGTGGGGCCGGGCAGTGGGTTACCCGTTGACCTTAGGGTTTACCCTCCAGCTAGACTATGTAGTGGGTTACCTGACGACCTCTTAGGGTTCACCCTCCAGCGGGGCTGGGCAGTGGGTTACCCGATGTCCTCTTAGGGTTTACCCTCCAGCTGGGTTGGGCAGTAGGTTACCCGATGGCTTCTTTCAAACTCATCCATTTCTATGAGGATAGTCAGTGACTTTTCTCCATTATTACCAGAGTGGGACCCTTGGTTGTATGGTTCATCAATGAGATAGATTTGACATGCAGGACATTTGGGCATTAGTGATGAATATCCTTAGAACTGTTGGCGACTTTTCCTGGGCTGAGCTTGGAGATGGAGATCCCCTTACACACTTATTCAGTTTTCTTGTTGATCATATATATACATAGACTCTACTTTTGTTTCCACTACTTGGGATTATTTACTATCCTTCTATGAGGGGTGATGATGCGCCAGGTATGACACATGCTTTTCGTGTCTAGCTCCTCTTGGTTGGACGAGTCTGCTTCTTTTCTCTTATTGGTTTGAGCTACAATCTATTTACTGTACTCTTTCACTATTATTTGTTTTGTATACTGCTCACCCCTTTAGTGACTCCTTTGTTTCTCCCTCAAGATTTTGGTGCATCCTACTGAGTATTTTAAATTCACCCTGGCTTGGGCGTTGCTTGCACCTGGTGTACCCTTGCAGACGACAGACATGTCGATCGTGACTACGGAGGAGCGTAGAGGGCACAAGAGCTTGGGCCACGTACCAGGGTCATAGTAGAGTTTTCAAGTGTGGGACTCTCTAGTTGTTTACTTTTGTTTACCTGTTGCCGAGGTGTGGAACCATTGGGGTTGGGCACATGTTTTTCCGTTTTTCTGTTCAGTTTCCTTGTTAGTACTTTTCAGCACTTTACTTGTTCTATTTAGAAGTTGATGCATGATTGTGGTTGGGTTATAGTTGGTTGTCCTTTGGTTTTCCTTTTACTCTCTGATTTTGCATCGAGTGGGATAGGTGTGTGTGTAAAGGTACTTAGGTGAAGCCCTCCCCGAGATTGTTATGCCTTCGGCGGTTGTCGCCAGCCCCGGGCCTATGAAGGCAGTCTTGGGGTAGTTGTGGCTTGAGCAGGTTGCGTCGATTCGTGACAAAGTGGAATCAAAGGATGGTTCATTCCATGGGTCATTGTTCATATGTCCGTAAAAATGAATTGGTTAGGTTTAGGGAAATAATGTCGACGTGTCTTGAGAGAAGCTGTCAAGTTAGATAGTCCAGTGATTGTACGGGTGGCCGACATATCCATTCACTACGACCTTGATAACCCATTTGTCAACTCGGCACACTGAGACATTTGTTGTAGGGAACATTGGAACATGGATCCGGTAGGTTTGACTCTTTGACAGTCCTTTTTGAGTCAGCTCCTTTTTGTGATTACTGTAATATATATATATATATGCTCATATGATCGTGGTAATACTGGATAATTATCAGGATTCCCCCATGACAGCAGCCAGCCATGTTACCCTCTCCAGCTCGTGACGATGACTTGGCGAGTGACGAGGCCTCAGTTCATAGACCCTCACGTGATCCCCTTTCACCTAGTGGTTCAAAAGTAGCCCCACCACCTGGAGAGCGGTGGTTAGTATGAGCAGCACATGCCGAGGTTGAGCACAGGCTGAGTGCACTCTGAGACTTCCAGATTCAGTGGCTGTAGAAGTTCCGCGGGGACCCGGATCCCCAGGTAGCGGAAAACTGGCTAGAGTCTATGGACAAACATTTTAGTTTGGTACGGACACCAGCAATACAGTTGGCAGCCCTAGCTGCCAGTATTTTCCTCAGTACAGCCAGGCGTTGGTGAGTGTTGGTTACGAAGACCCACGACGTGTCATCTCTCACGTTGGATAGCTTCCAGCAGCTCATCCGGGAGGAGTACTCCCCTACTTGTTTACGCTCCATTTGGATTAATGAGCGTCTGGATCTGAAGCAGGGGGGATGACCATGGCACAATACTCGGCCTAGTTTACCAATCTGACACGCTACTCGTAGGATATGATTTTCGACAGTTACTTTCAAGCACAGATGTTTGAGCAGGGTCTTCACATGGAGATATGTGCTAGTGTAGTGCCCTTGTGCACCCATACATATGTCGGGGTGTTAGAGCGGATTCTCGTGATAGAGAGTTTCTTGGCTGAGGGACGCCAGCTGGTAGGGCCTAGCAGTGGCCGCTTTAGTTCAGAGTCTTCGGTAGAAGACATGCGGCATATAGTAGAGCCTCAGTCGATGAGACCCTTCCGTGAGTAGACTCAGGGGAAGGGTCGTACACCGCATTAGAACCATAGAGCACCAGGGAAGTCAAGAGAGAGCTAGTTTTATACTTGTGATAGATGAGGTCACCTTACCAGGGGACTGCCCGACCAGACATACTGAGTATCCGTGGCAGGCAGTGGGTGCACCGCAGCGGCATAGGCATCGCCATGTCAAGGGATCTCGCAAGAGAGGACATGGTGGTCCTCAGGGAGGCGATGCAGGCAGATAGGCAGGACCTGAAGGTGGGGGATGACCTTTTATGATCCTTCCACAGCCACCACCGGGCAACCCACGGTAGACTCAGGGAGCTGGCATTATGGGTCGCAGGCATCTTTGAGATGTGGGTGTTCATGACCCCCCAACACATGAGATGGTCCGACGTATGATTTGTGTTTACTCTACACTTGCTTCAGTTCTAGTAAACTGAGGCGCCAACCACTCTTTTATATCGCTTCTTTTGGTATAAGAGTTGGAGCTCCCAGTAGAAGCTCTGACACCTGCTCTTATCCTTGAGGTTCCTACGGGAAGTGAAACATTAGTGTCCTTTGTTTGAAGACTGTGCGAACTGTAATTTATAATAGAGTTTCATGTGGGACATACTAGTCATCATGATGAGACCTAACGACATCATCCTACAAATAGATTG
Organism: Viscum album; assembly: GCA_963277665.1. Taxonomy (NCBI): domain Eukaryota; kingdom Viridiplantae; phylum Streptophyta; class Magnoliopsida; order Santalales; family Viscaceae; genus Viscum; species Viscum album. The sequence goes on from OY728159.1 coordinate 1,029,038,738, forward strand.
GCATTCTATGGTTCACGCCCAGATCGACTGTCATCACAGAAGAGTCAGATGCGTGAATTTTGATGGGATGAGTTTCACCATCCTCGGTGAGTGAGACCTCATGGTAGAGAAAACGGGTACTCTGAGCAGGAGACCACGACCTTTTTCTCACCAGTTGGTGAGAATGGCTATCAGAGCCATAGACACTATATGAACCTGGATCCCTACCGTTGTACAGGACTATATGGATGTTTTTCCAGAGGATGTCCCGTGACTATCTCTGATGCAAGAGATGGAATTCTGTATTGACATGCAGTAGGGGACTGCCCCGATATCATGTGTGGTTTATCGGATGGAACCCACAGAGCTTTGGGATATACGACTTTAGTTGGACGACCTTCATGATAAGGGATTCATCAGGCCCAGTTTGTCCCCCTAGGCAGCTCCGATTTTGTTTGTAAAGAAGGCAGATGGGATGTAGCAGTTTGGTTGGGGAGGCAAACTATACCTCAAGTTTTATCAGGTCATTCAAGACCGTGCAAGGAGATTATGAGGTTGCATACTGCCTTTCTTTACCCCAAATAGTTGGAGTGGGTACACGACATCTTATATGTGTTGTAACTGATGATATATGTGTGTGTTCCTACACAAATCATCAATTGAAGGAAGTCTTATGAGGGTGAACCACACCTTTGGTCCACATTCTTTGGCAGCATGGAAATATATAGGTTTCCATGGGGGCGAGAGATCTCAGTGTGGGATCAGTATCCTGATTTTTTTCCCTTGTTTTGGTTTTTGAGGAAGAAATGATTGAAGGAGGGAATAATGTGGAGACCTAGTTTTTTCCTAATAAGACTTTGAAATATTTCAAAAAATATTTCCAGAATTGGGCGCTGAGACGACGTGCAATTCTGAGGCCCAGTGTGCCTGAAAATAATTTTATAACAATTTTGAGTGTTGTAATGTTATGAAAGCATGATTAACTAATGAAAATGGGATATCACTTAAATGGTTGATGGGATTGGAAATCCAAGACCATGGTTGGGTCCGAAACACATTTTTTCCCTTAGAGGCGACATAAAATAAGTTAGTACAGGATGATTGGACCTCTCGCTCGTTGGCGGTATGTTAAATGGATAAATTAAATTATTAAGTTATTAATGTAATGGATAAAAGCTGAATAACTCATGGAAAAGGGATCAGATGAAAAATCTAAAGCCACCGATGAGCTCAAAAAGTAAGTTTTAACCTAGACAGGGAAATCTTTTTTTTTCATCGAGTGTTCGGCTTATGCACCATCATGGGAAAATAATTAAATGATTAAATGATTATTTATTTATTTATTTTATTAAAAACCATGTTAACCTAATTGAGAGTTATAAAATCTCATTTTTGAGGAATTCTCTCATAACCTTGGGATCACCAACAACTTCTATGCTCTCCTCCCAAAAACGACGAGCCTTCGGATCCATGTGGATCGAAGCGCAAAGAATGCAACAGAGCTCGACGAGCACATTCTCTATCGATCGATCCAATCTCCAGGTATCATTCATCTTTGGTGTTTTTATACATTTGATTAAACTTTAAGCATATTGATTTCATATTCTTCAATCTATGCCCCTGCACGATCCTTGAAATTGGAATAAACCGTTTCTTATCAGTTAATTAATTATTGATATTTTTCTTTGTTCATTATTGTTGGGATAATAAGTCAGAGCTAAGCAATAGCCCTGGATTTCGTCAATATTTTCTTTTGAATATCCAAAAATCAACTGTCATGCAATATATTCATGACACAACTGGTCACCACTGCGAGTTTAGAATTGAGAATGATAAATTGATCTAGGCATTATGCGGCGCAATGAATGGATTAAATGTATTTATGTATCGTATCGATAGTCTCTACCCATGGATCTGTGTAGATATGTGTGGTGTTTCACTAGAGATGGTGTAAGATCGTGTGATAATGGCATGATTGTGGTCGGCCTTTGATGGGCGGTGCGACACAGTATATCAGACGAGGGGAAGCTAGTGTTGAGGCTCGCGTGATAGGCGGCTCCCGGAGAGATGATTTTAGGCGGTCTAACACCATGAGGAGGAAGCTGAGTCGATGGCGTGAGCGAGACATCATAGGTAGGTAGTGTGGCTAGCCTGAGGTGAGGTGGCACAACAACCTGGATGTATGACAGCCTGGAGGCGTGGCAACACTTAGTCGGAGGTGGAAGTGACGGATGATCCGGTGGATGGCAGGACGGTGCGTGGCTGAAGGGCCGACAGATAGGGTTTACACTGGAGAGAGGCAGCGCGAAATTGGTGGTAGGAGATTAATGATTGGAGAGAGGAATTAGAAAGATTGAAATAATAATAAAAAAATAATTAATAAAGTGATGGGGCGTGATGGGAATAGAGAAAAGGCTTGGGGATGCAACAATTATGGTGGAGTGTGAGAAAATCGAGGAACATTGGAGAGAGAATGTGAGATAAAAATGAAGAAATAAAAAATTTAAAAAAAGACAATCAATGGGTGGGAACTACTTCGGCGTGAAGAAGGAAAGAGGGGAATGTGTGACCCCTCGTTCATATAAATGAAATTTATGTTTTATTTTAATAATAATATAAAATATTATTATAATTGTTTTGAATAAATAATCGTATATCAGTTATATCTTTTAACTGAGATATCTGTTCGAAAAACCATCAGTGGTAGTGCAACCATGACTTCAAGATGGATATTATGAGTCCAATATGGGATATCTTTTATGGGTTTGTGGACTGGATACCTAAAACCTTCAAATAATAATATATTATTATTATTATTATTAAATCATCTATCCGCCACAACTTCTGCGTGCGACATACGACTGACTTGCCATCATCAACGATGTGATCATGTCATTAATACAGTAGATTCATGTCTAATGTTGAATTTTAAATTCTGATTTGTGGCTTGGGACTTCCAAACAAACCAATAATAATATTATTTTTATTATTGTCATGGAATATTGCACGGGTCGTAACTATCCCATACAACATCGGATTGACGTGACATTAATGGAATTGTGAGCCTGAAATTGATGCATACTTTTTAGTACTAATTGTAGATGTTTAATCCAAAGTTGAGGTGTGAGTCCCACAAAGCTGGTTCACATGCATTACGGTGGAATGCAACTTTTTCACCAGTTTTCTATTCTGGGCGAAAGAGTCATCGAACCCATGTGTTTTTTTGAGAGGATCTCACTAGCATGATCTGTGCAATTTTTTTGGAACCATGGTGTGGGTCCTACGTCACGTCTTTCAAGCTACGTGTAGTGTTTGTGAATTTTTCATCAGACTTCTGTTCGGGGTGAATGAATAGTTGATTTGGCGTGTTTTTCTGAGAGCATCACGGTGGCATAGTTCTCCCGACCTTTTTTAGAACGCGGTGTGGGCCCCATGAGATATTGTATGGGCATAAAGCGGTGTTGAATAACATTTTCATATGGAGTCCGTTTCAAGCAAGTAAATAGTCTATCTTACGTGTTTTTCCATGAGGATTTCCATGGTGTAATATGTTTGGGCATGTGGAGCCCAATTAGAGATTTCATCAAATGTAGAAACATGAAAGGTCATTGGTCAGAGATAACTTTGACACACTCCTTACCAATGCATGGTGGCAATGTTAGTGACACCCAGTGATGGCACAGATAATGCAGAGTTATTAGACCAGTACCGGGTTTACCCTCCAGCGGGGCTGGGTAGTGGGTTACCCACCGGCGTATCTGGGTTTACCCTCCAGCGGGGTTGGGAAGTGGGTTACCAGTTGACCTTAGGGTTTACCCTCTAGTGGGGCTAAGAAGTAGGTTACCCGTTGACCTTAGGGTTTACCCTCCAGCTGGGCTGGGCAGTGGGTCCCCCGACACCCTCATAGGGTTTACACTCTAGCTGGGCTGGGCAGTGGGTTACCAGGTGACTTATTTCAGACTCATCCATTTCTATGAGGCTAGTCATTTAATTTTCTCCATGATTACTAGGGAAAGACCCTTGGATGTATGGTTCAGGGATAAGATAGCTTTGACGTGCAAGACATTAGGGCTTTGGTGATAGATATCCTTAGAACTGTTGGTGACTTTTCCTGGGCTGACCTTCGAGATTGAGATCCCCCAACACAATCATTCATGATTCTTTTTGAGCATATATATACATAAACCCTACTTTTTCCCACTCAATGGGCTCAGTTACTCTGCTAATATGAGGGGTGAAGACGTGCGGGGTATGCCACATGATTTTCTTGTCTAGCTCCTCTTGGTTGGATGAGTCTTCTTCCTTTCTCTTGTTTGGTTGAGCGGCACTCTATTTACTATAAACTTTCACTATTCATTTTTATGTCTACTACTCACCTGTTTAGTGCCACATTTGTTTCTCCCTCGAGCTTTCGGGGCATCCTATTGAGTATCTTTATACTCACCCATGTTGGGCTATGTCCGCACCTGGTGTGCCCTTGCAGACGACGGACAAGTCGATCATGACTACGAAGGATCATAGAAGGAACATGAGTATGGGCCGCATACTAGGGTCGCATTAGAGTATTCAGGTGTGGGACTCTCCAATTGTTTACTTTTTTTTAAATGTTTCTGGGTTGTGGCACTTTCAGTTTAGGCGTGTGTTTTTTCCTTTTTCTGATCTGTTACCTAGTTAGTACTTTTCGCCACATTATTTTTTCTATTTTGAAGTTGACGCATGACTGTGGTTGGGTTATAGTTGTTTGTCCTTTTGTTTTCATTTTACTCTGCACATTTACATCGAGTGGGTCGTGTGTGTTATTACTGGTACTTAGGCGATGGCCTCTCTGATATCATTACACCTTCGGCGCTTGTCGCCAGCCTCTGGCATATGGAGGCAGGATTTGGGTAGTTGCGGCTTGAGATTGGTAGGGTCGAGTCATGACATATATCTTTTATATCACCTAATTGGGGTTTTCATGTACTATTTCTCAAATGGTTTTCAGATTAGGTTGTTTCATATGGTTTCACAATATGGGTTATTCCATGGATATATATTCACCTGAGTATCTTTTTGTGTGTGGATATGATTTCATATTTTATCACTCATTCCTATCAGATTTCTGGAATTTAGAATATGAAATATCATTATGAGAACAAAATAAATGGTTTACCAAAATGATTGGATGTATGAAATTTATTGGTAACATATTTTTTCAAAATCAATAACAAATATACTCTCGCGGTTTTCTCTTTTATAGACTATGTGGTTGTATCCTATTGGGATTTTACCCACACCCTACAATTTCCATTCAGAGTTGTCAACAGTCATTTGAAGGACCCATGTAAATGGAAGGGAATTTTATAAAATGAAAAACTATTTTTCATCATTGACTTTATTGCAGGTTGGTTTAGAGACGACTTTTGGCAACATCGGTACATGATTGTCTTCCCATGGCATACATTATTGTTTACTCAGTTTGTATTTTATTATATGTATCTTTGAAGTATATTTTTTCCCATTGGTACTCTAATTTATGTAATGTTTTTTTAGGTGAGACTCTCATTGATCCCATTGTTTCAGCTCACCACACTCGATAGCTGGATTTAATGTTTGGTCTAGTAGACTGTGGTTTGTTCAAAACATGTCCCTAACAATTATATAAATATCCTAAAAATATCATAGGTAATAAAATATCTATTTTATCTACAAGGTTTTTAAATACGCTATACTATTTCACATAAAAAATATTATATTAATTAATTTTTATTAACATAAAATAAATGATCATATTAAATATAATGGTTATAAATATCTTTACTCTTGTGTGAAAGATAAAAAATTTCCTTGTATTCCATTCTTTATGTTTTTTGTTTTAGCCTTTTTGGTCGAGTCTTATTTGGAGATGGAGTGCCTTTGATGAGGAAAATAAAATACAGTTGCGGATATATGTTTTTTTAGATAATTGATTTTAGGAATAAACATATTAAATCTGTTAATATGATATTTTCATGATTTGGATGTCTTCATAGTTTGACCGGGGCATTGAATTGATAATGGGTTAAAGGTTATTTTTAGGTGATTTAAACATCATGTAAATATATTAAACGATTTGTAATGTCTTCCATACACATTTTATGAACCTGTACGGGGTGTAAAATAGATACGAATAATGTAAAAAATAAATAAAATTATAATTTTTTGGACATGTTAAATGTAAACTGAGGTGATGGTTTTTGTTCCCTTTAAGATAAATTTATTAATTATAAAATAGGTAAGAGCTGGGTAACATCCCAAGAATTGATTTTAATAGTGTTGTGTGTCCTGTTTTTCATTCCATCCACTGAATCCTTCCTCCTATCGACTCTACAACTTCTACAATGTGATTTTGGACCGACATTCACCATTTATAATTTCTTGTTTGTTCCATCTATACATGTTAATTATTTGTCATTGGTTATCCCTTCCTCTTCTATTGTTCTCTTTTAGGGTGGTGTAATATCGTTCCTATATGAATTGTTGGTTTTATTAATTAATTTTTGTTATATGATATCTTTTTTATGATCATAAACACTTTTTATTGTTGGATAATTTGTTTTTAACCATTTTTCCAGTTAAATTTATGGGTTCTAAACCTAAAACCTATGGTTTGATAATTAACAAGTATGTGTGACATTGAAATTACTCCAATATAACATGCACCAGAATGAATGAAATTATTCATTTGATTATTAAATGGATTCCCCTAGGATCCAATTGGTTATAGACCAAGGTTTTGGGTACTAGACTGGTGATATAACCATTGATTATATATGAAATGAATAATGGATTAAAGTGTGTATAGAATGATATGGGGTTTGGGTGACTTCTTTATAGAGAATCTAATTAACATGGAATTATTATTAAAATGACTAGCATGATTTTTGTTTCCAGCCAAATGATAAATGCGATGTTTAATTCAATGAAAAATTTAAATTTCTATATTTATTTATTGATCCGTATTATTTTTTATTAGGAGGCCCTTACTTTTATTCTTAGTGATAAATTTTGTAATGATTATATAGCGAGTTATGCCTATTTATACATGATATAATTATTATTTAGTGGGATAATACTAGTCATCCATTTTTAATTCATATATACCATGTTGGTCGTGATACATGTTGCAATGAATATATAGAGAGCTAGGGTAAGGGACACATTTAAAATTGATTTAATACATGGATTCTCCCTGAAATATGCTTAAATAATTTTATCTGATGGATGACAATAATTTTGTAATGGAAAGATTATATAGCAGGATTTACCCTATTTTGTTAGATTTATAGATGGGAGATATGGTTATTCATGGCATCGTTATGTGACTTTCTTAGAGAAAATCTGACATGGTACTGAAGGAGGATATGTTTTACCACTTTTATATTATTATGGTTGGAATGGTTATAAGAATTTCTCATTTATATTCTAGCATAGTATTGAATTATGCTTCTGTTGTATTAATTTAACTGTTGAATTAATTAATAATAATTTTTATTGTATAATTTTATGTGCTTATTTAGAGACTATTTATGTACAGATGTGGTGATGTCACCCTGATGAGTTATTCTGACACACTATTGAAGAAGTCATTTGGTCCCTGCGAAGAATACATCTATTTATGATTGGATAATTGAAAAGGGCATTAGTATTAATTATGACTTGATATATGGGATATTGTTTGGATATGGAACCAACATTGGGATTAGAAACCAATGAATTTTGAGTATTTATTTGAGTATTCAAATCTATTATTTGTGTTACATCTTGAAATACATTTAGTTACATTTCACCCTGTTATTACATTATCTATTTATTATTTATTTGGTAATTCAACTGGATTCTATTTTGAGGTTTTTGTTCTATATTGTATTTCTTGAATTATTTTCATTAATATAGTATTTATTATTATAATATTATTCTACCATGTTGAAACTCTCTAACTAGTGGGTACATACTACCCACAATACTTTTCTGACCCTTACATCTAGTCATTATCCTCTAGTATATGGTGATATGTGCTTATGGTCTCATAAACAACACCATTCAGCCATGCTAGAGAGTTTAAAATTGGGGGATGTTGTAAATTGTATCAAAGATCAAAAATGTTTTTTGTTGTGTTAATTTTTGGGAAAGGTAGAAGGAATACTATGATGTTTCAATAATTGGTACTGGGGGTTTTCATGGGAGTATCTGACTCATGTATGAGGGAAAATCAATTTTCCCAGGGATGGGATTTCATGTATACTATTTTCTTGTAACATTTGATGACATTTCACATTGGGTGACTCACACATCTTGTGAGCTTATTATACCATGGTGTTTTTGTTTCTTTAGATTTATACTCTTGGCCTGGTATCGATAAGGATGAATATTAATTTATTTTGATAGATATGTATGGATATATATTGAAATAGACTTTTCATGATAGAGATATATTTATTTCTTAGGATATATACATTCTTATTCTAAATATCTTATATGATACACACTATTTCTAGGGAATAGAATGAATATGTCTTTTATACAATGTGAATACACTTGTAAGATAGGTTTAGTGGGACCACTATTAGTGGTTATAATTTTTTTTAGATTTGGAGGTTTAATTATTTAATATAGACTATGTTCTATGGAGTGTATCACTCTTGTATTGATTGTTTTTCTTCCTCCTCATCATGGTAGGAATTTGAAGAGATGAAATTAGAATGCTCTTAATATAGCTGGACCAAAGCCTCTAGCTGTTCGGGAGGATCATATGGTAGTTATGTTTTCTGATAGCCTCCTTTGTGGTCATGTGATCTATGGAATGAATGTTTTTTCACACTTTTCTTTCATGTCATAACTAAATAGTGAGTTCTAGATACAAAATTTGGCTATGTTTAATGGGAGGGAGGCTCCTAGGTATCTGGTTTATGAAATGAGTGATTCTAGACGATCATAAAGAACATCTAGATACCTACATATAGGATAGTGGAGCTCTCTCAAATTATTATTCGAAGACCTTCCAATTATTGGTATTTAATTTTATATAATGTAGTTAACAAATAGGATATATCTAAAAATTTCTATGGGATGAAGTTACTAATCCATTTATGTCTATATACATTGATAGATGAAAAGGATCCTGAGTTAATCCACCTAACACGGGAGGGAATATTATTGCGAGACTATGCTGAACATTTCCTCGACATGCGGTGATTTGGACCATAAATGGTAGCTAATGAGATCTCCCATAATGATTTTTTTAGTATGGACATTTCAATGAAATCAAGTCACATTAGAAAATGTTATTTCTAAGAAGATTTGTTGATGTGATTAATAAAACACTCATCATCGAAGGGAATCTGAGAGTGACACCCACTAAATGACATATTATTTCAATAGGAAAAATTGGTAACCCTTTTTATAATATATAGAAGTGTCATTATGATAGTTTTATCCTAGGAAAAAAAGTCAGATAATTATGGGATCTGTGAATCAATCTTAGGATAGATTTTAATTATAAATCAATTAGTGTGGAAAGATTTCACAAAAATAGACTAAGTGATCATACCCTTCTTTGAACTGTCAACTTTGTGGGAGATTGTGCCACTTGTCGGGGATTTTTGGGGAATGTAGTAGTGGGGTAGTGATAGAGGATTATGATATGTATATGGTTATGGGAATTACTCAGTTACTCCTCATAATATAGATATATAGAGTTTCACATGACATTCATGTCATGATAGTTGATGTGGTTACCCTGGGCTGGAATAGAAGTGGCTAGCAAAGGTAAATCCTTATGAGAGTCTGGATGGATATTTAGGTTAAGGATCTGGTCATCTTCCCATTATATAAAATGCATCATCTATTTTGGATTCAAGAACATCTACTGTGATATTTATGATTCTTGTATACACTACCACGTTTTTATTTTTTATAAGAGTATCACATTCCTTTTTATATGATTGTTTAATAAAATGATTTGGATTGGATATGGAAATAATATATTTTGTTGGAGCATTGATACAAAATTGGAAGTCTAGTTAGATAATATCAAATGTTTTTGGAATTGATCACTATAGACTGATGGTTAGTATAGCATCCCGCCTTTTTATAACATAAAATTTCATTACATTACACAAAACTGAGGATCTTTAAGGTTTAGTGTCTTGGAAACCAGGAACATAAAACACGAAAACAACATAAAACATTCTTCTTAAACACTTGAAAGGATTATCCTTAAGTTCATCCTAGGTTCATTACTGCATCTCATAACCTGGGGACATACATCAAAAGAAAGGGTGAGCAGAAGGCCCAGTAAGGGAAACAAGAGAAACATTTAACATGTGAACTTGATGTACATCAACTATGTCATGAAAAAGAACTTTAAGGCATGAGAAAGAAATCACGTGGCATATCATAATAAAAATAACATATTTCATAACTTTAAGATGTGGCTAAATCATTTAACATAGACTATCATGAACATATCACCAAGGTCCATCCCCAAGGTGTCATTTGAAAATTACCAAGGTTATTCACCAAGATATCGTGAAAATTGTAATCTCTAGTGGTTACATCATTACCAAATGCATTGGAGTGCTATCAGGGCACACCCTTAAATTTTTATTTATCATCATGTGAGACACATATATCATCATAAATAGTTTCATAAACCACCCATATAGAATAAAATAAATGGGTTTCATTTCATAATTATAACGTTTCAAAAACTGCTTTAAAGACATGATCTTTGTGTCACTTTAAAACCCACGGAAGGGGAGAGCGGGTTTCATGTGTGTAAATACCAGAATTTAAAATAGAACATTTTTATATATATATGAATAACCCTGTAGAAATAAGATCTTTGAGTATTCACCTTATAACATAAAATAATTTTGAGAAAAGAGAGAGGCATTTTGAGATGAAAATTTTGCAGCATAACGACTATGTTTCGGGTTTTTAGGAAACATTGAAAAGAGAGGGGACATGGGTCAAACATTCATAAATAACCCATAAAACAGTAGAGGGACAGAATATAAAGTATTTGAGAACATGTTAATGAAATTTGAAATATATACAATATGATATGAAGAACATGAAAGGAAGACAAAAATAAGATTTCTCTTATGAAAATTTGGCAGCCCAACGACGTCACTTAAACTTCAACAAAAATGAATTGACGAGATCAAATAGGGTCTCTCATCATATGAAAATAAAAGATAAGTATGATATATATAGAGATCATACCCCAAAATAATACAAAAAGAACTTGAAATACTTGACATGAAAGTAGATCTTTGAAAAATGAGAAAGGCAAACGAATCCCTTAAAAAATTCGGCAGCCTAACAGCGCCACTTAAGACTTCAAAATACTGAATTGAAGAGATAAAATGGGGTATCTCATCATATGATCATAAAATATCAATATGATAGATATAGAGATCATACCCCAACATAATAAAAAGTAACTTTAAAGACTTGACAAGAAAATAGAACTTGAAAATGAGAAGGGTGAAAGAATCCGTTACAAAAAATTCCGGCAGCCTAACGACGTCACTTAAACATTCATAAAATGAAAAGATGAGAACAAGAGGGGTTCTCTCATCATATGAACATAAAAAGGAAATTTTAATGAATATAAAATAACATCCTTCAACATAAAAACATGGAGCATAAAAGGAATGACATAAAAGAGATTACTTGAAAAGAAAGAGAGAGGTCGGATCCCTTACCTTAAAACGTAACTCTTAAAACTCAAAGGTTTGGACCTTGAGGGTTTGGGGGAACCTTGGGAGGACTCATTGGGAGGTAAGGAGACCGAAACCTCTTTGATAATGATTTTGGAGTCCAAATGATGAGAGAATGACTTGGTATTTATTGGGAAATTGAGGGGACACGGCATTAATGGCCAAGGGACACCTCAAAAGTGGGTTTCTCAAAACCATGTGCTCTCTCAAGATATTTCCCATGAAGTTAGGCCACATGGGTCCCCCAATACAATAATTCATCACATTTGGTCGGACAACCCATAAAATATCTCATGACATCATCATGACACAGTTATGATGTCATTAAACATACCGAAACCCTAAAACTGTATTTTTACTATTTACTGAAAATTCAACTTTCTCAGAAAAATCTCAAAATTTCACCTTAACCATATATCGATGCTCTGATTACAAACATGAACTCCATTTTATAAAAATAATTTTCTAAATATTTTTAATTTAATTTTTAAATAAATACACTATTCACCGAAAATTCATTTTTTCAGAAAAATCCCCAAAAATTACCATAACATAATATCGACGATCTAAGTTCAAAAATGAAATCCATTTTATAAAAATAATTTTCTAAATAATTTTAATTAAAATTTTAATTAAAAAACACTATTCACCTGAAAAAACTAATACTTGAATAATAATATATGAAACCATTATTTAACCATTTTATTGAATCACATTACTTAATCAAGGTGCCTAGATTATATTAATGCTTTATTTAAGTGAGATTACTAATCCATTTGGTCATATTACTAATCCTAAGCTTAAAATCACTATTCATAATTTACTATTCATCAAAAATTATGTTGATCTTATTAGACTCTAAATTTCATACTGAACATAATTGTAGAAGACCATTTTTTGAAAATCATTAAACATTTTTAATTATTTAAGGTTTACATAAACATTTTTTAAAATATCCTTTTTCTAAAATTCATAAAAAATATGCATACTATATTTATCCGGTCATTTGAAAATTCATAAACTTCATCATAAGAAGAAATCAGAATTTTTATTTAAAACAAAGGATTACAAAAGGCAGTTACGGTGTCCTTACATAGCCCCTTATCACACCAGCATAGGACCTAAGTGTAAGGTGTTCTAAGGTGAGAGAATCCGAGGGAGGATCGACCAACATCGCACAAGTAGTAATTTATATTAGTTTGAACTTCTTGCGAAGGAGATTCCGTTCTAACTTCACACGATGAAGTTCAGCTTGGGTTTGGTCCAGAGCAAAGCCCAGTGGTGCTACCTCCTTCCCATGTTCTGTTAGATGGGCTTCGATTGGTCCAAGACTACTGGGTGAGGCCATCGAATCTTCTTTCTATATTAATTAACCAAGATTACTTGCATTTAGAGACAATAATCAAAACGTTTAGTTTCCAGTGGTCATATTGACCAATTGTTATATAACAGTCAAAACCCAACGGTCTCATTTTAATTATACTCATGTTATGAAATGAAACAGTTTTGTTGAGTATCAAAAATAAAATAACAGACAAAATTAGGAAACAAGATTTATTCAAAATTTTGTGTCATTACAGTTAGCATTTAATTTGGTATCATTTTATAATAGAAATGGTTGGATTTGATTTGAATCTTAGTATGGATTGGATAATTATATACTTGGTTGTTATCAGAGGATATTTACTATTCTATCTTCACATAGAGGATTCTATTCTCACCCCGGATAGTGGGATATTTCCGGTGGTTTTTTCGGATGAATTCAATGAAGATTGAATTTTGTTTCATGGATAATATAGCTTGTATTTCACTATATGATGATGGAAAGTAGCATGGTTCATTTCTTGTATTTTTAGAAAATATTTAGAATGTTTTTTTTATATTTTTATATGTATTAATACACTAATGATTGATAAATTTCACAGTTGAGTTGGCCTTGAGGGAAATCCCACTTTTTATCTCGCAATATAGGATTACACCACCCAAGTTTCATGAGTTGATTATTCAGATGGATCATCTTTAAGTTAATGTTTTTATAAAGCCTAGTACATGTCTTTATAGTTATCATGTTCTCCTCACCATGAATGATGATTGAACTTTCCTCTTATGTGTGGGTTTTCAGATATTTATCTCCATATAAATAAATATGGAATCATCATATGCACATTTAAAATCTAATCAATCAATTAAGATGTGATCATATATTTTCCTTGATTGATTTTTTTACCAGAATTCCATTAGTTGAGGCTACAATTATTGAACATACATCATAATTATTTTAATAGCATGTTTGGATTGTATCAGTTCATTGTGGTGCTTTCAAGTTTGACTAATACTGTAGTGGTATTCATGGCCTTTAAAAATAGGATCTTTCATCCTTTCATATATCAATTTTTGGTGGTTTTCATAATAACTCATTATTAGAATCCAAGATAGTAGACGATCATATAAAACATATTGGCATCTTTCTGAGTTCATTGAGATATCATCAGGTTTATTTCAATCTCACCATATGCATTTTCTAGATTGATAGAATAATCATCGTGGTCCATGACATCTCAACCTATAGAGTGTGAGTGGACATATAGATGATTGTAGCCATGGTATCTAGGGAGAATCCAAATAATGTATTAAAAATATGGATAATTCAATGTTAATTATGTAATAATTATTTCATTATCATGGACTTCAGAAATTTGGCCTCACCACTTTAAGGGATGAACAAAAGGGGGGATGTTTTTTCCATGTGCTTATGAGATAACTTTTTAAGAGATAATATCATTTATGTCCTCAGAAACTATACTCACATTTCATATACTAATTAAATAATATACCATGTACTATGACACATTCGTATTTGGAAGTAATGTAGTTTTGATGATAGAGGATCATGAGGTTTATTATGGAACTAGACAGTTAATAAATCATGAGAGAAATTACCATACTAGTTATTTTATATTATCAATAGGGGTACATACCTTGATATTCCTGATGATGTATATAATTGGTGAATGGTTTTTTCAATACAAGGACCATAAGTGACTCAGGAACATCTTTTCAAAATGAGAAATTATCTTTCAGTAGAGGTGGTAGGTCAGGTATATACAGTCATTCTACATTAAAATGAATTATAAACTAATAAAGGGAAACATTTTTGACTATGTATTGACCCAGTAAGTGAAAATATTGGTAGTAATGGAGTCTTTCAACATGTGATAGATGATTAAACTCTTTTCATACCAGAATATAGATGTTTAGTAGTCAAAGGGATGTTAACCCCTAAATTTGACATATGTTATACCCATGATTTGTTCAATATCAAGATATATATGTTATTTAACTTGATAAGCTTAGTTTTGGGATAAAGATTATTTTTTTGGGAGGCTCCATTATGTTGGTGTCTTGGATGTTGATATTCTCTTCTTTTCTATGGATTAATACAGGATTCTTATGGGATTTTATTGAGTAAATGGATGGAGGGTTACATGATTTTAGATGGTAAGTAAAAAAAATGTTTCATAATGATGTATAATGATCTCCATAGATAGTATAGGTGGTTAGGAATTAAGAAACATGTATCTTGAATTGTGGTTATATGTTTCACTTGTTAGAAGTTGAAAGTCAAGAATTAGTTTCTAGTGTGAAATTTACAAGATTTTCTCATTCATGAGTAGAAATGGGATGATGAAACTGTGGATTTTGTAATAGGATTACCAAAGACAAAACATAAAAATGATACATTATGAATGATTGTAGACTACATGATCAAGGTATATGACTTTTTTCTTATCATGGAGATCATCATAGTTGAGGATGTAAAAAAGTATTTACATAAATGAATTTTCTATGATAAATGGTGTTCTGGGGAGTATCTTCTCTTACCGAGATCCTCAATTTTCATTACCATTTTGGGCGGTTCTTTAGATTCCTATGGGATCATAGTTTAATTTTAGTATATATTATCATCCTTACGTGAGTGGTCAATATTAGTGGAATGATCATGTTTTAGAGGGTATGTTTCGATCCTATTGTATTGTTTTGGGTGGTTCAGGGGAGAATCATATGAGATTTATATAATTATTTAACAATAAAAACATTTACGAATATACCTAGATGAAAAAATCAATGGATTTCTTGCTGATTCCTTATCATTAACCTCTTTGATGGTTGTAGGTAGTAGACTTAGAGCTTATTAGCCCCCGTTCTATAGGAGGTACATTTTAGTATGTTCATTTAACTATGAGGTAGTTGTGTATTTCACAGAGTATGAATAAATCTTACATTGACCATTAGACATGACCTATATAGTTTGAGATTGGTCATCATGCTTCCATTTGGGTGTCTCTTAGGTTAGGGAAATTCCATATGTTGAAATAAGTAACTCTAGAATGTAGATATTTCATTATATTTTATATTGTGGATAGGTTCTGTCATGTGAAATGTTGATTATCTATTCTAAATCACTACAACTCTGTGTACAACGTTTTTCACATTCCATGCCTTTGGATATATAATCTACAAATTTTTCATTGGATATAAATAACAATCATTAATTGTACTATTGATGCATTCATTGAGGATCATATGATATGGATTTTTGACCATAGTTAGTAGTATGCCAAGGATATGACTATACCTCTTTTTGAGTGAAGTGGAAGAATAAGAATGTCCATGAGGACACCTGAGATAAGAGGTCTAATATGCAAGTATACTGTCCATACTTGATAACTTAGACACCATAGTGACATTTATATAATCTCAGGGATGATCTATTATATTGTTTAGTGGTTGTAAGATTGCATATTATTTATGTATGTCCATATTGGATTTTTTTATTTGACCAATAGTGGCTGAGTCTTCTTCAGAGATGAAGATCCTTATTTTGAAAAAATTAAATTTTTTTTGGGGATATATGTTTTTTTAAATAATGGATTCAGGGTATTTATATAATGAATGATTTTATGAGGTTTATCTTTTCATTATATATCTTTAGTGGGGTTTTATATCCTTGTATAGAAAATTCACTAAACGCCATCTTCATGCAATTTACACACTGTGTAAATGTACTGTGTGATCTGTATTATAGGATTTACATATTTCGTGAACTCTTACATGGTATAAAATGGATATTCATTGTGTAAAATGTACATGTCATGTAAAATTTCATAAGGGTAATATATAAACTGAGGTGATTGGGTTTTCGGTGTATCCGAATATATAGAAATATTCGACATGTAAAAGTGTTTCACACTATGTAATTTCATGAGAAGTCATTCTAACAATTCCATGTGGTTGATTATTCATTCCATGCGATGTATCCATACACCACTAAAATTTAAGGAGTCTCTTATTTAACTTTGGATCTCTATTCCCCATTTAGGATATCACATTTTTCTGATTGATCCCATGAATGCCCATGGATTGGGTTTTCTCTTTCTCTTCCATTTTTCTCCATCATAGTGGATTAATCTCTTCACCATGGTCATTTATGGTTTTGATATTATTCAATTGGTATATAATATATTTATTTTTATCATCTATGACTTAATTCTTGTGGGTGTATATGGTTCAATTTTTTTTGATCATCTATTAATGTAATGGGGTGTAAACCATAACAGTGCAGTTTGATAATTAACATGTATGCAAAATAATGAGATTTTATCAACATAACGTGTACCTAAATGAATTAAGTGATCAATTGTATTGTTAAATTGAATCCATTTGTATCAAATTTGGGGTTTGACCAAGCTTATTGTTACATTTTAGGTGATAAAACAATTTTTTAAGAAAGAATTGACAAATGCATTAATATGTGTTTATCATTATATTTGTTTTAGTTTACTACATGATATAGATTCACCAAGGATTGTATTCACTACTTGAATGACAACATTGTTATTAGTTAATGACCAATGAAAAATTAAATGACTAATTGAAGGAAAAATGGCAATTTTCATCATTATAAATTGACCCATTATGATGTGATACTGTGATATCCTTACTATTAATCACAACGATACGTTATTTAATGATTATATAGATGGATATTCTTAGTTATACATGTTTTATATCTTATATAGAGGGCTATTCATATTAAATCCTATTATGTTTCTAATATATAAGGTGTGGTCCCAATAGAGTATTTAATGATTATTCATTGTTTTATATGCATTGACACATGATGAAATGAATATTTACCGAGCATGGCCCTATGATATGGTGAAATTGTGATATATTGTCCAAAAACCTGACTTGTTGTTGTAATTATTATTTAATGTATTAGAACATTTTTTTATTTATACCTTGGAGATATGTTTATGGTTGGAATGGTTGTGTGATAGGCTCTGAGAAAATAATGAATGACATTAAATAAGGAAATTTTATCCACTGTTATAGGGTTATGATTCACATGGTCATGATACATGTTTATGGACATTCCATCATCATGGAAAATAAGGATTATATGGCATTAATTTAATTATTTAATTAATTTGAACCTGATTTATTTTATTATTTCATGAACATATTATCAAACTTGTTATGATTAGAGGTGGTGGTTCATTCCTACAATGTTATACTTACATCCTATTTGGTCCAACATTTGGTACCACTGAATATTACATGTCTATAGCATTGGACAAATAAAATGGACCTTTCTGTGGAGTTTTTAATTCTAAATGGGATAGAGTATAGAGACTACCCCGATAATGGCATCAGAAATGGGGAATTTTGTTTTTTTATTTCAGTATACAAGTCCTTATTTTTTATATATTCTTTCATGACATTTATCTACATTTCATCATTCCATTACATTATTTTTTTATTATTTGTTTTTGTTATTATTTTTCCATTATAGTTTGTTTTTTAGACAGTATTGTATTCTTTCCTTTATTTATGAGTCTATTATATTAATTGTTACAATATTTTTCCTCTATTTTTTAATTTTATAATTGGTGGTATAATATCTACACTATACATATCACACCCCATTGTTAGTCGGTATCATAGGGTGTATAGGAAGGCATGCTTGAGGTCTTGTACCTAACCTAATTCATCCATGTGATTGATTTCTATATTAGGGGATGGTACATTATCTCAAAAAAATGATAGTCATTCTTCTTTAAATAAAGACTTCACTAAATCCTATTTAAAAAAATTGGTTTTATTACCATAAATTTAACAAAATGAATTATTAATCATGATATACAATAATAAAATAAATCCTTGAAATATCTCCATTTATAAATTGAACTTATATATGAAAACATGTATACCCATGATGGAATACATAAGTTGTATGTTAATCATACTTATATAAATATATGCTTCCAAAATTATCAAAACACTTCAATGTTTCATGATTAATATAACTAGCATTTTGTTGGTTAAAATACATTATAAACATAATCCATAACTTCCAATACAAAAGAAATATTTTTATTCTAGATCATCCTTATTAATATAATATGTTTGACCATGATTCACTAGTATCTTTTAAGGTATATTTTCGCGATGAATGTGGAATTTTATTAAATATTTTATATTCTCCTTAATTTTGAAACTCGAAATATTATCAACTATTTTCATTCATTTAAAATCATTACCATGTTGTCCTTTCTCTAAACACATAAAACCAAACTCATTTTCCCACTATTTATTTACTAGGGGTTTTCATTCCACAACTATCACATGTTGTAAAATAATTGTTTTCATGCTTCCACTTATCCATTTTTTCTATACCGAGCTATTTTCATCTTAATTCACATTAAAGTAATAAAGATTTGATAATTCTCTCTTTTTTTATAGCACAACTTACTAAGTACCAAAAAGAATAAAGGGTTTTGTAGAATAGTACATATCATAGGAAAGTATTTAACACATTAAAAAAAGTGAAAATAATACTATGTGGATTACATGTAAATTATATATAATTGCATGCTAACCATTTGGAGTTTTCTTCATACTCTATTAAATTTCCATGTTCAATTTACAATATATTCAAGAATGTATCTCCATATCCGACCATTTCTTATAAGGAATATATATTTCCATGAAATTTACCTTAAGATCATTGTACTACATGATCACTATTTCCTCCTTATCCTTAATATTTTGCATCAACGACATCCATTGATCTTAAAATCCTATGTGGTGATAAATTACCATGATTATCTTCTCCAATTAATTACATCCTAAAGAAGGAAATATCTTATCTATATAACTTATACATTAATAAGATGAAATTTATTTATAGTTATATTGAGTTAAGGAGGTGTATCACACATTAAGTAGTCTAAAATAATAAAAAAACATGGTGAATCAGTACGATGAAACATATATTCATGTTTATAAATCAAAACCTATGTCAGCTTCCCCAATATTGATAAATTTTGATCAGATCTAGCTGCAACTCTAAATACATCATCATTAACATTCCTCTGTGGGGAATCCATACATAGAGTATGTGTATTTACTGGTTTACAATTCTATCAATGAGGAATCATTTTAAATAATTGGATACACTATAGTAAATCATAACATTATTAAATATAATGGATAATCCCAAAATAAGATAAATTCATAAAATAAATTGAAAATTTTAGGCATTTATAATCTTATTACAATAAAAACATGGTTATTGGGAATGTATTCAAATAATAAAAATACATACATATATTTTATAATGGGTTTTAATTAAAATATAAATTATCCATATAGACTACCAAGGATTTTCAAATTAGGTGCAATGCAAGGATAGTTGTTGTGAACAAGGTGAAAATAGGTTCAACTCCCAAAAAGGCGACATTAGAGTTATTAATATTAGGTTCAACTATTCCAAATCAATTTACACTTTTAGTATCAATAAAATAAATAATTATAGTAAAAAAATAACTTCAATAATAGAACATTTAGATGTTATTCATTTATTTCATAAAGAAATATAATTTTGTTATGTTCCCCAAACTATGTTTTTGTAAAAATAGTTCCCAAATATTAAATTAAACATACAATAACTCCAACTATAGTGAAGAAAAACCTAGTATGCCAGAATTGGGGGTTAATTTATTACACATGAAAAAAGTAAAATGGATTACTTCCCAAAAGGATGAATATTTTAGTATATCTTAAAAATTATATAATTATTTTAATTTCATGTTACAATTTTACACATAAAATAAAACATAGATTTTTTGTGTGCATGATGATTTCCTATAGAATATCCCTTCATATCAATCATAATATACATTCTAAAATCATCATGAAATAAATAATAAGATATGAGTGATATTTAATGACCAGTAAGGGTCTGCATAATATAGAATCTATCATTAATAAATAGTCATTATCGCCATGACATGGTAAATAACTCAAACACATTCTATTTAATAAATAACATTATCATGAGAAATAATATAGGGGAAATAAATTATAATAATAAATCCAATATAACTAATAACATGAGTTTGAAACATATCCATCTACATTCTAACTAATCAAATAAAAATTTGTTCATAAATAACTAATATAATAATGAGGGAATTATAAATGCTGAATAACATAATAATAACAATATGGACTGATTCCAGGACATGTTACAAAAATTTTGACAGCCTAGACCAAATACACAAGCTAGTTTGTCTCTTGAGTCGAACAGGTTCATTGAGTGGATATAGCAGAAATGTTCTATCATATAATAAGACCAATTATTTTTTCATATGAACGTGCTAAATCATAATCAACATTAACATTGTTTTTGAAAAAATGGAAATTGGAAATTTAATACATTCCCTAATAAATAATCATAACCATAAAAAATTCAACGTAATATAGAGAGTGGTATAAAAATAGTATACCCCTAGTCAAAATGATCACAAACATTCCATATAAATAATTAAAATTTACTATTTATTAAAAATTGGAAGTTACTGAAAAATGTGGTTTTTTAATTGACGAATAGAAATAATATAAAATTGAAATATAATTTTTTATATAAATTAACCAATTCACATAAAAAATAACTTTTCAAAACTGAAAAATTTAACAACAAAAATATTTTTTTTTCATTAAACGTATTATTGTAAACATGTAATGAAATAATTATCAAAATGTGTGGTCATGAAAGAGGTAATTTTTTTTACACACTGTAATAGTTAAAAAACCTTCCATTCATAATTTTATAAAATCATAAAAAAGAGCCTCATTAAAAAACGAACAACAATATTCTCATCATCCTATTTTGAAAAGAAGTCAAAAATTGAGAAAAAATATTAATTAAAAAATATTTATTAAAATTATAAAAAATAATTCAATATATTTTTTAGTATATGACTATCAAAAAAAATTATCGATGGGACATAATAAGCCGGTTTGCATAAATAATATTAATTTGGTCACTTTGGTACATAAAGTGAGAAAAATGACGGGAAAACATAAATTATCATTGAATTACAAGAGGATAAAACAACTCATGATTTTATAAAAATATATTTAATATGATCTCATCATTGATGATTTATTCATGACCAATCTCGATAAACAATAAGTGTATAACTTAAATCATTACCACCTTGGTATCTTCAAAATCATACATCTCATGAAAAAAATAACTTACAATGAAACATTAAATACTATAACATAATTGAATTAATGATATATTATATAAAAAGGGATATATATACCCCAAATAAGTGCTTTTATTGGTGAATAATACATATGACTCATAGATGTTAAAGTGAGATGAGGAACCCTTACCTCAGGCCTGATGCACAACATATGTTTCCGTTAAACTGATATAATAATTATTTATTCATTATAGATCCTGAAAATTATCAAAATAGAATATTAAATACAATATATTTTTAACCTATTGTATTTTATGTCACCTTTATTAACGAATTTTTGAAAAACCCATTATTTTAGGTGATAATTACACCATTGTTATGTATATTTTGTATTTATAGTTTAATTACATTCAAATTTATCATGGATAAATTATTTCTAGAGTTGTATACAATTTTTAAATATCATGTATAGTCATTTTTTTAGTATTTATATTATTCCATAAATGTTAGAGATGGGAATATATGTTAAATCGTTAATGGATACATTAGGTCATTCATATTCATGAACGTTGTTTCTATTTTTCAAAAAGAGTTATCATAAAAAAGATTAATATTATTTCAATATTTTATAACCATTATAATGTCAAATATATTATATATATTTATTAAAAATTTCATAATTACCCTCAATGTAAATATTATATGAAAAAAATTCCACATTGCTTCGTAGAGGTGGTAGTCCAGACATACATGTGATCGAAGTTATTGTTTTACAATGGGATGAAAGGTAAGGTGATTTAAGAAATATTATTACCCAATAAGTATATTAATTTCATAATGTAATTTACATATGTTAAATTCATCAATATTTCTATACATAAGAAGTGATGATGATAAACGAATTACATATGTTTGCGAGGTAGTAGTCTATCGAACATTCATTCGACAATTTTACTTCAAATTTGATGGAAGGGTATATAGAAATGAGTTATTAATGTAACGAAGTAACATATTAGTGCATAATATATATTGGTGATATTTTTATAATAGTTTTTAATTTTTTTTGTGTTATATTAACAATTAAAATGAAAATCAACGATTAAGAACATTACCTCATTATCTGAAAACCTATTATGTTGTATACCTAAATATATTCTAGATTATACTTATGGTAAAACCAAGGAATCAATAATGTGATTACTGATATATTGAAAATATTTTAGAATGGATATTATGATCCAAAAGGCTTTGTGAGTCTTAAAATGATAGTAGATGAAGTTTCATTTTATATATGTGGAAGAGGGAACACTTGAAAATTATGTATTGTAAAATTGATTTACACATTTTACACTTGAAAACATAGATCAAATATGTATATATATCAAAAATATTTACGATATATGGTTTAAATATTTCAATAAAGTTGGTATTTTAAATGTTTATAGGTAATTTTAATTCATATCATTTTTTATTAAACCCTGGAAGACAAATTATAAGATTAACTGTTAATGTTATCTTTTTTATAGATTCTAGTATTCATTATTACCAAAACATATGTTGAGCATGTTTTTAAATAATAATTCCTCTTATTCAAAATATTTATTATATTTAACTATATTCAATTCAATATTTTTTCATAATTTAATTTGAATTCAATTCTATAAGCATGATGATGAAGATATTATTCAAAGAAGAAGATTTCATAAGTATAGAAATTTTTAATATCTATATTCCACCTGAAAATGATTCAAATGAAAGAAATTCTATTTATAATAATATTATTTAACAACGATACCTCTAAAATCAAATTTAAATAAAAATGTATCTCTTAAATTCTATAAATTGAAAAGTGGATTTTCAATAGAAACACAGTGATTTCTCTATACGTCAAAAAAATTATCCTATCCGAAAGATATACGAAAAGACATATATAATAAGTTCAACATGATAATTTTTAAACTGTTTTTTATTTTTAAAAATTATTTTTATAATAGTGTAAGTTATTTTTTTCATTTTATTTTCACAATCTGTGATGAATAAAAAGTTTCGAAAAATATAGTTTTCATTAAAATTTTCTCGTTTTTTAAAAGGATTCATATCTTATTTACAATAATACACAATAGATAAATTTTTTGTATAAATTTTTAAACCATATAATTTTAATAATTTAATTATCTTTATTCATATCTACAAATATTACTTATATGTTATAACGATATAATATATTATAGTTCAATTATACATGGGGTTACATCTACATTATGACATCCTTGTGATTATATTTTAAGAAATATATTCCATTTTAAAATTCTCATTTTTTAGGTCATATAATATATCAAACAAATTCATTTTCATTTATAATTTTTGGTTGTTAGAGTTTACAAAAAGTCTTTAATAATACAAATAATTGTGTAGAAAATTATTTTTTCTAATAACTGCCTTCTTCTGAAATTTAATTTTTTTATTAAATGAAAAAAATGATTAATTAAGAAAAATTATGTTTGATAATAATAATAATTTTATATTTTTTTTATTAAATTCATAATAAAAATAATAATAAAATTTAATACTTCAATAATTAATTTTCAAATATAAAATTTGATATCAATATATTTTTTAATACATTTAAAAAATAGAATTTATAAACCATAGAATTATAATTTTATAAAATAAAGGTCATTTTTAAATTAATAATATTAACATTATCTTAGTATTAATTTTCAAAATAATTTTAAAATAATCTATTTTTTAGAGAATAGTGTTATTATTTTGATTTATAAATTCTAGAAAGTTTTTAATTTTATAATGTATTTAATAAATAAAATGAATACTTGATAGAGGATATAGATATGTAATTGTTAATACAAATCAATTACCAAATTATTTTGAATTTATATTATTTTTACATTTCTAAAACTCATGTACTATGTCATACTAAAAATTATTTTTACTCTTTAGTACTAAAAATTAGAATTTATATATTAAAAAATTTATTTTTTATTTTAGTTGAAAATTTATATAGTAGTAAAAATATATCTTTTCATTTCATGTCATTAATATAATATTACTAAGATTAATATTAATTACCTTGAAAATGGATAAGTAATTTTCTTTCAAAATGATTTGTATAATTCATATCATATTATTTTTATCTAATCAACCAAATAGTTCAAATTAATGTGTAACACCTATTGATTTTGTGAAATACTTTTTCACAAATATATTTAATCTTTTCTATATTTTTTGTTACACATAATACTGATTTTAGATATTGTTAAATGTAACACTAAGATTCAATCAATAATCATATACTATTAAAATATTATTATTTAAAATTATATTTATCTCTTGTATCATTATAAAGGATAGAATTAATAGTATTAATTATATAATGATTATTTATGGATTAAAAATGTATGTATAATGACTTATTTGGTGACCAATTAACCAAAAATAAAATAAATATTATTTGAATGTAATAGAAATACTTTTCTAAAGACATATTTGATAAAATCTACAACATTTTAACTAAATAAATTAAAAAAACATTTTTGGGGATTTTTTATAAATTTTTTATATATATTCACTAAATCAATTAAAATTCATCTAATAATTTTTCCAGATAAGATATAATATTAAATTCATTTTCCCACAATTTTTTTTTCACGAAAATAGTTTTTTCAAATTTGTAAAATTTTATTTAATAAAATAAAAACATTATTCAAAATAGTAAATATAATTTTAAAAATTATAATTTAAAAATTATCTTACGGTTAATTTATGAAAATTTTCTAAAACCATTCATTTTTTGATGAATAGATAAAAATAATGATATTTATTCAGAAATTTCCATTTCGACTAAATTATTTAAAAAGATAAATTATATTTTTTAATAATATAAATTATAATGAGTTAAATTATATATATTAATGATATTTACGTCATTGAAATCATTTTCATGATTACAGTTAATATAAATAATTTTAAACATTTAATGATTTTCCTATTATAACATAACATTTTTTTTCATACATGCAAGATTAAATTTAAATATAAATTTCACACTTCATTAGAAGTAATATAGAGAAATTTATTCCATATTTGAAATAACATAAAATTATATTATCTAATATGTTATACCTAATTTTGTATCTTAATGATCATCAAAATAATAAATATTATCTTCTGTAGTAAAGGTAAAATGGATCTACATTGGTTTAAAATAAATAGATAAGAGTTTAAATAACATAAAAAATGACTAAATTTATTGGATTTTCATATTTAGGCCCTTATATTTTTTTTCATGTTAATACTCCATTTTGGAGCGTTATTAAATGTTAAAAATATTGTTACATCTTTTTCATTTAAAAAAATTACAAGAATTCCACTGACAACAATTAGAAAAGGACACACCCTATCTCTTCTTGTTCAGACCACAAAAACATTTTTTTCTGACACTCCATGTAAAAATATCTTCCCAAAATCATTATTCCCATTTTAGAGGCCTATTTTTTAAGTTAGGAAATCCAACGATGGATTGTTTTGTAATAATACGCATAATAATCAAAGAAGAGGTAATGTTCTCCAATAACCATTTTTATATTATTTCTTCCACCAACATCATAAATTATTCTAAGACCATAATTATATAAAAAAAATAGATTAATTATTATACAGATATATTATAATTTAATGATAATTACCTCTAGCTATACCCATGTAAATCACATGGATTATAAAATTGTCATTTGTCTGTATGGAAGGTTACAACCTCCTAAATTGATTTCATTAATTCATCTATTAGAACATATTAATGTTGGATATGATGATGGATATGGAGTATTTATATGATATTTTTAACAAAATTATTACTTTTCATTAATTATATCATATACTAGTTTTTCACATTCTAGTCTATATGGGATGTGATAACGTCACTCAGGTGTACAGAAAACTACCGCCTTAATAAGAGATGTGATTTTTTTCACTAAATATTAACATGGAAGATAATAATGACAATGAATAAGAATTTATTTGTTGTTAATAAAATATTTATTATATTTATGTAATATTTATAAATCATGAAATATAATATTCCATTTTTTTCTTACCATTTCACTGATTGGGAGATAATAACATCATTTCTGTACATGTGGACTACCGCTTTCATGTAGTGATGTGAGGAACTATTTAAATTACAACTCAACATAGAATATATGTATAATTATGTTTTAATAAATAATATTCTATTTATGTTATTATAATAATTATTTAATGATACAATATTACATATCACCTTTCAATATAAATTATTAAAAAAATAAACGTTAATCATGCGTACGTATGACATATTGTCTCCATGATCATAAAATATATAATTTCTCAAAACCAACTCTCATGATTTTTATAAAAAGTATTAATTATGTATAAATATTATTATTATATAATGGTAATTATTATGGAGACTATAAAACCATGATAAATGTAATATAACTGAAAATTAAAAATCAACACACATATGAAAAACATAGTGAATATTACTTGAAATGTTATATTGATAAAGAAATTTTAATAAATGGGTAATAAATTACCATAAGTAAATAATATATGTTATATAATATATAAGTATGGTTTTATAAGATATCTATATAATAATATTATATAAATTATATGGGTAGTTCAAATGTGTACTAAAGAAGATGAGACTTAAGGTAAGGAATTTCTTCTCTTTCATTCATTAGTTGGAGACATATAAAAATTTAACAGAAGTTTGTTTTTTCTAGAGTATATTCTACTACAATGATATTTTATAAATTTAATATCCTCCTTTAATTATTTTAAATATTTTGTTTTTCGTAATTTTTATTTTTTTGTTTTCGTCAAAAGAATACTAAAGTGGTAAGAGATTTCGGGTCTCTTTTCAATTTCTAGAAAACATGTCAAAATTCACCTATACATTATTTTTTGTGTTTTATATTCTATCCCAATGAAATTTCATATAATCAATACCCTTATTTTCATAGTATTTATTTTTTCATTTTAATTTATTATTTATTGGGGCTTTCGATTCAAAATTTTTCTAAAATTGGTAAAGGGTTTTGTATAAATTAGCTTTTATTTAGACATATGTATTATTATGTTCATGTATTCTTATATAAGGTGTATAAATAGGAATAAAAAATTTAATATAATGAATTTATTTAATTTACTGTAATTTTATGTTTCATCTAATTTTATTCATCAATGGTGATTATATTTAAAATTTACCAATGAGTTATAAATATATTTTACAATCTCATAGTTTACCATTATAATTTATTATTGTAATTAAAATGATTAAATATTATCATACATTATAAATGTAACATTTTAATTTTAATCACCAATTATTATATCATTAAAATAAAATTTTCATTTAGTTTATTCTCTTCATGTTCTTATGATTTCGAAATAACATTTTATGAGGAATCAACATTTTTATCTTTTTTCTAAATGTTTTTTTGTATAATTAATTGATTTCTAAAAAAATTAAATAAAATTAAATTTATCAAAATTATTTACTTATATATATTTTTTTATCAATTTTATAGATTTATAATTTTTTTGGATACTAATTTTCATGCCCCATTCCAAACAATTCCCCATTGATTTTTTGTGAAAATATAAAAGGAATATTTATTTTAACACCTTAGACATGAAAAAAATTCCCCACCTTCATGAAATTTCACTTTTATTGAATCATCCATAATTATATATCACGGTTATTTTCAAACAAAATTCTGTTGAAGATTATTTATTTCAAAAAAAGGGTTTTCAATGAAATAATTTTTTACCCAAGAAAAGTTATAAATTATTTTTAAATACCTTTTATATGAATTAAACATTGTGTTCACAGGAAATGGTTATAAATATATTTATTGATTATTTAATTTTAAAAATTTATTTTCAATAACAACAAATTTTACATAAAAAAATTTCATGTGATATTTCAAAATTATTTTCCATATAAGATGGCATACATAGATATTTTTTATGAATTAATTGGTATATAATCCAAGGAAAATATTCTTTTTATTTTAATGAATGTTTTATGTTTTTGATGAAATCATGTTTGTGGAATATTGTTCTCTCCCATCGGTTATACAAGGATATAATGTATATAAAACCCATTTCAAATATATTTTTTTTAGCATGATATAGTTCATATGAAACCAGATTCATTTGTTATATTACGATGTGATGAAATTATGAAATTATAGGGAAGAATTTCACATTTATAGAGGTTATTTTATGATGAAATATATATTCACGCAATTGAATTTTAGTGTTTATGATATGATGAGTGTTTCATAATCTTATGGAACACACACATATTATATTCATTTTTTTGATCGGTGTTATATATGTCTTCTTAATATGCACTAGGTACATATTTGTATCACATTACATATAAAGGAGTAAAATATGTAGTGTACGTGGTTTTGTAACATACATTCTCTACTATGATGGTATTAGGAGTAAACAATGAATACTATGAAAGATAACATAGTGAAACCATTTGAATAGGATATCCATATAATTGATCCTTGACTACTATAGAAATCAATTTAAATTTATAATTATTTTCCACAATTCCATGTCTTATTCTAACGTTACGGTCAATTGTATATTATCCTTTGACATCAATAGGATTAATATCTTATAAACTACCAATAATTATTTTAGGACTCAAGGTTACAATTTTTTTATACAAAGCATGTTTTTAAAATACTATTCTCATGTTATCATACCATTTTATTCATGTTATTCTTATATACCTAACTTATTTATCCTTATTAAGAATCACCGCTGACCCTTTATTTTGTTTCCATTCCCTAGGTTATAATGAAATGTTATAAGTATATTACATTTATGAAGTTCAATAATGTAGAATATATTCATGGGAGGCATTTAATATTAATCACTAATTTAAAATATTGTGTACCCATACCCCAAAAACACTAAAATATTATGTCCCTCAGGCTTGTGTTTCGTTATTGTATTGAATATTCATCTAAAAGGATAATATATATATATATATGAAAACCCATGGTCTTTAATGTTTGTATAATTGGATTGTTTTACTTAACCTATTAATATTATTATGGGAAAATATTAGTGAGATCGTAAAGGAATGTCAATGGAAAATGATTAAGATTTGTCAAAGAATTGTAAAATTTAATAGAATTTTGGTAAAGGATAGAGGGTGTGATTTCAATAAAACATTCATCCCTATCTGAAAACTATTAGTTGGTGTGGTTCTATAACATAATTTCATTTGGGTAACAAATCTAAATAGGGATCATTTTGTTTGACTCAAACATCAACTAGTTAATGAAAAAATTACATTATGTACATATATTTTTCACTACCATGGTATATTTATTTGAACTTCATAAACGCTTTATGAACAATTATGACAGATTTATATAGACAAAGACTATAAATTTCCTAGTATTGAACAATGGTGTCATATATTGAAAATAAGGTGTCATGATTTTGGCATCATCTATGTTAATTAATCATAATTATGTTGTTTTCCACTATGATTAGTTATTCCCACACTATAATTTTTTTATAGTATGTGGTGGGAACTTGAAGGAACTTGTTTAACACATAATTTGAAATAAAATTGGTTGATGAGTCACCAAAATTGGGGGATGATAGGAGTGAAGTATAATATTACTATTCATCATTAGTTACCACAAAACATTATTAAGAATATTCACATTAACAAACTCTCATACTCACCAAATAAAATAACCATAGAGGTTCACTGAGAGTTTAAGTAGTGGAGATAATAGCGAATGAAAAATTAAGAATCTAATTTGTCAAGTATCAATGAAGAATCACTCAAGGGAATATATCGATGGAACAAGAAGATGTATGATTGTGGAGAAAAAGGGATTAATGCAAGAAATTTCCAATGTAAAATGAAAAGTTTAGTTCACAATATGGTTAGAAATCATTTCTCAATATGATATAATCAATCGAAAAATTATTTAAACGTTTAATATATGGGAATTAATATAATTAATGTACCATGAGAAAATATTCTGAATAGAATCAGTAAGGTGGTAAAATTAATTCTTATACTGAAAATGATGAAGCTAAAATTAATGATTTATCAATGGAAACATGTATTAAGTAATATTAAGATGAAGACAAGTTAATGGATTTTTTATTTGGGGAAATAGTCAAGGCATTTATGTATTAGAATTCCAAAATTATATTATATGATTATATGTATGTATTTTAAATAAAACATTTTCATTAAGGTATTAAAATAATATGTTTAATGGTACTAATGACTAAAAATGTATTTTAACATCAAGGTTAAACATTATGGAAAATGAATGATTATATTATAATTAACACTAATATTTTCTGTGTGTTGAAAATAATTATGTATTGTTTTTATGGATATATTATTGATATGGATAAAGTTATTTTTTTAATGTATTCTGAACTGATTAACGATTTTATGGACAAAGTGTTTTATTATATTAGTGATTGAGATTACAATATGTTTATATTTTATGGTTTTATCAGATAATATATGAAATAAGAATAAAATAAGGATGAATATATATTCTTAAAAAGGATTTATGGAAACATATCCTATTATCATGTCTCAAGAGAATACATGATGTAAGTATTCACATGTTTGGTATTTCTCAAACTACAACCACTTTATGAAACTTAATTGATTAATGATATATTATCTTTGGAAAGTAATAAGACATATTTCAAAAAAAATATATTTAAATCATTGTATGTTACATAAGGTTAACCATTTAGGACATTTTTTATGTTTATATTTGGATGAGTTTATAGAGACTAACCTACAATGTGAATTTACAAAGATTTATTGATATTAGTTAATAGGTATTAAATTTATGTAACTAGAGAGAAAATGATTGAATTATCATTATTTTGTGGATTGAATTT
This sequence comes from Viscum album, assembly GCA_963277665.1. NCBI lineage: Eukaryota > Viridiplantae > Streptophyta > Magnoliopsida > Santalales > Viscaceae > Viscum > Viscum album. The sequence continues at coordinate 1,029,071,016 of OY728159.1, forward strand.
ATTTATTCCTACATAAATAAAGATTCATCACTTAGTGAAAAAAATTCCATGGAATTGATCATGGAACAACTGAAGGATGACATTATGCCTATGGAATAAAAATATTTCAATTGTGTACATTGACATATATTATCAGTATATATGGGGAAATAGTTATCCAATATTAGTAAAACGATATTGAAATTAAATTTAATATTGTTATCCTAACTTATTTTGATATCAAGGAACATTATATCAACTCTAAATATTATGTATTTTGTTGACATTAACCTTATCTAGATCACCCACTTTCATGAGATCAATGTTATCTATCACTCTTCGTCATAATTTGGACATTATTTTTTATACTATGTACATTATTTTTTACTTCCTATCTATGTTATCCTATTTGTAAATATAATATATGTTATTCTAAATGACTTTTATACATACCATTCCCCTTTTTCAAGGGGGCGTTTATTAATTCTTTTTTAATATGTGGGTTTCTATTAAGGAAATATCAAATGTTAATCCATTAATGACCGCTATTCATTTTGAGTGAATATTAATTGTAATGGTGTATGAATATAACATCCAATTATTTAATGAAAATTTTATTCAAATGAATTAAATATTCTTGATAGTTTTTGTTAACCATGACATTGATTGTAGCCTGGGTTACACAAAAAACGATTTTTAAACAAAACACTACATATTTTAAAAATAATACTATTTAAAATGGTGGTTGTATTCAATTATAATTGAATGTAGTGTATAAATAATATTATCTAAATTGAGATTATATATTGTTTATAAAAGTATATATAATAAATTATTTTTTAAAAAATTAATTAAAAATTGAAATAAATACTATTTTAAAATAATGGAAATATTTTCCTAACAAGAAATTTTATAAAAAACTACATAATTTACTATATTTGTTATAAAAAAATTATTTGAATTAATTTAATATAATTTATAAACTACATATTTAATTAAATAATTAACATTCATATTGTTTTATTTTCTGCACATAAGATAAGAAAAAATCCAATTTTATGATTAAAAACCATATTTTTCTTAAAAAATTGATTGTCACCATTTTAAGCATATATTTTAAAACAAAATTTTTATAATTTAAAAAATTATATTATCTAAATTGATGTTAATTTTTGAAATCATAATGTAAAAATTATATTATGGGTATGTTTAAAATATTTTCTTAAAATAATTGTTTTTTGATAAATTATAAATAATAATAAATTTTAATTCAAAGGTAATGTTTAGATTAAATTGTTTTAAAATTAAAATGTTATTTTTAACTAGGTTTATTTTTTAAAATTGTTAAATAAAATATCAATTAATATAATTTATGTCTTTTTAATCATATTAATTTTGAATTTTGGAAAAAGAAATACTGTAATATTTTGATCATTTTTTTATTAAAAATAATTATTCTCATCGCATATGCAAGATTTTTTTTTAAATAAAATTTTATAATCCTCTAAATGGAATTTGGATAAATAGACTCTATATATTGATTTCAAAAAAATTATGTTATATAATAATATAAAATTAATTATTTACCATAATGAGTATTAGAAACAATAAAAACTATTTATCATGTTTTAGGAAAATATAACTTTATCAGGGAGTTAAATAAGAAGGGTAATGGTTAAAATGACCTAAAAACTATTATAAGATCAATTAGAATGAAATATTTAATTAATATTATGTATAATTCTCTATTATACTTTATTTTTTATTCTTTTTACATTTGTACGGAATGTAGAAACACTTTTATTTTAATAACAATTCAAGTGTGCCACTCACCTCACTTATAATAGTACACATGAACTCCTCTCGTATTTATAAATATAAAATATTTTGGATCATACGATACCTATCCAAATACATAGCCTTATTCCATAATCTCATTATATAACCCATTTATTGTAGATACTCAATCATGGAAGGCTTTTGGAGAAAAAATAAGGACACCTTAAGAAATGGTATGGATCTTAAATAAAAATTATTATATTATTTATTCCTATGCCTAAATAAATTATTATGAAAAAAATATAATATAATATAATCTATATCTTAATTATTAAAATAATCATGTATTTTAATCTAATTACCTAAAACTTCCACCAGGTCAATCAAATGGGTCACAAATGATCATTCATTTATACGGTGGACTACCGCCTCATGAACATATATAACTTTTTCCATATCAACATATTACTGTTGGGTATGATGATCGATATAGTAAATATATATGATATTGATAAAATAATTATATCCATGGAGTAATTTTGTCATATATTCCTTTTTTTCTATTTCTTTGTGAATATGATAACGTCACATGTGTGTATGACAACCTACCATGTTGTGAAGCTATTAGATTCATTTTTCACTGAGTCATTACATTGAAGAAAATACGAATAAATTTTTAAAAACTATATGATATAAATAAGATAATTATGATATTAATTACCTATTTATAATTTTTAAAATAGTATATATCATTTTATTTCTTATATTTTTACTCACTGAAAGATGATTATGTTTTTCATGTATGTGTGAAACTACCTTCACCATGTAACGCAACTCTTACTTTTTGTCACACAAAAAAATGGATGAATTTTTTATATTTAAAGAATATATATATTATATATGATATTATTATCATTATTTAATGATAAAATATTATTTAATTATTTTTAATAATGATTGATGAAAATGTAAATGATACTCATGCATACGTATGACCCAACATCTCCATAATCATAATGTACATCATTTCTCAAAAATATCATTCATGATTTCTAAAAAATTTATAATTTAAGTGTAAATAATATAATTCTCTCATTATTAAAATTCAGGTTGTTATATATCCCAGATCAATGTACTATGAATGAAAATATCAAATCGAAACATATTTAACAAACAAAGAGGTTGTAACTTTAAACATGAATTGAACAATGAATTACTAATAAATGGTCAATAAACAAAAATAAGTAAATACAATATGGTATAATATATATAATTTATTTTATAAAATATATTTATAATAAAATTATATTTAGTATATATGAGGTTCGAATGTGTATAGATGAAGATGATACTTAATATTGAGGATTTTTACACTCTCTTATATCTCTATCTCACATATGAATATTCATGACTCATTTCATTGATGTGATTTATATAATAACCCACTGAAACGTTATTCTATGAATATCAAAATTTTAATGATAATAAATTTTTCATTTTATTTTATTATTTTTTTGTTTTTATAATTCAAAATATCAGTAAGGTGGAAAGTGATTTATATTCTTTCTTGTATTTCTATGAGAAATATGAAAATTCATCGCTCATTTATTTTATATATTATATATAATCCCTCTTTGAAATTTTATATTATTAAGAAGTGGAGATAGAGCAAAAGGAAAAACCCCCTCTGGCAAAGCTCGACGACCGCAGTCCCTACGAGAATCCAAGAATCTTGAATCTCTTCAAGTATTTCCCGAATCACGTTGTCTGCAGGAAAGAATCAGACACTTTGAAATTGATTAAAGAGCATGTTGACGTGAAGATACTTTCATTCGCGGATCTCTCTAGAGTATCTCTTGCTTTTCTGAAAAAAATTGTTCCTAAAAGAATAATCTGTAAAGGTGCTACTGCGCATGTATCAGCTTTAGATGGTTCTGTCTTGGAAAGAATTGAACTCTGTAAGAATTTCTTTATCTCTCGTGTCTCTTTATCCAAAAGCATAAAACCAGAGAAAGTGGCATAATTAGTTAATCGTGTGTCCAATATTTGGGGATTCTCTGATTTCAAATATGTCTCTATCGGTCATGGGTTCTTTCATTTTCTATTTCCCTCTGTGGATCTGAAGAGTAGAGCATGGAGTTATGGTTCAATCAACCTTCATCTGGGGGTTATGAGATCTCATGAATGGAATTTAAACTTTAACATCAATGATTTTAAAGACACATGTGCTCATGTCTGGATTAAAATCTATGGTCTTAGCTGGGTGCTATGGCATCCGACCATCCTATTTGACATAGCCTCCGCAATAGGTACGCCAATTAGAATGGACATAGCCACTAAATTGGTTAGTTATGGACACTTTTCCAGAATTTTATTCGAAGTGGACTTACGTTCAAATTTAATGGATAGAGTTGTTCTCTCTACACCTCATGCTGAAATTAGTCTTAGAATTTATTATGAAAATAAGCCTCTATTTTGTGTTTCATGTAAAATTGTTGGACACACAAAGGACAATTGCAGGTGAGAACTTCACTGTACCAATTTCCAATTAAATGGTCATGACACCAATGATTGTTGAAAGATGATTGGTATACTTCATGAATCAACACCTGAGAATCCGTCTGTTGACCACCCCTTGGTGGTTGCAGCTACTAAAACTGATTTAAAACAGACCAAGGACCATCTGGGTGAACCCTCAGTGGATACTATTGCGCATGCCTCTGATTTGAAGCAGCAGAATTCCATCGGTGGACAATTGAAGGAACCTAATGATGTTGGTTCTTCTCACATAACAAGAAGAACAGGAGCTTCTGGCTCACATAAAGTAACTATCTTCCCTGACATTTCATTCAAAGAGGCATTGTCTAGAAATTTTAAGAAATAGGATGATGATAAGAATTCAGGGGATTCCCACTCAGATTGGGAGGCCTCTGCTCAAGAGGTCGTTGACTATAATATGTGGTAGGAGCAAAAACTAGTCTACTCAAAGAGAAAAGTTAAATCAAAATTTGAATTATTACCCATTATTAACTTTTTAAAAAATGTTTTTGAAGGAATATTTATGTCATTTTCCAAAAAATAACCATTTGAATATTACAAAAAAAGTGCAAGGAATATTTTTGAACTTTTTTGGAATGAATGAAATTTACCTTAATCATTTGATTTAGGACCCAAATATTCATTTATAAATTTTGATATTCATTTTATAATAAAAAGGATTTCAAAATTTTATTCTCATGTTATGATTTTTCATATCACTTATGTACCCATATTGATATGCTAAGTTAACCCTTCCTTATGTTTCCCTTCCTTAGGTTTGGAAGAATGTTTTACAGGGGGGATTATTTTTATAGGGTACTAAATGGGTTGATATTTTTTTGACTACTTTGATAATATATCTCTTAATTAGAAGAATTTTTATCTACTCTCCAAATACATGAAACTATCAATGTCTTTATGAAAGTGTGTGTGTAATTTATTTAACATTCATCAAAAATATTTAATATATATCTTTAAAAATAATGGGATTCTATATTATGTGATGAATATATTGTTATGATCAATCCTATATATAATTACTTTAAAAATAATTAAACTGATAATTAATAATAAATTATATTAAAAACACGTGATGGTTAAATGTTATTATTTTACCAATAAATTTATTATAATTTATATTTTTTAATTCATTAGATTATTTTCTCTTATATTGATATGAAATTATACTTAGTGGATATTAAAATTACGTTCAGTATATCCAATATTTTTAGTATTTGTTACCCCAAATTTCATTATGAAATATTAATTACTTGCTTAAAAGTAGTTAACAAGATAAAACCAAAACTGTATAATATAAATTTCAAATGTAAAATGGTTGAAAAATGTTGACGATCAATCTATAAATGTGTTTTTGAGAATTTATAAGCCAAATAACACACAAAAATAAATTATTTATAAATTTTGGAGTAATTTAATATAAGATACATTATTTTATATTTATATACAAACCCATCCAATTTAATCGTCAATGTTTAGTTTTACTTTACTGGAATTTGTAATGTAGTTGTAGAGTGGTTAAGAGTTTTTGGGGCTTTCATAGAGAAAAGGTCCCCTTTTTGGGAAGAACATCGGAGGAACATGGTTTTCACATGGTTAGTTCTATCCATAACCCAATATATTGAGAACCATATGGATATTTCATGGTTTTTCAAACAATGTATCCCATGAAAAATGTAAATAAAAGAATTTTTTGAAATATTGTAGATAGGTTTCTCACATGTTATACATGGTTAGACATAACATTAACCAAAAATTGTGATGGGTGTCTTCCTCCAATAGTGTTGCAACATAGTGAGTGTACGATTTCTCAAATGTGGGTCCAAACCAAATTCTTCTTCAACATTTTTTTTTTAATTTACATCCACCCAACATAATTTAATCATAGAAGCCCCTTGATCATTATTTATTCTCTAGTATCCAACTCTAACGTAATGAGATATCTCATAAAATATATCTAGGTAATCACTTTTCTTTCCCATCCAATCTATGATGGGATCTTTGAAATTCACATTTTTTAATCCTTATTAATGCTTTAATCCATTGGATTATTTTCTCTATTTATCAACCCACCATTATTTCTACTTATGTGAATGGTAATATGGATTATTTTTATGGTGTTGTTTTTTTATTTTCTCTCATTCTATCATAAATCTAATCCCAAAACTAGATTATTTTTACTCTACCACTATATGGATGGTGGTATATAAAATTTCCCTATAATGTATCACAATTTATAAATTTTCCACTATTCCTCATTCCATAATCCCCACAAACTGCCACTAAATTATAAAATCTATTTGTTTAAGAGTGGAAACTTTATCTTTGACAATATTTATGATACGTTTTGACTTTTTTTATTATTAAAACCATAGTAAGGATCACACCTTTTAGAGATTAAATATAAACATGAACCATGGACACCCTTTAATCATGATTGAATGAAATTAAAAATATAATTTGATTATCTTATAAAAAAATAATTTTGTGACAGTGTGGAATGTACCTTTCACATGGATCACTAATTTATACATATATACTACATAGAATATGATAACTCTCTAAGGAACATTTAGTAATCATAAATGATAGGATATGTTTTGAATAATTGTTTTTAGTAAAAGGGGCATTGATTAAAACATTGATTTTGATTTTTTATAACTGGTTACAAATTATTAGAATTTTTTTTATTTAAGGAGTGTTTATACATGAGACAACCTTGTATTCCTGAAGGCATTCTAAGGGAAATAATAATACACCAGATAAATTTATTTATTCGGTCTCCATGGGACATACCCAACATGGAACTAGGTCATATATATTTTATATGAATGTTTCAGTATAGATCTAACAATTTGTTAAAATTAAATTTGTAAATTAGAATTATTTTTTACTTTCTAATTAGATTCATATTTATTTCGTCGGACCAACAATGGCTTGGACCATCACATTGGTGTCCAATGAATAATAGTATGAGAATTACATTGGAAATACTTCATAGACATGGTTTGATTTTTTTTAGTTGAATACAATGTGTGTATCTCTTGGATTACAATTAAATTATTTATCTTGTATGTGTCGATAATTATGATAGCTGTATCAAACTCTTATGTTCATGGAATCCTTAGTTTCTATTAGGGTTTTCAATTAATATTATTATTAAATGATTACACTTTTCATATTAAAGGGACATAACCATTTATATATCACCAACATAGAAGAATATGGATTTGGACAAGGAAGGATTAGCTTATATTGAATTCCATGAGGAGTTTGAGCATGACAACATATTAATTCCATGAATTTTTTTCCAATTATTCTTAATATACCTACAATGTGATACATTTATAATAATTTATTTTATTATGAACACTGTTGGGGGTGGTCTAATTTGTTTTACCAACACCCTATCCAGGCCATGATTTGGTTCCCATAAATACTTCATGGTTAAATGAACTGATAATGGAATGCATCTTGATCTAGATGTTTAATTTCTATGATATTATAGGGTATGTGATCACATAATTGAGCTTATACATAGGGTTTTTAGGTATATGAAATTTATATTTATGTGACTTATAGATGTGGTATGTATTGATGTTTGTTTTCTTCCAATTTTCATATAGTATCATGACATAATTATCATCTATATATGAGAAAGATATTATGTTTTAACTTCAATTATATATATCATGTTTGGATAAATTAACTACAATACTTAAATTATTTTTTATTCTTCACTAACTTTTATGTGATAGATTCTAATATGCTACACCCAGAACTAAGGGAATAGTCTCCATATAGGCACACACTAGGTTCTGATTTATAGTTTGGTGCCTCTGGATAATGGGGAGGCACACATTAAGCAATGCGGGAAACTAATTGGGGGAACTATTTAGAAGCACATAGGTTGGGATGTCGCAAAGTGGTATTAGTGGTGTTTTCCATTTATCTCTTACTATTTTGGGATTGTATATTTGTGAATATAATGATTATGGTATTTTTTAATGATAAATTTATTCGTAGTATCTAATCTATGCATAGGGGTAATCCAAATTACCAATGATGGGATTTGATGTTTCCATTTTAACTTATTATAGTTATAGTAATTCCATTATTGAGTGACTGAAAAAAATTATGAAATTTTTTATTATGGTACATTTTATCATTTTTGTTATCTTAATATATGTTGGGGATATTATCACATGAATAATTATATACACTTGAAAAATCACATTACATGCATATATAATTCCATATTTATTGTTTTTCATACAGTGCCTATGAAATGTGGAATATCTTGTCTTCTATGTCTATTATCATAAATTTTTTTCTTTAGGGATAATATTAACATGACTAATCAATTTCTCTTCATCAACCAAATTGGTGATTCCCTTTTAAGATGTGGGAGGAACCTTAACAAACCAATTATCACATATTTGTGATGTGACTCATTGGTAACATGAGAACAAAAATTAGTTGGATAAAATTACATGGATTTCAATTCCAATTTATTGATTTTATGAGCCTATAGGAATTTGAATAGGTGATTCATTTAATTACACTATAAAATAATTAATTTCGGTCTCACATAGATTCATTTTCAACATAGAAAGAATAGAACATGGTAATTTTTTAATGATGGAATCATATACTTGTAAAATACATTAATAAACGCACATGTGAGATGTTGATTTATAAGATCAAATAAAATTGTATTTTATCGAATGTGGATGCCAATAATAGAATTATATTTATTTTTTCTATAACATGTAATTGAAACATCATATTACAGAACCACTATACATAAATCATATAACCTAACTGATACATATAATGTAGAACATAGATAGATTGTTTGGTAGGTTTTTCATTATGAAACCTTATTATTATTCATATACCATTAGAAAATCTTTTTTAATTTATAGTTTTTATAGGTTTTTTCATGGAAATTTGAGATATATGTCTCAATGATAGCCTCAGTTTGAGTTCCTGGAATGTGGAGATGATCATGTTCTTAATTTTGTGGTACTTAAACATCCAATTGTGTCACCATAGGAACATGTAGTTATTCCTCAAATTATTCGTAGAATGGAAACTAGTATTTAGTTTCATGAAGATATTGTGCGGATTATGTGGTCTATGAAGGGATCTATAGGACCCACAAAGACTATGTCATAAAATAAGGGTATTTGAGTAGTAGTGACCACCTTCATTCTCTTGGGAGGGTGTATTTTATGTTGTAGAATATTAGTTAGAGGACATATTATATATCCCTAGGAATATGTAGATGACTCGTCAATGGTGGTTCATGAAGCCTTCTTATATTCTTATGTAGCTCTTTAAATCACTATTGTGTTGTACAAAATCATGATTATCATTATGTTGGTATTGGATAGGTATTTTTCTAATATCAATTAGTTGTTAATATTCTCCCTCATACACTAAGATCCAATTGAGTGAGAGAGAAAATGATCCTATATTAGGTAACTATGTCTGTTATAGATTATTCTTCTCATTCCACATAGGTTCAATGCATTAAACTTACTTCATCTAGTGTTGATTTATATACAGGGATATTTTTTAAGCTGAGTTCATGTATTCTAAACGATCATCTATAAATATCTTCCAGATTAATATTTTCTGAGATTGTGAACAAGGCCCTTATTACCAAGATAATTTTCTAATGTTAAGGGTATATGGTCGGGTGGTTCTATACCATGGAAGGATAATTTTTCTAGTGGAAATAAGAGTATTCTTGAGGGTTCTCGATGGATCAATTAAATCCTGAGTATTAGAATGGGTAGAGAAATTTTATTACATTTGTTTGAGATTTATGGGCATATAAATACTCAGTGTAAGTGAGTCCTAGTTGAGAGCCAATACAAGGGTAAAATGGTTTATCTTAAGAGATTCATCCAATCCTTCCCATATGTTACTAGAAGTAGAAGATGAGAATAAATTCCACCTTATTTAGTATGATTAGAAACACCACACTCTGATGGGATTTTGAGTACCATTTTAATTAAATCCCTTAAAGGTGGATGTGTTTATGTAGCATGTAGCCATTATGTGATGTGATAGTTGATATAAACTTCTAAGAGTGGTGATTTTGTGGCTTAAGATTCGGGATTCATCCAAATTCTTTCGTACAACCTACACTTAATTAATTGTACATTAGACCGTTTATAGTGAGTTGTAAGATTTAGTAGATTCCACTTTATTATATTCTTTACATGAAACATTATCATAAAAAAAATTATAATTGGTTTTCTAAGTAAATCCTTATTTTTTATGTTTTTTATTTTTTTGGAATGCTGAATTTCAACACTATGTTGGTAATTTGATTGGAATGTGTATTCTAGTGAATGGAATGCCCCCGAAGGTTGAACACATTAATTTATTTTGGGGACTCCACATCCTAGAGATTCTATGATTTTGAATCACTCATGTAATTCATTAGTTTATCCCCTATTATGTTTATATCAATTTATATCACTGAATGGTATTCATAAAATAACCAGTGGGATATACGTATATTCACAAGGGTGACTGCAATGTCTAATAATGTAGATATGGACCCATTTATTGTGCACTGGGTAGACTAACATACCATATCACTAAAAAATACAGGAATAAATAGCGTAAAATCAATAAAATAACTCTAAAATAATAGATATTTTTACATATTTCTTATTTGATGATTTTTATACAAAACTATATTAGATATAGGTAGAGTTTACTATTGATCTAGTTTTCATTTCAACACAGGTATCTATTTACCATTACAATATTGCTACAATTGTGTTGATGAATATCAAGAGTTAGCTTTGGGACATCGATGCTAAGTGGTTCATTCAACAATGTACATCACCTTGGGGTTTTACTTTGTTACTTAAACCAAGATAGAAATCTCTATCATGGCTAAAACAGGTTAAAGAATAAACTACAATCATGCCTCACCATACGCTAGTAGCTCCCAACTATCTGTGATGGTGTAAATGACACAGTGGAGAGACTATAAACCATAGTATACATTTGTGACAATAGTTAAAAAAATATCAAATTACCCTAAATTGTGTCCATATTAAAATAATTTAAGATAAAATTAACAGTGATGCTACATGATTAAACAAAAAATATGAAATATAATGTATTTATGAGATGGAATGGAGCTATGTTTCAAGATTGTTGTAATACATATGAATGAAAAAAACCCCTCAATGTATTCACCAATTACCCTAGTCCTGATCCCCCCACAAGTCTTATCTATAATTTCTAACCCATATATTAAGAAACAATAAATAATACGTATTATTTACAGTCTAAATCATACATTAATGTAACCTTCAAAGGTACCAAACCATAACCCAGATTAGGAGTGAGAAATACATAGTTGTTCGACACCACCAAGTAAATAAAAACTAGTCTCATTGAATACTCATTTTATAAGGTGATAAAATGGGGTATTATTTATTCAATTAATACAAGATAACAATTAACACAACTTATAACAATGAAGGAATATCTCTAAGAATAAAGAATCTCATTTCATACTATAACCTTGATTCCATGAAATAAACAGATAACCATGAAAATACATCTATGTAAGAATATCATTATAATTTTTCCATAAACTCTAAATAAAAATTTCAACAATTCATGGAAATTCCCCATAATTTAGAATTTCAACATATCCAGGACAATACCAATATATAATTATTTTAACAAAACTAGGCCAAGCCCTCTATATATGAAATTTAGAACAACCTGGGAAAGCTCTATATATAATAACTTTGGCATAACTAGATAAATCTATCTCGCTAATAATTTCAACATAACTAGGCCAATAACTCTATATATGTATTTTAGTATAATAGGGAAAATCACATTATATATTAATTTCATCATAATGTTTATAGGACCTCTATATTACAATTTTAGTGCCATTTAAAATGATTGTTATAATTGAATGAATATCACAACATTAAATTTTTCAACAAATGAAAAAACCTCCAATTTCATATTATGATTCAATTACCCATTCATTCATAGTTTTATGTATTCTAATGTTATCATTACAGTGTATAAAACTATATCATATCAATGTATCTATATTCATTTAAATAATTAATTAATCTATAATACAAAATGATATTATCACAAGAAATCACAAAATTCTATTTTCATGATTATTTAGGTTTCAATACACAATCTATTTCCATATTTTTAATAGGTTTTCTCACCCTATGAATGGATGAAAGCCCAATTTAAAATCTATTGGATCCAACATGATCGAAATGGTTTTCAAAACATATGATCATAAACATATTTTTTTATAACATTAAAATCATGTTAGCATGATGATATAATATTATAAACACATAAAAATGGAAATATACTATAAGGATTTGTTCTTGACAACCAATATTTTTCTACCCTTTGAGAGACACACTCAAGAGTGAATTCCAATGAATAAAATTGTGAAGGATATCAATAGTAAAAACCCATATCACACAAACATGGAGAATAATACTTATTAAATGGTGGTTAGGAGATGACACAACTATAAAAAATCGTAGGAGAATAATGGAGGAACCAGAGGCGAGTGAACTCACTAGAGGTCAAATTCATTACTGATATATCAATTGGGATAGAATATAACAAAAAACTACCTAAAATCATCACATGATTTTATATAGGTGTTCATATTTAAAAATAAAATAGTATGTTGTAAAAAATGAATTAAAACGGTAGATCCCGATGAATTCACATCACGATCACCTTTCACAATGTGAATTCATCGTATGCAAAAAAAAACATCGCCTCAGGTTAATAATACACAAATCAACATATACATGTAATTATGAATATTTACAGATTATTAAACAATCTGATTGATTACCTGTTTAATGAATTTATATATGGTGAAGATACACATTTTTTATTACTTATATTTAATTAATTGTCCCTTTATTCATTGGTCACTAGATTCTTACAAAAAATCAAAAAAATCCTTAAAATCCAACCTATAATAATCTAAAATACATTTATAGCTATATATACTTTTATATAGGGAATCTACCAATTCAAATGAAAAATAATCCCCTTGGAAAAGTCTCATTATCTAAGTTTTAAAGAAGAAAATGTACAAATAAATGGGCTTCAACCAATACTGAATGATAAAAATACATATAAAATACAGGATCATAAAACCACCCCACCATATAACATCTTATCCCTGTGTTCATCCATGAATCATTATGGGTTATTAACGAACAGATCTTATAAATATGTTTGCACATCAATATCCCTCTTATATGTATTTTCATGAATATTCCCATACTTATACTGGAATCACATTTTAGGTACATCCTTCCATGATGATACATCTCACTATGATCCACAATCCATATATAATGCTCTTCAAAGGAAGTATATAGACCAAGACCAAGTTCATAAACGCATATCATGTGACAATGGTCATAGTGATATTTATAAAGCAATAATATATGAAAACTTTTTTAATGTAACTATAAAACTCTAGAAGGTCCAATAAATACATCACTGGACCCACACTCCCATCCATCATGAATGGTTTGGAAAACCCCTGATCTTGATTTCTATATTTCATTGTACAATATTGTCCCTACAATCTATCAACCAAAATAAAATATGATGACCCATATCATTATAAATATGAATATCCCCTGGTCATTATAATATTTATTTCTATTTCGTGTGGTATCCAATTACATTCTCAACAGAAAAATATACTTATATTTCTTGTGCATGATACTAGGGCTAACAAGTATAGAATAAGATACCTCTAAAAAACAAATAGTTGAATAGAAAATCATCAATATAAAGAACCAATGGTTCCTTCAAGGTCTATGAATGGATTGTATTATTATACAAAAAAATATATGATTTCCATTTTCTTCTCCAATAAACTATTGAAATCCAACACACAGTCTCATAACATATACCCCAAAATTTGAATCATCGATTCATATTGTTCATCATTATAAGGATCATATGTTGTACACATAATTACATGAAATCCCTAAAATTTTTAAAAACCTTTCTATAATCTATACATGAATCATGTATCTCTATCATAAATAATAATTTTCAAACCAAGATGTATTTGAACTATCTTCTACATGTAAAAACTACTCATATCATCAATAGTGAAGGTCTCCTTAATTGGTATAAATTGAGATAAATTCATAAATCAATATATGATCACATATAATATGTTATTTTTATGATTCATGTTGGTTATTACCATCATAGGGTCTATAGTGACATCATCCTTTAATCATGCAGTAATCAGTGACCATGAAACAACTCAGCATGAGTTGGATACTCATCTGTCACATGTTTATAGGTAAAACATATTCCTATGAATCCCTATAAAACTTTATAATTACATGGACACCACCACCATCTATGAATACGATGATACATATTATCTATACATATTTGTGCCTGACAAATAAAATCACAAAACACCATATTCATATCCTTACATAAGCCAGTAGAATATGATAATCACCTACAAAAAATTAGATAATTTACTTTATGATTAGAATATATTTATTATAGATCCAAGAAATATATTATATCCCAATGATATAATCTACCATGATAATATATTTTCATGATTAGGATTTTATCGGAAATAATAGGTAACAGAGATGTCTTGGTTCGATCTACTCAGACCTTAGACTCTAGAAAAATCAAGATACATATCTACATTGATTTATATAATGATCCAATCATTGATAAACTTTGATAATACCTCTGTATTAATATTTAATATTAAGTAATCAACATTATGTTTCTGTTTCATGGTGAATTTACCAGTATAATGTCAAATGGCTGTAGATACATGACCTTAATCACCTTTTTAAGGTTCAAGCCCCACTATGAAATGTTTTAAATGAGGAATTACTAGTCCTTGTAGATAAAAATATTGATATCTGAAAATATTGATTCTTCATAATCATAGGTAATGTATCAATGTATATTATATTAGATTGTGAGTATTGTAATTAATATCATGAGCTATCATATATCTAGATCCATAAGAATCCACTCAATCATATTTCGTTAGAACTACTGTATATCCCACACTGGATATGTCATAAAACATGATAAAAAATTTGACATACAGAGGAAAAGTGAGAATCTATGTAGTGTTTTTCTTCTATTCATGTCTAAAAAAATGGCATCATAAACATTTTAACAAACTAACACATTACCATTATTGTATTTCCTCTTAATTAGTGCATCCATATGGGATGAGTCTGGGAAAAAATAATGATGCAAACCTTATAAAATAATTAAAATATGCAATTTAAAGACTTTGTTTGGGTGATACAATGCTATATAGTTGAAACCATATTGTGGTATATATTCACTCCTGATATTGATATATCCCAACCTAGTAAGTGCATTTTATCAGTCCCTATTATTCACATGTCTATCATGTTATATATCATATGTTCTCTCAATGTATTCATTATGATTCAAATAGGTTTGGATTTATCATCTGGAGACTGTGAGTAATGTATGGGATCAATAAAAAACTATCAAGAGGAAAACCAATAAATATTTGGAAAATTTCGTTCTTCTTGACCATGAATACCACCTGCATGTTTTTTAAACTGAATTTATTCCATAAAAACACAGACAATCCTTACATGATCCAAAAAGTATTTTGATGTATGTTTATTGGTATAAATCTCAACTGATGATACCCAAATACAAGGACAATCATGTAGAAAATACAATAACATCTTAGACTAGTGAAGATAGGTTTGCAACATGAAAGTGGATATCGGTTCATGACCATCATCTAGTTCACTCATAAGAAAAATATTCCACCATCCTTCATGCAGAGAAAAATGGGTGAATTCCATGGTGACATATTAGGTCATATGAAACCCTTATCTTCCATATCAAACAAATGTACTTTCAATAAATGATGCTCTATTGTGTCAATCATGTAATGTGGAATATAAATTAGCACTAATCTCAACACTAACTATATATTTATCTTCATCTCCTTCTTAGATGGTAATCTATATAATTATTCCTGAAAAAAATCCTGGATTTTTTTTTCCATTGTAGGAAAAGTATCCAGATGCATTCAAAATTCATAATATGATAGACCTTCAATTTAAGAATTCAGACAAACCAATATTGAATGAATATTTCCTACACATCCATAAAGATGATTATATTCTCCAATGTGAACATTTCTTCTTTAATATGTAGATTGAAATGTAACTATACTCTTATAATAGTTGATATAATAATTCTAGAGAACTAACCAATCATAATTTAAAATAAAATAAAATTCTATCATTTCATGTAAAAACGTTTCCAAAAATGAATTATCACTATAAATTTATAGTGTGAATTCCATGAAATTTTTGATATTCTATCAATGAAGGCCCTACAATGTGTAAATTTTAAAAACCACATCCGATACATTTAAAACAAAGACCCAATAATTTTAAAAAATAGGAGTCATAATGGAATGATATTATCGTATATAAAAAAACAAAAATAATGGTTGATGATACAAGAATAATTCCTTTAATGGTAGAAGGTCATGTTTCTAAAATAGACTGTGTTGACTGTATAGAATATATCTGACATCCCCTTATACACTTGGATTATATATATACCCCAAAATTAGTTTCTTGAATTCGGTGCCTTAATTTATTTCATTATCGTAACATACAAGGAATCACATCCCAAAGTACTGTATGGTTTATCACTATTGGTAAAATAGATACATACTTATAATGCACATATCATTTTATAACATAAAATGATAAAATAAATTCATTGAATCATTTAGTATTTCTTGTTTTGTAACCTTGTATATCATTAACAACATACTTTTTGGAATCTTGGTGAAATTAAATCACATCAAAGGGGTGATATAGAATTCTTATTTAGCGTTTGTATTCAATGAAATCTATAAAAAATAAAAATTATGGAATGGTTATTAACCAAAACACATGGAATTTTATCACCCACATCATCAAAATATTCCGAGAACAAACCATGATCCAAAAATTCCATATAAAAAATCCCATGAGATATAATACATTTTCATGGATATTGAAATAACATAATAATCACATGGAAATAAATATTTATTCTCAAACTAGGGAAATGAATAGTATGATACATCTAAGACATATGATCATGTCCTTTACCAAGGAATATAAAAAATAAATGTGCGAGGACTCAACTATGTCCATATCAAGGTTCACCCATGAGACCAACCGATTTATCAGGAGGTTATAGAGGCCCCCACCTATTTCTTTCCAATTCAAATTCATTCCCCTAATGAATTTTATGAAACATAAACAATATAAACTTTCTTATAAAAAGTGTCAAATAAAATTTGAATAAATATGACATAAACAATAAATGGTATGTAAATTGCATATATATAGTCAAACTCATCATAAAAATGTAAATAATATATGGTAATTGATTTCATATGAGGTCAACATCAGTTAAGAATAAAATTCATCATAGGATGATTAAATAGATGAAAATTTGTCTAAGAAAAATACATTTTATAGCTATATGAAAAGAATTTATATAAAAATAACATTATCTTAAAAAAATAACCATTTTCAATAAAAAATATCCCAAAAAGAATATTGTGTTTTTAATTTTACAATATATTTTATCTAATAAAGGAAGATATAAATTAAATAATTGTATCAATGGTGGGAAAGGAATTGGTGACGTGTGTAAAAAATAGAACATTCCTTTTTTAATTAGTCAAGATATTCTCTAAAAAATAGGTAATAAATTACTTTTAGAAACCATTGAATTAAATTAAAAATATTCATAAAATTTAAATTATAATCCATTTACATCAATATAAATAAATATGTAAAATAATATGAAGAATACTAACCCAAAGAAAAAGATTCAATAATTTAATTTTTAATCATTCAAAATATCTCATACCACATTGAGACTTTAAATAAAAAATATACCTGAAATATTTAAATTTAAAAAAACAATATATAAAATTAGTGAAACTAAATTCATTATATGATATGAAACATTAGTTTTTTAAAATAATGTGAGTGTATAACATAAATGTATACATCGATGAAAAGAGATTGAGAAGAAATCCCTTAACTTACAATTCCTTTAATAGAACATGATATAACCTCCCATTTAAGGGTTTCAATCATGTAATTAACTTATATAAAAACATTATTAAAATTTATTATATCATATAAGATCTTTAAATATAATTTTATCACCCGTTTTTAATAATATTTCATTATTACCTTTGATTCGGGTGTTTACTACATCATTTTCGACTATCTATTTTATTAGTAATGTCTCTGTTCATTTTCATAGGATATAATCCAAAATCTTATATAATTTTATTAATGTTTTAGATATCATATTAAATCAAAAATACTTTTTATAATCATTCCAGAATGGATAACATGTAAAATAAATTAAATTTAATCATGTTGATGGTAAGTTGTACGCACACATGAGTGAGAGTATAATTCCATTAATGGTGGAAGTGTAAGAAAGTGGATGGAATATTAATTTTTCACATCGTAATTATGTTTTAAAAATTATCATATATATCAATAATTTCCTTCATTTTACCTGTCCAAGTAAGTTGGTTATGAGAAATAGATTACACTACAGTGTGGATACTGTAAGTTATACGTATCTATAAACGATGTTTTCATTTTTCATTGTATAGATAACAACTAGAAAATAGTTTTTCCAAAATTATAATAACAAATAATAATATATAGGATACTATATTTATAAAATTATCATATAAACATCACTTGATTATGAATTAGAAGATGAAATGATCATGGATGAGTCGATACAAACGATTTCTTCTTCAAGAGAGACTTCTTTTAGATCTCATTTCAAGGGAAATGTGGCTGGTATTTCTAAAATAATAGGAGCTGCATAACCTATATAATTATTTTTTTAAATAGAAATGGACAGGTTTTTGTTGATATAGTAGGATTATAGTTGTGTGAATACATTATTGAGTAGGTCACCTTTTATAGATTATATGAGGGTGACTTCTGGAAACATTCATAATATTAAATTAAACTAATTAATTTTCATTTAAAATTTTATTTAATGTGTTTTAGTTTTAATAAAATATGATTATTTTTAAAATTTCCCACAAAAAAACATTTTAGTCTTTATTATGTCACGTTGATTTTATTATCATTTGGTTTTAAGACTTATTTAATACTTTTTACTCTTATCATGACATAATGTGTTTTTATGGATTGAATATAAATATTATTACAATTACGAGACAAAAAAACCATAAATGAGCCTTGTATATAATTTGAAACATTATTCCAATTAGATAGATAATTTTTTATTTTTTTATGAACTTTAAATTCTTTTAATAAAATATTGATTATTTTAAAATATCATTAATGTTAATTTTGACACTATTATTTACTTGAATTTGTAAAAACATCATAAAAATATATATCATCAAACCAGAAATTTTTAAATATCCCAAATATGTCAAAATAGTATAAAACATATTTTTATGGGTCTAATTTTATTTTATTCTATTTATTTTAATATATTTAATAAAACTTATTTTATATGATTATTAATTAAACAATTTCTCCATAACAATTGTGAATGAATTTAATCTTATTATTAATCAATTAAATATTAAAAAAATACTGGTTCACCAAAGAATTATCATTAAAATTAATATTTATAGTATAATATATATTCTGAATAAGAACATATTAAAAAATTAATACTTATTAAACAAATGAGTAGGATATTTTTTATTTTTATAAAATAAAATAATATAAAAGGATTACTTTTAGCTATTTGGTTCTAGGGGTTAATAAAAAAAATTAGGGATCTTTTTGGTCGAATATAGATTATCAAATAAAATCAGTACAACTATTAAAGAAATTTAAATATACTCATAACATTATTTTTATCCTTAATTAAATGATATACCATTTACCGTCATAATTTTCAAAAAAAATACTAATGTTGTTAATAATATTTTTCATAAATAAAAAGGAAATATTTTATTAAGTTATGTAATTATTATTAAAATATAAAATCAATTTTATAAAATAAAAAAATATAATGGACTAAAATTTATTTAAAATTAATCCTATTGATAGAATGAGAAGATGATATATTAAGTGAAAACATTGAAAAGGATGAAGTGTGTTTATATCAAAATTTAAAATTTAAATTATTTAAATTTTCATAATTTGATTGAAATTTATGAAATTATTATAATTATACATTATACCGATTCAAAAATATAATTTATAACAGTAAATTATTTAGATATAAAATATATTTTCTACTTAAATCACATATTCTTCATTATTCATCAAAACATAAAACATATTAAAAAATACCAAAACATAATCCTCTATAAATTTTGATATTCAAATTTCAATGAAGACAATTATTTGGTAAAATATAATTATTAAAAGTGAAAAATTTTTGTTTTAAAATATTTACCCTATCAAAAGATGATAAAAATGCCTTCAGAAATATATTACTTTTATGAATGAAAGTGTATTTAAAATTAAATCATTTCTCAATATATCATGATATTAATGTTCAATATTATATTGAACATATAAAATATAAATTTCATAATGTGGCTAATATTATTCAATCCGACCATTTTAATGGCTATGTTATAATGATATTTCATTTTACGATAATGTTAGTTTTTGCATGTAACATAAGCTATCAAAGAGATTATATTTAAAAAGATACACATTGCATAATATTTGGATGTTACATTATCTAATCCTCCAATAAATTGGGTCATCAAACATTTAAATTTTTTATTTTAAAATCAATGTTCGATGCTTAGTAATTCAACTCTCAGAACACCACATGGATAATAGTTTTAATAATACATAGTCTTAATAAGAGGGAAATAAAATGTGATGGTCAAAAAAATAATTATACATTGGAATATGAAATAAATATTGTAAAGGGAAAACATGGACATGGATGAGAAATATAACAATCTTGTTCTTATGGAGAGTTATATAGAACATATTCCTTATAAATTTAACAATAAAAGAACTGCGACTCTTGTAATCTATTAAGAGACCATTGATTTATTATTATGAAAATTAAATTGATATATTTTTTATTCGTAAATCCATTTATGACACTCTGGGAATTCATTTAAAATGTTTATCGAAACATTATACAATAAACATACTAGATTTATATCTATTTCATATGCATAATCTCTTCCTTCAGTTATTATTAGAAATTTTTGACATCATTCATTACACAATAAAATGAATTTTCATGATGTTTTTATCATTAATGAAGCACCTTTATTGAATCATAAGGTCCCCTTGTCATTCATCCAACATATTCATATTTATCAAAACAATAATTGTAAACACATGTTGTAAAATATGATAAATCATACATTAATCTAAAAAAATATCCAAAGATCATCTCAATCCATTACATAATGTGTTACCATAGAGTGATTAAATATTATTTTCACAAAACTCAAATTCTATATATTTATAAGGAATGTATCTAAATTTATAAAATTTAAGTGACATTATATTCCCCCAATAGAAAAATTTAGGTCTTGTTTTCACATAAAAAATATTTTGTCACCTTGAAAACCATAATGAAAATAGACATTCTAAAAATATTTAATGGAGTAAATCAGTACAATCTTTATATGTATCATGATCCTTATAACCATATCATGATTAATGAAAATATTATTGAATCCAAAAACATAAGAACATTAATCATTGTACATCACTCTTAAACCATTAACTACTATTCATATTCTTATTCATTAATTACTCATTCATTTAATTTTATCTTCTATAATGTATTCATCATCACTAGTATAACCATTACATGTATAAACTTACTGATTCTAATGAATTCCAAAAACCTAATTTACAATCACAACAAAACTAATCTTAGAGATATAGACCTGATGAATCATTTATTGGATGTATAAATCCTGAAATATTCCTCACAATCAATGAGTCTATTTATTTAACCAATGGTATCCATGGTATTACCAAATCTACAGGATGATATCTTATAATTATAAATATCCCCAATGTCATTTATAGGTTTATTTCTTTTAACAAATTATTTCCTATGTTGAATTCCAAAGGATTATACTAAACCTTCTCCAATACCAACTATGAAGATGCATACTCCAATTACTATTACCTAGTTTCTTACTCAATTATATTCTCATGAGATATAATGAATCACATCCCAAAATACTAAATATTTTATTTTTCAATATAATCTAGATATATACATGAAATTCACATTACATTTTAAAACATAAAATTTACAAATAATTTCATTGAGTGTTACGTTTTTCACCCTTTGTTTAATCATAAATATCATTCATAATGTAAAACCTATAATCATTGACAAAATGATACATATGAATTGGGTGAGATCAGATGATCAGTAAAGTCCTTTGTAAGGAGTAATCTATAAAAAATAAAAATTATGGCACAATATGCAATTGAAACACATGTAATTTAAATTACAGCGCGATCATAATATGTACAGAAAAAAATAATATCTATTAATGGAATATAAACAATCCCATGATCTATATAACATGTCCATGGTAATAATAGAATCCAAATAATCAAATGGAATCCAACAAATATTCTCATAATGAAAGAATTCATAATGCTAGGCATTTGAAACACAATGTCGAGTCCATGACCATGACATATGAAAAATAAAAGGGTAAGGTCATGCCATATCAATATCTACATTGTCTCATGAGACCTACCAAGGCTTCATTGGCATAAAGAGGACTGAACCATCACTTACTAGTTATAATGCATTCTTCATATGAAATGGGTGAAGCATAAACAACATAATTTTTTTATTAAATACAATCATACAAAATGTTAATAAATTAGACATAAACTTGGAATGGTATCTAAATAGAAAATCCCTAGACATGTTTAAAATAGACCATACAATAAAATACTATCAATGATGTCATAAAAATGAACCTTAGCTAATAATAATATTCCAAAAGATTTTTGAGATAGGTGAAATAATCTAATAATATCATAGAATAATTATTGAGGAAAGCCAATTTTGAAACGCATATGGGCAACATTTTCATATATAAATACCCTTTTCTTTTAAAAATAAGAATTTTCAATACCAAATATCCCAAAAATTATCTGATATTTGTTTCATTTATAAAACTATGAATACTTCAACAAAAATCTAGGAATTAAATAAATTTAATGGTGGTGGGATGGTCATTTTCAACATGGATGTTAAGAATATAACATTAATTTTGTAATTCACCAAAAATTTCTTACAAATCATTCTAAAAGATTCCATTTGAAAACATTTTTAAAAAATTAAGAATATTTATAAATTTTCATTCATAATCCATTCATATAAATGTAAATGAATATGTAAAATAATATCACAAATATAGACATTGATAAAAATATTTGTAATTGAATTATATAATCATTCAAAGTGTTATACACAACACTGAATATTTAACTACTAATATCCATGAAAGAATGAAATGTTTATAAAATTAAATAACATGGTAATAAATACATTTATTATATGATATATTATAATTGTTTTATAAACACCATGTAAAGGAATGTGAGTGTATAACATTGAAGTGACTCAATGAAAGGATATTAAGATGAAACCCCATGTGTTATGATTTTTTATTTGAATCTGATTTAAAATACTATATAGTGGTTGTAGAAATTAAATTAACTTATATAATAACCTTTTATATATTAATTGTATAATATATCATCTTATTTAAATATTTTATGAACTGTTTATTACTAATACATCATTATTAATGATGTTTCACGTGTGAAATTTTCTATTTTTCAATTCATGTTTTGTCAGTAATGACTTGGTTATTTTGAATAGAATATAGATACAACATCACAAGATTATTATAATGTTATTAATATAATATTTAATGATTAAATACATTTATATAAACATTCTTCAATTTTTACCATTAAAAATTAATCACATCACATCGTGAAGATGGTAGGCTCTTTGAATGGATGCGTGTCTGTATCATTCCATTAACGGTGACATGGTAATGATTTGAATGATATATTAATTTGTTAAATAATTATTATAATTTAATACTTATCATAAATATCCATTATTGAAAAAATTATACCCATTCAATTAATATGATGATGAAAAATAGTTTACACCACATTGTGGAGACGGTATGTCATATGTACCCACACACAAGTGTTTTATTTTCTGTAGGATGAATAAAAGGTATAATATGTTTTCCATTAAAAATAAATATACTATAATTTATATTATACATTAATTATTACTTTATCATGGAAAAAATAGTAATATGTACAAGAGTAAATGAAATTAGAAAAGTTGTTATAAACAATTACCTCTTCTTCAGCAGACATCCAATAGATCTCTTCTCATAAGATCTAGGGTTGGCATTTTTGAAAGAACAAGACCACAAAAATATGTATAATAATTTTAGGAATATAAAATTTATTTTTTTTCATCTAGAAGTCCCAATGTAGTGTGAATATATAAGGGAGTAGGTTTTCTTTTATAATTGGGGCGATATGCACTTTTTGAAAATCACAAAATATTAAATAAAAATAAATTAATTTTCATTAAAAAAATGTCTTAAAATTGAGTAATGTAAATTTGAATATTATTATGGGTCTAAATCCAATTGAAAAAAAAATTTAATACACATTTATGTCACATTAATACAAGTATTATTTTGTTTTAACCCTTATGAATACCCTTTGAATCATACCATGAAAACATGTGTTTTTACTATTTTAAGGTCAAAATAGTAAATATATAATCCTATATCAACCATAATGATAAATTTATAAAATTTTTCACCATATATAAATGAGTGGGAATAATTTTATATTTTTTTGAAATTTATATCAGTTAACAAATTATTATTTATTTTAAAAAATCATTAATGTCAATTTTCACACTATTCATTTCATGACCTTTTCAAAATATCATAACAATTATAAATATATGAAAAAACATTATTAACATATCCGAAATAGGAAGAATTAACCTATAATCATATTGTATTACAATAAATATATCATACTATATTTATTTTAGTATTTTAAATCACATTTATTTGATATGTTTGTTAAATAAACAATTACTGTATCATCATAGTGAAATCATTTAATTTAAATAATTCCTTCGAATAAAATAAAACTAACTTATAATGATTAATATAAAAATTTATATTTCAAATGACTATTTATTGTTTACTATATTTTCTAAATTACTATATCTCAAAATTTTAATACTTCTTAAAATCATGAATATGAAATAATTGACATCCCATAAAATAAAATACTATAAAAAGAAAAAAGTCATCCTTTTGGAACTTATAGATCATAATATGATCCTAATGATGATTTTGGTCCAAATAAACTTGTCCAATAAAATCTGGATGTGCGATATGGAAATATTCTAATATTTATAATATTATTTTTACCCAGGATTAAACGAGTTACCTTTAAATGTGATAATTTTGTTAAAAAATAATGCATTTACTATTAATGATGTCCAAAAATAAAAGTGTGATATTTAGTCAATTTTTAAATTTTGATTCCAAATGTTGAATCAATTTTTAAAAATTAAAAATATTTATTTTTCTTCTTTTTATCTAACATTAATCTCACTGATGAAACATGGAATCATGTTATTAATGTGTAAATATTCAAAATGTTGAAATTTTTTTATATCAATTTCAATATTAAATTAATTAAAATGAAATAAAATGTATTAAAAGATATTTTTTTTACATAATATAATTTAAAAATAATCAAATATAATAATTTTAAACTATAATTTATGTATATTAAAAAGATGTTTTCATATAAAATCAAGTGTTTGTTACTATTCATCAAAACATAAAACATATTAAAAATTACCAAAAAATCAACCAATGTATACTTTGATATTTCATGTTCAAATATTAAGCTAATTTTGATAAATAAAATTAATTAATGTATCTTATTTTGGTTTTAAAATAAATGCGCCATCAGAACGCAGCATAAAAACCATTATAAAAATATTTATTTTAATGCATAAAATAAGATTTTATTATATCATGTCTATAAAATAGTAATATATGAATCTTAAAAATTATATTGAACATATTATATATAAATTCCAAAAAAATATAACTATTCAATCAGTCAAAATTAATTCCTAGCTTAGAATAAATTCATTTTATGGTTAAGCTTGGTTTTACGTGAAACACATACTATCGAGGAGATTAAATTTAAAATAAGGAATACAATAAAATCATGGAGTGCTATAAATAATGTTTTAATACTTTGTGATGATCTTTATAAATTATTATGATTCTCCATTAGTAGGGTGGCACACTCCATGAATTGACCAAAACATTCAGAGGAACACTATCGACCAGTTTCTTAATAGGTATTGGAGTAATTCAAATACTCTGATAGCTATACAGATCCTATTCCACTACTCAGATGATGAATTCCTTTAAAAAACCTATATATGATGTCCAAACTATTTCAATCATGATACTCTAATATATTCTATGGAAATTGAAGATTCTTTTGGATAATGTTTCAACACCAATAACACTATAATGTTTCATGGTTCTATAATGGATTCCCAGTTCTCTTGTGACACAACATGTTGTTTTATATGTGAATAGAATCATAGTGATACTTCATTACACATGAAGAATATAAACTAGATCTCCCAGCTGAAACAAACTTACACTCCTCAATTACTCTCTTAGTTTCCCTTATTGAGATTATGAATCATTATAAACAAAATAAAACTTCTGAAAAATACATTAACATGTTAGTTTATTTCATAGAGAATCCATTACTAGAAACACTTCAAACATCCAATATCATAAATTTTTAATGATTATTTGACACAATACAAGAAGTTGAAAAATCTAACATAGTTTATAACATGAACACCCTCCCGTTTTAGTGAAAAACACATGATCCCTCTCACCCCTCAATATTTTGTTATGGAGATGGATCATAGATATATTCTTGAATAATTTCTTGGATATGTACTCTAGTTTCATGAATTTCTTCAGAATTCCTCCACTAATACGTAGATGGTCATTGAGGAATGAAATAAACATGATTTACCCTCTTATCAATAGGTGTATAAAGTCCATAATAATCATATGTACTGACAGGATCTAGAAATTTACTACTCAAGATCCTCACTATACGGTGAATGTAGGTGGGTGGTGTTGGTGAAACTCTCATTCCATATCATACTAAATGGTATAGTGATAATTACTTCCAATTCTATGTATCTCATGACCATCAAGGTGATTTTGTGAAGTAGAACATCCAAAGGGTTCATTGTATCTATAGAAACTAATGGATTATCTACGTTAGAGGCAATATTATTTCCTCTCTACTAACACTCAATTCAATGATGATGAGATGGATTTCCTATACAACAAAAACTTAATACATAGATAACTTGATAAAAATCATAGTAAACATCAATGGGTGACATAAACATAAAATCAGTGGCTCATTTTCCGCATAAATATGTCATTACACGTGAATTGTAATTACATAACTATTTAGTTATCTTATTTTTCATAAAATAAAATATGGGTATCATTTTAGGGTTCATAAAAAAAGGGCATGAAATACAATTTTAAACAATAAAATAAAATATATATTCATCAAGAAAATTTATGTAAATACAAATCCCTATATTCTTATTATTATCTATGCATACTCATTTAATGCCTTATCATGGTAC
This sequence comes from Viscum album, assembly GCA_963277665.1. Taxonomy (NCBI): domain Eukaryota; kingdom Viridiplantae; phylum Streptophyta; class Magnoliopsida; order Santalales; family Viscaceae; genus Viscum; species Viscum album. Next base: position 1,029,099,261 of record OY728159.1, read on the forward strand.
ATGTATAAATAAAAATAATAAATAACAACACAAAACTTGTGAACCACCCAAGGATAAATAATATCAATAATAAAATGTTAAAAAAAATGTAAATTGATCCCATCCTTAATTATTAGGATTTTACCACATACATGGTTTAGATACTCCCATGAACCATTTCATTAATAGGACCTATGAAATCAATGTTTTCAATCTAATGTATTCAAACAACATCCCAAAATAAAGGAATATCCTTCTACCCTAATACCACATTCTAATAGAAATTGATCTTCACTCTCTCATTTAGACAACCCGATTTGGTCATTATACCAAATGTGAGCCTCCCCATAAACCAGAGGTTTTCCACTAGTTTTGAGGGTATAAATAACCTAGGGGAATGACTACACCCAATATAAAATATTTTTAACAACATTAAGAATAATATGAGAGTAGAAGAAATATAAATAATTGTATAACAACAGTAAATAAACCAAATACTGAAGGTAACTGATCAAAAAAAAAAATGTAAAATCATGTAATGACATGATTTATGAAGATAAGTTCCAATCTAGACATTATATAGATTAAATAAATAAAACTACTAAAATAAAACACAATAGACCCAGGTCTCAATGACCATGTTGGTCACCTCTCCAATCAAAAACCTATACACTATTCAATAATAAAACAAAATTCATTCTCCCTAGTACAAACATGAATCAATATAATCTACACAGATACCATATAGAATCCCAAATAGGGTGTCATTAAAAATTTATTAGTTTAACATGACCATGTCTATAAAAAATCATTATAATAGAAAGAATGTGTTATATAGTGATAAACATGGGTGTTAAATAATATATATGTAAGATATAAAAGTTATCAAGCATTGTAACTATGGTATAATAACTCAGCACTTATAGAATCACATTTACAAACATAACCATGTGTCCATGGAATAAGAACATACAATAGAAAACCTCACTAAAAATGCATTTCCTTATAATGTGGTAAATGATTATATAAACGGATTTCAATATAACCAGGATAAACCCTCAAAAGAAGAATTTCCACATAACTGGACCAATAACACTATATAATCATTTCAGTATAACTAGGCCAATGCCTCTATATAACCATATTAACATTATCGAGAATATCCATCTATATAATAATTTTAGCATATCTTATAGAATTCCTCGATATAATCATTGTATTATAACTCGTACAATCCCAAAATAAAATAATATCAACATTACATAGAAATACACTTTATATTATAATTTTAGAATAACATAGACAAGCCCTCTATAAACGAATTTTAGCATAAGATACAATTAATGTATTAATGAAAAGAATAACACATCAAACATTATAAACTGAAATTGTAAAAAACATCAATCTACACATATATATTTTAATTAACCTTTTAGAAATAAAGTTTTTTAAAACCATTATCATCCCAATGTAAACAAAGTAAACATATAAATATATCAATAATCATTTCAAAAGATATGTTGGATATCATCCAAATAGATCATATAATAAGAACACATCTGAGATCTAATTTTATGATAAATAATATTTAAACACAAGATCTATTTTATTGTCATTAAAGGGAACAATCACCCTACTATTTTTCATAAGACCAGTCCCAACAATATTGGATCCAATGTGATCCCAATATAATTCCAAAAAATGATCATCATCACTAATTATTTTGATATTTAAAATGTATTTCATGTTAGTGATATCTCATAGCATTGAAGTCACTAAATTGAATAACATAAAACTATAGTGATTTGTAATATACCACATACCAATATCTAGATATCAATGAATCACGCTTAATAGGGAATGAAAATAAATAATTAAGGTGAATGATGTTAATAATTAAAAATAAGATTTCAAATGCCTCAATATTGAATCCATATTTAACGGTGCTCAAGATATCACACCACTACTATAGATGGTAGGGGGATAAAAGAGAATCCTAAATAAAATGTACACATAAAAGATCAATCCTTGTATTGATATGTTAGAGAGGGAAAGTGTTATCCAATAATCTTATTGTGTGGTCATAGGGTTCGATACAGGAGGGTTCACATCAAATGAAGCAAGAGTTTGGATTATAGTATGGAGAGAAACTATGACTCATGTTGAATTAATTTTGTGAACACCATTCATGGTGTGAATGAAAAATTATCCAAAAAATGAATTTCCACAGCTCAAAAATTCACTGATATAACATTTCATAGATTAAAAATGATTCAATGAATGTATAACAGTCAAATCATGAAACTATTTTTTGATTCTTGTAAGGTATAAATTCACATTGTATGTTACTGTGTAAATATGAATATGTCCAATAGTAGTAATCACATTATATTTTAGTATAAATTATTTAATGTCCTTCAACTCGACCTGAGACTAATTAGAAATACATTTTTAGACAAAGACATAATTATAAATGGACTCAACTAATTTTAAAAAAACTACATCCTAAAAAATTGGGCTCATCATAGAAGGATTATGTAATAAATACCCTAAATAATATATTTTCAATAATAAATAAATGATAGATGTTTATAGAAATTACGAGATGTTATAACCTACATTTGTTTCCTTGTTAAAAGATAATAACCTTTGGATTCACATGGATTTACATTGGTTGAAATATATTAGTAAATGGTATCCACTTACACATATATTTTCCGTCTTTGAATATATATTAATATAATGGATTTTCATTATGATGGATATGAGGATAGGATACAAACATGTACGGGTAATTCCTCTAGGAATACCTCATTCAACACTTCATTGTTGGATTTATCTTAATGAGTAACTACTTATTTCATTCGGTTTGATGAACATGAACATCAGTTTCATGGATATTATTTATTGAGTTTTCCAACAATACGAAGATTATTTTTATGAAGTCTCTCATTAATAAATAGTATTTACTCTTATACTCAACACCACTATTCTAAACATTGTGAGATCATGTTCAATACACTCAAGGAGAACCATTTATTTGAAAATGTAACATAATACAACATGTTAATCAATACGATTATCATCTTGGGTAACATAATATTTAATGAAGGATTATAAATTGAACTAGAGAAGGAGAGATATGTAGTTATATAGGTTATTCCCATGAATATTTTTGGCATCCTTAGTTTTTAGGCCCATCTTGCTATTACATGAATGTTATTCATCAATGTTCAAGTGTAAAAGATAATTTGAATGGATTTAAGAATTAGGGAATAATATTTCTATTTAATGAATTAGTTGAGATAAATTTTAAATATGTAATAGAGAGACTAACATCAGTGTTGATTCTGGTTCTTTTGTTGTCAAACATAATCTATATAGTTTGATCGGATGCATTATGCATTTGAAAATAAAAATTTTAAATATAGGAAGACCAAGTTATGGAATTTTTGTCCTATAAATTGATTAATTTACATATGAATTACTCATATCATGGTATTGACCTTATAGATGTATTTTAAAAAATTCATTGTCATAGAAAATATTTTCATGGATTGTAGATTGTGCTATCTTTTGACTACAATAGCCTCAAGTATATTTTTTGTTGTATTTTGACTTAAATATGAAATGATGGAAGATGATTAAATATACAAAACCCAATGAATCTGATCTTTTCTATTTTTCTATGATGTGAAATTTTGGGTCACATTATCTATGTTGGATGACGTGGACATATGCAGTTTGGGAGGCTAGTGGTAAGTGGAACTTTGTGGCTCATTTTTGGATATGGAGTTAGAAGGGCTCAAGAATCACCAATAGTTAATCCTTACATATTTAATTATGACCTATTCACTTGTTGAGATAGTGAGTATAAGAAATCATTTAGAACATAAGGCCTTTGTCTTAATGAAGAATTTTTCCAGTGAGACCTACTGCCAAGAAGTATCCATGATGAGGATGAGGTACTATGTTTTCAAAAACACATCTGTATTCTTGGAGACATATAATAGGAGGTAGTTAATGAGTTTCATGTATCATATTAGATTAGAAATCCTAGTGTTACAATGATGTATCATGACATATTCCACCAGTATTGGCAGCTGATGATGAAATGGAAGATCAGGGGTATTATTTCTAAGTGTTCCCCTTATCTGTAGGTGAAGGTGATAAACCCGTGTAAATAATTAATTTTATAGATGGATCTCAACATAAAGAGGAAATTGAATAATATCTCAAAATATTTTCTTTCTGTTATAATTTTATCCCCTCGAGGGAATGATAAAATATGGGTGATCATCAAAAATATAAAAAAGCTTTCTCACATTCTACCAATCATGGACTCAATTTTAGTTGATTATCATGGACTAATATATGACCATGAGATTATATGTCATTATGGTGATCCCTATTTTATAATACCAGATTGAGGAAATCAATATTGGTCACATTGATAGATATAGATTTAGTATGATCATATAATTTAGGTGATTCTAAGGACAACCTTTAACCCATTGAATAATGAGAAATCAGAACATATGATACATATTTTTGAGGTGATGCTTATAGTAGTATCCTTGAATTCATAGGATTTTGTAAAATCAAATAACCTAATTATAGTTCTCCTACAATAAGAGATTTCATGTGAAAATAAATATATACCCTCAAGAGACCTTATAAATAACTATTTTTATTCCACGGATGAACTTGTTAGTGGTAGGATAGTCATTGTTACTTGTACCTAATATTGTTTAGGAGAAATTAGAGTTGGTACAACTTATACAGATGTTTTTGGAAATAGATCTACAATGTAATAATTCATAAAATTATTGTTGTTAATGACCTCTAAAGTTCATGGTTGGGTGATCGAGTCTCCTTTTGTGTGTTTCTTAAGATATGGAATAGAAAAAATACGAGAAAGGGTAAGTTTTCACTGTGTTATGATAGGCCTTTCAAGATATTGGAGATATTCTGGGTTGTATATACTTGAATTTCCCTTCTTCAAAGGTACCGCTCTATTCACGATGTATTCTAAAAATCTCATTTTTATTGTTAAAATTAAAAATATTTCAATATCTTATATCTTAAGGATGTTGAATTGGGGACTGATTATTCCTTTGGTGAGTTTCATATATGAATTAAAACTATACCATGAAGGCTCTTAGTGGAAATTCTATTCATATTATATGGTGTTTATAGAAAAACTTCCAAATTAATGGTATGAATTGGCAGGGTGGATCTTTTGTACATTCCCAGTGTCAAGAGTTATTCTTTTACAATGTTTTACCACCCTCACAAGGGAAATAAGGTGATGAGTTATTTAATGGCGAATGGAATGTATGATCCCATTTTTTATTAAGGTATGAACCCTTTTAAATTTCAATTTAATTCATTTGATTAATCCTAACATAAGTTCCTAATGAGGTTATGGAGGTTTCATGATTAACCAAGGCCAACTCGGAGATTGAATCCCCTATTTTTTGGATAAAGAGAATGGGTGCACAACTAGTGAATGGTTAGGGATAACCATGAACATAAATTGTTTGCACCAAGATGTTTTTTCAATGGGTTTCAAACAAAGAACCATCAATTTCGTGTCCATGATATACACATCAGACTATTTAATTAGGTTTATTTCACATTCTATGCATGATGAAGCTAACAATTCACCTAACCTTATGAGGGGTAATATACCTTGATAGTTATGGAACACGATTATTGGATGGTTTAGCTAACTATACAACTAAAAAATGTGTCTATTTAATGAGAGGTGATTTTACCTTTTTCCATCCATTTCATTGATAAATAACCCCCGCTCTATTTTTGGATTATTCATTGACCTTCATCCAGATGGATAGTTCTCCCATGGAACCTTGTTAAGATTTAATATTTCATTCTCATTTGGAATCTAATCATATTAGCATCTGTTTCATTGGTTTCCTCTTGGTAAGATCATTAATCCATCTTTTTTCTTTTCTTAGCATTACCTTCTTTCTATGAAATTATTTACATTATTTTTAATATGACCTATTATTACGTTATTTTTATATTTCTATATTTTATCACATTATATCATGTATATATGTCTTATATATGATGTTTGTTCTTCTACATCCATATGATATATGGAATATATAATTTACCTCATTTTATCTATTTTTATAAATTTTTTCCTCATGTTGTATGCTAGAACATGAACATATTGACTTCAAATTTTTAAATCTATTTATTTAATGTTGGAAACTATGACCTAGGGATTCTTTTTTAAACACATTAAAGAAGACGAATTTCGGAACCTCTCCATGGATCACTCCTTTTAGTGATACATAATTAAAATGATCATTTGATACAAATTATATTTGTTTCCATGAATATTAATAAGAAATTATATTTTGTTATATATAAATGAGTAATTGTGTTATAATTTTTCCATTACATTTCTCAGTGACCCTTGTGGATTGTGTATAAAAATCATAAATTTATTGAATTCCCAAATTGACCATTTTTATTCAAAATATTAAATGATAAATTTTTTATAAAGTGAATTCGTAAATAAGAATGTATAATCATGTGATTTTTTTATTTATATTTGGTTGCAATTGACTACATACCATTTTCTTATTTAGGTAGTGGTTAGACTTGATCCAGTCTTAGATTATCAATGAAATACCTTGAGAACTCTAAGGACTTCACACTGATTCACTAATATAGTCTCCAAGTGAGATAACCACTATGGAAACCCGTCTTTGTCTTTGTGACATTTAATATTTTTTTTTTCAGAAAAGATAAAAGTGTTAAATTTAATGTTTAATAAATAAACCATGTTTAATATAGTTTTATAAATAATATAAATTCAACTGCAAATATTCATTATAAATCTAAAAAAGTTACCCACATAATGGTATTTTATTTATTATATTTATACATTAAATAATTAAATTTATTTATGATATAATGATGATGTAGTAATTACCATATTAAGGAATGATTAAAATAATTGATATTATAAATATCCAAATAAATGTAAATTGATACTTTTGATGATTTTCAATAATTTTGGTGGTTTATATGACATGTTAGGGTTGATGAAATAATTTTTTTCTAAGTGATATAGTTGTTACAACATTCAAAAAAATTACCAATTTCTGTCAAAATTGGCCTAAATAAGTTTTTAAAACAAACACTATATTATTAATTGATATAATATTTCTCAAAATCTATGGATCAACCAAAGGATTTAGATAAGGTTATATATATTTAAATAAATAACCACATGGGGTTCACTTGGATTTTTATAGAAATATTATTAACCATTTATTATAACAATACAAGAATACATGGTAAAGTTAACCTATTTAACATAGAGTTAAATCTAAAAGATAATTTTAATAAAGTTACCTAAACATTTCTAAAACCAATTGGTTGAGAGTTTTTCGACCAATACTCACCTTATCCTCGAAATAAATCATTTTTGAGCCATTATAAACCGAATATTATTCTATAATAAAATAATATTTCATGATTTTCTTAAAGTTAGCCTCACCTATATTATAAAAGGGTACATTCCCTTATCTCAAAATCACACCTCCACAGCCATTTCGCTCGGCAAACCCCCTCCCAAATATTCTCCCAACTACCACCATTGGACATAAAGAAATTACTTTGATCATAAATCCATCTTATGGATCCCTTTTGATCTAAACAAAAGGAAACACCTGAAGAAAAGATTATAATTTTTCCACCTCTATCAATGTTTTTTCTTATTCTACTTCCTCTTTCCTTGTTGATTCGATACAAAAATAATAACCCCAATAACATATACACACATTGATATTATTATAAATTTGGTACAACCATATTCATTATTCTATCTATACTATGAATTCCACGTCATGATACGTGCATACATACGGCTTGTCGTCTACAAGTCGTGGTATAGTTTGTTATACAAACACTTCATTATTTGGTTGGGTATAATAAAGAGTATAACAGATGTAAATAATAAATATAACATGTTAATTATTATTTATATATGATATTCTATCCAATTACATATGATTTCACCATCAATATAATTATATTATCACTCAGGCATACTTACCGTCTCCATGAATGCGATGATATTTGTTCTGCATCGTAATAATTCAAGAATAATTTACATATTATGATTAAAAATATTGTTTTAGAACTTATTATCCTTCTGTATATGAATGAAATACATACTATCTATAACAAACATGTCTTATGTAACCATTTATATAAAGGAATATGAATCAGTTAACACCTGATACTACTTAAATATTATTAACAAAGAAATATTAGAAGATCATATATGATATCATATTTATGTATGTTGTTGTTTTATAATTAAATATCAATAATTTAACTACTATAAAGGTGGTTAAAGTACCCTCAAACATGGTAAAGTATAAGGTATCTTTGAATTCTACAATCTCATCATTTTTAGAGGTTGTTTATATGTGAGTATATACTAGTACCACATTATCATCCACATTCGTCTTTCTTACAAATGAATTTAAAAAAAATACTATTTCAATGAATATGGGTTAAAGATATTTAAACCCTTGTTTGAATTTTTATAATATGTTTTAAAAAGGAATCTTTCTATTATTTTCCAAACAATTTTCTTTACGACCTTTTCGACAAAATTATGGGAAGAATTATTTTTTAAACTTATACGGCGGGTACGACTATTTTAGGCTTTTATAACACCGTCAATGCTTCCCTTACATGCTTATAATAATATTTTCTAAATAAATGTTTTCTTTTATAAATACAATACATTTACATGATTTCAAAATAGGAAGATATATTTCTCTCAAATAGTTTTGATTTCATCTATGTCAACATCCTTTGATGGCTTTTTCATTAGTTTGAAGTTGATTTATTATGATAAAATCTTCCATATTGTATTGATTTTTTTTGATATGTTTGACCATGGATGTGTTATCTTTATACCATTTATGGTTTATAGTTAATGTGTTAACATTTCATATGCTTGATTTAATACAAATGTTTATGTTCTGTTTCAGTATTTTCATATGTGGAATGTGTTGGACATAATTTGTGATGGGTTGAGTCCACTACAACTCATTGATATATTGGTAGATCTCATGAGAAAAACTAGTTTCCTAGAACAAGGCCATGAAAAAATATTATTTTTAGTCTTGGTATGAGGCCTTTATTATGTGGTTATGATGTCCGACATTATACATTGCATAATTATGAAATTTTTTATTGATATTACATGTGATTATTCGACTATAAGAATATCCTTCTGAATAAGTAAATGAAATTATTTGATTTATCTTTGCCAAATTATGTTGATGATTATTTTTATATGTCTTGTGTTTTAGTCTTATATATTTCTTCAAATGTTTAGGCTTATTTAAGAATGTTTTTGCTATATTGTTATCCCTACTGAGCATCTGAGATCCACCCTTTTTATGTTTTATTTTTTAGTATAGGAAGAATTATTTTATTTTTGACATGCAGGGATAGGTTATGGAATATAAGTGTGTTCAAAGGAGAAATTTTTTTTCCATTTTTATTTATTGATGTAATGTAAAACTTCTATATATATATAGTACATATCAGTCTAATAAACTAATCAGTGTTTTGGGATTTGATCCATTGTGATCATGCTGATGTTTTTTAATATTGCATTGAATCTGGTAACTAGGGTCGGAGCGTTATAGTTGGTATCAGAATTATTTTAGTACAATCCTTGAAAGATATATTTATAAAAACATTATTAGATAGAATTAACCAAAGATAGACTTTGAGAATCAGTATAGATGAACTTTCAAGAATTTTGGTAATGTAGATATTTTGTGAGTTTTCCAAAAAATACACACATGTTTAGATATGAGCAGGTAGAGGCAGTTCTGGCATACATGTACCTAGGACTGAAATCTCTGAAAAAGAGTTTTGGGCTTGACCCGAGTTATCCAGGTACACGACAATAGGCCTTGTTTCACTCTTGGTTACGACACTCCTGGGGATATTATTAGGATAATTCAAATTTTATTTAGAAACCATTATGAAAGATTTAGGAGTAGATACATCCTAAAATAAGACATTTTTATGAATATTGATTATATTTGTAAACTTTTCAATTTATGTTAAGTGTTTTAGATGTTTATAATTATGTATTGTGTTACATAAAATAATCTACTCTATGCCATTGTTTAGAAATGGTGCCTAGTGGAAGGAATATAAACAGTATCGATGAAATTAATCCATGTAGTGATTGACCTCTTGATAAAGATAACTATAGTAGAGCAGGTGATGCAACTGTTGCTGATAATTTTATCACCATACTGGGACAACTCACACATGTTATGAATAATAACCTAACCCATATGAAGCTTCTTAATCCACAATGCAGAGGATAAATGTTAGACCACATCATGAGTAAAAAACCACTAATATTCAATGGGGATATAAATTAATTTGTATTTGATCAATGGATAATTTCCATGGAAAAAAATATTTCTTTCTTTGGGGAGTAGATAAAGAGAAAAAGATATCCTAGGAGTTTATCGCCTCACCAAAGATACATATCAATGTTGGTAATTAATTCAAAACCCAAAGGGAGATAAATAAGTATCAAATATGTAATGTATGGAGTTTAATGATATTTTCTTAGAAATATAATTTCATCGTGACTATCGAGCATATATAAAAAGTCAATATCTCAGTGCGAGGAAAAGGGGGATGAGAATGTCTTAAAGTACAAGGACAATTTTACCATCATAGAAAGGCATGTAATAGATTATATATGTAGCCTAATTAGTATGATTGATCGATTATTTTATGGGTTAATACAATTTATACATCTAACATTTGTCTCTAATTCCTTCTAATCCTATGAAGATATTGTCTCATGTGAAATTAAGACAGAAACATAATTCTCTATGTCTTATGACTTTAAATCAATGAAAGAGAAGAATAGATCTACTGAACACTCTTGAAATGGAAATAAGGGGAATAAGGGAAAATTTGAATATCCATTATACATTAAATGTGGGAATAAATACCCCGGTACATGCCTGAAGGGAATGAGAGTTTGCTACATGTGTGGTGAAAAGGCCACCAAGCTCCTGATTGTAAGGGAAAGAAATATGTTATCAATGTTGAATGCTACAATTGTAGAGAAATGGATCATTATGAAAATGAATGTCATAAGCGCAAGGAAACATACCTCATAAAAGTCCAAGGGAGAATGTTCAAGCTTATGCAATCACTTCCACTGACGTTGAATCTCTAAAAGACATAGTGGTAGGTAATTTATTGGTTTCCTCATATTTATCGAATGATTTATTTGATTCTAGATCATCACATTATTTCATATGTTCCCAATTTTCATAGAAAATTTTATACTTACAATTTTATTTAACAAAGGATTTTTCAGTCGAAACTCTTAAGGGAAGTATCACTGCAACAAATTTTTCTGAATCGGTTACCATTAGGGCATATAAATTTTCTTTATTTCCTAATCACATCATCATAAACATGATTGAATTTTATATAATACTTGGAACGTACATGCTATTGAATTGTGTTGAAAAAATTTATTGTAAAAACAAGAATGTTACAATTTCTGATAATGATAAGGAGTACCTTATCTTCAGAGCAGAAACGTAACCACCCGATTTTTATCAAGATCCACACCCAGTAGCTCAAATAAATTAAATTATTAAGGATGAATAAAATGAAATAACTATGGGTGAGGATAATAATGTTCAAATAGAGGATGTAGCTATTGTCCAAGAATATATTGATGTGTTTCTAGAGGATTTACATGGACATCCTCTAGAATGAGAAATTGATATTTCCATTGATTTAATTCCTATTCCAAGGGCCATATTGAAGTACCTTTATAGAATAGAAACTGTAGATCTATGAGGAATTGAGTACTAAAGGATTTATTCACCCTAGTGTTTCTCCAGGGGGATCCCCTATTCTTTTTGTTAAGAAGAAAGTTTGATCTATGAGGTTGTGCATTGTCTATAGAGAGATCAATGCTATAAATATAAAGAACAAGTATCCCCTACCACGCACTGATGATTTATTCAACAAACTTCATGGAGGTAAATATTTTTAAATTATTTAACTTAGATCTGGATATCATCATTTGTATGTGAGGAATGAAGACATTCAGAAAACAGAATTTCGAACCAGGTACGGACATTACGAGTTTACTGTAATGCCTTTTGGATTGAATGATTCTCCCTATATCTTCATGGATCTAATAAATAGTGGTTTTAAAGAATATCATGAAGACTTTTTGGTGTTATTTGTTGATTATATCATGGTATATTCAAAATCGTATGATGATCATGATATCACATGATCACTATTCTATAAACCCTTTAATGAAATGAGTTATATGGGAAGTTTAGCAAGTGTAAATTCTGGTTTCAGGAGATTCCTTTTCTTGTCCATATATTATCTAAGGATTGAATATATGTTGATCCTTAAAAGACAAAATAAATAAATAAATGGGCACCAATGACGAGTATAACTGAGGTACACAGTTAGATTGGTTTAGAAATTTTTTTATCGGCGTTTCGTTTAGAATTTTTCCTGAAAGGAAATCCCATTAACCAAGATCACATGTAAAGGGGATAAATTTTTTTATACAAAAGAGTGTGAAGAATGTTTTGAAAGAGAAATAGAATATAAGTCAATTATCCTATCTTGAATCTACCATCAATGAGTGATGGGTTTTTTATTTATACTGATGAGTCAATGAAATTACTAGGTTGTGCCATTATGCATAATGATAGGGTTATTGACTATGCATCACGAAAGCTAAAACATTATGAGAAAACTATCCCAATCAATATCTTTAGTTATCAGCTATAATCATTGCTCAAAAAATATGGAGACACTTTCTGTATGGTAAAAAATGTGAGATATATACTTATCACAAGAGTTTGAAGTATATTTTCTCACAAAAAGAACTCAACATGAGGAAATGACTATGGCTTGAAATACTCAAAGATTATTATTGAACTATACACTATCACATAGGGAAGAAAAATAAAGTGGAAGATGCTTTGAGTAGAAAGGATCATGGAGATTTGAAAAAGATGAGAGATGAAAGGGATCATGTTTTCATAAATCTAGTAAATATGGATATGGGAATAACCATGGAAGGTGAAACATTAGTACTTTTTCAAATGGTTGCCAAACCATATTTACTAGAATGGATAAAAATTTATCAGATATATGAGGAGTTGTTTCGAAAGAAAATTGAAGCTGTGAATAATGAAAGATTGGTCGACTTCATATATGAAGATGGGATTTTTAAATTTGGGAAGAGACTTTATGTTCCTAAGAAACCAGATCTAAAATGGTAATTGTTGGATGATGCTCATAGATTATATTTGTCTATACACCCTGCTATAACTTTGATCTATATAGATTTGAAGAATATTTTTGGTGGGACAACATGAAGAGATAGATAGCTGATTATGTGTCAAGATGTATGGGTTTCCAATAATTGAAAGCTGGAAGACAACATCCTAGAGGATTCATGAAACTTATTCCTATGTGTGAGTGGAAATGGGATGATATTAAGATAGACATTTTCATGGGAATACCAAAGACTCCTAGAACGAATGATTCAATACATGTCATTGTTGATCATCTTACCATTTCATCACATTTTCTTTCTATAAGGTAAATTTACCACTTGAACACTAAGAAAGACTATATATTAATGATGTTGTAAGACTTCATGTAGTACTCCTATCGATTGTTTCAGATCATGATCCTCATTTTACATCATGATTCTGGAATAGTCATCAGAAGGCCTTGGATGCTGAACATCGTTTGAGCACACCGTACCACCCTTAAACTAATAGACAAATAGAACAGACGATTAAAACATTATAAGGCATGTTGAGATCTTTCTCACTAGAAATTCTGGGTATGTGGCATCAATATTTACCTATGGTAGAATTTTCCTATAACAATAACTTCCATTCATGTATTCAAATGGCACAATATGTAGCATTATATGGAAAGAGATGTTGCGCACCAATTTGTTGGGATAATGTTGGTGAAAGAAAACTTGTAGGCCCAGAACTTGTGGAGGATAAAATGGAAAAGATGAAGGATACCCAAACCCACATAAAAGCAGCATAAAGTATGAAAAAGAATTATGATAATAACTGAAGGAAGGATTTGGAATTTCATGTAGGAGATCATGTTTCATGAAAATATCTCCCTGGAAGGGAGTTGTACGATTCAGTAAGAAGGGTAAATTATGTCACATGTACATTGGATCTTTCAAAATTTTAGAATGAATTGGGGTTGTATCTTACCGTTTGGAAATGCCGCCAAGTCTCCCCAAAGTTCATAATGTGTTCCACGTATCAATGTTGAGGAAATACAAGCCTGACCCAACACATGTACTCACCTATGAATAAATAGAACTGGAAATTGACTGGTCTTATTACGAATATCCAATAAGAATTCTTGATACCAGAGAACAATTGTTGAGTAACCAGGTGACTCGTCCGTTAATTTCCTACAGAGAAACTTAAGATGGAAGAGGCGACGTGGGAATCCGATGAACTTATAATGAATAACCACATGAATCTTTTTATGTAGTAATATTCTAGAAATTTTGAGGATGATATTATTTAAAGGTGGGGAGAATGTAACACCCCAAGCATCCATGGTGTTGGGACCAATTTTTGAATGAAGATTGTATTTGTTGTCAACATTTTTCAATATCAGTCAAAATGAAGACGGACTCCAAAGTTAATGGATCGGATGAAGTGAGGATGCCTGGAGAATTGTTATGAAATCACATCATTGAATTTAATACCTGGGTAATTCTCTAGAAGTCAATTCAGAGGATTGTTGATCTGATCCTAAGTTCAAATAACTTGTGTCAAAGCTGGCATAATTGTTTAAAACAATTAAGAATGGTGAAGTATCATCCATCTAATGATGATTGAAGAAGAATGAGGATTTAACGAAGTCCATGCAATGCCTCACGATTGCATGAGAACCATGAAAGTGCTTACTTGAAGAAAAGAATCATACGATTTGCATGAAGTAGAGAATAATGGATGAAAAAGAAGAGAGAGTGTGGAAGGGCTTGGAATTCTAAAAAGGTCATGAATTACACATTTCCCAAAAACCAGATGATGCTTTGCTAATATGTATTTCACAAATATAATAAGTTAGGAGAACTTGTGATGCAAGATTTATGAAGGAAAGGGGGAGAAATGATGATGCCAGTCATATACAGTTTTGATTGGAAGGAATGATATTGGTGGAAGATAAGGAAGTTTTAGTACTTCCCACTGTAACTCTGACGATGCACAAAAGAACAGTTTAAGGTGGCACCGTTTTCCAGTGTTTTCTAAATTTTTGGGCCTGAAAATCAGAAAAAGTAAAGAATTGATTATGGAAAAGGAAAGAAAGTGGCGTGCAAGTCAAAAGATGTGCGCAAGTCAAAAGTGGCGTGCTACTCCCAAAGTGGTGCGCAAGTCAAAAGTGGCGTGCAAGTCCCAAAGTGGAACGCAAGTCAAAAGTGGCACGCAAGTCAAAAAATGGTGCGTAAGTGTTGGCACACATGTATTAGTGCGCAAGTCATATTTCAAAGATCATCCAATCAAAATATGCCAAAGGAAATAATGTGTCGTACAATTTATAAAGTGGCACCCAAGTCAAGAGTGTCGTGCATGTATTGGCGCACAAGTCTTGGTGCACAAGTTCATGTTGCATGCAAGACATATTTCAACATCATAGTATCAAAATATGACAAAGTAAAGAAAGTGTCACGAAAGTGATGAAGCGGCACGCAAGTGATGAAGCGGCGCACAAGTGATGGAGCGGCGCGCAAGTATTTGACGCGCAAGTATAGGTCGCGAAAGTCACTAAAGTGCCTATAAATAGACGAATAGCCTCCTCATTTCTTAAGGGTAAAAACTTAGGAGAAAAATTAGAGCTCTGATCGCACAAGTAGTAGAAGGTGGTCTGATCGCCCTAGTGGGCAGCACACAAGCTGAAGGCGCGCAAGTAGGGTGATGCGCAAGTTTTTCCGCGCAAGTTTCCAGAGGTGCTTTCAATAATTTTTCTCTTTATAATCCAAAGGTGGCATGCAAGTTGTGATATGGGCTCAAAGGTGGCGCACAAATACTGAGTAGGATCGCAAGTAGGTGGCATGCAAGCAGTGAGGCGTGCAAGCAGGTGGCATGCAAGCAGGAAGGCACGCAAGCTGAGTGGCGCGCAAGCAGGATGGCATGCAAGATGAGTGGCGTGCAAGTAGTTGGCGCGCAAGCTAAAGTAGGGAGGCATGCAAGTAGGGTGGCGCACAAGCTGCGAGTTGTTCTATAAGTACTTACAAGCTTCTGTTCAACTGTGATGATGCTAAGTTGATATAGACTTCATATTTTTTACAATCACAAAGATAACTTGTGATTATAGCAAGAAGAAAAGAAGAAGAAGAGCTTGGTGTGGATGGTTTTGCACTGAAAGAAAACGCGTGAAGAAGAGTAGGTTTCAGTGCAGCTGGTTTTGCATTGAAGAAGCAGAAGAAGAAGAGTGTGGAGCATACAGGTTTACTGAATAGATAGAAGAGAAGAATATTAGTGCAGTCAGTTGTTGCACTAATAAGAAGAAATAAGAAGAACTAGTGAAGCCTGTTTTTGTGCTAGAGAAGAAGATAAAGAAAGAAGAGAATTGTTTGCCTACTTATTTGCAAGAAATCAAGTGAAGAGAAATGAAATAGATCAAGAGCAGAACCTTACTTTTGAAGAAGGAAGAAGACTGTCTCCATAGGCAGTATAAAGAACCAGCTAGAGGCTGCAAGTTGGACTAGTCTATCACTAGTCTAGGGAAGAGGATTGTTTCCCACCCCCCTCCAAAGTGTAGGGACTCACACTGGCTAAAGTATTGTTTTATTACCACTCCATTGTAACAACATGTCACATTATAATGGAGAATCCATGCACTGGTCATCCCCATGCACTGGTCATCCCCATGCATGGGAAGGACGTAGCTACTCTTATTGAGTGGTGAACCTTTTAAAAATATCATGTGCATATTTTTACTACTTTCTATTATTTCATGTGACAGGGAAAAGAGAATAAGAGAATCAAGATCCTAACAAGTCAAGAGGTACATGGATAAAAGTTGATATTGTTTTAAAATGTCCCCAACACTAATTCACCCCCCTCTCAGTGTTATGTATATCTACCAAGACCATGATGAACAGGGAAAAGAAAGTGAAGAGAAAATTGAAGAAGAATTCCCTCTTATTTAAAGAAGAGGAAGCATCTGGGTCTCCATATCTGGCTCACATTGAAGACACACCAGACATGGAAAGTAATGAGAAGGTGGCTCAAGTCCCCACCATGAAGATGAAAAAACTTCCTACCTCAACTAATCAACAGGTATGTGTTAGTACATTTGAAAATTATCCTCATGATGAAAATGCTAGAACAAGTGGTGATGATCAATCTACATCATCTCAAGAAATATCCGTTGATAGATTATGAATGATTCTGCATGGTATTCCTGAAGAAAGTGCATCCCTGGTTTGTGGAGTATTTCAATGTATGCAGGAAAATATCACTCAGCTAGAAGAAGAAACAGATGTGTTGGAGAAAGGCTTACAATAAAAATTTGTTGAATGTTTAAAGCTCTCTAGACAGGTTGGAGCCTTTGAAACAACCAAGAGGTGATTTGAAGTAAGCTCTTCAAAGTGTCTAAAATATGTTGAAGAAAAAGAGGGAGTCAATATGACTCTAGAAGAGAAGATCTATGCACTTGAAGATGAGATGAAAAAGAGAAATGATGTCAAGGAGATATATTTGGAAGAAAACTCCATGAAGATCAAAGAACATGACTCATTGTTACAAAACAAAGTAAAGATGCATGAAGATGAAGTTGAAAGATAAAATAAGGATTGTGAAGAGAAGATGACTATGATTGAAGACTAGGAAGTCATCCTCAATATGAGATGTATAGAATTGGAAGCTGAGTTTACCAATCTTGAGAAGACACATATTGAGTCTCCAAAAAAGAATGAAATAGTTTCTATTAGTATTCAATGCTCAATGGAGGATTCTACTGTCAAAAGACCTCCAACATGTGATAAGAAGATCATGGCTTCACTCAATGATCTATCACAAGCAGTTCAGAATGTAAAGGTATAATCCATACCAACTTGTACTAATGTCTCTAAAATTTCCTCTACCAAAATTGTAAGTTGGAAGAAAAATTCTAAACAAGTATGGATGAAGAAGAATGAAAAGAAACCTACCACCATGGCTAGGGTGGATAGGGTAAATAGTGTGGAAGATAGATCACCACAGAAAGCAAAAAATACCAAGAGGAAGACTCAACAAACTTATCAAGAAGTTGACAAGAAGTCAAGGTTTGTTGGTCAATGCTGGTGCTGCAATAGGTTTGGGAATTGTGCACTGGATTGTTGGTACAATCCATTAAATGTAAAACCACAGAGAAATCCCATCTCAAGGGGGATAAATCCAGACAAGAAGAAGCAACATCCACAGATCTAGAAACATCTGTATACTGCAAATAGAATTGTAATTTTAGATAACATCTGTGATGTATGCAATATGAGTGGTCATATGAATGGTGCTTGTTCATATAAGAAAAGAAGACCACTAAAGCTGAGTAAGAATGAAGAAGTATACTTTGGAAGAAATCAGACGTATAATGTGAAAAAAAATTCTCCCAAGAAGATTTCAAGAAGGAAAGATGATAAGTACTTGGATTCCATGTCCAAGAATGTGAAGGGTGGTGCATCCAAAATAACTAATATGAAGCATGCCACTCATAATAAGCCATGTAGAAGATCCAATCTTGATGTCTCAGTTCCTAATGACATATTGCTGGTCTTCACAAAAGATCTGGATAGAATGAAGAAAATGGAAGATGCACAGGCTAAGGCTACTGCTAAAAACAAAAAGAAGATTCTATATGAAGATAAGTAAGTTCTATGTGTGAGGTGCAACAAGGCTGGTCATACTGTCAGAAAGTGCTTTGAATTTATTCCAACCCAACAAGAATTCATGAAGAGGATGAAAGTTGCACCGGGAGATTCTAGTGCTTGGAAAGATCTTGAAGAAATAAGATTCACACATAATGAGATAGAAGAAGTATTGAGATCCACACAGCCACATTCAAAATTAATGATGAAATCTGAAAGTGTGAGGGGTGGAGAAAATGGAGCATCTTGGTTGAGAAAATCATATCAGCCTTCCTGCTCACATTGAAGAATCATGGAGGATCCACCTTATTACCTTAAATCCTTGTGCATTGTATTTGTTCTAATAATATAGGGAATTGAAGGTGAAGCAAGATCTCATGGAGAGAACCTAAGATTCAATGAGAAGAAGTGTTCCCTTAAGGTTGAGACACATGAAGAAGATTTCAGAGTCATTATCTCAATCAATATCAACATCAGTTGGTATAAAATTCAATTAATCTGAAGATTGTCTGAAGATCATTTCATTGGAAAAGGTACGTCGTTTCTTAATCTCTCGTCCTTGGTTACTAAAAATAAATATATTTTTATAAAGGGGAGTAACAAAGATAATCAATGACATAAGAAGAGTGAATGTTCCCCAAGGCCACTTATCCTAGCAATTTCACTTGAATGTTTTTGATCTGTTTGTTGAAGTGAGTGCATGAATTTCAGGATTGATTATTTCTTATCACATTCAATATCTTCGGCCTGGAATGAAAGTGGAAAACCCTTAAAGACAAGTTTATGAGTTCTCATCTCATGTGGTGTCATATTCAATGGGTAATGGACAACTTTTTGTTGTCTAAACAAAATCCTCCTATTTTCTACACCGAGCATTGCTCAAGTAGACGTACAATGAAATGATTGATGGCACCTTGCTTAAGTTTGTAATGATACCCTCTATACCATGAACTTTGTATTTCTTGTCAATAAGGTGGATATAAATGAAATGAATATCAAGGGGAGAGACAAAATAAAAGGGGAGAGATAAGATTCTCATTTTGACATTGACACATTCATCTGATGGTACATTATGTTATTGATAACAAAATATAAAGGGGGATATTTTTGGGACCACTTTGTGTATGAAGATTGTATCTGTTGTCAACAGTTGTCAATATCAGTCAAAATGAAGACATACTCCGAAGTTAATAGATTGTCTGAAGTGGGGATTCCTAGATAATTGTTATGAAATCCCATAATTGAATGTCATACTTGGGTAATTCTCTAGAATTCAATTCAGAGGATTGTTTAGATGATCTTAAGTTCAAAGAACATATTTGAAATGTGACATAATTGTTTACAACAATGAAGAATGGTAAAGTATCATCCATCTAAGGATGATTGAAGAAGAATGAGGATTTAACGAAGACCATGAAATGCTTCACAATTTCATGAGAACCAAGGAAGTGCTTACTTGAAGAAAAGAATCATATTATTTGCATGAAGTAGAGAATTATGGCTGAAGAAGAAGAGAGAGTGTGGAAGGGCTTGGAATTCTAAGAAGGTCATGAATTACACATTGCCCAAAAACCAGACGATGCTTTGATGATATGTATTTCACAAATATCATAAGTTAGGAGAACTTGAGATGCAAGCTTTATGAATGAAAGGGGGCGAAATGATGATTCCAGTCATATACAGTTTTGATTGTAAGGAATGATGTTGCTAGAAGATAAGGAAGTTTTAGTACTTCCCACTGTAACTCTGACGATGGATAAAAGAACTGTTTACGGTGGCACCATTATCCAGTGTTTTCCAAATTTTTGGGCCTGAAAATCAGAAAAAGGAAAGAAGTGATTTTGGAAAAGGAAAGAAAGTGGCGCGCAAGTCAAAAGTGGCGCCCAAGTCAAATGTGGCGCACAAGTCCCAAAGTGGCGCACATGTCAAAAGTGGCATGCACGTCCCAAAGTGGCGCACAAGTCAAAAGTGGAGTGCAAGTCAAAAAGTGGTGCGTAAGTATTGGCGTGATAGTATTGGTGCGCAAGTATTGGCGTGAAAGTCATATTTCAAAGATCATCCAATCCAAATATGCCAAAGGAAATAATGTGGCTCACAATTTAGAAAGCGGCGCGCAAGTCAAGAGTGTCGCGCAAGTATTGGCGTACAAGTATTGACACGCAAGTCTTGGTGCACAAGTGCATGTTGTACGCAAGTCATATTTCAACATCATCATATCAAAATATGAAAAAGGAAAGAATGTGTTGCGCAAGTGATGAATCGGTGCGCAAGTGATAAAGCGGTGCGCATGCGATGGAGTGGGGCGCAAGTATTTGGCGCAAAAGTATAGGCCGCACAAGTCACCAAAATGCCTATAAATAGACCAATAGCCTCATCATTTCTTAAGGCTCAACACTTAGGAGAAAAATTATAGCTCTGATCACAGAAGTAGTAGAAGGTGGTCTGATCGTGCAAGGGAGAAGCGCGCAAGCTGAAGGTGTGCAAGTAGGGTGCCACACAAGTTTTTCCGCGCAAGTTGCCATAGGTGGTTTGAAGAAGTAGTCTGTGTATAATCCAAAGGTGGCACGCATGTTGTGAGCTAGGCTCAACAGTGGCACGCAAGTACTGAGTAGGCGTGCAAGTAGGTGGAGCACAAGAAGTGAGGCACGCAAGCAGGTGGTGCATAGGCAGGAAGGCGCGCAAGCTGAGTGGCGTGTAAGTAGGTGGCGCATAAGCAGGAAGGCGCGCAAGCTGAGTGGCGTGCAAGTAGGTGGAACGCATGCTAAAGCAGGGAGGCGCACAAGTAGGGTGGCGTACAAGCTGTGAGTTTTTCTAGAAGTTCTTACCAGCTTCTGTTCAACTATGATGATGCTAAGTTGATCTAGACTTCATTGTTTTTACAATCACAAAGATAACTTGTGATTATAGAAAGAATAAGAAGAAGAAGAGATTGGTGCATATGGTATTGCACTGAAAGAAAATGTGTGAAGAAGAGTAGGTTTCAGTGCAGCTGGTTTTGAATTGAAGAATCAGAAGAAGAAGAAGAAGAGTGTGCAACTTATAGGTTTGCTGCATAGAGAGAAGAGAAGAAGATTAGTGCAGTCAGTTGTTGCACTAAGAAGAAGAAATAAAGAGAACTAGTGCAGCCCATTTTTGTGCTAGAGAAGAAGATAAATAAAGAAGAGAATTGTTTTCCTACAGCTTTTCAACCAATCAAGTGAAGATCACTGAAATAGATCAAGAGCAGAACCTACCTTTTGAAGAAGGAAGAAGACTGTCTCCATAGGCAGTATAAAGAACCAGCTAGAGGCTGCAAGTTGGACAAGGCTATCACCAGTCCAGGAACAGGATTGTTTCCCACCCCCTCCAAAGTGTAGGAACTCACACTAGCTAAAGGATTGTTTTCTTAGCCACTCCATTATAACAACATGTAACATTATAATGGAGAATCCATGTACTGGTCATCCCCATGCGTGGCAAGGATGTATCTACTCTTATTGAGTGGTGAACCTTGTAAAAATATCATGTGCATATTTTTACTGATTTCTATTATTGCATGCGACATGGAAAAGAGAATAAGAAAATCAAGATCCTAAAAGGTCAAGAGGTATAGAGATAAATGTTGATTTTTTTTTAAAAAGTCCCCAACACTGATTCACCCCCTCTCATTGTTAGGTATATCTACCAAGACCATGATGAACAGGAAAAATAAAGAGAAGAGAAAATTGAAGAACAATTCCCTCTTATTTAAAGAAGAGGAAGCATCTGGGTCTCCATATCTGACTGACATTGAAGACACACTAGGCTTGGAATGTAATGAGAAGGTGGCTCATGTCCCCACCATGAAGATGGAAAACCTTCCTACCTCAACTAATCAAGAGGTATGTGTTAGTACATTTGGAAATTATCCTCATGATGAAAATTCTAGTAAAAGTGGTGATGATCAATCTACAACATATCAAGAAATATCCATTGATTGATTAAGAATGATTCTGTATGGTATTCCTGAAGGAAGTGCATCCCTGGTTTGTGGTGTATTTAAATGTATGCAGGAAAATATCACTCAACTGGAAGAAGAAACTTATGTGTTGGAGAAAGGCTTAAAAGAAAAAATTGTTGAATGTTTAAAGCTCACCAGACAGGTTGGAGCCTTTGAAGCAACCAAGAGGGGATTTGAAGTAATCTCTTTAAAGTGGCTAAAAGATGGTGAAGAAAAAGAGGGAGTCAATATGACTCTAGAAGAGAAGATCCATGCACTTGAAGATGAGATGAAAAAGATCAATGATGTCAACGAGATATATTTGGAAGAAAACTCCATGAAGTTCAGTGAATTTGACTCAATGTTACAAAACAATGTAAAGATGAATGAAGATGAAGTTGAATGATTACAAAAGGCTGGTGAAGAGAAGATGACTATGATTGAAGACTGGGAAGTCATCCTCAATATGAGATGTCTAGAATTGGAAGCTGAGTTTACCAATCTGGAGAAGACACATATTTAGTCTCCAAAAAAGAATGAAATAGTTTCTGTCAGTATTCAATTATCAATGGAGGATTCTACTATCAAAAGACCTCCAACATGTGATAAGAAGATCATGGCTTCACTCAATGATCTATCACAAGAAGCTGAGAATGTAAAGGTATCATCCATACCAACTTGTACTAATGTCTCTAAAATTTCCTCTACCAAAAGTGCAGGTTGGAAGAAAAATTATAAACAATTATGGATGAAGAAGAATGAAAAGAAACCTACCACCATGGCTAGGGTGGATATGGTAAATAGTGTGGAAGATAGATCCCCACAGGAAGCACAACATAACAAGAAAAATACTCAACAAACTTATCAAGAATTTGACAAGAAGTCAAGGTTTGTTTGTCAATGCTGGTGCTACAATAGGTTTGGGCATTGTGCACTGGATTGTTGGTACAATCCTTTTAATGTAAAAGAACAAGGAAATCCCATCTCAAGGGGGAGAAATCCAGAGAAGAAGAAGCCACATCCACAGATCTAGAAACATCTATATACTACAAATAGATTTAGAATGTTAGATAACATCTGTGATGTATGAAATATGAGTGGTCATATGAATGGTGCATGTTCATATAATAATAGAAGACAACTGATACCGAGTAAAAATGAAGAAGTATCCTTTGGAAGAAATCAGACGTATAATGTGAAAAAAAATTCTCCCAGGAAGATTTCAAGAAGGAAAGATGAAAAGCCCTTGGATTCCATGTCCAAGAAGGTGAAGGGTGGTGCATACCACATAACTACTATGAAGGATGCCACTCATTATAAGAAATGTAGAAGATACAATCTTGATGTCTCAGTTCCTAATGACATATTGGTGGTCTGCCCAAATGATTTGGAACGAATGTGGAAAATAAAAGATGCACAGGCTAAGGCTGGTGATAAAAACCAAAAGAAGATTCTATATGAAGATAAGGAAGTTCTGCGTGTGAGGTGCAGCAAGGCTGGTCATACTGTTAGAAAGTGCATTGAATATATTCCAGCCCAACAATAAATCCTAAAGAGGATGAAAGTTGCACCGGGAGATTCTAGTGCTTGGAAAGATCTTGAAGAAAGAAGATCCACACACAAAGAGATAGAAGAATTATTGAGATCCACATAGCCACATTCAAAATTAAAGATCAAATCTGAATGTTTGAGGGGTGGAGAAAATGGAGCATCTTGGTTGAGAAAATCATCTCAGCCTTCCTGCTCACATTAAAGAAGTATGGAGGATCCACCTTATTCCCTTAAATCCTTGTGCATTGTATTTGTTCTGATAATATAGAGAATTGATGTTGAACCAAGATATCAGGGGGAGAAGTAGAGATTCAAGGAGAAGAAGTGTTCCCTTGAGGGGGAGACACATGATGAAGCTGTCAGAGTCATTATATCAATCAATATCATCATCAGTTGGTATAAAATTCAATTAATCTGAAGATTGTCTGAAAATCATGTCGTTGGAAAAGGTATGTCGTTTCTTAATCTCTCATCCTTGGTTACTCAAAATAAATATATTATTATAAAGGGGGAGTAACAAAGATAATCAATGACCTATGAAGAGTGAAAGTTCCCCAAGGCCACTTATCCTGGAAATTTAACTTGAATGTTTTTGATCCCTTGGTTGAAGTGAATGCAGAAATTTCAAGATTGATTATTTATTATCACATTCAATATCTTCGGCCTGGAAGGAAAGTGGAAAACCCTTGAATACAAGTGTATGAGTTCTCATCTCATGTGGTGTCATATTTAGTGGGTAATGGACATATTTGTTGTCTGAATAAAATCCTATTGTTTTCTACACCGAGCATTGCTCAAGTAGACTTAGAGTGAAATGATTTATGGCACATTGCTTAAGTATGGAATGATACCCTCTATTCCAAGAACTTTGTATTTCTTGTCAACAAGGGGGAGATAAATGAAATGATTGTCAAAGGGAGAGACAAAAGAAAATGGGAGAGATAAGATTCTCATTTTGACATTGACACATTCATCTGATGATACTTTACGTAATTGACAACAAAATACAAAGGGGGAGATTGTTAGGACCACTTTGTGTATGAAGATTGTATTTGTTGTCAAAAGTTTTCAATATCAGTAAAAATGAATACGGACTCCAAAGTTAATGGATCGGCTGAAGTGAGGATGCCTGGATAATTGTTATGAAATCACATCATTGAATGTCATACTTGGGTAATTCTCTAAAAGTCAATTCAGAGGATTGTTGAGGTGATCCTGAGATCAAATAACTTGTGTCAAAGGTGACATAGTTGTTTACAACAATGAAGAATGGTGATGTATCATCCATCTAAGGACGATTGAAAAAGAATGAGGATTTAACGAAGACCATGCAATGCTTCACGATTGCATGAGAACCATGAAAGTACTTAAATGAAGAAAAGAATCATATGATTTTCATGAAGTAGAGAATTATGGCTAAAGAAGAAGAGAGAGTGTGGAAGCGCTTGGAATTCTAAGAAGGTCATGAATTACACATTGCCCAAAAACCAGACGATGCTTTGCTGATATCTATTTCAAAAATATCATAAGTTAGGAGAACATGTGATACGAGCTTTATGAAGGAAAGGGGGAGAAATGATGATGCCAGTCATATACAGTTTTGTTTGGAAGGAATGATGTTACTGGAAGATAAGGAAGTTTTAGTACTTCCCATTGTAACTCTGACGATGCACAAAAGACCTGTTTAAGGTGGTGCCATTTTCCAGTGCATGCCAAATTTTTGGGCTTGAAAATCGGAAAATGTAAAGAAGTGATTTTGGAAAAGGAAAGAAAGTGGTGCGCAAGTCAAAAGTGGAACACAAGTCAAAAGTGGCGCATAAGTCCCAAAGTGGCATGCAAGTCAAAATTGGTGCGCAAGTCCCAAAGTGGCGCGCAAGTCAAAAGTGGCGCGCAAGTCAAAAAGTGGCGCGTAAGTATAGGCACGCATGTATTGGCGCACACGTATTGGTGAGAAAGTCATATTTCAAAGATCATCCAATCAAAATATGAAAAAGGAAATAATGTGGCGTGCAATTTAGAAAGTGGCATGCAATTCAAGAGTGTCACGCAAGTATTGGCGCGCAAGTATTGGCGCCCAAGTATTGGCGCGCAAGTGTTGGCGTGCAAGTGCATGTTGCGCACAAGACATATTTCAACATCATCATATCAAAATATGACAAAGGAAAGAAAGTGTCGCACAAGTGATGAAGTGGCGCGCAAGTGATGAAGCGGCGCGCAAGCGATGGAGCGGTGTGCAAGTATTTGGCACGCAAGTATAGGTCATGCAAGTCACCAAAATGCCTATAAATAGACCACTAGCCTCCTCATTTCATAAGGATCAACACTTAGGAGAAAAAATAGAGCTCTGATCGTGAAAGCAGTAGAAGGTGGTCTGATCGCGCAAGTGGGTAGTGCGCAAGCTGAAGGCGTGCAAGTAGGGTGCAATGCAAGTTTTTCCACGCAAGTTGCCAGAGGTGCTTTCAGTTAGTGGTCTGTGTATAATCCAAAGGTGGCGCGCATGTTGTGAGATGGGCTCAATAGTGGCACGCAAGTACTGAGTAGGCACGCAAGTAGGTGGTGTGCAAGCAGTGAGGTGCGCAAGTAGGTGGCGCGCAAGCAGGAAGGCACACAAGCTAAGTGGCGCGCAAGTAGGTGGTGTGTAAGCTAAAGCAGGGAGGTGTGCAAGTAGGGTGGCGGGAAAGCTTTGAGTTGTTCTAAATGTTCTTACCAGCTTCTATTCCACTGTGATGATGCTAAGTTGATCTAGACATAATTATTTTTACAATCACAAAGATAACTTGTGATTCTAGAAAGAAGAATAAGAAGAAGATCTTGGTGCATATGGTTTTGCACTGAAAGAAAACATGTGAATAAGAGTAGGTTTCATTGTACCTGATTTTGCAATACAGAAGCAGAAGAAGAAGAAGAGTGTGCAACTTACAGGTTTGCTGCATAGAGAGAAGAGAAGTAGATTAATGCAGTCAGTTGTTGCACTAAGAAGATGAAAGAAGAAGAACTAGTGCAGCTGGTTTTTGTGCTAGAGAAGAAGATAAAGAAAGAAGAGAATTGTTTACCTACTACATTGCAAGCAATCAAGTGAAGATCACTGAAATAGATCAAGAGCAGAAACTAACTTTTGAAGAAGGAAGAATACTGTCTCCATAGGCAGTATAAAGAACCATCTAGAGGCTGCAAGTTGGACTAGGCTATCACCACTCCAGGGAAGATGATTGTTTCCCACCCCCTCTAATGTGTAGGGACTCACACTGGCTAAAGGATTGTTTTCCTAGCCACTACATTATAACAACATGTCACATTATAAGGGATAATCCATGCACTGGTCATCCCCATGCATAGAAAGAACATAGCTACTCTTATTGAGTGGTGAACCTTCTAAAAATATCATGTGCATATTTTTGCTGATTTCTGTTATTGCATGGGATAGGGAAAAGAGAATGAGAGAATCAAGATCCTAACAGGTTAAGAGGTACAAGGATAAAAGATGAAATTGTTTTAAAAAGACACCAAAACTGATTCTCCCCCATCTCATTGTTAGGTATATCTACCAAGACCATGATGAATAAGAAAAAGAAAGAGAAGAGAAAATTAAAGAAGAATTCCCTCTTATTTAAAAAAGTGGAAGCATCTGGGTTTCCATATCTGGATGACATTGAAGACACACCAGACAAGGAAAGTAATGAGAAGGTGGCTCAAGTCCCCACCATGAAGATGGAAAACCATCCTACCTCAACTAATCAAGAGGTATGTGTTAGTACATTTGGAAATTATCCTCATGATGAAAATTCTAGCACAAGTGGTGATGATAAATCTACAACATATCAAGAAATATCCGTTGATAGATTAAGAATGATTCTGCATGGTATTCCTTAAGAAAATGCATCCCTAGTTTGTGGGGTATTTCAATTTATGCAGGAAAATATCACTCAGCTGGAAGAAGAAACTGATGTGTTGGAGAAAGGATTACATGAAAAAATTGTTGAATGTTTAAAGCTCTCCATACAGGTTGGATCCTTTGCACCAACCAAGAGGGGATTTGAAGTAAGCTCTTCAAAGTGGATAAAAGATGTCAAATAAAAAGAGGGAGTCAATATGACTCTAGAAGAGAAGATCCATGCACTTGAAGATGAGATGAAAAAGAGAAATGATGTTATGGAGATATATTTGGATGAAAACTCCATGAAGACCAGAGAACATGGCTCATTGTTACAAAACAAAGTAAAGATGCATGAAGATGAAGTTGAAAGATTAAAAAAGGATTGTGAAGAGAAGATGACTATGATTGAAGACCAGGAAGTCATCCTCAATATGAGATGTCTAGAATTGGAAGCTGAGTTTACCAATCTTGAGAAGACACATATTGAGTCTCCACAAAAGAATGAAATAGTTTCTGTCAGTAGTCAATGCTCAATGGAGGATTCTACAGTCAAAAGACCTCCATCATGTGATAATAAGATCATGGCTTCACTCAATGATCTATCATAAGCAACTGAGAATTTAAAGGTATCATCCATACCAACTTGTACTAATGTCTCTAAAATTTCCTCTACCAAAATTGAAGGTTGGAAGAAAAATTCTAAACAAGTATGGATGAAAAAGAATGAAAAGAAACCTACCACCATGTCTAGGGTGGATAGGGTAAATTTTTCGGAAGATAGATCCCCACAGAAATCACAACATTCCAAGAAGAAGACTCAAAAAAATTATCAAGAAGATGACAAGATTTCAAGGTTTGTGGGTCAATGCTAGTGTTGCAATAGGTTTGAGCATTGTGCATTGGATTGTTGGTAAAATCCTTTAAATGTAAAAGAACAAAGAAAGCCCATATCAAGGGGGAGAAATCCAGAGAAGAAGAAGCAACATCCATAGATCCAGAAACATCTGTATACTGCAAATAGATTTGGAATGTTAGATAACATCTGTGATGTATGCAATAGGAGTGGTCATATGAATGGTTCATGTTCATATAAAAAATGAAGACCACTGAAGCTGAGTAATAATAAAGAACTATCATTTGGATGAAATCAGACGTATAATGTGAAAAAAATTCTCCCAAGAAGATTTCAAGATGGAAAGATGATAGGTCCTTGGATTCCATGTCCAAGAAGGTGAAGGGTGGTGCATCCAAAATAACTACTATGAAGGATTCCAGTCATAATAAGCCATGTAGAAGATCCAATCTTGATGACTCAGTTCCTAATGACATATTGGTGGTCTGCCCAAAATATTTGGAAAGAATGAGGAAAATAGAAGAAGCACAGGCTAAGGCTACTGCTAAAAACAAAAATAAGATTATATATGAATATAAAGAAGTTCTGTGTGTGAGGTGCAACAAGGCTGGTCATACTGTCAGAAAGTGCTTTGAATTTATTCCATCCTAACAAGAATTCATGACGAGGATGAAAGTTGAACTAGGAGATTCTAGTGCTTGGAAGGATCTTGAAGAAAGAATATTCACACACAAAGAGATATAATAAGTATTGAGATCCACACATACACATTCAAAATTAACGATCAAATGTTAAAGTGTGGTGGGTGGAGCAAATGAAGCATCTGAGTTGAGAAAATCATCTCAGCCTTCCTGCTCACATTGAAGAAGCATGGAGGATCCACCTTATTCCCTTAAATCCTTGTGTGTTGTATTTGTTCTGATAATATAGGGAATTTAAGGTGAAGAAAGATCTCAGGGGGAGAACCTGAGATTCAATGAGAAGAAGTGTTCCCTTGAGGGGGAGACAGATGAGGAAGCTGTCAGAGTCATTATCTCAATGAATATCAACATCTGTTGGTATAAAATTCAATTAATCTGAAGATTGTCTAAAGATCATGTCGTTGGAAATGGTATGTCATTTCTTAATCTCTCATCCTTGGTTACTT
The DNA here is from genome assembly GCA_963277665.1 of Viscum album. Classification (NCBI taxonomy): domain Eukaryota; kingdom Viridiplantae; phylum Streptophyta; class Magnoliopsida; order Santalales; family Viscaceae; genus Viscum; species Viscum album. The sequence continues at coordinate 1,029,129,635 of OY728159.1, forward strand.
AAATAAGAATATTTTTATAAAGGGGGAGTAAAAAAGACAATCAATGACATAAGAAGAGTGAATGTTGGTCCGAATGTTCTGACATCTGTTCTTGGATCATGTATTGTTCTGACAGAATATCTAGTCCTTGATCATGTGTTGGTCTGACAACTTTGACTACGAATCCTGGATCATGGGTTGGTCCGACTGTTCTGATGATTATCAATGGATCATGTGTTGGTCCGACAGTTCTGACTTCTATTCTTGGATCATGTGTGGGTCCGACAGAATAGCTGGTCCTGGATCATGTGTTGGTCCGAAAGCTTTTATTATCCAATGGCTACATCTAATCATCTTTATCTCTCTACAAAATTTGTATAACTATATTATCTGAGTCAGTGACTTCAGTGTTTTCCTCATGATTGAGATGGGTTACTTGATAACTTATGTATATGTATGGGAATATATCTAATTAATGGATATACATTTATTTCATACACTATGGTTTATTCTTGGTGGATTTTAAGAGACTTAGGTGGTCTCTAGGTCGCTACTGAGTATCATTATACGCACCCCTTCACGGGCTATTCCCGCACCTCTCTATGTTGGATACTGACAACGGACATCGCTGACTGAGTCTGAGTGTATGAGGACTGGACGGTACCCAGAGGTGGACCTCACGATGAGTCAGTACCCGAAGGATATTGATAGATGAGGAGTGTTGAGGAGGCTATATGTACCTACCCTTCAGGTAGGATCCGTGGTGGACGATCTAGGAGCTTCTCTTCACCTTTAAATTATTTTTTGCTTTTAGTTTCCTTGTACTGTACAGTCTGGCTTGTATTTCTGGCCCATTTACTTTTCAACACTTCTTTTGTACATAGTTTTACTTAGTATATTACTTCCAACTTACTCTGTTGTGTGTGTTTTTAGTTTTTAAAGGCAATTCCTTCCCAGTTTTAGGGATTTATGCCTTTGGTGTTAGTCGCCAGCCCCTGGTCTATGGTAGGCGGGCTTGGGGTAGTCATGAAATGGGCCCCGGGGGACGAGTCGTGACAATTATCAATTATATAACAATTAATTGTATAATAATTATTTTTTTAGTTAGTAATTATTAATAATTAATTATATAACAATTAATTAGATAATTATTAGTATAATCAGTTATTTACTAATATAATTATAAGTTGTCTAATAATTAATTAGTTACTTAGTAATATAATTATTGATTATATAATAATTAATTAGTTTATTAGTAATATAATTATTAATTATATAATTTTATGTTAGTAAATCAGTAATTGTTAATCATAATTATAAAATAATTAGTTAGTTAATTAGTAATATAATTATTAAATATATAATATTTACTTAGTAATTTTTTTGAGATAGATAGAGTTGAGTCCCTTTTTATAATTAGTTAATTATCAATATAATTATAAATTATAATTATTCATTATGATTATTAATTACTATTTATTAAAAACTATTATATAGTAATTAGTTAGTTAATTGGTAATATAATAATAAATATAATAATAAATTATAATTTCTCATTATTATTATTAAATTTTAATTATTAAAAGTAATTATATTACTAATTAATTAGTTAATTATTATATAATAAATTATTAATAATTTCTATTTAACAATTTAATTATTATATAATTAAATATTAATATTATTAATTTAATAATTAAATAAATTATTATATGTTTAATCCATGTTTTTAATTTAAATTATATCAGTATTATAGTTTAGATTTTATAGAATTTCAAAGCCATATACTTGAATCATTTATGTGATTCAAGTAGGTGGTTTCGAAAGCTTATAAATTATTTTTCATTAACATTTTTTTCGAGATTTTTTTTTATTTTCAACTATTTGTTATATGTTTAATCTATGTTTTAAGTTTCATTTATATTGGTCTTATAGTCAATATTTTACAGGCTTTCAAAGTCATGTGCTTGAAACATTTTTAAATAGCGGATAAATTCTGTTGAAAATGTTATTTTTATTTTTTGTTTTGTTTTGTTTATATATATATATAAATAAAACAAAACAAAATAAATATAAACATAATTTTTTAAAGCAAATATGTTTTTTTTCTATTTTAGGGGAAATGTGGCATCTTGGATGCCACCTTTAACACAGGCCGAAAGATGGCATCCAAGATGCCGCCTTTGTTGAGTATTTTTATAAAAACATTAAACCTAACATGTTTTAATTTTTTATTAAAAAACATACTTAAAATAACTCCACTAAAAAATATCCTAATCCTACTGTACGATATATTTATGACCATAAGAACCGCTAGGATGAAATTCTGGCATTTGGAAGATAATTGGATTTGAAAATGACATTTTATAATATTTAATTTAATGAAAAGGAAAATATAATAGAAACATGTATCATTTAATAAAAAAATTTTATTATAGGGTTATATAACTGAGAATTTTGACTCTAAATAGTCATTATCAAGATAAAATTATTTTCAAAATCGTGGAATTTTATTTATAATTTTTATAACTTAAATAAATTTATTTTTTTGTTACTTAATGATTTTATAGTGTTTACTTTATTAATGAAAGATTAAATAATATGATATTATAAATATTAATATAATTTTAATTTAAACATTTTTATTCCATAAATTAATTTTTTGGATGAAATTGAAACGATTTGGATGATTTGTTGTGTTTTTAGATTGTATCATGATGTTATGTATTTTAAATTAATCAATTACTAAATAATATCTAAACTGACATAAATTAGTTTTTAAGACAAATACCATTTTCATAAATGATATAATAATCCTAATGAATATTATTTGGTAAAATTAATTCTATATTGTTACAAATTTCATTAATTATCCACTAGTGGTTGTATGTAAAATTTATTTTAACGATAATGACCATATATTATGAAAAATAGAAAAAGAACTTGTTAGAGTTAATGTTTTTAACTAAGTGTTAAAGAAAAAGTAAAAGGTTAATTTTATTAACTAAAATTTTCTAAAACATTTTGGTTATGAGTATTTATACCCATAATTATATTATCCTAGAATTATATCACTTTGTAGCTATTATAATTCGAATATTAATTTTTAATAAAATTATATTTCATAACAATCCTAATGTGGCCCTCCCCTTCTTATAAAAGGTCACAAACATTACCCAATTACACACACATATCATTACCATTAGATCGAAAAAATTCTACTAAAATATTCTCCCAACATCCCCCTCCTCATAAAATACTTACCTTGGGGTGACGGAAATTTAAGAATGAGTTTTGGATCAAATCAAAATGAGGTACCTAATTTAAAGGTAACATCTTCTCTCAAGCTCATTTCATCTATTTTATTTCTTCACAACCCGTGATATTCATATTATATTATTACGTAACAACAATAGATTACTAAATATTCTAGGATGTTATTATTTGAACTATTTTAGCAGCACATCCACGCACCTCAATCTATTGTATATGAACATTAAATTTCTATATATGGTAAACTACTATTTCACAAAATGATGATTATTTAATTTTTTCTACCACCTATCATGGGGGCCATTATGATGGAACTATATTTATAGTTTATAAATTATATATTTATATTGTCTCTATCTTCTATAATTATTATTTTCATCATACATTTATTAATTCTATAATGAGTAAATATGATAATTTCATTTGATGAAGTGTAGACTACCACCCCTAATGTTATACTGATTGTTCATGCCATAAAGGGAACATATTGAGTATGGTGTTAATGAAATTTTGTAACAAATATAATAAATCTATTATTCAATAATTATAATATACCTATATATCTTTTATTTTTTTATTCCATTAATATGACAAGGAAATTATAGTAGTGCTCATGCGTATGTACGACCTACTATCTCCATGAACGGTGCATTTAATTACATATCTAAAATTGTTATGATATATTATAAATACATATATACCTGATATATTTGTTATTAAAATAATTAATATTAATCTTGAGATAATAGACATATGACCACATAGATAAATTTCATCGAAATAAGTTTATTTTTGACTCAAATACCAAACATCGACAAAACATCCGAAATGAAATCAAATAATTAACATACTGCGATAACATGGTAATAAGTGTTCTTAAATGAATAGTAATCATTATAAATTTAAAAAAATTGTATAAATTAGACTATGTTTATTATTTAGGAAATTAATGAATGAATGAGATAATTCAAAGTCAAGGTTAGAGGAATTGTCTCAATCTCCTTTCTTTGAGGGATTTTGTAATAATATAAAAATTTATTTTTTTATAAGGTGTATATAATGCCAAAATGTCATTTCATATACATATTTTATCTATACTAATGTTATTTATTAAATAATGGAGATTAATATTTAAATTCACAATGTGATTTGGGACATCTTGAACATTTAATTATATAATTATCACATATCTTTCTTCATAATATTAAATATCATATTTACTTTGGAAGTAATAAAAGGAAGATCTATGAAACCTTATTGAATATCAGTCCATGTTTTCAAAAGGAATATTCTTACATGTAGTGTTTTAATTTCTTTAAAAAACAAAAAAAATATATTTTTTAATGGATATGTTGAAAAAAACTTCTCCACCACTGAAACCATTATTTGATATTTGGATACTTATATAAGTATTAATCTATTTTAAAATGAAAATAAATCATTTATTCCTTTATTTGGGTATATTGGTTTTGAAAATGGGTTCTTATGTAAAAATGGTATTTTAATACAAAAATCTTTTTCATATGGGATTATAAAAATATTTCAAAATATGGGAATTGTGATGAATGTATTTTATTCATGAAATGTTACATTATAATTATATTATACTGGTGGGCCCAATATAGATTTTATGATGGTTTGATCCCTATTATATTTTATGTTTTGGGCCGATAGAGCTTATACAAAGGGTTGATCTACATTATAGCTCACAGGTGAGGCCGACATAGATTAAACGAAGGGTTGAACCCTAATATATCTCACGAGTGGGCCTAATATAACATATAAAAAGGTTGAAACCCATTTTAGATCTCCAATTTTTTAGTCCACCATATGGTTATTCCAAAATAAATATTCTTGAAGGTGTTTTGTGTACATGATTCTCAATATCACCTAAATGAGTTATAATTGCTTGCTATTGGATTTAGTGTTTTTAAAAGGTCGGTACTGCATTTTGATGGAGAACCATTTTTAGAAATATTTTTTTCACTTTCATATCCAATATTTTACAAATAAAACTATTTATATATAAGAGAGACATCAAAATTTACTTGGTGTAAAATTTTGGTAATTTTCTGATAATGTTCATTTTTTAATAAATAGTGAAAAATAATACATTTTAATTTAAAACATCCTTTTCATCTAATTTATTTTTATAGATAGATTTAAGATTTAATATTTTATGAAGTGTAAAATAATTATTATTTTATCATTTAATCCAATGTTTGTTTTTTGGATGTAATTTCACATTTTAATTGGATATAATCAAATGTAAATGTTTTCATAGGTTTTAATTCATAAAAACCTACTTTATGGATTTGACAAAAGGAATTAATATAAAATTAATCTCTACAAATTATGTGTTTTGAATTTAAATAAATTATTTCCATATTTTGAATCATAAGTTAAAAATTCTGTAAATAGGTACCTTTTATTATTTGGACATTATAAATAGCATCTTCATAAATTATTTTTATTTACCATTGATAAAGGGAAAATATGTTAAATAAGGGTAAACAATAAGGTTATAATAATATAAAATTCCTTAAAAAATTTCCTAATCCTAATTGAGGAGATATATCCTACCATGATCTTTCTTTGTCTGAACATTTTCCATTTGGGAGACACTTGGGTGTGAAAATGACATTTTATAATTTTTAATTTAAAAAAAGTGGAAATATAACATAAGTACGTATCTTCTAATAAAAAAAATTTATTTGTAGGTTATATAACTGATATTTATGAATATATTTAGTAATTATAATGATAAATAGATTTAATACATCATGGTATTTATTTTATAATTTTTAGATATTACATAAATTAATTTATTTTTGACACAATGATAATGCATTGATTACTATATTAATAAACAATTCAATCAAATGATATTTTAAATATTTTAATAAATGTCATTTTATTAGGTTGATGAAATTAACGACTAATTTAGATTATATTGAAATATTATCTTTGACTTAATTTGTTTGGTTCGAATAAATAAAGTTGTTATGACATAATCAAACATCAATTACAAAATTGTGTCAAAATAGACATAAATGAGTTTTAAGACTAATACATTATTAATAAATGTTATAACAGTCCTAAAAATATAAGATTTAAAAAAATGACATATAATGGTTAAAATTTCATTAATGATCCACTTTTGGTTCTATTGGCATATAATAGTAAATATAGTATCTATATATTATGAAAATACAAGAATAACTGGTAAGAGTAAATATTTTTATCTAAGGGTTAAAGATAAAATATATGATTAATTTTGTGACCTAAACATGTCTAAAACCAATTGTATGAAATTATTTAGACCCATTATCATCATATCATTTAAATATATTACTTCGGAACTATTATAATTCGATAATCAATTTCTAATAAAATAATATTTTAAGACTTTTCTAAAGTTCCCATCCTCCCTCTTATAAGATTCCACACCTCTACCAATATACTCACACATCTAAATCCCCTTTTATCTACCAAAATCTACTCAAATAATCTCCATAAATCCCTCTTATACTCATATATTCCTTACCTTTGGAAAATGGTAATTAAAGAAAGCATTTTTTCTCCAATAAAAAGAGTTACCTGTTTTAGAGGTAACATCTTTTATAAAGTCTATTTCTTTTATTTTCCATGTTCAATACCTGTCCATTTATTATTTTATGATTACAAAAGAAATACAGTATCCAAAATATTCTAGGCTTTTTTATGATATGTATTCAAACTGAACATACACACACTACCATCCAATGAATACAAACATACGATTTATGTGTACGGCGAACTGGTACCTCACAAAACGATGATTGTTCAAGTTTCATATACAACCATTCATAGTGTCCATTATGATGGAAATTTAATTTTAAATGATCTGTATTATATTTATATTGTCTATATGGTCATGTAATTTTTATTTACAACAAACAATTATACTTTCTAGAATATGAAAAAATGATAATTCCATTTGAGGAAGAGTGTATTAAATCCCAATAAATGTTATATGAATCATTAATGACATACATAGAACATATAAAGAATATAGATAATGAAATTTTTTAACCTATATAACATAGATATTATAATGCAATTATAATATACCTATGTATCATTTATTTTTTATTACGTTAATTTGACATGAAAATTAATGCATGGTTCATGTGTATGTACGGCCTACGATCTCCATTGATAGTGAATTTAATTTATTATCCCCAAATTTTATAGACTATTATAAATATATATATATATATTTCATATATTTGATATTAAAATCATGAATTCAATTATTTATAAATTGAATTTTTACCGCATGAAAAATTTGTAAATATAACAAGTTCATTTTTTCTCTAGTACGGAACATCGAATAAACGTCTGATAGAAATAAAACAATAGAATTATTTCTATAACATAGTAATAATAGATATTAAATCAATAATAAACATTAAAATGGTTTTAAATAATGTTGAAATAATCTTATGTTTATTATTCATGAAATTAAAGAATAAACGAGACAAGTCGGATTTATGTTAAGGGACTACATCTTAATATCCTTTCATCAAGGTGTATTTTGGATTATAATGAATTTATTTTATATGGTATATAATAAAACCCTTTTAATTTTAATTTAATTCAATGGTATTCAAATTGAATCTTTTTATATTAAGTGTTTTACTAAAAAAGAAGAATGATTCTTTCCAACATACGTGTTGACCACAACCTTTCTGCCTCCATGAGCATTATTTCATATTTGGATTCCTCTACATGTTGTAATGTTTTAAAAACAAATATAAAATACCTAATTCTCTATTAAGGGTTTTTTCTGTTTATTTTTTTGAGAATGGATTAATTATGTCAATATCGTGAACTGAAATCTTATGATTTCAATGTGAAAATTTTTCCATTATTTTATGCCTGTTGTATGTGTTATGATTATGTTTTTGTTCATGGGTATTTTATACATATACGGGTTGTTTCATGTTAAACTGAGGGCGGGTGATCAGGAGATATCCCACCAATGCATTAGTTAAATTGATGGAGTTTAACATTAAGGTTTATCCTATGAGATTTAGGGAATATACTATGATGGGATTCCAAACATAACCATGAAACTTACTCCCCATGTTTCATTGAAAGCTACCATGTATGTATGTTATTGATTCCAAAAGATATCTTTATGATTTAGGAAATATATTAGTTATTCATAACTATTATTATTTCGTGATATACATTAAAGAGCTTATAATTTAAGAGTGAAAAATATTATTTCATTGATTTTCACGTGTCAATGGACTAATGATATAATTCATTATCTTATGTCCCTTATTATTATTTTTATGTTCATCCCATGTTTTTGAAATTTTATTCATAGGATATAAAGAAGGGTAATATAAAAGATTAATTCAAGAATATTTATATTAAGAAAATTAATTCATTTTTATGGAATTTTATTATTGGAGAAAAAGGGATAGAGTATAAGTGTATACATTGTATTATTTGAGATGTAATATATTAATAAGTGAATAATTCCATAAAAATATAAACCTGAAATGAAAATAAATGAGAACTAATGTAAAATTGTTGACTTATCTCAAAGTTATGTTATGTTTTAATGATGGAGATTTATAATTGTTATTTGAGGTCAGTTTAGATAACATTAAACATTAGGCTATTGTTAATAGAATATCTATAACATAATATTTTATTATTGTAAAATTTAAATGAAATAGAATTTAAAGATTACCATGTAGATTCTTATAAGATATTTATGTGTTTATAATGGTTTTCCAATGATGAAACATGGTAGAAATGATGGGATGGAATCAAGAAGAAAATAACCAACCAAATCAATAACCAGAAATGGTCAGAATCAGAAGTCAATAGTTTGTTGCCGTAATGGAACAATTGAATTATGATATAAATGTTCGTTGTATCCATGCCTGATATGAGCCATATCATCTACATAGGAATACATTAGTAGTGAATAATTTCATGAGGCAATATCCCCATTATCCAGAGGACCATCTGGCCCTATGCTATCTGAATAGTGAATTAATGCATTGGAAATTATTTTTGATGTCATGGGGTGTTTAAAAAATAAAAATATTAGTCATTATGTTTACCGTTTTGATTGTAAATCTGATCTGTGGTGGTCAATGGTTAAAAATATCATAGATAATGGGGATATTGATTCAAATGATTGATATTAATTCAAGGGTATGTTTCTTGAGAAATGTCTTCCTAAAGTGATTCGATATATAATAGAGAAATAATTACTGCAATTGAGGCATGGGGATGAATCAATGGATTCTTATAAATAGAAATTACATCCAATGGAAATGTATGCTCTAAATTTCACAAGGAATCTTGATTGTAAAATCATTAATTTTTACTCTGTATTAAATCCAATTCATTAATGGGCATTAGCTTCTCACGAGTTAAAAAGATATGAAAATCTTGTTCGATACATGGACATGGTGAAAATGAAGTTTTTTTATGATTAGAAGTTATTTTAAAATCAAATGAATTAGGGTTCAAGGAGGAATACAAATGACAAGAGTTCTTAAAAAACTATGATGGTATGAAACATAAGATTACATTTTGTGAAAATTTTATAAAAACAACAATGGGGAATGCCTTTGGAATTATGGCATGTGATTTAGATGTTGTAAAATGGGCCATCAGGATCATCATTTTAATAAAAAAGATCAGGATAACGTAATACAAATCTGATTTACAGTCAGTAAAATGTTTTAAATGCAATGATATGTGTCAATATGAAAATGAGTGTCTGAGGAATAACTCAAATTATGGAATGTAGTAAGATTACAAGTAGAAAAGGGTGGTGAAATCCTTTACAACTACTTCAGTAGATGTTGTTCCATAAAATGAAGTAATATCAGATACGTTGTTGGTTTATTTTGATTATGAAAACGTATTTTTTGATTTCAGGTCTACATAATCTTTCATTTTATAGAAATTTTAAATTAAATTTGGATTTACATCTCAAGATATGAATCCTGAATAAGTGGTAAAAACACTTGGGGGAAATTTTGAGACAAATAAAAATTATAAGAACCTTCATGTCTATGTCTGTGGAAAGAATCTACCAGAAAACCTAATATTTTTCCTTCAGTAGAGTTTGATGTTATTTGGTGTATTGGTTAGATTTTCAATTATCATTCTATGATTGATTGGCGAGGTAAATAGTTTTTTTTCAGAAGAATTATTAGCTTGTGTACCGGAATTAATTCTTACTTTTTATACCATATCAGAAAGACAATGAACTAGTAGTGAGGGAAATTAATGTCACCATTCAAATATTGTAGAAAACAAAGAAACTATTCATATTAATGATGTTTTTGTGGTAAATGAATATATTGATGTTTTTTTCTAATGAGTTTCCATATATAAAAATTGATTGATAATTTCAAATTACTTTTTACTTGGTTTCTGATGCAAATACAATTTCAAAACCTACATATTGAATGGATCAAATTAAAATTTTATATTTATATAATAAAATGGAGGAGTTATTATAAAAAGGTTTCATTTGACATAGAACATCACAATGGAGTTCTCGTGTCTTGTTTGGTAAACAAATAGATGGTTCAGTGTGACTTTTCATTGATTTTAGGGCCTTTAATAACATCACTATTAGTTTCATGGATCAATTTCCTTACATTGATGATCTATTTGATGATCTCCCAAAAGCTGAGTGTTTTTCACAAATTGAATATAGGTCGAGGTACCATCAGTTGAATATAAAGTAATTAGACATTATAAAAACCAAATTTTGTTGTAGATACAAAAATTATGAATTTTTAATTATACCTTTTGGGTAAACCAATCACCTTCTGTATTCATGGATCATATGAATAGAATTTACCGTGAGTTCTTGGATAAGATTGTGGTTTTGTTTATTAATGATATATTTGTATATTATAATAGTATAAGGGACATGAAATTAATTTAATGGTTGTGTTTAAACCATTAAAATAAATGAAATTGTATTGTAAATTAAGAACATGTGAGTTTTGTTTACGAAAAAATTGCATTTCATGGTCACATTCTTTTAATGACGGCATAACGGTTGATCCTGCTAAAAAACAGTTGTTGAATAATGGACAAGACCAACAAATATAACTAAGATTTGTAGTTCTCTAGGTTTTTATGGTAATTACCGGAGGTTTTTGGAATTTTTTTCCCATTTATCTAAAAAACTAACTAAGTTATCTTGAAAAGGTTTTATGTTCATTTGGATAGAAGTATGTGATAAATGTTTTTAGGAATTGAAATGATGATTGGTTAATTCTCCTGTATTAGAACTGCCTTCCTGATATGGTGATTTATTATATATATATATATGATTTTTCTTTGAATGGACATGTTTTTGACCTAGTTCATAATGATTGGGTATTTCTAATGCTTCATATAAGTTAAAAACTCATCTGTTATATTATCAAACACATGATTTAATATTATCCGATTTTGATTTTATTTAAAAAATTTGGAAGCATAATTCATATAGCCAAATGTGTGAAATATATACTGATCAAAAAAGTTTAAATTATATATTCAGTCAGAATAATTTAACATGTATAAAAGAACCTCTCATTATTTCACACATAAACACAATATATTACATAAAATATTCCCATGACACAACATAGATGATTGGGAGGTCTATTGTCTTTAATGATTATGAACATTACATATAAATAAAAAACATGAAATACACATATTTATTCAAAGCATCTTTTACATGATGACACACAATCCTTCGTACATAATATTGCATGGGATAACCTGAGGACATGCATAAGAAAAGGGTGAGATATAATGCGACTTAATAAATTAAACAAGGAATAACATTAATAATAAATTAATAATTAATAAATATGCATATAATTATAGCATAAGAGAAACATGATCATAAAGTCATGATATAACATGATTTTCATAACATGTAAATGTGGAAACAACATTTAGCATGATATTAACATGATCCACGGCTCAATAAACATAGAGTATGAGTAAATACCCATTTCCATTGAGTTATCATGGGTAAAAACTCATTGAAATTGAAGTATCATGATACTGATATTTAACCAATGCATTGGAGTGCTACCAAGGTTCAATATTCTTAATCATTTAATTTCATGCTTAATTTTTCCACATAGATCATTAAACATGGATTCATTAAACATCATCATTTATTACATGATAAAAGAATTGGTTATTATTACATGAAATAATATAATCTATAAGTATATGCTCACAATGGTGAATACCCTTGATAGATAAATGGGCATGGTATTCACTACACAATGACATTGGCTTGGAAAATCATGGTATAATTTTATCATCATAAGAATGTGGCACAAGAATTTATAAAAATGGTTGATGAAAGATAAATTAGTGTCTCATTATATGTACATGAAATGGAATATATGTGGGACATATAGATACCCATACCAACATATTTAATGTAATTTATAATAATAATTCAAAATAATTGCTTGAATGTAAATGAGATGAGAATAATTCATTATGGAATTTTGGCATGGTAACAGGTGTACATGGGTGATATTAATGGGAGAGAAAGAAGTCTCTAATAATGAAAACATAAGTAGGGATGTATTGGGGAGGTTTAAAATCATACCACAACATTTTTAATTGAAGAAATGGTATAACAACATATTGAATTTCAAAAAAAAAATGATAAAGGGAGAAATATCTCACATGGAAGCGTGATTCAAAGGCTTGGGTGAGGCTGAAGAGAGGATTATTGAGAAATTATGGCTCCTTGAAAGGATAATAGAGAGATAGTGATAGAGTAAGGATGTGATCAAAGTGTTTTGAGTGATGATAAGTGGGATCTTGTGTGGGTTTATAAAGAAAAAAAGAGGGAGTACTTTATTATTTACGTTTCAGATACTACACATTTAACTAATCAAAACCACAAACCAAATCATTTTTCATTCACATGGTTTTTTTCCAAAGGGGTGGAAATATTTATTTTATAAGGAAAATTTCCAAAATTCATAAAATATTAGGCTTTCATATGTAGTAGTGAGTCACACTCTGAAGGAAATCATTTTATAAAGATAAAATGATTTATATGTCTTGGAGGGTCCACTAAGGCTTTGTAAAATAAATAAAACAAACCTAAAATAACATTATAATAAAGGTAAAACATATATTTCATGAATATATGAATTATAGTATTTTATTTCATCACTATTGGGTCATTATGATGCCTTAAAACACTGTATATATTAAACGGTATTTAATTTTTACACAAAAATTCGATTGTATAAGAAAATTATGAAAAATTCACTATTAGTTAATTTTGACAACCTGAAACTAATAATAATATTTATTTTATCTAATTTTTTTTTTAAATTTGTGAATTTTTACATTTAAATTAATAATTGAAACTTATAAAAAATTTATGGGTTGTTACAAAAGAAAATTTAAATCCTTAGTAAAAATTATAATTGAATTCAAAAATATTATAAGATCCTTTAAAATTAATAACAAGTAATTTAGTAATTATATTTTATTAAAATAAATTTTAATTCAAAAATCAATTAATTCATCAAAATATATTTCTTAATATAATATTGACAAAAAAACTATTTATGCATTAAAAACCATTTAAAATGTAACAATAAAATAAATGTGTATTATTTATAAAAAAAAATAATGCACACTATCATGGTTCTAGGGTCGTGTCACATATCCCTATATAAAACAATCATAAGACCTAAGGTTAATATGTGTGATGGTGACATACTATGGGGTTGGCTCAAATAAAATCACTCTGGTGGTAATATCTATTAACATACAATTCAACCATAGGTGATTCTGTTCATTCATAACACGTGGAACCTCGTATTGGTCCTAGTCAAGAGCGAAGCCTTTTAACTCCACCCCCATTCTGAGCTCTGAAAAATGGGATTCGTACGAAGAAATTATACTAGATGAGGCCATCACTTCTATTCTCATAGTAAGTTAGATTTATCATAACCTTATAGTTATACTAATGAAGTGATCACTGTTCAACAACTATATTAGAAATGGTAATAATTCATAAAAATATTTTATAATCCAAAAACATAAAACCAAGGAATTGAATATGTTTTACATAACCATTTTACATAATACCTCATTTAATTATATCAAGATTAATTTAAATTAATAATTTTATTGGTAATCACAATATTCACCCCTTAAGAAATTTATCCATATATGTTTCTTTTTCCCACCCTAAAACAGATGATGGCAACTCTTCTTCATCACTTCTTTATATTCCAACATTGCCTATTCAAACTTGTGGTCTCTCTAAAACACCTTGGTGAGGAGCATTTTCTTATTTCGCAGAACTTTTATTCCTATAATCCATGATCTTCACTAGTTTCCTATCATAGGAGAGGTCATTCCCAAATGGTACCACCTATGGATTGAGTACATGAGATGGGTTAGGTATGTACTTCCTCAACAGGTATACAAGGAATACATCATGTACTTGAGATATATTCAATGGGAGTTCTATTTTATTTTACACATCTTCACTACGATCAAGTATCACAAAAGATCTAATGTACCTTGGACTAAGCATTCCCTTATATCAAAATATCATAAATCTCCTCCACAATGATATGCAAAGGAATACCATGTATACGATATCTAACTCTGGGTCTCATCCATGATTATCAGCATAGCTCTTTTGTTGAATCTGAGTGACATTAATGATATGCTGGATGGTCTTAACCTTCTCCACCATTTCATTGACCAGTTTTGGACCTATGAGTTTACGCTCCCCAACATCATCCCTACATTCTAGTGTTCTTCTCCTCATCACATAAAGGGATTTATAAGGATCTATTTTAATGCATGAGTGGAAACTATTATTGTAAGGGAACTCAACCAGAAGAAGATGTTGATCCCATCCTCCTTTAATGTACATTATTCTTGCTCTCATATTTTCCGAATGTTATTTGACAGTATGATGAAGTTGGACATCATTTTGAGGATGATAAGCCATATTAAATTTCAACTCAGTATTCATATCATGTTGATTACTCTTTCAAAACATAGTGGTGAATCTTGGATCTCAATCTGATATAATGGATAGTGGAAAACCTTGTAGCCTATCCACTTCAATGATATATATTTATGTTCTAGTTGATCTAATGTGAAATCCTGTCAAATTACAATGAAGTGTGTAGTGTTTGTAAGACAATCCACAACAAACTAGATATTATTGGTTCCTTTGGATGTCGTTGAATGTCTGGTGAAAAAGTCTATGGTGATGTTATCCCTTTTCCATGCTTGTATGAGTAGTTTTTTCATCATCCCCTTAGACTTGTGCCTCTCAAAAATCAGTTTATGACATACTAGGTACTTTGATTTATACTCAGGAATCTCTTTATTTATGTTATCCCACCAATAATGCTCTCGGAGATCTCAATACATCTTTTTATTTCCTAAGTGAACGGTCAAATTAGAACTATGTTCATCATTCAAAATTTCATTATTTATCTCTAGATTCGATGGAACACATATTCTTATACAAAATCTCACAATTCCTTATTCATTTACATTGAACTCTGAGGATTTCTCTTTTCTGATAGTTTCCACTTTCTTTTTAATTCCCAAATCATCCATATATGCATCCTTCAACCTTTCAAAAAGAGACAATTGAGAAATCATTTGTTAAAGGATTGACGATATTCCATTATTTTTGATTTCCATGTGCATCTTCATTGAATCTAAGAATATTATTTCATTTTACATTTTCATTAATTATAGAATCATTGGGTCCTTTTTACATAGAGCATCTGCAACATAGTTCGCTTTCCCGGGGTGGTAATAGATTGAGTAGTCATAGTCTTGGATCATCTCTAGCCATCTTCATTGGATCATGTTCAACTCTTTATGTGTGAATATATATTTGAGGATTTTGTGATCCATGTATATTTCAAACGTCCCCCCAAATATGTAATTTCACCATATTTTTTAATGTAAGAATATTGATTCCAACTCCAGATTATGTTTTTTTGTAGTTTTACTAATGAAAATTTAATTTCATTGAAGTATAGGCAATTTCATTGTCAATTTTCATTAACACACAACCCAGTACCTTCCTCCAAGAATCACTAAATACCAAAAAAATTTCTCCACTTGTGGATGGCATGAGCACGAGCATAGTGATAAGCCTCCTTTTCAACTCCATGAATCTATCTTTGTATTGATCACCCCATAAAAACCTTACTCCCTTTTGAGTTATCATGGTAATAGGTTTTGAAAATCGTGAGAAATTTCTCACATATTGGTGATAATATCTAGCTAACCCTAAGAATATATAAATATATGTTACTAATGTTGTCCTCAAACATCACTCAATTGCAGCTGTCATAGAGGGATCCAAAGATATCCCATTAATTATGATTATTTCCCCCAATAATTAGAATTCCTTCAAATAGAACTCACACTTTATGTAATATTCATAAATCATGTCCTTTAGAAATGTCTACAGTATAGTGCATAGATTCTCTTATTGATCCTCCATGGTTTTGGTGTATATTTCAAAATCATCTATAAATCCTACTTCAAATTTATCAAGGTAATCAATAATTACTTTATTCATCACATCCATCAATATTTATGGAGTATTAATATGTCTGAAATGCATTATTATGAATTCATAGTGCTTGTACCTTGTATGAAAATCAGTATTGGGATATACTTCTTTACCCTTACATGGAAATATCCTGACTAATAATTCACAATAGAGATGTATTGTACTCCATGTAGATGATCGATCATGTTATCAATACGAGGAAGAGTATACATGTTATTTATTATGATTTTTTTGATCTCATGATAATCAATGGAAAGGTGCATTGACCCATCATTCATCTTGGTGAAGAGGAATGGTGAACCCCATGGTGAAGAACATTCATGTATAATACCTTTATAAAAATTCTCTTGTAGTTATTATTCAGCTCTTCAAGAAGCACAAAATATATTCTATATAGAGTCTTGGATATTGGAAATGCCCCTGTTATACGATCAATCAAAAATTCAACATCTCTTCTTTGAGAATGACTGGAAAATTCATTGGGAAACACTTCTGCAAATTCCCTAAATATAGGTATGTCATCATGGATGGTTTCATCCATAGACTCAATCATCTGATCAAGATATGCATGCTCATATGGCAGTAATATCCATACTTGAGATGATGGTGCTAAAAAGTTTCATCCTCCTCCTTTTACTTGTATAGAATCGGGGAATGATTTTTCATATGGAGAGTGATTTCCCTCTCACAGAAATTTTTGTTGTCTCAGTATAACGAAGTACAATCAATGCCATGAATTTAATAAAATTCTACAGAAGGATGTAATATGAGTTTCATTGGAATGTTCAAACCAAAAATTGTGATAGGGGAGGAGTTATATTCATGGGTTTCAATTATTTCCCCATTTTCTGTTCTCATCTACATCTTTACATCCATGATTTGTGGTGGTGTTGGGATTTCACTACTAAACATTCATGATATAAAATAATGGGTAGAACTAGAATCAAAATGTTAATTCACTATTATTGAATGAATAAATTGGGTACATATCACCACATCATTGTTTGTTTCACTTCCTCGTAGTGATGGAAAAAACTCACCCTTGCGTCCATGGAGGTTGTTGGTTGCCTCCAAAAACCCCCGACATAGGGGTCTGGTTTTCAAAGTTCCCTGGTTCTTTGAAGATGAAGAAATGAACAGAATTTTAAGGGTCGAATGAGCATTCCACTCCCTTGTCACTATCGTGGGATTTTTATGTCGGTAGTTAATAGATAAGTGACCTCCTCTTAAAAACCAAAATCATTTCTTCATCCACTTCAGGAAAGTTTTGGGTGCTTCTTTCTGCAATATTGGAATGTGGGGTGCTTGAAATTTTTGCACAGTTGGATATATTCATCAGACCACTAGAATTAATGTCCACATTATGCTTATTTCAATATGATGACCATGAGACATTCTGATCACCATTTCATCTTTGATAGCACATAATACAATTTCCTCATAGCTCTCAAAGTCACATATCACTACAGATTTTCGTAGGCTAGTTTATAGCAAACCAAATAAGCGTTCAAACATGCATCTGAGGGAAAAACAAAGTCGATGGTGTATCATGAATGCCTTGTGATGTTTTCCTTGTATGATCTAATAGATTTTTCATCTTCTTTCTTGAGGATAAGGATGTCCAATTCCGTCTTATGTTGGAGGGTGTGAGAAAAATATATATCAAAAAACATTTTATGGAAATCCTTTAATTCCAACTCCTCAATTTACTCCTTAGGCTTTGTATTTTTTAACAATGTCCACTATTTATCAGCTTCACACTCCATACGATAAAAGGATTTAAGTACGTTGTGTTGTTAAAAACATTGAAGGATGAAGAAGATCTTCTCAATGGAGAATATCCACAGAAAGTAGAAGTACTTTCTCTCATGAATCTCTCAATTGCAGTTTTCTCTTTGTAGGGGGGTTTGACCATTCCTCTTGACCCATGTTTCTATTAAATAACTGAGTTAACTGAGAGAGTATCATGATAATGTTTGCAATTCCCGCTCTCATCGAATTTGGAATCTCATGAGAATAGTCGTAACATTTATCTTTATATATTTTGTTAGCCTATATCCTATTATTACTAGCCGTTAGATAGAATAATAATAATTTTAGGTGTTACACATGATGGGGAATCCAATTAAAAATAGGGATAACATATAAATTACTTTTATTTCGATAACTAATGAATTTATATGCAACAATCTATGTTATGAATGATCTACTTCCCAAAATATATTCTTAGGGACCTTTGCTTATTCCCATAATAAATTTTCACACTAAGATTATAAATTTACTAATCATATCCCCCAGAGTGTTGTAACCAAGAGTGAAACAATGCTTGTTGTCGTGCACCAGTTCATGTTCGACTGTAGCTCAAAATGATGTTTTTGAGTTTTACACCTAGATTCATATATGCCGGTGTTGCCTCTACCTACTCATATCTAGATATAGGTTCATTTTCATGAAAATCCTTTAACTCAATACACACCAAAATTTTAAGATGATTCTATTTTTTTAGTCTTATCCCTAATTCATTAACTAGAGTTTTCTAATCATAATCATAAAAATAACAAAACCTATCCTTTGATACAAACTATAACAAACCTTCTCTTTATTTTACAAATGAACATATCTTATTAGATAAGATATTAACTTAATGAAACATAGAATATTGAGAGGTATAGTGTATTTGGAGATTATGAACATTACATAAAAACATAAAACATGAAACACACCTCTTTATTGACAACTTCTTTTACATTACGACACAGATTCCTTCTAACATGTCATTGCATGGGATAACCTAAGGACATGAATAATAAAATGGTGAGATATAAAGAAAAGTAAGGGAGTAAACAAGTCATAACACGATGAATACAATATATTTTGGGCAATAGTAATATCAATGGAGCACAAGAGATACATGAACATAAAGGCATGATAAAACATGATTATCATAACATTGAAATGTTAAAAAAATTAAAATGATATTTTCTTGATCAATGGTTAATTTCACATGAATAATGATTTTAAACCTCATTGACTATGAATTATCATGAGTAAACCATCATTTCACTTGAATTATCATGATACTAATCTTTACCCATTGAATTAGAGATCTATTCAGGCGCATCCTTCTTAATCATTTCATATCATGCATAAATGTTCCACATAGATCATACAATATGGATTCATTAAACATCATAATTTTTTCGTGATAAAGGAATTTGGAATTAATACATGAATATATATAATAAATAACAAAATTTTCATAAATTATAATAACATTGATAGAGAACTAGGTATGGTATTCACTACACAATGACTTTGTCTTGGAAAATCACGTTGCAATTTCGGTAGCATAACGTCCTAACATAAGAATTCATAAAAACAGTTCATGAGAGTGAAAGGGGTAAGAAATCATATGTACATGAAATAGGAAGTAATGTGGTCATATATATACACATACTAACATATGTAATAGAATTTATATTCATAATACAAAATAATTTCTTAAATATAAATAAAAGGAGGGAAATTCCATATGGAATTTCACCATGGTAACAGGTGTACATGGGATGAATTAATGAGAGAAAAGAGGTATCTAATAATTCAAACTTAATTAGGGATGTACGTGGGATGTGAAAAATCATACCCCATCTTTTTAAAAATTAAAAAATGGTATAAAAACATAATTAAATTTGGACAAAATTGAGAAAGGATGAAATCCCTTACATGGAAGTGCGATCCAAATGTTTGGGATAGGCTTGAGAGAAGATTACTAGAAGCTTAGGGATAATTTGAAGGATAATATAGGGCGGTGGGTTGAGTAGGGATGTGATCCAAGGATGTTTAGTGAAGAAAAGTGGGACTATGGGTGTTTATATTGGGAAAGAAAAGGGAATTATTTATTATTTATGTTTTGGAAACCACAATTAAACTAATCAATACCCAAAAAAAATCCATTGTTTTTTCCCATAGTTTCTTCCAATGTAGAGTGTAAAAATTTATTTTAAAAGGAAAATGGATGAAAATCTTAAAAAATGTGGTTTTCTTATGTGGAGGTGAGTCACACTCTAAATGAAATAATTTTAAAAAGTTAAAATGGTTTACAAGTCTTGGAGGGTCCCCTAATGATTTTTAAAATAAATCAATTAAACATAAAATCACATTATTATATTGGTAAAACAAATATTTGATAAAAATACCATTTATATTATTCTATTACATCACTAATAAGACATTATGATTTCATAAAAGACATTATATATTTAATGGTATTAAATATTTAGCCAAAAATTTGACTGTCTCAGATAATTATTAAAAATTACTCATTAGATAATTTTGAATACCTATATACAAAAATAATAATCATTTTATATAAATAATTTTCTATATATGTGAACTTTTACTTTTTAAATAAAAACTGACATTTATAAAAAATTCATGGGATTTGAGAAAAACGTCTTTCCAACCTTATTAATAATTACAATTGTATTCCTAAAAATTACACGATCATTTCTACTTAATAAAAATTATTTTATTAATAATATTTTATTTAAATTTTATTTAATTCAGAAATTCATTAATTCATAAAAATAGATATCTTAATTGAAAATTGATTAAAAATACTATTTTTTCTTTAAAACCCATTCACAACGTAACAATAAAATAAATATATATTAGATATAAAAAAATAATTCACAGAATAGTGGTTATAAGGTATTTTTACAAGTATCATTATATCACCCTAATAAGACCAACAGGTAAAGCGTGTGATTGTGATAGACTCTTGTGGTGTCTTGAATAAAATCGCTAGGGTGGTAATCACTATTTACATCCACTTCTCCGGTAGGTGATTCTTTTCAAGACTAACATGATGATGTTCAGATTGGGTTTGTTCAAGAATGAATCTTATTGACGCCACCTCATTTTTGGGTTCAAATAAATGGGATTTTTATAGACCTATTCTACTAGAGGAGGCCATCTATTCCTTTGTAAAAGTAAATTGGATTTGTTAATGCACTATATTTATACTAATCATATGATCACTATTAAAAAGATATATTAGTAATGGTAACAATTCGTAACAGTATTTTAAAATCCAAAAACCTAAAACCAGGTAAGTGATTATGTTTTGGACAACCATTTTACATAATAATATATTTAATTAGATTGAGATGAATTTTATTTAATAAATTATTGCATTTTCAGAATTAGAGATAGTGAAGATGGGTTGAATTAATTAATGATTATGATTACATGATTCATTACCATCCTAGAAATTCAAACAAAGTGGATGATGCTTTGATTTGAAAAATTAATTCTACATTAACCAAGATTTGTTTGGAGTGAGATCCTTTGATAAATTATTTGATAAAACTTGGAATGTTATTTTTGTGTGTAGGTAATTACTCTATTTTGTATTATGTTTTAGTAAAATCATCTTTATCAAATAGAATTAATAAAGCACAAAAAGAAGACAATGAGTTGTAGAAAATGGTTTCATTAGTTTAGAAAGACATGTGACTAGAATTTAACAATGATAATGAATGTTTTTTGAGGATTGGATAATGATTATGTGTGACTTGTGATTAAGATATAAATAAAGGGTTGTTATGTGAAGCTGATAGTTCTATTTTTTTCAATTCATCAGGGTAGTACCACTGCATATAATGAGAATTGGGTGTATTACAAGTATGTTGGAATGAAAAGAGGTATTTCTGAATTTACTATGAGAAGTTGGATTTGTCATCCGTTTAAAGAAGAGTTTTAGTTATTGAAAGGGATGCTTTATCGTTTTCGAGTACCTGAGTAGAAATGGGAAAATGTGTCCATCGATTTCACATGGGGATTACCCAATATTTACTAAGGTAATAATGATATCTAGGTTAGTATTTATTGATTGAACAAATATTCTTATTTTCATTCTATTCAATATTATCAATCTCAAGATCGACTTTCATGATTGTATATTAATGAGATAGTAAGGTTACATGGAGTTCCCCTCTCCGTTGTTTCTGATAGTGAACCTAGATTCAAATCTATATTTTGGAAAGTCCTTCAGATGTTTTTGGGTACTGAATTAACTTTTAGTACATCTTTTCATCATCAATTAGATGAGTAGTCACAATAAACAATTCAAACCTCAGAGGATATGCTACATGCTTATTAAATGGATAACCTAGGAAGACAGAATCACCATCTTTCAAGGGTTGAGTTTTAAAATAATAATAGTTTCTATTCTAGTATACAGATTACAACATCTGTGAATTATATGGAAAGTGGTGTTGAACTCTATCTTTTTGATTAGATGTAGGTGAAAGGATATTGATGGGATAAGAATTTTTAGAATATATATAAGAAAAATATTAGATGATTCAATAGCACATGAGACCAGATCAGAGCATGTTAAAAAATATGTGAGGATAAATGGAGGAATAATATTTCTTTCGAGGTGGGTGATCACATCTTTCTAAAATTTTATCCATGGAAAAGTGTGATGTTTTTTTATTAAGTGATAGTATATCCCACTTTTCATTAGATCCTATGAAATCTTGGATAATGTTAGATCATTTTCCTATAGAGTGGGGTTACATCCATGTTTATCTCAGGTACACAATTTCATTCATGATTCAATGTTGTAGAAGTATATTCCTAATCCATCTCATGTTTTGAGTCCATAGGTAGACAATTTGGAAGAGAATATTTCTTATGAGGAACAACCAGCACATATTCTTGATCTTAGTGAGACTGTGTTGCTGAATAAGGTGATTATTCAGGTGATGGTTCTATGGAAAAACCTTATAGTTTAAGAGGAAAAGTTGGAATCTTAAAATTATATGAGGGATAAACAGACCCAATTATTTTATATGTGAATAAAATTGGGAGGAAACAATTTCCAAAATGGGGTAACGATGTAACAATCGATGTATTTATAGAATAATACATTTTTATATCTATTAATATTTATGAATAAGATATTATTTTTACGTTAAAGTGGATATTTTTCCTGATATAATACTCAATATATAGCAATGGGTTCTTACAAAATCTTACCTTTTAGGCAATATTGAGTTATACATGAAAAATAATAGAATAATAATAATATTATTTTAAATGGTATTTAATGAAAAGCCGTTTTATTGGTGAGAATGAAAAAAATAAACTATATCATGAATTTAAACATATGTTAAAAGTTTTTACATTTATCTAATAAATCTCAATTTCTTAAAATGATAATGAATCAATTTCGAAGAATAAAATATTATTATATTTTTAAAATATTGATTTACCACCTTTAAATGGGGATCCTTTTAAAAAATATTTTTCTAACATTTATTTTTTCTATTTGATAAAATTAAATTCATCTATAAAAGTGGGTCATCAAAATTTACTTTTGTTTATTTTTTTTAAATTCTCTAAAAAATTCCATTTTTAGTGAATAATTAAAAATACTACTTTTTAATTCAAAACTTCCTTTTAATTTAATTTATTTTTATAGATTGATTGTACATTTTATTGGTTTAAAGATGAATTGGATTAGGTTATTATCATTTAATCCAATGTTAGAAGGTGGAATTAATTTCACATTTAAATCGGACATAAACACAAGTCAAACTTTTGATAATTTTTATTTCTTAAAAACATGATTTTGGCTTGGACAACGAGATTTAATTTTAAATTAAATAATATAATTTATGTGTTTTTAATTTTTAAAAATAAATTCTGTATTTGAAATCAAAATTTCTAAATTGTGTAAATAAGTTCCTTTTTTTGGACATTTTGAACAGTATTGTCATAAATTATTTTTATTTACAATGGTTAATGAGTAAATCAGGTAAATAATGGTCAAAAAATAATATTATAATAATAATAAAAATTCGTAAAATGTTTCAGTATCATATTGGATGAGATATTTACAACCATTATATTCCCTAGGTTGAACTTGTTTCATTTGGGAGAAACTTAGGTGTGAAAAATACATTTTATAATTTTTAATTTAAAGAAAAGGGAAATATAACATAAACATGTATCTTTTAATAAAAAATTTAACATAGGGTTATATAACTAATCACTAAGACTAAAAATAGTTATTATAAAGATAATAATATATCCTACATTATGGTTTTGTATTTATATATTTTATACATTAAATAAATTATTTTATTTTTGACACAAAAATGATGGAGGGATTAACTTATTATAGAAATATTCAAATAAATTATATTATAAATATTAAAAAAATGTAATTTGATTATAATGATTATATACACAAATTAAATGCATGATATTTACATACTATCTTTTAGGTAATGCCTTTGGTTCTAAGAAATAGTGTTTTATTATAATATAAACAAATCAATTACTATATAGTGTTCAAATCCACAAAAACATGTTTTTAAAAATAATACTAGTTTATTAAATGATATAATGGTATTATAAATATAGGATTCTGAAAAATGAGTTATATAATGTTAAAAATTTCTTTATGTATCCAATTTTGGTTCACTTGGAATTTTATGCTAACTATAATAACGATATATTATGAAAATACATGAAGACATGGTAAGAGAGAATGTTTTTAACGTAGAGTTAAAGATAAGAGAAAAGGTTAATTTTGGTACCAAAACATGTCTAAAAGATATGGGTTGATAGGAGCCAAAAAAATTATTATCTTATCCTAGAAATATATAACTTTATAACTATTATAATTTGAAAATAATTTTATAATAAAATAATTTTTCAAGACTTTCCAAAAGTTCCCCTCCTGCATCGTCTAAAAGGCCACCAAAATTACCCACTTAATCACACATCTCAAGCCTCTTGGATCAGCCAAAATATCATTAAATAATCTGAAAACAACCTTCCATTCCTCTTATAATCCTTAACAATGACATATGAAAATTTAACAAAACATTTTGGCTCAAATCAAAAGGAGTTACCCGTTTTAGAGGTATCATCTTCTCTAAAGTTCCTTTCCTTTATTTTACTTCTTCACAACTTATTATTTTCATGTTTTGTTTATTACATAAAAACCCCATTATCTTCTTTATACTTGTATGGTGTTATAATAAGTATTGAAATACACAAACACATACCTCCATATAAAGGATATAAACATATTGTTTCTATGTACGGTGAACTATTGCCTCACCAAATGATGATTGTTCAATTTACTCCTACTACATATCATGGTAACTATTATTATGGAACTATATATTATTATATATATTATATTAATATTTTATCTACGATTCTATAATTTTTATTTATAATATACCTTAATGCTTTCCATAATGTGTAAATACAATAAATACATTTGAGGAAATGTGGACTGCCGCCTCCTCAATGTGGAATGAATAGTTCATGCCATACATGGAACATATGAGAGATACATTAAATAAAATTATATAACATATATAATAGATATATTATACTAGAATTGTAATATAACTATGTTTTATTTGGTTTTATTCCATTAGTATGAATGAAAAAAATAAAGTTGTGTTAATGCGTACGTACAACCTACCGTTTCTATAAATGGTGCATTTCATACATTATATAAAAATGTTATGGAATATTATAAATAAATATATATAATATATATATGTGATATTTAAATAATTTTTACTATTTTGGAAATAATGGTCTTTGGAACACAAAGACAATTTATAATAATAACAAGTTCATTAATGACTCATGTACCAAAAATCGAAATTCTTTTGATATGAACTCAAAAAATTAACTAACTACTATTACATTGTAATAAGTTATATTAGATGAATAATAAAATTTAAAAAAGTTGAAAATAAGTATAAAATAACTTATGTTAATTATTTATGAAATTAAATAATTAATGGGACAAGTCAGATTCAATGTAAAGGACATCATCTCAATCTCCTCTAATTGAGGTATATTTTTATTTATACATGAAAATATATCATAAGATATATAATCAAACCAAAAGAAATTTAATTTCATTCATTGGTTTTCAAAAAGAATTTTTTCTATAAATTATTTTACTAAAAATCAAAAGCAATGTTTCTTTTTAACATACGTAGCGACAATGGAATTTCCACCTCAACGTGCATTATTTGATATTTGTCTTACTCTAATAGTTATATTGATTTTAAAAAGAAAATAAAATACCTTATATCTTTTAATGGTATTTTTTTAATTGAAATTTGTTTTGATAATGGATTGATTATGTGAATATCTTGAATTTATATCTTTTGATAGAACTGTGGAAATTTTATCCTTTCTTTTAGGATTTTTTTTACGTGTTATGGTTAATGTTTTTATTGTTGGAAATTATATATGTATACATGTGGTTCCATAATAAACATAGGGTGGGTGAACCCAAGATATATATCTAATGGAATGTGTAATGTTACAGAGGTAAACATTAAGGTTCCTCCTAATAGATTTTGGGAATATACTGTGATGTGAATTCCAAACATAACCATGAAGATGTATCCCTAAGTAGCTGGTAATGCCACAATGTAAGTATGTTATAGATTCCAATTGTTACCTTTATTATTTATTATTTATATGAGTTATCGATAAATCATATGATTTCATGTGGTATGTTAAATAACTTATGTTTTATGAGTGAAAAGTATGATTTCATTGATTTGTATGCATTCATGGACTAATGTTTTCATTTAATTTTTTATAAACCATATTGATATTTTTATACTCATCCCATGTTTTTTAAATGATTTTTCACAGTGTATAAGGATGGGTAAAAGAAAATAATAGTTCAGGAATATTTAAATCAAAAAAATAATAATTTTTTTATTTATAGAGTTTTTTTATTATGAAAAAATTGGATAGAGTAGAAATGTCTACTATATAAAATTTTATATATAATTTCTTAATAATGGACTTATTATATAAAACACAACACCTTTAAATATCCTTGAGTTGAATTAATGGGAAATTATTAACTAATCTAAAAAATATGTAATGATTTTAGGATGGGTATTTTTATAAATTTCAAAATTTCTAAACCAAAAAATATCCTAAATGGTAATTATTAACATAACTCAAGATAATGTAACATTTATTGATGGGGCCTTATAATGAGGGGTTTTATAATGTTAAAATATTTACTGTATGGTGGGTCAATATAAGTAGGAATTTTACTTTAAAATGTTCAGAATTTTGTGATAATTATGATACTTGATGTGGGATGTTTTTTAAGAAACATGTATTGTTTATGGATCATTCATTATGTGGATATGTGCATTTTTATGATTGGTTACTTGGTGAAAATACATGTGTTGATTCAGTTTTCACTGTACTATTTTCTACATGTATTCGATGAACTATACTACTCTTATAATGAAAAACATATTAAATATTCCTAGTCATTGATGATTTTTATCAATATGAATATTGTTTTTTGTTGAATTTTTTTCATATATTTCATTTTTTTATCCACTTTTACATGTATGCATTTTATCATGGAAAACATTTTTTATTAGAATAATTAATTCTAACTGACCCATAGAATGGGTTCTTAAAAATTCTAGTAAATTTAATTATTTGAGATAGTGTTTATTATATTTACTTTCTGACTAATTCATAGAATCATTGAGGTGTGGTAGATGAAAAGGTAAGACATATTTAGACACTATTTTTTGACTGGGTGGTTCTTTGATGTCATGTTGTGGATTTCATTTTCACTATTGGGAATTTATGTACATGATTAGCGTAATGGTGATATGATATACTTATGTCTTAACAATATGAAATTATAGAAACATGTTTTTCAGATCATGTGTTATGGTTATATTATTACCTTTGATATTATGATGTGATGACTCTTGATGCATAATGTATCTGTTATTATTGTTTCTCTTTTTTCAAGATTTTTTAATCTCTCCCTATCACCTATAAGGCCATCTATAGTAGTTAATATCTAGTAGTATTTAGGGCTTACTTAAAATGGTTATTTGATTATCGACTGAAGTCATGTTTGGGTGATCTATGTTAGTAATAATATAATTATATTTTGTTTCCTTTAGTTTGTGAGTGGTATTCCACTTTTATATTTGTTTACTATTTTATTTTTGTTTATTCTATTATTTATGTTATTAATTCTATTATTCAATGTGGTATATGTTTTTTGTGATACCATAAATATATTCATTCATATACATGTTTTTTAAAATGTAAATTTTTATGAAATTGTAATGTAATAATATTATTTTTTTCATCTCTAATTAAAACATGATGACATGTTTTATATTTTTTGTTTAAAAAACAATTTGATATTTTACATTTAGAATGCATTTCATTGATTATTGGTTGTGTTGAACTAGATCATTTTCCACAAATAATATAAATGTATTAAATGTTATGATAAATTATATATATATGATGTAATTAATTGGTAAAGAGTTCCTCCATATAAGGGTGTATCTTTGAAACATTTTTTCCCTTTTTATATAATTTTTATTAGTTAGTGACTATGGGTCATAAAGAAAAGTTGTGTTTGATACATCTATGGCTATTAGGATTACCATATGATGTAAACCTCTTAGATACTCTAGTTATCCTATAATTTGTTATATTTTAATCTTACATTTTATTTATATTTATTTACCATTTTTTTGAAATTAAAATTTTTATTTTATTATTGAAAAAACATTATTACAATTAATTTTAACGATGTTATATTTATCCAAATTTTGAATGATTTAAATGAGTTTAAATCATATATATTGTTCTTCGTAGATACATTATATTGATATTCATCTTGATTTAATGGTAATAGATGAGTGAAAAACATAATTATTATTTTAGAATTCCATTTTTTCCATAGTTTAATAGTGTGATTAATAAGGAACTTCTCGATATATTGAGTTCCATATTGAGTGATGTAGAAGGTTGAAATTAACCTATTGGTTACAAAAATTTATTATATACAAATTATAATTTTTGGAGTAACATTATATACGAGATATAAATTTTAGCAATCAAAAAATAAGATTGATAAATTTTCTAGATATATTTATTTTAACAATCGTATACTTTTCAAGTGTAGTCAAGATTATTGTCATCAATTTGAATGTTTCATTGAACTATTACTGAGATATTTAGATAGACGTTATTTTTAATAAATTCATGTATGTTTTATGAGATCTTTATGAATCGGTAATAATTATTTTGAAAATATTTTGAATTATAGGGGTCTATAGTTACTATGCTTCATATTGAAAACCAAACACAAACATTCAATTTTTATGAATCCTTTACATGGTGTATTCCAGATTCATCCATGGGTTTCAAAAAATTTGGAATAATTATCTCATAATGATTAATTAATATGAAATTATATAGTTAAAAAAATTGTGGATTTTAAATATCATTTTATAATTTTTTTATATGTAAGTGCTGAATGTGACGGACACTTATGATATTCTTACACACTTTATTTCAAATATCAGTTGGTCAATTTTTCATATCATTATTTATATATTAAATATACACAGAAGGTTCCATTAAGATGTAATGAGATATAATTTGAAAACCATCATTATATAAAACATCCTTCAAATCTAACCCTTATATATTATATTATAAAAATTATTCCAATTATAAGATATGAATGTTAGTGAGGTCAAGCCCAATAAATATATGATGGTTAAAAAATTACAATGGACAACCAACAATCCATTAATTCTAATTTACATTCCACAAAACATAAAAAATATATGGTGGAATTATATATATTTTTCCATTCATTTAGATTTATAAAACATCAATTATTTAATTTCCAATGTAAATATTTGAGGGAACTATCTTTAAGTGATGAGTGGATTTTATGGAAAGAATAACGTGTGGTGGTATCACATGGGAAAATAATAAGGAGTTTGTAAAAAAGAAATTATATCATTATACATTAATAGTTGTTATTCATAGAGGTTTATTAAACCTTGAAAAATAAAAACCACGAACCTATGAAGTATTCCACTCTATATTGAAATTTGGTACTATTTTTCCTAAACTCCTAGTTAATTAGTTTCTACAATCTCACTTTTTCATGTTGGGATTGGTTCACGATATAATATCAAATATTTTTTTTGTTTCAGAAAATATATTTTATTGTATAATAATGTAGAAATGGATGAGAAGAATATGTCACAATATATTATTATATTTTCTGATTTATTGGGAAAAAAGAGGGTGGGTGATTTCTTCCTCTGGTAAGTAGGTAAAGAATACTAAATTCTATGGTTACGAGTAGAAGAATTTAATGACCCCATAAGGTGGACATATATTAGTTATGATTGTGTAAATAAAGTATATACTTTATGTGTGTGAGGAATAAGAACATGAATCATACTTTTCATGAGTCTTTACAATTATTCAAAAAATATTGATTTATGGGCTAGGACCAACATAGTTATAAATATATTCCATAAATAAACAATGATTTTTCTTATTATAAAGTGCGATATGAAGTTTAATAGATTGAATTCAATAGAGAATGTTATTTTTATTGAGATCTAAATTAAATGGTATGATTATGTTCGAATATCATCCAAGATAGAAATATTACCATGTAATTAAATTTGGGAACATATATGAAGAAGAATATTTTTATGTAGATTCAGAGAAAAAATAAGTGATGGTTAGTGGTATTATATTCATTATATCTCATGTGGAACAAGAATATTTTGATAAAATTACATCATAATTTTTTATTTTTTTCAAATGTATTGGATTCATTAGGTCTATAAATTTATCATATCCCTTATATAATAATGATTTTTATTCCTCTTTTAATGTTGAATGAATATGAATTCCAATTCTATTTATGTTTTTGTAGTGATTATTGTGGATGAAGTCATATGCTACTTACTCAGTATTGATTTGGATATATTAATCCTTTTAAGGATTAGATGATTAGATCAATA
The DNA here is from genome assembly GCA_963277665.1 of Viscum album. NCBI lineage: Eukaryota > Viridiplantae > Streptophyta > Magnoliopsida > Santalales > Viscaceae > Viscum > Viscum album. The sequence continues at coordinate 1,029,161,468 of OY728159.1, forward strand.
TAAATAAATAATTAATTTAACGAACAAAGCTATTTTCCATAGTTATTAGTGAATCCCAAGTATATTCTATGGTCGGTGGGAATCAAGATAAGGTATTTAGAAGCCTATAATTAATATTTTTGGTATTATTTCCAAGATGATATCTATTTTTCCACTAGAATATATCAAAACAAACTCTAGATTTCATCATATTTTGGTCATGGATATGTATTATTAATTGATTATTAGTATCGTCTCTAGGATTCCATTTTAGAAATGTTGAATTATACATTGACCAGATTCAAAATTGAAGATCCATTTTATTAAAAAAATCAAATATCTCCATATAATATGAAGTAATTGATTTTGAATATGGATTATTTCAAGACAAAGGTTTATTTTATGCCACAACGTATCTATTTTGGTTTCTCTGGTCAATTTATTAACGAAGGAGATTATATTTCTCCAACATATAATTGATTAATGTGAGTTCAACCGGGGTAATATAAAAAATAAAAAATAATTTACATTTATTAGTGATTATTTACATTATTTTTAGAGAATAGTATGGTTTAATATGATATTAAATGAATTATAATATCATCTTCGAAGTGATAAATAAGTCGATATTCCAAAAAATTACTTAAAAACAAGATATATATTTCACTAATGAATCCTTCTTGGATTATGAATTTCCCTTTTATTTTCATAATATCTCTATGTTAGAATATCTCTTGGAAAAATTGACCTGAAATGGTACAATTATTAAGGGGTGAAATTGTTTAATATGTATATTAATGAGTTGAAAAGTGAAATTAATCTTATCCTGATTCTACATTAGAATACTAGTGGATATATTGTATAATGTGAATCCTCTGTTGTTGAGTAAGAGCATTTTTTGAAAATTATTTTTGTTTTACATATTTATCACTCTATGGATTCAATCGTGAAAGGATATATCCCACTAATAACCATGATCTATAGTTTTTATGAAAGAATTTAAAAAAATATTCCACTCTATATTCATGTAGATTAATAAAGTGTATAATTACAAGAATGGATGATATATATTTTATTGCATAATAATTTTATACCCATATATTTAAAATATTTTGAATATCTATAATTCCTTGATATTTTAGTATATATTATTCTATTAAATAAATATTATATTGAAAAGAATATATTTAAAACAACAACTATCAAAAATAATCTTTGTTAAACATTTTTTTAATGAATGACTAACAATAATAAATTATTATAATATAATAATAATACTATTTTGGAATATAAAAAACGAGTTAAAAATGATTTAACAAAACAAAAAAAACTAATTTAAATTATTTATTATAAAAATATGTATTTTAGTTATAAACTATTACTGTGGTCTGAAATGAATATTTTTAGTCATTTTGACACAAATTAATTTATACATATTCATTTTTAATAAATTTATATTGAAAATATTAGTTATTAAAAACATATATATTTTGAACAAAAGTTATTTGGATAAATGGGACATAGACAATAAAGAACCATGTGACTAAAAACCGAATGATGTCTATAAATAGAGGATTTTTTATAAATTTTTCTAACATTGGTCAGCTGATTTAGTAATTCGAAAGATAAATCATGACTGTTTTTCAAACAAAAAATACATAATACATAAAAATATAACATATGTAACACAACTAAAAATTAATGAGTTCAAATGAATTGTAACATGATAATTTTTTTATGATAATTAAATATTTTTTTAAGGTCATACATTATGATGATTCTGAGATAGATGTTCCTTGCCTTAATATTAATGATATAAAATCATGAATTTAAATGATTTTGTAGGATTTTTTAAAGGCTGTTGATGTTAATATTTGAGAAATTTTCTATTAAATTTTTCTAAATACAACATATTAAATGGATTTAAATGCAGTGAACTAATGAATTAATCAATCAAGAATTTAAAATATCAAGAAGAAAAAAGAAGATTTAATATTGATTACCCACCCCTTTTTTATGAAACCACTTCTCTAGAAATTGGATAATGTTTATTGTAATGTTACTAATAATTAAATTAGGTACCAAATATAAAGCTTGAGAAAATGTTTCATTGAATGAATAGATAGGGATGTCTATATATATAGGTAATATAAATATAGGTACTAGATATATAGATAATAGATGACGAGGGTACCAAATAAAGAGGGTAACAAATATAGATAGTATCATATGAAAAAAGGTATTTCATGAACTAGTTTTAGATATATAAGAACCAAATATATGGTTTAAAGTGTGGGAGATTCAGTCTCAAGGTTCTTAATTTAGAATAATTAGAAAAATCATTTATGCAGAATAATAAGTAAGTTCGGTTTTACACAACTATTAAAAATTGAATATGGTTGGTTGCAAAAACAAGGAGTAATGAAATAGGGATTAATATGAATATTCACATGATTTGATTCGAATCCATGAATATGTGAACCCATTACAAATATTTTACCTAAATAAGAATAAGAGAAGAAGAATAAATATATGAAAATGCGAGAAGGGAATTTTGTTTTCAAATTCATTTACATCAAAGGAAGAAAATTTGTTATGGTGACATTAATTGTAATTTGCATAGATTGTAGAGAGGTCTTGTATTTAACAAAAGAGAATAATAATATGAAAAATATATCTATTAAACTTAATTTTAAAACAAAATACTAGAATATAAAATTATGATAATGGAGAAGTAGTGGGAATAAACGATTAAACAAGGGAAGAATAATATATATTTCATGCACCATACTGTTATAGTGATTGTAAAATAATAAAGAATTGTATAATAGTTAATCAAAATAATATTATATAAAACTTACATATGGAAGTTTTATTTCATGATTTTTAAAATTAATTTAATAATCTTAAGAATTTTTAAATATTTAGTATAATGATCCAGCATGGTGATAAATTTGGACAAGGCAATCTCATATTAAATAAATCTAGATTCTTTTTTGTCCCCCACCCAATATATTATGAACCACGCTTGGGTTCTTGAATTTTTTAAATCCAAACCACTATAATTATTTGATTTTTAGTGGTTTTATACCATGTACTCATCTTCATCATATACATTATGGTTTAACTACTATTATTTGCATGTTAACATTATAAAAATATCATGTTCCATCCATAAATCAATTTCAGTAACATTTTTATGTAAATAGAAATATTATGAGATTAATGATCCTAAAAAATCAGTAATTTAATGTGATAAAAAATTACTATTTAGATAAAAAATACTACAACATAGATTAAACTTAATCCCATACTATTTATAATATTACAGTGTTTTCTCAAAAATTGGTATCCATAAAACAATTCACATTTGAGGAATTTTTTTATGAACCAGTTTTATTTGGAATATTTTAGTTTCATTCATATTTCATAATAATATGAATTTTGGGTGATGATGTTTTTGTATCATATGAGAAATTAATCGTTATGAGTGCACTTTTAAATAGAAGAAATATATTGATAATGAATACTATGATGATGACACTCTTTATCCTAGATGAAAATTTAATATTATCTTATACATTCCATTAGAACAAAGAATACATATCAGGAAAAGAATGTGATGAATCTGTGGTTCAAATTATAATAATGGGAAAGGAAAAAATTCCAACATCATAGTGATTAAGATAAACTAATCATGATCTATGTGAAAATTCTTTCACAAACCATTCTTAAGGAGATGAACCATTCTTATGTAGTAATTGTGATATAACAATAAATTCTCACGAATTAGAAATCAGTAGATTAAATAATATTATAAAAAGAGTTCCCATATAAATATTATTATTATTTTTGTTTATCTAACCATGATAAAAATATCTCCATAAATGATGGTGATACATATGGAATATATACATATTTATATGAAAATTATTGACAATGAATAGAACTCTCCAAATAGGTTTTAGTTATTTGATCATGAAATATAGAACAATAAATAAATTATTCTACATTATAAAAATAATTCCAATTATTTTGATGAGTATGATGCTAGGAATAATTTTCATGAAGAGAGGATCTACACACTTGAAGAAATACTAAAAAATAGCATAGTATTTAAGGATAATAATATAGAGTTAAAATTAAATAGAATCATGGAACCTAATGTGTTGATTCTTTAGAGAAATATGTTTCATTATGATGATGATGATGTTTATATGAAGAATGTTTTAAGATAATGTGATTATGATTGAGTATCAGAAGAACATGCTCAATATTAGGTGTCTAAAATTAGAATTATAGTTTGATTTTCTTGAAAAGGAATATATTTTTTGTTCACTAATAATGGAGAAATTTTATTCACAAACACAATGATAAAAGGAGTATTTTTATAATAAATTAACTCTATCATATAAATATTACATCAAGCTATATTTTATTGATTTATATAAACTAGTTTTGAAGAATGAGGTATAATACATACCGTCTTGTAATGAGTTTTCAAAATATTTTTTCATGAGTACTGAAGGATTAAAATAAAAATCTAAAAATGCGGGGATAAAAAGAGTAAAGATAATTTGATCACCATGTTCATTAAAAAAATAAGGAGTATGTATTCTATATCTATTAACAGCCCAAAATTCTATGATATTTTTCTCTTCAAATAAAATACATTATATAGATTTCATAGGATGCACACAAACCCATGAGTAAATGAAATGTAATATAACATATCATTATAACATAAAAATTAAATTCAATGAATTAATAATAATAATTATATTTTTAATATTTTAATATTTTTTTATGAAAACCATAGATATTGATAAATAACTCCTCAATTTTTAGTATATATATATACAATTCCGAAATAAATAATTTTGGAAAAATGATTTTTATTTCCCTTTTAAATAAAGTTGTAAAATTATATTTTATAAAATTAACCTCATATTAAAAAAATTTAGGTAAAAATTAGATTATATATTATATTTGATACGTCTCATAAAATATATATATTTTCATTAATCTTTAAAAATGGTGATTTTTATTAAAAATGCATTTTCATTTAATGAATCAAAAAAATCGTATAATTATTTAAATTTGTTTAAAATTTTAATTTCACTATTATTATAATTTATATTCATATTTATGTAATTTAAATCATTTCTGGGATTAATATGCATATAATAACATTATGTACTAAACAATAAAGTTTCAAAACCCACATTTCATTATGTTTTTCTTTTTTATTTCTAAATTATATTCTTCTAATTTTATGATTTATATTTTTTAAAATGGATTCCATATGTTGAATCATCAAAATTAGTATTATATAATTTGAAGAATTTAATTTTAATAATTATTATAAGTAAATGATCTAATTTTATTCATGGTTAAGGATAAAAAAACTTTATCAGGGGTTATACCAATAACAAGTTCTTTTTAAATAAAATTATATCTGTCCTATTTTAAAAATATTTTATTGACTCATCCTCTCCATTATAATAATAACTATCATTTTAATAAATTTTAACTAAATATGAATTGGTAATATATTATTCTTTTAATAAATTCAAATTGTGTCTTTTCGCTATATATGAAATAACACCCCAAAATTCACTTATTCAGTAAAAATTAAAATAATATAGATCATGAAATGACTACCAAACCATCTTATAAAATTTCATATCATTTTTTTTGTAAAACAATTCTTGAAATACCATTCATGGGTTCCATAATAATGGATATAATAGAGGCATATCAAATAGGTGGTGGTCATCTCACTCAACCAAAATCAATTCATTCCTTCTCATACCTCATATAAAATTGTGTGGATAATTATAAAATAACAAAATTATGTATATTAAATGTTATGAAATTTTATAATGAGTATAAATCCACCAATAGGAACTCTATATTCCCGGAAATGGGAAATAAATGTATCTCTTTTGTGTATGTTCGAGATACTACCCCAAAGAGAGATACAATTACTTTTCTATTACCAACATTAACGGATTGTTATAATGATAGGTTTAATACTTATATATTATAAATATGAAATAAATATTATTGTTTAATTATAATATCATATAGAACATATTACCTTACACTTCTTTTGAAAAGTATTATGTCACTTATGCGTATGTGTGGAGTATAGCCTATCTCAAGTGATGTGATTCATTTTTCATTTCTATAATTATTGGATTATAGTAATTATAGATTTAGTGAATATATATTTTATATATTATAAAATAAATATTCCAAAAAATATATTTATTATACACTTTTCATTCATTTTATTCATTTCCCCCATAAGAATGGTTAAAATATATTTACATGTAAATATGGACTACCATATTATGGAAGAGTAAAATATTTTTTATATATTCTATTTATTTATGAACTTGAATATAAATATAATGAATATATGATAATTATATCAAGATTATAATTTGGGAGTTGATGTAACCTTTATAAAATTACTTTTATTGGAACTACTGATATGAAATTACCAAAAAATGCTATTGTTTATAACTAAAAAAATATTCTTTTAGTAAGATAGTATTTTGAAATATCTTTTGAAATGCTATCAGTGGATCGTATATAATATTTCAAATATTAAATTTAATTTTTTTATTGATTTATAATAAATTCAAATTTATCATATAGGATGATAAAATTTTTCCCATTAAAGGCAATGTTGAAGTAGCAGTTTTACATTTCAATCTTTTTATTTAGATGGATTTTTTTAGGAAATAAATAATGAATATTTATATATAATAAAAATATGCATACATTATAAACCAATTTATAAGTACTATATTCACAACATATAAAATAAATATTTATTAAATATTACAGTCACATAATATTATATTGAATAACTGGCGACAACATCAATATAATCAATGAATGATGATTAATTATTAAAAAAACATAAGAATAGTATTTATTCAACCAATTAAATAATAAATAATATTAATATTATTTAATTGATATTTTGGATAGATATTGTATGTAAACATGTATGCCTCTTTCTCATTGGAATTAGTCTAAGCAACCTCATGTCCATTGTTACCACCTAAAAACACCCCAAGGAACCCATAGATAATGATGTTAATTCTACAAAAATATAATACCTTATATATAATGATGAGGTGTAATATAACTCCATTATAAATATATCCTTAATAAATCGGTTTTCATGTCGGTGCCATCAACCTATGTGTACGATGTATCTTTCCTTGAATGCCTAAAAATAGATCTTTCCAATATAACATTATAACCAAGGATTTATTTAGGAGATTTTATATCCATAAAAGGGGATGAGATGTAAAATTACCTTATTTAATAGAATGAAAAAAAATCCTTTCTCGCGTTATTAATTTTTGAAATATTACTCATGAAACACCTAGTATATACTTCCTCACCATGAACATTTATCATCATGGTTTTGATCAATACATCAATGTAGAAAACTAATATTACCCATTAAAAATAATCATAAAGTATAAGGACCAATACATGTGTGCACATATAGAAACATCCATTGACATATTTTTACATGGATTTCCTAATGGAAGGTCTAGTTCTCATAATGTTCTAAAAAATTACCAATGGAGAACACCTTGAGATCGTGACTCAAAGTCCTATGAGACTCCACCCTTAATAGCATGTTTTTCTGTTCATAAAATGATACTAATAGGTAATAAAAGACACACACACACATAGATCTATATATATATGTAAATTTTCATAGTACTTTCAGGATATCAACATAGTATAGAACTATAAAAACATTTTATTTTGTCAAAAACACATGTGACATTATCACATAGAATGTCTCAAATAATAGAAATCCTGATATGATACGAAGTTTATTAATATTAAAAACAATGAATAAATGTTATCCTAATGTACAATGACTTTGTTTCTTTGGAACTCACTACAATAGACTCTTACTTACACTAGATCCAACTACTGAAAACATTTTTTCCAATATCTCTCAACTAATAATAATTGTTCTACTGAGATAAGCCTTTAGTCAAGGGGTATACCATGTTATCTTTTATTGGTATTGTGATTAGTCAACCAAACCCTCTTATAAAAATACTTCAGAAGGTGATACTTCCAGGGTATATTCATTGTATGTTCGTAGGACCATGGATATTTTTCTTGATCCACCGCTGTAGTATTATCATAATATAATGTGATAAAGATACAATTTCTATGTAAAAACTCAATCTCCTGGAACAATTATGTATCCAAATGCCATACATACCCATTTTAGGAGATTCTATATACACAGACTCCACTATAGATTTGGGGAAAACTAGTATCTTTGGATTCTTCTATCTAAAGACTCTTCAATTGAGAAAAATAAACCTTTCATGGAAGTGAAATCAGGTTATTCTGATCCTTCTGAAAACTATAATTAGTATATCCTCTAATGACCAGCTCCTCGGATTCTTTGTACACTATAGTCATACCATATGTTCTTCTAAGATAATTATGGATAGCCTTAACAGGTGACCAAATATGTTCTCTTTGATCTCCATGATATCTACCTACCGTTCTCAATGTGTTAGAAACATAAATTTTAGTACATAACATGACATACATTCTCGATTTTATCACTGATGTGTTTGGGATATTACTCATTATATCATTCTCATTTTTTTTCTAGGGAAACATTTTACTAGAATGATGTAAACCATGTGACACTGAAAAAAATCCCCTCATGGATTTTTCCAAACTAAATAAATTTAGTATCTACTAAATATAAATACATTGACTTAGTAAATATAGGTTGTTGGATCAATCATGAATGATATTTATCTCTAGAATATATATTTCATCACCTAATTACATCATGGATAAACATTTGTTTTACTAGTCCTTAACAAGCTATAGGGATTGAATTTTATTTCCAATAAGTATTATGTCATCAAAAAATACTAATATGATAATGACTAAATTTCCACTAAACCATAATTAATCACACATCTCACATTAATTTTTAGTGAAACAAATTTATTTTATGGATTCATCAAGTAAAAAGTTTCATGACATGGATAATTTCTTCAATCCCTAAATGGCTATAAAAAACATGAAAATTATTTTATAATCATCTAGAGTGACACACCCTTATAGTTGTGTCATATAAGAATCATAATAAAGGATACCATTAAGAAATGAAATTTGGACATCCAACTACCAAATCTCATTCTCATGGTAAGCTACTATGGAATAAATATATCTTATGGATTGAAAACATCAAAAATGGTTAAAAGGGTTCATTTTAGTTTATTCATTGATGATGTTTAAAACATTTTTCAAATTTTCTTGATTTATATGTATTCACTTTACCATAAATGTATATTTTTTCTATAATACCCATTTACCCCCAATGGTCTTTATATCAACTATTGCATAGAGAAGAACCTATAATGGGCTTTGATAAATGGAACTTATTAATACATTATTGTATTTTATACATCTTTCATTATCTAATCTCTTCACTTACTCATTTTCGGATGGATGTTGATCATTTTCAACTAATAATGAGTCACCATATTTGATGAGTAGAAAACCATAACTATCTAGTTCTCTTACTTCTATTGTGCTCTTATGTAGTACTTGTGTTTCAGACACTACTTCTTCCTTGGGGACCTATAGAATCTATTCATTTTTTAATTCTTGTATATCAATAGAGTCATCTTGATTAGAGAAAATCATTCAAACACTATATGTTTTTATGATGTTCTCCCTATGATGAAATATTTATTGTCTAGTGACAATAAATTTCATTTCTAAGGGTTTGTGTAGGTAGTATCCTTTTTTCCTTAGGATACCTAATAAATGAACACATTGAGCTGGATGGTGCTATTTTTTTTGTCTAATATGACTTAAAAAATTTCTCACAACACCATACACATGCATATAAAAAATTGGAATACCTTTAACTCCCTAAAATGATGGGGATTTAACATTCCAATTTATATGGTACAGATATGAATTTTTTTGTCATACTTTTAAATGCATATCCACTAAATGAATAATATAATATTTGTATGACTCATCATCAAACTTACCATGTCTACCTAGGAATGGTCCCACTTTCACTAAACCATTTCACTATGGTGTATAATGTAGAGTGAGTTGATATAGAAAAAAACAAAATAAATTCATTGAAATCCGAGTAATGATATTTACCACCTCCATCGGATCGAAGAATATATATATTCCTTCTATGTGGATTCTCAGCATTGTTTTTGAATCTTTTGAATTTCTAAAAGTAAATTGACTTATACCTTATCAAGTTGATATATCCATATCTACTCATGTCATAAGTAAAAGTTATGAATTATTAATATCCTTTTATAGATACTTCCAAAAATTGTCCACACATGTCAATGTGTACCAATCCTTGATGCTTTGTGGCCCTTTATCCATATCAAATGAATGGTAGTTTGGATATTTTTCCTATAAACAAGAATGAAAATTTTCAAGGTGTTTTGGCTTGGTCATTGTAAATATAAATCATGATAGAAAATTGTCAAAGAAATTCTCATTTTCATGACTGTGTTCATGATTCCATAGTTGGGAGTTGTATGAGTCATGTGATAATGATTTGTTATGAATTTACAAAACATTATTTTTGTAATTTGATATATAATAACCATTTTTGAAATGTGACATACCATTACATAAAATTTTCATATAATAGAAACTATTTTTATTTTTAAATATGAAAATTACCCTATTTTTACAATGTATGATATATAAATTATGTTTATTATAACTGTTGATACAGAATAAAAATAGTTTAAAACCAAAAATCATTCATGATGTCAATTAATGTGGGAAATCAAGAATAGATATGGTATCCAACATCATATAATTGGTATCTCTCAGATCCACCTCTCCACTAGAAATATTTATATATCTACAAGGTCAATGAATTTGGATAAATATATGTTGAGAAAAATCCATATCTAATAAATGATGGGTAGATATTTAATGATTAAACTAAATAATAAACATTTTTTTGGCTTCCCATTTCTTATGGGTGTAGTTATTCTTCTAATGGCTCATCTAATCACATTCAAATTATAGTTTCTCTATTTACGTCCAATACCTTTTTAACTTCTTATTCTCTGAAGTACAATATTCATCGGATTTAGACTTATTATTATCCTTGGACCCATTTTACATACTCATCATTTTCTTGTTCACCAGAAGGAATGTGGGTTTTCCCATCCCAATGTCCTTATCCACTTTGGAGACTCAACGTAAGAAGTTCCAAAATAATCTTCTCATTACTGCTCAGATTTTAATTAACAATAAAATTAGAGAAAGTTCTAGGTATTTATGAATGAAAGATATCTATATGCATATCATATTTTAAAATAATTATTTATATGAATAACCATAATCTTAACTCTATGTGGCCGAGCTGGAACAGACTCTCCAAGAGTTTCTTAACAATAAGTGTTGGAGATCTCTTAACTCTCTTTTCTATCCTTCTATAGAGAGATATATTGATGTGAGATATGAAGACATAAATATCAATTTACTCACGTTGATTCAAAATTTCATTGAACATGAATGATTTCATTAATCCTTCAACATTAATGTAATCGTTCAATTCTTTCTCATACATAAATAACTCTTAATCCCTTTTCTCATTACGAGGTGTATTACGAATAGGTTCTTCCAACACATTAAATTTTATTTCATAGAGAATGATAACATGTATGTTCCTTTTCCACTCTTAGGAATTTTTTTCGATGAAAAGGTTATCCTTCTTATGTTTGGATCACAATGACATGTTTGAAATAATTTTAATTTTGTTTCTAAAAAATGATATGAAATAACTATAGAACATTATCTGATAAATCTTCTAAAAACCTAATTAAATAAACTATTTATTAGTCTCCAAATATTTTTTCAAAACCCAATACCCCTCAATATTGGATTTATAATATTCTATTTCCTAAACATTATAGGGATATACATCAATATTTTCCTACTAATTACCCAAAAATATGTTTGTTAAGAAATTGAAATGGGATTAGGCTAGAATTACAAATTATAAATACATCAACTCACATGTCCATAATATTTTGGGTGGAATACCAAATCTTGATATCCTTAAATTATATTTCCTTATAACATTTATCTCAATTAAAAAAAATACTAATTTGAAAGTAAAATGTTGATGTGAACTAATTTATGTCAACCAAAAACATAAAGTAAAAAATCTATAATAATTTAAACATTATGACATTATTTAGACATGAAAATTAAACAATGGATGGATTTTAAAATAATTATTTGAATGTTACACTGACGAAATATATATAAATGAAGATTTTATTCATTATGTGTGAATATAAAATTATTATATTTATCAAATGATTTTTAAGATTACTTAAGTGAATAATCATGTCTTAATTAATATTTATGCATATGAAAATCAATTTAAATTTTATATTGCATGTCCATTAATTTCATTAATTAATGTGATTTCGAAAAGACATCCATAATGAAATTACAATGAAACCAGAAAAAAATAAAATATTAATTTTTCATGATCATGATATTTTAATAATTGTTCATTTATCTAGTGGTTGATAATATAACCTTTGACCAAGGGGAAAACACCATGATCCAATTATGGATTGGGTTTCATTATTCTACCTATCCACCTTTGTATCTCTCTTAGATTGGTTTCTGCTCACCTCCAAATGTGAACCGACTCCACTATCCTGAGAGTTTCATCCACTACATATGCTTTTACACACACACAGGTGAGAGGAAAGTTGTTTATATAAAAGAAACCATGCCCATAAAGGCATTTCATAATATGAGGAGAGACAAAATGCATGAAAAAAAGTTATTATAATAATAAATAAAATGAAAAAAATCATTTTTAATGTCTTGGATTATTCTCATGATTATACACATGCATACAATGAATTAATAATGTAATCAATCTAACATAAAATTCTTAATCGTTATTCTTTTAGATAAATTGAGATTGAATCAATTAATGTAATTCTATAACCATTCCATTCATTCTTTTAATTATCATCCAAATTTCCTTGATATTATCATCCATAATTAGGTCATAGAAATTTATAATTTTATTTAAAAATAACAGTTTATATTAATGTACTTTGGAGAGAACACGGTGAATACCCCTAGGAATATAACATTCATGTATTATCCTCATATATATTTTACTATTGTGACATATGGAATAAATAAACATTTCACTTACTTTCATGATGTGTATCTTCAAATTATTGATTACATTAATGACATGATTTTTTGGTAACATGATATGATTCAATTATCATAGAGTAACATGTCTTAAATATGACTCATACATGATATTTATTTATTAAAAATAAATTGATATTAATTAAACACAAAAAAACACACACACACACACACATATATATATTGAAAATCATCCAATAGAATGACTTATAATACAATTACAACACACAAGAACATATCAATATGGTATACATGGTATAATAATTAATGTTTAAATATTCATAATTTAGTGTAAGTATAAGGAATGTAAATGAATGATGTATAGTTTGTAAATATATTATGGTGCATATGAGGTACACACCTAATGACTCAGTGTGCAAAACATGCCTCTACAAATTGGAGTATAGAAGGTGTATAAGAGAATACATGACAGAAGGTCTCTACGTACATGGTCACTAGTAATGTAGGATGTGATTGGTAATACATGGAAAATATGTAAATAAGATGGATTAATTATCTTGTATGTGTGATACATGTTGTGTACTCTTGCTATTCATGTGCAACAATTTCTTGGTCAACAAATAGTGTATGAATTACAAAACCATAAGTCATCAATACACACTATTTTAATTAATAACTCCATTCATTCTTAATCCATTAAACACAAGTACAGTCTTTGTAACTCTTATTACATGGAATGATCTCCTATTCTATCTTTCCATAATAATTGGAACCTCTAGATGAGTAATTGGATTTTATTTTTCTCATAATATTCATCCTATTGTTTAGATATATGGGAAATTAAGGGTGAAGAAGAATATATCACAAAACTATTTATAATATTTATTAAATATGAATTGAAAACATTATCACAATTTCATAAATCATTTAATGATATTTAGATAATTATAAATAATTATGTGACTCCTTTTACATGTCATGTACTCATGTGTCATCTAGCTAGAATTCTTGGAACATCAAGATGAGTTATTATATTTTATTTCATTCATAAAATTTATCATATTGATTATATCTATGAGAAATGATGGATGAATAAAAAGATCTCGAAATGAAAATTAAAATAATTATAAAACATTAATTGAAGACTAAATAAAAATTGGTTTATCAATTAATAATTTTAAATAATTTTGAATAATTATGTATATTCTATGATACCACGTGTAGGATCAGGCCACAAGAAAACATGTGACGGGTCATGCTGAATTTTTATTTTTTTGTGATCAATGATAAATCAGTGATTTACCCAATGATGAATTTTATAATCCATGGAATTTTGAATATGAATATTGAAAAAAGGGATAAAATAACATAACCAGACTGTGAATCATCACATTTTATTTGTAATAAAATTAATTAATTAAATAATTATATTATTTGAATTATTTATTCATTGATGTATCTAAAAAAAATATGAAAGTAACATCATTGCATTATTGGAACCAAGTGTATATTTCCTCTAGTGGTGATCTACATGTGATCCAAAAATATCAATGCATCAATGTAGGAATCTCCGCATACTACCACATCAGAGCCTGTTGTGTGTCATCCTCCTTTAACCACTTAAAGTACTTCTTCAAAATATTCCTCCTTCATCTCACTTTTAGAGGTGGATGAATATCTCTCTCTATTATTTTGATATTTTTGGAAGAATATAGCCCCTTACTTCTTGAGAAGATTCTCTAAATCCATTGTGCACTATCAAAAAATGTATTGTCTCTCTAAAAAAATAACATAATTGTGATTATCTATCTCTAGGATTAAGAATAAATAATTTCACATGTCAGAATTAGTATTTATTTTATCATTATGAAACCCAATGTTAAATAATAATGATTATAAAAATATTTATTGACATGTGGAAAATATAAGAACTAAATTATGTATTATTTAATAAAATAATTTTTAATATTTATTATATCAAAGTGTACCTTTAAAACTGGTCTTCCACTGTTACATAATATTTATTGGGCTTTTAGTAATGACCATTTACATTTTAAATAAGTTTCAATACATTATTATTAAATAAATAAATAAATATTATAACCACTAAATAGAAAATAAATATTTCTTAATTAATTCAGTCACATTATATTCTTTCAATAACTAGTAACCTAATAAATGTGGTCAATTTAATAATATTTATTCAACTTGAAAATAATAAAAAATTATATTATAATCATATTGAGATTATTTATAAACATATTGTTTGATCCTGTAGGCCTCTTTCATAGGGGCATGAGGCGAAGCAACATAAATATCAATGATATCATATAGAAATATTCCATGGAAACCATAGAGAATGAATTTACTGTTTGAATTACATAATACCTGATATAGATTCTTACTGTGTAATATTACCATATTATCATGATATCCCTAATAAAGTAGGTTTCATATCAATGAAGTCCTCCAATGTGCTTGATTTATCTTTCATTAACTTCCACGAAAATTGAACATTCTAATATAACACAATGGCCATAGATTTTTTTATTATATATAGTTTAAAAAAAAGCCTAATATATAATCAACTGTTGAAGAATAGTAGTGAAAACTCATTTCATATATTATTCATTAATGAAATACTGCTCCTGACACACCCAATGATTCCAACAATAGATAAAAAAATGTCCTAACGATTTTCGTCAATACATAAAATTATACAACTCAAAATAATCATTAATAATAAAATTTAAGTTATAAGAACCAATACAAATTCTAGTAGAATGGATCAATAAATGACACATATAAATGTGGATTTTCTAATGGTAGGTCTTCTTCTCATAGTATCCGACATAATATTTCCATGGGATAACACCATGAGAAGGTGAATCATATTGATATTGGTCTCTATCTCTAATAGACTGTATCATTTGTACCCCTCAAATGATATCATTTTTATATTAAAAATATATTTATGAATAGTATAGAAGCACTTTTGTCCTGAAATCATTAATGAAGACTCTTATGACCTTTTAGTGATTCATCTACTCTTTAGACATTATCAATTAACATGTTATGCCAATAAACAATCATGGTGTTATAATATGATTATTAATAATATAAACTATGAATAAGGGTTATCATAATGTACTCAAAAGTTTATTATAGGGTAAAAACTATAATAGAGTTCCCCATGAAAAGAAAAATTATAGTAAATTACTCATAAGATGGTTCTAGGGTACAAAATCCTAAAGAGTTCAAAATTT
The DNA here is from genome assembly GCA_963277665.1 of Viscum album. NCBI lineage: Eukaryota > Viridiplantae > Streptophyta > Magnoliopsida > Santalales > Viscaceae > Viscum > Viscum album. Next base: position 1,029,177,964 of record OY728159.1, read on the forward strand.
AATTAACAATAAATCATGAGTTATAAATATGTAAAATAAAAAAATAGTGATATTATATCGCAAATTTTAAGAATGTTTTGTAATATAATTGGTTCGGGGATTATTAGTTGGAATGTTGGTTCAGCCTCTAAATTCAAAATCAGAATGTAAGCCAGCATCAAAGAGAATAAATCAAATAATGAAGATGAAACAACCACATATTAAAAAAACATTATAAATGATATTTATTATAAACAAATAAAACAATATTTAATTTTTCAGTAGTTGTGGAGAAATTATTTATTCATTGCCTTAAAAATATGTATAAAACTAATAATAGTATAATTATAATAGAAATTTTTTAATAATATATAAGAACCCTTAGTAAAAAAGTCAAGGAATTATAAAAACATTATTATTTCTATAAATATACCAATAAGGATATTTTTGATTCCATTGGACATCTAGATGATTTCGAATTGAATTCAAAATAATTGTTAGAATACATAAAGTATTTTCATTTCTAGAATGTCTAATATGAACAAATAACATTAAAAATATTTAATGTGGAGAATTGACCAATGATAATAATAATAATAATGTTATATTTGGTTATCACTTAGTATATCAAGAGATGCATTGAAATAAGAAAACAATACACACCGAATCTAGTGAAAAACTAAAAAAGACGACTCCAAATAATGACCATGAATTTCATTATATTATTTTAAACAATAATAATATTTTTCAGTAATTTTTTCTTTAAGTGTGTTTTAAATAACCTATACACACTCCAAGATATTGTTATAAAATTATTCCCAGAAAATAAAATTTTTTAATAAATAGATAAAAATCTCAAAGTTGTTCATGTTATTAATGGTAATTGAAATGAAAAAAATAAAAATAAAATTAATTGAGGTATTTAAAATATGTTTAATATTTCATCATAAATCATAATTTAATTTTATATATGAAATCATGAAGTTTTAAAGAAAAATAGGAACATTTTTGATAAAATAATCTCAAAAATTATATTCAAATTGTGAATCTTGGAAGATCCACTTTATTCGTTGAACCTTTATCGACATTATTTGCGCTTATATTATAGGGAGTTAATGATTATTCATGATCTCTAGAGAATAATATGAGTTAGTGTTTGTGCATTCGATAGTGTAGAAAAATTCATTGAAGATGTTACCATCATAGAATAATTCAAAAATTAATTTACTAAAAAATAACATAATAAAATATTTTTTTATGATGTGGAAGTGGTTGTAGTCAACACATGATAACAACATAATAAATAATCCATCTCAATTTGATATTTATTTTTTAACTTCAATGTAATTTAATGATCCTGATCATCTTTGGAATGAATGATGAATTAATAATCCAATATATCTCTATGAATAATATTCATTTTGGTTAATTCTGAATATGGTGTTACTAAGGCATATATTTCAAAAGGGGTCCATCATTATGAAGATAATGTGAAATTTCCAGTGGATTTAAATATAGGTGGAGTATATTTATGATGATAAATGACTATGTATTATATAAATAATTTTATTTTTATAGAATGTTATTTATGGAGTTTCTTATAAAATTTAGGATTGTCTAATCTATCATCCCTATAAAAAAAAATCATAACACAATTTTTATGAAATTATTTTAATCAAGGAAATAATAAAAATTTAAATAATGTATGTCTATAAATGTTTTTCTTCATTAAAAGTTTTTATTAAAAAATTATATCCTATTTGATAATGATATTATAGGTGTTTCATGATGAATTATTATATAATATATTGGTAAAACCAATGCTATATTCAACCTATAAATAAATTTGATAGTTGTGGAATTCATTTTGGCATCGTCATTTAATTTAGTATCATATTCATTATGAAATAGATAACTTTTTTCAAAATGTTATCATTTTTTTCTATACCAAACATTGAACATGTAGATATAAAGTGAGATGACTGATGGAACTGTGCTGAATAATTAATAGATTCTCATTTAAAATATATATTTCTTTTTATTGTAATATATTAGATATAAATTAAAACTATTATTTGAAAACAATTGGGGAGGGAAATAATAAAATATCCATATTCTAAAAGATTCATAATATATGTACTGGAAGTAAATAAAATTGTTGAGACTATAAAATAAAAAATGGTATGTTTTGAATTTTTTCATTGGTTCTAAATCAAATATTAGGATTTAATTAATGTATATATAATGAATATATTACAAATAATATGTCTCATTTGAGTTTTTTTTGAATAACTAAATCCAATTGTTTTTGATAACTTAACAGGGAATTAGAAAATAATGATTATTATTAGAAGATTTGATGTTTTATTCTTGTTCTTTATTGTGGATTATTTAGGTTGGATATTGATTTCAATTTGTTCTAATGAAGTCATAATTAGCAATTATGATGAATTCAATGTTTTAAAAAAAAATTCACAAGTCTTGTTGTCTTTGAAGATGTTAAATGGTTCCCTTTACATTGGAATATTTCGAATACATACATTACATGATGTTATATGTTTATTTAAGAATATTGAATTACTAATGATTATTAGAGAGACAATATTAAAGACTAACCAAGTTCATTTATGGTTGTAAGAGCACATTAATAACAATATAATTAAATGAGTCTATATAAAGATGTACAGATATAAAATAAAATGATTGAGAAATGTTTATGAATGTATTATATAGTAGATATTTTTGATTTAATAGGATTGAGAAATATGGATGATAATTTGTGGATTTTCTATATTAAGTGTTCCTAAGAATAAAATATGATTCTAGTAGACCCAAGTGATTATACAAAAATAAAATATTAATTTTTTATAGATAATGTTCATAAACACATTATCTATTGTTTTCTATATAGAAGGAATAAAAATTGAATATAAAAGTACGTGTTTATCAAACATATATGATACAATATAGTTGTTTTCGATGGAGATAAATATAATATCTATCATAGGAACATTTGTTTGTGTTATTATATTGGAAAAAATAACTACAGGAAATATGTGTTCATAGTAAGACAATGTATAATGAAATGGGAACTATACATTGAAATATATGGATCCCACGATGAAAAAATATTAGTTCTTTAGATTAGTGGTTTCTAAACTTATTGAAATTAGGAAAATTAGAACCCAATAAAGGAATACCTTATAGATTCATCACAAAATCGTTTTTATCATTTCCTGAGATATAATTTTACATATAGAGTAATTGAATTGAGAAGATCTTTAGAGTTCTATATTAAGTAAATAAAAAATATTAGGATAAAGTTAACATTTAATGAATAACATTTAGAGAGATTTCTTATGATATATAAATTATGTAGGTATAAGGATTCATAAAATGTTATTTTAATGTTCCACATTTTTTTCATGTTGGTTTGGACAGTAAAATACTTAATAATCTTAATTGAACCATCATTATTCTTGATGATATTTCATGTTGGTTGAAGATCATTGATGCTATGATTTGATGAATGTTCCTTAATTTTTTGTTCACTAATATAATATTGGATTCAATGAATTTTGCAACTGTATAAATAACCAACATATAATTCAGAATATGGAGAGGGGAATTCAAATTTTAGGTTCACATTACTCATATTTTTTAGAGAAGCCATTCATATATAATGAGTTGAATGTGAATTTTTTATTTCATTTTTTAGTTGGGTGGTTCAAACACAAATAATGATTGATAATTTTATCATATAATTTGGCAGAGTGGTACAAAATAGAGGGGTTACATATTAGAGTGTACCATATATAGGGGTACCAATTGAAAATGGTACCAAATAGTGAAGGTATCAGATATAAATAATTTCTTATTAATTATAATACAATGAAAAAAATCAAGCATATGGTTCCTATAAGATGATACTTTGAAATAAGAATTTAGATAAATAAAAATTAGATACAAATTATTAAGATGAATATTTAAGATAATTTTAAAAATATTATAAAAAATTGAATATATTGGTGTCAAGAAGAATGATTTGTAACTCGGTTATTTATAATTATACAAACATACTATTTGTAGAAGAAGAAGATATGAAAAAAATTACAGGACATCTATACTAAATTAGAATAATAGGGAAATGAAAATAACAATATATGATAATTTAATAATTTTATAAAAAAAATTTAAAGAAGAAAAATAAACATAGTGTTTTTATAAGGCCCCAGCCTTAAAACAAACTTAATCTTGAGTTATTACAAGACTAAAAATTGAGGATCTTTTCGGGTTTAGAGTATTAGAGAATTAGATCATAAAACTTGCATTACATTCCACATATAAACAAAGGGGTTACATAAAGATAGTATTCATCATTCCCATCAATGGAAACATATTTAAAATAAACATGGATTATTTCTTGACACTTCCTTGACACTATCATCATATCATGTACCTTTCCCTTGACCTGTGAAAAACATTTCAAAAAACTTGGGATTAACATAAAAAGCTCAGTAAGGGATATAAAAATATGGAAAGGAAACATGAGTACATATATACATAAGGATGAGATCATACTTTACCCATAAAACATAAGCACTTTAACATACCTCATCAAATCATGAATAAATCATAGAAATCATAAGACATAAAGGTAACTTGAGGCATTCATAACATTCTTATATAGGGAGTAACCCTCTTGGTTACGTTTGGAATACCCATCACAGTATATTCCCTAAATCTCTTCGGAGAAACCTTAACGTTTCACTCCTTCGCGTTACCCAATGCATTGGAGAGCTATATCGGGCTCACCCGCCCTTAGTTTATCACAGAACCACCCGTCTTCATAATAATGCCCAAGAACCTCAACATAATCGTATCACATAAAACATGCATGAAGGAAACATAACATTTCCACCTTTCAATCAGAAGATATCAACACAACACATTGATATAAAGACATCATGAAAACCATTTTCGATACCAAAATAAAAGAAAAGTAAAACATGATATTTATTTTTCTTTTAAAAACAAGGTATGGCTTGTAGAGGAAGCCGAAACTCAAATAACGGTCACGACGGCAGAGAAGTCGTTGTTGCCGCGTATGTACGACAAAAACATTCCCTTTTGTCATTTAGTAAACGCTTCATATAAAAAATATTCTTTTTGAATAAATGTAAAACTCAAAGGGGTGTATACACCGTATAAAAGAAGGTTGTGTATAAAACAAAATATGCCTCAATGAAAGAAGATTGAGACGAAGTCCCATACCTCGTATCCGACTTGACCCGGCCGTTCTTTAATCTCTTGAATAATAAACTTGTTTTAATCTCTACTTGATTAAGAACCTTTTTCAAGTTCATTAATCATTTAAGTTAATAATGTTCATTTTTTCGGTATTTGGTTCTTAAGTCAAAAAAAGACTTCTTACACTTACATGTTGTTAATTTGGTCAAAGGTTAGTTATATCCAGAATGATATTAATGATTTTGATAACATATATATCATATATATTCAGCATATACATGTATTTATAATATTACATCACATTTAGAGGTAAGAAATGAAATGCACCGTTCATGGAGACGATAAGCCGTACGTACGCATGAACACTACTTCCATTTCTATTTCGTATTTTCTGGAATGGAATCATAATGATATAAGAGTATAATATAATTCTAGTATAATATAATATCATTAACTTTATCCTTTACACATCCCACATATGGTATTAACGAATCAAATCATTTTCAGGGGGCGGTAGTCCGCACTTCCTAAAATGAAGATATCGTGTTTACCCATAATGGAAACAATAATGGTATGCCATAAATGAAATTACAGAATCTTAAGGAAAGAATAAAAATATTATTTATCATATATAAATACAGTGACATCATAATGGCCACCTTTGAAGGTGTTAAATGAGTATTGAACAATCGTCGTTTCGGGAGGCAGAATTTCCCCATCCACGGAAACCGTATGTTCTTTAACCATTTGATGTAGTTGTGTGAGAGTGTAGCTCGAATAAATCTTATAACAACATCCTAGAATATTTAAGATACTTGTGTTGTTACAAAATAAGTAAATAAAAAGAGTTTAGGGGGTTGGAGAAGCAAAATAAAACAAATGAACATGAGAGAATGAATTACCTTTAAAAGTGTAACTCCTTTTGATTTGAGCCTAAAGGCTTCCTTTGAAAGGATTCTGCCCAAAGGTAATCCCCTAGTATGAGGAGAGGGATGTGGAGAGAGTAAATGGGTAGGGGATGGCCGAGCCAAAGGCTTGAGGAGTGTGTGAAATGAGGTAGAGGTGGGGGCCTTTTATAAGAGGAGAGGAGGGGCACTTTTGGAAATCATGAAACTATTATTTTATTTTCAAAAGTGTTTCGAATTTCTAAGGTCCCACATTGATATATTTCGAAGATAAGATAATAAGGCTTAGAAATATTCCCATCCAATAGTTTTTGGACAAGTGTAGGTCTTAGATTTTATATTATCTTTTCATTTAATTTAAACTGTTCATTAATGAGGTCATCGTTGCATCATCATGATGTCATAATTAAATTAATTTATTTAATGTCTAAAAATTATAAAAAAACTATCCTGATGTAGGAAATCTTCTTATCTTTCCAAATAGTATTTATAGACAAAAATATGATTAGTATAACCCCTTCTAAAAATTGTTTTAGTAAAACAATTTATGGTAGTGTCATTTTCACCTTTATTTAAAAAAAGGCATTAAAGTCATTATCTCACCCAAGAGGCTCCATAGGGTCCCCTAAATCGACCCATGGGTTGTCGTGGTCGGTAATGACTCATCCAATAGGGGAATGACAACTTTCATGGTGTTTTCATATTTTTATAATATCATTTTTACCATAAATTACACTAATTACCTCTAATCGCGATTAATGAAATAAAGTTACTATTCACCAAAAAAATTATTTTCATCCCATTGAACCACATTTTACATAATAATGACAACCATGTATGTCAGATTTTTAAAATTCAATACACATTAGTGGTAAACTTTCATTTAACCGAAAAACCAGTTTGCTTGATTACCACTTAGTGGTTTCACTATTCATCAAAAATTGGAGTTTTTTAGAAAATTTCCAAAAATTCACTCTAAGCTATATTCGATATTCTGAACTCAAAAATGATGTTTATATTACCTAATTTAAAGAATATAAGTAGAATTAATTAATTTAATAATTAACTGCCGCTGTCAAAACAAATAGCGTGTTTTTATGAAACAATAAGTATCAAAAGATTGACACCAGTTTAAGTACAATTTCAAAGTGAAATTGATTACAATGACCACCATTGGATTAAATGGTAAAAATATATTCTAATTTCACTTCAAAACCAATTCAAAAGATAATCTAATCATATAAATAAATTAGATTAAAAAGCAGTTTTGATGTAAAATGCAGTATTTTTCACTATTCATTAAAAAAATGAACATTGTCAGAAAAATACCAAAAATTCACACAAAGTAAATTTTGATGTCACAATCATAAAGAATAAGTTTATTTTGACAAAAATAGAATATAAAATTGTCAAAATATAGATTTAAAAATGGGTTTCCATCAAAAGGCAGTAAAACAATCTTTTAAAAATATTAGTGTATTCCATGCTTAAGATTGGATTTATTTTCATTTTAAGCCTCTAAAACAGTATCTAGTTCATTAATAGACATAGATAAAAATATCTATTTATTCATTAAATACTTGGTATGTTACATCCTTCCCCCCTTTAGAAAATTGCGTCCCCACAATTTATTTACTTATCAAATAAATGGGGGTACTTATCCCTCATTGCATTTTCAGATTCCCATGTTGCCTCTTCCATCATGTGGTTTTTCCACAAAACCTATACCTGGTGAATCACCTTATTTCGTAACACTTTCTCCATGTGGTCAAGAATCTGGACCGGTTGTTCCTCATAAGATAGGTTCTCTTCCAGCTGAACTACCTCTGGACTCAAAACATGAGATGGATCTGGCATATACTTTCTCAACATCGAAACGTGAAAAACATTGTGTACCTGAGATAAACTCGGAGATAAAGCCACCCGGTATGCAACTGATCCAACTCTCTCCAGAATTTCATATGGTCCAATAAACCATGGACTCAGCTTTCCTTTCTTACCAAATCTCATCACACTTTTCCAAGGAGAAACCTTGTGAAAAACATGATCACCTACCTCGAAAGATAGATCCTTCCTCTGGTTGTCTGCATAACTCTTCTGCCTACTCTGAGCTGTACTCATGTGCTTCTGAATCAGCTGAACTTGTTCTGCCATCTCTTCTACCAATTCTGGTCCCATCAACTTCCTTTCAGCCACTTCATCCCAGAAAGATGGAGTTCGACACCGCTTCCCATATAATGCCTGAAATGGTGCCATCTGTATACTGGAATGAAAAATGTTATTATATAAAAATTCAACCAAAGAAAGATGTTGGTCCCAACTTCCCTGATAATCCATAGAGAAAGAACGTAGCATATCCTCCAAGGTCTGAATTGTTCATTCTGACTGCCCATCTGATTGAGGATGAAATGCTGTACTAAAATTTAATTCAGTACCCAACGACTTCTGAAGGCCTTTCCAAAAGTTAGAAGTGAACATGGGATCACGATTAGATACAATGGAGAGGGGAACTACATGTAACCTGACTATCTTTTTAAGATACAAACGGGAAAGTTGATCTAGGGAAAAAGTATCTCGTATAGCAAGGAAATGAGATGTTTTGGTCAAGCGATCAACAATAACCCAGATTGCATTATTACCTCGAGATGTATTCGGTAATCCCACAACAAAGTCCGTGGATATATTCTCTCATTTCCACTCTGGCACTGGTAAAGGCTGAAGAATCCCTTTCGGTAACTGCCGCTCTGCTTTAACCTGTTGACATGTCAAACACTTTATAGTAAAATCAGCAATATCTCTTTTCATTCCATCCCACCAGTAAAACTCCCGCATATCTCTGTACATCTTAGTACTGCCAGGATGAACTAAAAATGGAGAACTACGAGCTTCACATAACAACTCTCTCTTCAACTGTGAATCAAAAGGCACACACAATCTCTTCCCAAATCTCAAAACACAATCACTATCAATGTTGAATTCAGGCAACTTACCTTTCTGAACCAGCTCTACCTTTTTCTGCAACTCACTGTCTTGCTTCTGTGCTTTCTGGATTCTATCTGATAGAGATGATCTCATTGATACCTGAAACAAAACAGAAGAAATTCCTGCACCAACAACTTCTATGCCAAAGTTCATCAAATCCTTAACCAAAGGATCAAGTTCCAAACGCAACATTGTTAATGAAGTATTATTTTTTCGACTCAAAGCATCAACCACTTTATTTGATTTTCCCGGATGGTAATGAATTGTACAATCATAATCCTTGATTAATTCCAGCCATCTCCTTTGTCTCATGTTCAATTCTTTCTGAGTGAATATATACTTTAAACTTTTGTGATCGGTATATATTTCACACTTTACTCCATACAAATGATGCCTCCAAATTTCTAATGCAAAAACAACAGCAGCTAATTACAAATCATTTGTAGGGTAATTTACCTCATGAGTTTTCAACTGTCGTGAAGCATAAGAAATTACCTGATCATTCGACATTAGGATGCAACCAAGTCCTTTCAATGAAGCATCACTGTAGATAACAAACTCACCATTCCTGGAAGGCAATGCCAAAAATGGATCATTCACCAATCTTCTTTTCAATTCCTGAAAACAGTCATCACATTATTTTGTCCAGATAAACTTAACACCCTTCCAAGTTAGCTTAGTCATTGGACTAGATAACCGTGAAAAATTTCAAACAAACCTTCGGTAATTGCCTGCCAATCCAAGGAAGCTACGAATCTCAGTTACATTTGTGGGTCTTGGCCATTCTTCAACAACTTTTGTTTTTGCAGGATCAACGGTTATGCCATATTTTGAAACAATGTGACCAAGGAAAGAAATTTGTTGCAACCAAAACTCACATTTTCTGAATTTCCCATACAATTTCTTTTCTTTTAAGGTTTGAAAATTGACCCTTAAATGTCTTTCATGCTCTTCTTTAATTTTAGAAAACACCAAAATATCATCAATGAAAACCACCACAAACTTATCCAAGAACTCATGGAAAATTCTATTCATTAAGTCCATGAATACAGCAGGTGCATTGGTTAGCCCAAAGCCCATTACTAAAAATTCATAATGGCCATATCTCGTATGGAACGTGGTCTTCAGAACATCTTCTTCCTTTACCTTCAGCTGATGGTACCCCGATCTCAAGTCAATCTTTGAAAAAAACTGAGCTCCCCAGAGCTGATCAAACAAATCATCGATATGAGGCAAAGGATATTTGTTCTTAACAGTGATGTTATTCAAGGCTCTATAATCAATGCAATGTCTCATAGAACCATCTTTCGTTTTAACAAATAAAACAGGAGCACCCCATGGTGATGTGCTAGGTCGAATGAAACCTTTCTCTAATAAATCTTTCAATTGCTCCTTTAACTCTAAAAGTTCAATTTGAGCCATTCGATAAGGGGGTTTTGAAATTGGATTAACATCGGGAACTAAGTCAACAGTAAATTCAACTTCCCGATCTGGTATTATTCCAGGCAACTCATCAAGAAAAACATCAGTATACTCATTTACCACTGGCACATCACTAATCTGAACAGTTCCGTTATTTTCAACGATGTGTGCATGGTAACATTCATTTCCATCTTTTACAAGTTTCTCGGCCTCTTGATATGTTATCAAAAGTAAGGGTTCATTCTTGTAAACAAACTGAAAGTCTTTATGAAAAGAAACTTCATTAGCTCTACAGTCAATCTTAGCATGGTAAATAGAGATCCAATCCATACCAAGGATAACATCGAACTCTACTAGAGGTAGAACAATAAGGTTTGCAAGTAGGTTCTTTCCACAGATAAGGATAGGAAGATTCTTATAAATTCTTTTTGCCTCAAAATTTCCCCCAGGTGTCTTTACCACAAGTTCAGGAGTCATTTCTTGAGATGGTATTCTCATTTTACTAGAAAAGTTTTCAGAGATGAAAGAATGTGTAGACCCCGAATCAAACAACACACTGGCATAATCTGAAAAAACAAACAACGTACCTGATACAACTTCATTTGATGGCCCGACATCTGCTGAAGTAGTTTCAAAGGATTTCAACACCCCTTTCTGCTTGTAGTCTAATTGCTTCCCATCACTCAAGCTCTTTGTCGGACACTCATTTGCATAGTGACCCATCTCATTTCACTTAAAACATTTCACTAACTGTAAATCAAATTTGGTCTTACCTTCACCTTGATCCTTTTCAGTGCAATCACGAGCCTTATGTCCCATCTTAACACATCGGTAGCACTTTCTAGAATTCAGAAGACATTCCCCAGCATGCCTTTTTCCACATTTATCACAAACTGGAAACTTAGTTTTCTTACCACCAGACTTTTTTGAAGAATTATTAACTTTCTCCTGCCACCTCGGTCTCTTCTTCTGTTGGTTGTTATAGAACACTTGATCATCGGCAAACTCCATTTCCACCTTCTCAGCACATCAAACAAGATTTTCATAACTTTTAAACTCACGAGAAGCTAATGCCCTTAGATATTTTGGCTTTAATCCTAAGTAAAAAATGATTGATTTTACTATCAAGGCCTCGGATAAAATTTGGAGCATACCTTGCCAATCGAGTGAACCTTTCTTCATAGGTAGCCACTGAGTCTTCCTCTTGCCTCAATTCCAAGAATTGATTTTCCATCCTAAGTCGAACAGCCTTAGGAAAATACTTCTCAAGAAACATACCTATGAATTCATCCCAGTCGAGAGCATCAATCTCATCAGCGTCCCTGATATTTTTAACCAACGACCACCACTGATCTGCCTCACCCTCCAAACGGTAAATAGAAAGACTAACCTTTTGATTGTCTGAACACCCCATGACATCGAAAATCTTCTCCAGTGATTTAATCCACCCTTTAGCTAGAACAGGGTCAGATGATCCTCTGAATGATGGAGGATGTTGCCTCATGAAATGTTCCACCACTGACATGTTCCTCTGCGGTTGATCTGGATGATCTCGTGCATGGATACCACCACTATTTATTGCTTGAGTCAACTGTTCCATTACTGCAACAAACTGTTCAGTTCCAATTCTGTCCATCTCAGGATGCTGATTCGGAAGGTTATTTCCTTCTGTATGCCTTCCTAGCACTGCTTCCCTGTTTCCTCTACGGAAAACCATTCTGAACAAACATGTCTTAGATGAAGCAACATGGTAATCTTAAAATACTATATCACTTCAATTTGACCATAAAAAATATTTTTGGATAATCATTTAATAGAATTCTAACTCCTAAATTTATCTAAACCGGCCTTTGATACCAACTATAAAGCCCCATCCTTAAAACATACTTAATCCTGAGTTATTACAAGATTACACATTGAGGATCTTTTCGGGTTTAGAGTTTTAGAGAATTAGATCATAAAACTTGCATTACATTCCACATATAAACAAAGTGGTTACATAAATATAGTATTCTTCATTCCCATCAATGGAAACATATTTAAAATAAACATGGATTCTTTCTTGACACTTCCTTGACATTATCATCATATCATGTACCTTTCCCTTGACCTGTGAAAAAAATTTAAAAAAACTTGGGATGAGCATAAAAAGCTCAGTAAGGGATATATAAATATGGAAAGGAAACATGGGTACATATATACATAACGATGAGATCATACTTTACCCATAAAACATAAGCACTTTAACATACCTCATCAAATCATGAATAAATCATAGAAATCATAAGACATAAAGGTAACTTGAGACATTCATAACATTCTTACGTAGGGAGTAACCCTCTTGGTTACGTTTGGAATACCCATCACAGTATATTCCCTAAATCTCTTCGGAGAAACCTTAATGTTTCACTCGTTTGCGTTACCCAATGCATTGGAAAGCTATATCGGGCTCACCCGCCCTTAGTTTATCACGGAACCACCCGTCTTCATAATAATGCCCAAGAACCTCAACATAATCGTATCACATAAAACATGCATAAAGGAAACATAACATTTCCACCTTTCAATAACAATATATCAATACAACACATTGATATAAAAACATCATGAAAACCATTTTCAATACCAAAATAAAAGAAAAGTAAAACATGGTATTTATTTTTCTTTTAAAAACAAGGTATGGCTTGTAGAGGAAGCCGAAACTCAAATAACGGTCACGAAGGAGGAGAAGTCGTTGTCGCCACATACGTACGACAAAAACATTCCCTTTTGTCATTTAGTAAATGCTTCGTATAAAAAATATTCCTTTTGAATAAACGTAAAAGTCAAAGGGGTTTATACACCGTATAAAAGAAGGTTGTGTATAAAACAAAATATGCCTCAATGAAAGGAGATTGAGACGAAGTCCCATACCTCGTATCCGACTTGAACCGACCGTTCTTTAATCTCCTGAATAATAAACTTGAGTTAATCTGTACTTGCTTAAGAACCTTTTCAAGTTCATTAATCATTTAAGTTAATAATGTTCATTTTGTCGGTATTTGGTTCTTAAGTCAAAAATAGACTTCTTACACTTACATGTTGTTAATTTGGTCAAAGGTTCATTATATCCAGAATGATATTAATGATTTGGATAACACATATATCATATATATTCAGCATATACATGTATTTATAACATTACATCACATTTAGAGGTAAGAAATGAAATGCACCGTTCATGGAGACGGTAAGCCGTACGTACGCATGAACGCTACTTCCATTTCTATTTCGTATTTTCTGGAATGGAGTCATGATGACATAAGAGTATATTATAAATCTAGTATAATATAATATAATTAACTTTATCCTTTACACATCCCACATATGGTATTAACGAATCAAATCACTTTCAGGGGGCGATAGTCTGCACTTCCTAAAATGAAGATATCATATTTACCCATAATGGAAACAATAATGGTATGCCATAAATGAAAAACACAGAAGCTTAAGGAAAGAATAAACATATTATATATCATATATAAAAACAGTGACATCATAATGGCCACCTTTTAAGGTGTTAAATGAGTATTGAACAATCATCGTTTCGGGAGGCAGAATTTCTCCCTCCACGGAAACCGTATGTTCTTTAACCATTTGATGTAGTTGTGTGAGAGTGTAGCTCGAATAAATCTTATAACAACATCCTAGTATATTGAAGATACTGGTGTTGTTACAAAATAAGTAAATAAAAAGAGTTTAGGTGGTTGGAGAAGAAAAATAAAACAAATGAACATGAGAGAATGAATTACCTTTAAAAGTGTAACTCCTATTGATTTGAGCCTAAAGGCTTCCTTTGAAAGGATTCTGCCCAAAGGTAATCCTCTAGTATGAGGAGAGGGATGTGGAGAGAGTAAATGGGCAGGGGATGGCTGAGCCAAAGGCTTGAGGAGTGTGTGAAATGAGGTAGAGGTGGGTGCCTTTTATAAGAGGAGAGGAGGGGCACTTTTGGAAATCATGAAACTATTATTTTATTTTCAAAAGTGTTTCGAATTTCTAAGGTCCCACATTGATATATTTCTAAGATAAGATGATAAGGCTTAGAAATATTCCCATCCAATAGTTTTTGGACAAGTGTAGGTCTTAGATGTTATATTATCTTTTCATTTAATTTAAACTGTTCAGTATTGAGGTCATCGTTGCATCATCATGATGTCATAATTAAATTATTTTATTTAATGTCTAAAAATTAAAAAAATATATCCTGATGTAGGAAAGATTTTTATATTTCCAAATATTATTTATAGACAAAAATATGATTAGTATAAACCCTTCTAAAAATTGTTTTAGTAAAACAATTTATGTTAGTGTCATTTTCACCTTTATTTAAAAAAAGGCATTAAAGTCATTATCTCACCCAAGAGGCTCCATAGGGTCCCCTAAATCGACCCATGCATTGTCTTGGTCGGCCATGACTCATCCAATAGGGGTATGACAATTTTCATGGTGTTTTCATATTTTTATAATATCATTTTGACCTTAAATTACACTAATTACCTCTAATTGCGATTAATGAAAAAAAGTTACTATTCACCAAAAAATTATTTTCATCCCATTGAACCACATTTTACATACTAATGACAACCATGTATGTTGGATTTTCAATATTCAATACACATTAGTGTTAAAATTTCATTTAACTGAAAAATCAGTTTGCTTGATTACCACTTAGTGGTTTCACTATTCATCAAAAATTGGAGTTTTTCAGAAAATTTCCAAAAATTCACTCTAATCTATATTCGATATTCCGAATTCAAAAATGATGTTTATATTACCTAATTTAAAGAATATAAGTATAATTAATTAATTTAATAATTTACTCCCACTGTCAAAACAAATAGCGTGTTTTTATGAAACAATAAGTATCAAAAGATTGACACCAGTTTAAGTCCAATTTCAAAGTGAAATTGATTCCAATGACCACCATTGGATTAAATGGTAAAAATATATTCTAATTTCACTTCAAAACCAATTAAAAATATAATCTAATCATATAAATAAATTAGATTAAAAAGCAGTTTTGATGTAAAATGCAGTATTTTTCACTATTCATTTAAAAATGAACATTGTCAGAAAAATACCACAAATTCACACAAAGTAAATTTTGATGTCCCAATCATAAAGAATAAGTTTATTTTGACAAATATAGCTTATAAAATTGTCAAAAGATATATTTAAAAATGGTTTTCCATCAAAAGGCAGTAAAACAATCTTTTAAAAATATTAGTGTATTCCATGCTTAAAATTGGATTTATTTTCATTTTAAGCCTCTAAAACAGTATCCAGTTCATTAATAGACATAGATAAAATATCTATTTATTCATTACTTACTTGGGATGTTACAGTTTTCCATTCTATGTATAAAAAATTTTATAACGTTTTATCCAGCAAGTACATGGATGGAAGAGTTTGAGGATTTTTATTGGACCATTTTAATTAAATAATCATTTAAGGTTTTATATTATGTTGCAAGATAATTTTGTATTTAATATAGTGAAATAATAGAATATGAAGGTTTTTTATTGAATAATGATATGAATGTATAAAAAGAATATGAAGGAAGATGTGAACAATGTAAAAATATGATATAAATTATAAGTCACATATGGTTGATGGATTTCCTAATATATAAAGGAACATAAATTAGTATAAGACTGTCTAAAGAGGTAGTATAATTATCCTTAAATGTCTTGTATTTAGACAAGGGTATCTATTATACATGGATTTTTTATTTTTTTATTCTTTCTTTTCATGAGTGGGGAACCACACATTGATTTTTGAATATTTAAGAGAAAATTCACAATAATTAAAACAAAATTCTAGTATGAAGTATGTTTTCTAATCATCAATATACACCACAAAGATTATCCACTCATATTATGTAGTAAACCACTGAATAAAATCATGTGTCATTATTTACTCACATTCATATATTTAAGTACAAAAATTATTATACAATAATAATATAAATATCCAAAAAACTCTATGAGATAGAAGAATAACAAAGCAATAAATTTTTAAAAAATATCCATACACAAATTTACCCCTCTCTATGTGTTGATCTTATCCTAATGTGTACTGAAATGTTTTTTGAACGAATTATTCGAGATTATAAAAATTATTTAATTAAAAATTATTTTATTTGAAATTGATTATAAATTATACAGATAAATAAAAATTTATTTTATAATAAAAACATTATATTCATTATATTTTAATTTTTACAATATAGATTTTTTAATTCTTTGTTATCAATTTGAATAAATGAATATTATTTTTGGATTTATATGATCAAAATTATTTTCTGGTGAATATTTAATATTTTCCTAAATATGGTGAATATTTATTGAGTATTAAAAATATTTTTTCAATGAATAAAATAACATTTATCAAATCATTGAAATAAAGAACAAACCATAATTTTTTTTAATTATTTTCAAATTCATTAATGAATTTTATAATTATGATATAAAAATTAAAAATAATATATCCAATTTTGTAACCAATATTAGGAAATTTTTAATTTATGTTATATAATATTTTAATAATAACCTATTTTTGATCATTTTTCATGAATTACATATTCACCCATTATAATTTGG
This sequence comes from Viscum album, assembly GCA_963277665.1. NCBI lineage: Eukaryota > Viridiplantae > Streptophyta > Magnoliopsida > Santalales > Viscaceae > Viscum > Viscum album. The sequence continues at coordinate 1,029,195,143 of OY728159.1, forward strand.
TCTTTTAATATATTAAAATTATAAAATACCATTTGATTAATCCTTAACAATTAAATATACTAAGAAGCACTATTACACACTATCTATTCTAAAAATATATTTTATTTCATTTTTCTATTTCATAATGCATTTCCCTAAAAAAACTTTTTGAAATATTATTAAATAATTTTAAAATAAATTTATAAATAAAATAAAATGAAATGGATTTTATATTTGAGATCATATTTCATGTTAAATAGTAATGCCAATTTTATTTGTCGTCATAATAATAATATTCCAACTAAAAATTTAGTCAATATTTTAAGGACTAAAATAATTGAATGGTGTTAAATCAAGGGGTCAAGATCTAAAAAAATACAAGAAACGTATCAATAAATTATTTTTAATGGATTTCATGGACTCCCCTAATCTAATGTTCATTTTTCATAAAATATTATATCTAGATCCATTGAAATTATTCTCTTTTTGATTTATAATTATTCTAATCCTTGTATAAATTATTATTTATCTCCTTACAATGATCACAATAATATAATTTTTTATTGGATATATAATAAAAAATAACATCATAATTAGGTTCATCCATTAATTATAGGATGTTCATGTATAGGTCAGTTGAACCACCGACACAAATGATGCTAAAAAATTCCTTCAGGAATAATTATTGAAAAGTAATTACTATCCTTCCATGATTTTAATATTTATATAATTTTTTAATGTCTATAATTATAATAATATTATTATTCTCATTATCAATGTTTGACATTTTATTCACTGAAAATCATAGAAAACTATGTGATATAGATTTTAGCTTTAGGAATAATACGTTAATGTCAGAGTGTTCTTAGTACATCACAGATAATTAAGAAATATATATTATAGAGAATTGACTATTATTATTCTAACTAACACATTGATAAATATTGATAATTTTAATAGTAAAAAAACATATAAAATAAATTATGAACACTACTAACAGAAATGATTGATGTAAAATAAGTAAGAAAAAACTATGTAATTAATAAATATAAATTATTGAAATAATTTTTGAAAATTATTAATAATATTAAAAAGATATTAAATTACTCTATTATTATTATATATGTATTTGGATTATGTATTATCAAGTAGTAATCCAATGTTTGGTTTATTTGTATTAATTTTCATTCTTTAATGCATATTTATTGTTATAGAACAAGTCATATTCTTTTTAATTATGCGTTATATATACTATTATCATAGATAATAAAAATTTAAATTTGATTCATGTGATATAAAATTATCATTAGTGATTTCCTTCACTATTTTTTTATTTAACTAATATTTGTAATGGGTTACATAAAATCATTTTTATTTCCTTAAGACATATATTTTATTCATAGATAATTTTACTCCAATATTTATTGAATTATAAAAAACTATTCTTTGTTATGATATATAACCAATTTTTATGTTTTTTAAATTTATCAGACTTAATATCTCCCTCAATTCATTCATACTTCACATTATATGTTCATGTTAATGGGTTTTGTGAAATCAGTTTCCTTTCATTATGAGGTAATATTTAGTTGTGAGATCTATAATTTTTTATTTATTTAATCAATCATAGGATTAATTAATAATTTTTTTCTTTTTTTTTCAAAATTTACATTTTCTAATAAATTAGTTTTTCATTTATTTGTTTATATCATTATAAAAACATAATATTTTTATGGATAATTTAAAATTTTTATTATGCTAGTTTTCCACCAATGATAATATTTTATCATACTAGAAGTATTTACATAACAAATTATGAAATAATAATATGTTTTATATTTTTTATTACTCATAACTAACTTAGTCTCTAGTCCAAACTAATTTTTTAGCTCATTTTTCATTGTGTGTTTTTTCTTTAAAAATATAATTAACATAATATGTTATTTATTTTCATGATCATTCATTTTTTCCTTATATAATATATTTAGTTATGAATAATTTATTTATTTCAATGGTTCAATTATTATAGAGTCATAAAATATGATATTTATAAATTATCGCATCTAATTACATAAATTTTTGAAGGAAACATTTTTTAAATATTATTTTATCATATAAAATTGTGGTTTTATGATATTTGTTTTTAATTTTAAATGAAATTTTATCCCATTAACAAAAAGATTTATCTGTTATCTTTTCACTTTCATAATCATCGGATATTTTCTTCTATAATAGACATATTTATTATAAATTCTTTTTTCAGAACAAAACAATATAATATTCCATTCTATTTTTCGGTAATACCATTTAAAAGTATTATAAACCTAATTATCATTCCATTGGGATTTCATGAACAGATTAATGATGGTTTCTTCTAGAACATGAAATTATTCTAAATCATTATCTGATTGGTGGGTTTCTATATATACCTCCAATAAAATGTTTAATAAATAATATGTAAATATAAAATTATGGGGAGTGTGTCTTGATAGTCAATTAACATTGGATTATATGTTCTGATGCATGAATCACCATTTTATGGGGTTCATGTAGTTATTAAAAATCCACTATGTGTGTGATGGTATTTATTTTAAGAAGGACATATCATAAAATTTATTTTTCTTATGATTATCAAATATTTATTTGATATTCATCATTTCTATATTATGTTACATATATAATGGTTCTTGTTTTATGTTTCTGTTATCTTATGACATGGTATATATTTGATTTTTAGAGTTTATATTTCCTTCTATAATGCCTTTCGGAAAACTCTAATTGTTCCATGGGCATTTTAATTATATTTTTATCAAATTCTGATGATCAAACTCTCTCCGACATACTTATTATATTTCCATTAATGATCTATTTAAAATACTCCTTTTATTATTATCTTTATGAAGATTTTATATTAGGTATTTTGTTTTGTATAAATTTTCTTTTCGATATGTTTATATGAGATGTTGAATTATTATTATAAAATAATGAGTTCTTGATTTAAAGGGTAAATTATCATTCCAATGGGAAAGAGAAGAGTTTTTAATTTTTTTAATTTTTCTAAAACAATAAACAAAAAATTCATTGTTATGAAATTGAATATATATTCTTCATTTATATTATATTATTAAAATTTATATTTGGATATTTTCAATTTATATCATTTATGGTATGTGAAAAATATGTTTCACTACTAGATTTTTGAGTGTTGATTGATGGTGGATAAATATTCCTCTAAATTATGTTTATATTTGGATTATACACTTAGATAAAATTGGACCAATGTAAACCCTTTTAATATTTTATTTTTATAACTATCTATGTATGTAGGATATGTATCAAGTTGTGTTATAATTATGAATTAATGAATCTTGATGATATTCCTTGATAAAATATATTTGGATGTAATAGAAAATGAAGATATATAATTTATTTCTACATTTTATATGTAAAGACCCAGAAATTTCAAGGGAATTTTTTTCTTAAATTCTTTGGAATTTTACGAGACTGCGACTTCTGACGGCACTTGATTCTGAGGCCCGGTGTGCCCGAAATCAATTTCTGAAGTTTAGCTCGGGTACATTCAGTGAACGAAGGAGCGAGTTTTTCTATCTTTTGAACCGGTGCTCAGAATTGAAATCTGAGGGAACTGACGAACTCGTAGTGCCGGTATTTCCTTAAGAGGACTTTTATCGTAGGTGCGTTTGCACGGGAGATGAAGTTTAATTCTTGGGGTTTATGGAAGAAATAAATAAAATTGTGTACAATTTTATTTTTGTCAACCAAGGAAGTTAAATTCTACCATGGGAAGTTGTTGGTGGGGCCCACAACCACCCAACATCCCATGTGTGGATATGTGGGAGGTGGGGCCACACAAGACCCATAACCTCCCTTGATCTTCCCATAACCCCCTTGACCTCCCATAACTCACCTCCTTCTTTAATTTCGTAACTCTCAAAAACCCCTCTCATAACTCTTGCCAACATACACTAATTGATTAATTGAACCTACTCAATTAATTAATTAAGTATTTTGAGTTTTTAATTTCAAAAGGCATGTGATAATAAAATAATTGGTTGAGCCCTTTTATTATATTTTGGGGGGGGACACCTTGTGTTGATGAATTTTGGGGGGAGAGAGAGAGCCTTGTGAGAAGAATAAGAAGAAGAAGGAAGAGGAGGGAATTTATCCTCATTGAAGAACGACGCCTCTTCAACGAAGAATGAAACTTCCTTATCAAAAAACGACAACCTTCCTCTTCCGTGACAAGGAAGGAGACACCGACCATGGAGACCGGCGCCAACAATAACATTTTTCTACTTCTTCCGACGTTGACGGAATCGATGTCGTTCTTCCACGACACCAGACTACCGCAACATTCGACTTCTGCGACTCGATGACGTGCGACGTCAATTTAGAGGTAGGGGTTGATTACTTTTTTTTCATTAATTATCCTTTGTTGTTCTTCGTCTTTTTTTGGGCCGCTTGTTATCGTTGTAACGAGAGGAAGTCAGACTGCCCGAACACGGCCGACCCTCCTCCCCCGTGTTATTGATTTTTTTGCGGCTCGAATGAAGGCGGTGCGGTGCAATGGCACCGCGCAGAAACAAGAGGAACATGGCGAGAAGCGCGGCGCCGTCGCACCCCATCGTTGAGGTTGAATGAAGCCGCGACGCCATCACGCCACGCCGGAAAACCACGAAGAGGACACAGTTTGTTTATTTGACGTGCGGATTGACGGGCAATGATGAAGCGGGCCACAATGGCATTTTAATCTCTTCACAGTGAAGATCGGGTCCCGGGAGGACCGTTGGCAAAGACGGCAGGAGAAACGGACCACCGGAGCATGTCCGGTGGTCCGCAGAAGGTAGCAGAGGCGCGCCACGCCGGTGCGGCGGCGACAGCGACCGGCGGTGGCAGCGTGCCGCCGGAACAAACCGCTGTGGGTGAGCCGCGTCGGTGGCCGAAGAACTGGAACAACTTCGGCCGTTCCGGATTGGGGCGACGCGGCTTATGTCGTGCCAGTTCTTCAACCGTGGGGGGTGTCGCGCCAGTGCAAGGCCGGCGAGGCCGGGCCGCTCCTTTTTGGTCCGGACCCGAACCCGGGTCGGGCCAACCCGGGGGGGGGGGGGGGGGGGGGGGGTTATTGGGCCGGGTCGGACCAGGCCCGAACCCCCTATTTTCGGGGAGTTTTCGTTCAAATGCCCTTATCATGGGATAGGGACCTCCGACCATTGAACCGTTAATTGTGATGAAATCCTTGGATTTAGACGGTCGTTTAGGTATATTACACTCAAGGTTTTAGAGAACTTTGGGTACATCCAGGTTGGTTCGAACCCGAAACCAACCGGGCCCTCAGAGCAGAAACGCTTATAACATGAGCTCCGGACGTCCGATTGACGTGACATCGACTTTGTTGGATTCCTCTTGATGAGACGGAACTTTTGGAATACTTCACCTAAGGTTTGGATGTAGTTGGATAGTGGTGGGGTTGGATTGAACCCGAAATCCAACCTGGCCCCTCTAATTGATGAGCTGATAACTTTCAGACTGGACGTCCGTTTGACAAACCGTCAGCGGAGTTGGTGATCACATTAAGAAATGGTCCCTATGAGTATACCCTATGAGAGTTCGGGGTATTGTTGAGATACAGCTGGGTTGGTTCTCACACGAAACCAACCGGGCCCCTAGGACGAAAAGGGCTAATAACTCACAGACCGGGCGTCCGATTGACGCACCGTCTATTGCGTTGAGACCCATATTTCGAGGCAGTCCTTCAAGATACTTCTCCATGGGAATTTGTGATACTTGGTGTATAGACCTATAGCTCGTGGAGTGGACCCTCCTGGAGACGAGCGTACGGAGTACGGAGACCGTGTAGCTGGCTGAGACCTGAAGACTACTTGTCCGACTCGAGTCGGAGTGACTTGTATAGCCTAGTGGGGAGAACTAATATGTTTGGGTGGAGGACCCACATAGGGGAGCACTACTGTTTTTGGGTGGCAGACCCGCGGTACTCGACAGAAGGAGTACCTCTGCGGGTTATTAGGGGGGGGGGGGGGTGCACTACTGTGTTTAGGTTGCAGACCACGGCGGGGAGAACTACAGTGTTTGGGTGGCTGGCCCGCAGTAATCGACAGGAGGAGTACCTCAACAGTCTTAGGTTAGTGAGCATTACCTTAGAGTCGTTACCAGACCACTATACTCGCCAGAGACGAGGCTCTTCAGCAGTTACGGTTTCGATAATGAAAATCCTAGTTTGAACTGAGTCTATGACCTTTGTGTTTACCTCATGATTGAGATGGGTCACTTGATAACTTAGGTATATGTATGGGTATATACCTAGGTAGTGGTTATCCGTTGATTCCATAACCTTTGTGTTTCCTCATGATTGAGATGGGTTACTTGATAACTTAGGTATAAGTATGGGCTTATACCTAAGTAAGGGTTATCTGTTGAGATCCTTCATTGTGGTTATCCTTGTTGGATTTAGTAATACCTTGAGGGTCTCGGGGTCCTTACTGAGTATCATTATACTCACCCCTGCACGAGCTTTGCCCGCACCTCATTGTGTTGGTTACAGACAACGAGCAACGCTGATGGAGGCCGAGTGTTCGAGGACTAGACGGTATCCGGAGGTGGACTTCATGATGAGACGATACTCGGAGGAGGTTGTTGGGGGAGAGTGTCATAGAGGCTATCTGTACCTACCCTTCAGGTAGGATCCATGGTGGACGATCCAGGAGCTGTGCTATCTATATCTACCCTTCAGGTAGGATCCGAGGTGGATGACCTAGGAGCCGCTTCTATTCAACCAGCTGTTTGTCTTTACTATTGTACTTTCATTTAGTTGTAGTTGTACTTTCAGTTGGGTTTGTATTCTGGCCCATTTACTTTTCAGCACTTCTTTTTTACTTAGTGTATTACTTCCGCTTGTACTCTACGGTGTTTTGTTTACTTTTATAAAGGCAATTCATTCCCAGTTATCAGGTTTTACGCCTTTGGTGCTAGTCACCAGCCCCTGGCCCATGGAAGGCGGGCTTGGGGTAGTCACAGAACGGGCCCTGAGGACGGTACATGACAAATTGGTATCAAAGGAGTCAGTTCTACCGCAGAACATAGGACTCTGATATTTTATTTTCGTGAATCTATAGTGTTTAAGGGTACTAAGTGTGGTTTTCAGTTCAGGGAGTCCAGTTTTGGTGCGGCGACCGACGTATCCGTACACCTAGACCCTGACTACTGATTTCCGACTTTGTGATTGAAAACACTGATTGCGTGTGTGTTTCAAATGTTTTCTTTAAGTCAACTCAAACCAGGTCAGCTCACTAGGTTTAAATCGTTTGATCGTGTCACATCTGTTTAGGATGTCTCCACACAGACATTCAGTTAGAGTTCCGAGAGAGTACTCGATGACGGCTCACCGAGCGACGAAGCTCTAGTGCAGGGCCCTTTTTACAATGTTGGAACCCTCAGGTGGTGTACCAGCATCACCACTACCTATTGGGCAGAAGATTCCACCAGCTATACTAGAGAACTGTGCATAATTGCAGAGCGTGTTGCACGAGTTCCAGTAGTAGAGGCCTCGGAGGTTACGAGGTGAGGCAGATTTCCAGACAGCAGAGCACTGGTTGGAGGCGATTGCTAGAGTTTTCCGCCTAGCTGAGACACCAGTAGAGTGGATGGTATACTTGTCTAGTAGTGTTTTCCAGTGAGTGACCATGAGGATGGTCCACATAGTGATGAGGCTTCTGTACATGGACCGATGCCTGAGATAGTGCCTTCGGGTAGTGTGTCAGCTATATATCACTACCTGTTGGTCAGTAGTTACAACCGGCGGTACCAGTAGGTGACACATGTAGGCTTACTAACTTAAACGAGTTCCAACATCCGATACCCTCAAGTTCCGAGGCGAGCCCGACTCACAGGTAGCTGAGGACTAGCTTGAGGAGGTGGCTGAGAGTTTTCTAGAGCTTATACAGCTTCGGCAGGACAACATGTCGGTAGCTGAGAATTCATCAGGGTGTACCAAACCATTATTGGTACTCGATTAATGCGATGCGATCAGTGCTTAAGGGCTCAGACATCTAAGCCAACACCTTTTCTCTATGCATTCCTACTTATTCTAGGGTGCTAGAAAGAACCTTTGTGGTTGAGAATTATTTTGCTGAATGGATGCAGTTAGTGAATGTTAGCAGTGGGAAAGATGGAAACTGGCGCCAGTCTCAGAGACTTGGGCGTGTAAAATGTTTCAAGTAGAGGAAGTAAAAAAGGATAGATGAGTCTGCGAAGCAGGAGACGTGTAGGCAGAGCTAGGATAGAAGCATGAGGTGGTGTAAATTTCAACATGTTACAATCACCCGCCTTTGTAGTCCCCACCAGGCTCAGGGAGCTGGAGTGCAGGGGAAGAGAGTAGATACATGCGGTCAAGGAGTGAGACCGAAAGGCTCTAAGGATGATTCACAGTACAGAATGTGTCTTCTACTATCTTCCGTAACAACAAGACATTGATACGAATCATTCCTTCCTTCAACGAATCATGTTCCAGGCCTGTAGTTTCTTGTAATCCATAGGCTTTACCCTCACGTTTAGAGATACCTTTGGGAGGAGACTCAATAATCACACTTATGCTGACAGTGTGATATGACCCACGAGGTGAGAGTTTTGGTTTGAATCTCTTGGTGGTATCGTCTAGGCCTTACGACGTTAGTCTCGGTATGGATTGGATTCATATTTCATGCTCAGATTAACTGTATTAGGCAAAAAGGTTGTGGTTTATCTACAAAGTTGGGATGGGGTTTTCCATGGTTGGCGAAAAGGAAAACCTAGGCAACATAGGATGGAATCATGCATAGGAAGGTGTAGCCGATCACTCTTGAGTCGGCCAACTTCACCCACGTGGCAGCAAGAGTTTTGAGTTTCAGTTCTAATCAGGAAAGGGAGACCTCTAGAGTTCGAGGATGACGATCACGTCCTTATACGGGTCTCACCTCGACGAGGATTACAGAGATGTGGTCGAGGAGGAAAGTTATCTCCAAGGTTCAATGGACCTTTCTAGGTCCTTAGCATGGTAGGCGGGGTGGTTTACCGCTTGACCTTTCCACCTCAGCTGCACTAGGTGCATGAGATCATCCATGTACCTTGGCTGAGGAGATACGTTCATGATCCTTCACACATCATCGACATCAGGGATTTGGACGTTGATGACAGGGCGACATGCACAGAGGTTCGAGTGGAGATCGAGGATCGATAGGAGTGGGTCCTACGTGAACGATCGATTCCTCAGGTGCGCTTTCACTGGCAGCATGAGAACCTCCAGGAGAGCACATAGGAGCGGAAGGCTCAAGTGCGTGCTCAGTACCACTTTTGTTTCCTTAGTTTGTGTTATAGCTTTACGGGGACATAAATCCCTAAGGTGGGAGTAATTTAAAGACCCAGAAATTTCAAGGATTTTTTTTCTTAAATTCTTTGGAATTTTATGAGACTGCGGCTTCTGACGACACCTAATTTCGAGGCCCTGTGTGCCCGGAATCAATTTTCGAAATTTAGATCGGGTACATTCAGTGAACGAACGAGCGGGTTTTTCTATCTTTTGAACCAATGCTTGGAATTGAAATTTGAGGGAACCGATGAACTCGCAGCACCGATATTTCCTTCTGAGGACTTTTACCGTAGGCTCGTTTTCATGGGAGAAGAAGTTTAATTCTTGGAGTTTAAGGAAGAAATAAATAAAATTGTGTACAATTATATTTTTGTTAACCAAGGTAGTTAAATTCTACCATGGGAAGTTGTTGGTGGGGCCCATAACCACCCAACTTCCCAAGTGTGGATATGTGGGAGGTGGGGCCCACACGAGACCCATAACCCCCCCTGATCTTCCCATAAACCCCTTGACCTCCCATAACTCACCTCCCTCTTTAATTTTGTAACTCTCAAAAACCCCTCTCATAACTCTTGCCAACATACACTAATTGAGTAATTGAACCTACTCAATTAATTAATTAAGTATTTTGAGCTTTGAATATCAAAAGGAATGTGATAATAAAATAATTGGTTGAGCCCTTTTATTTTATTTTGGGGGGGAAAACCTTGTGTTGAGGAATTTTGGAGAGAGAGAGAGCCTTATGAGAATAAGAAGAAGAAGAAGGAAGATGAGAGAATTTCTCCTTGTTGAAGAACGATGCCTCTTCAATGAAGAACGACGCTTCTTTATCGAAAAAACGACAACCTTTCTCTTCCATGACAAGGAAGGAGACGCTGATCGTGGAGGCCGACGCCAACAACAAAGTTCTTCTACTTCTTTCGACTTCGACTGAATCAATGACGTTCTTATGCGACACCTGACTACCGCGATGTTCGACATCCACAACTCGACGACATGCATCGTCAATTTCGAGGTAGGGGTTGATTACTTTTTGTTCATGAATTATCTTTTTTCGTTGTTTGTCTTTTTTTTGGGCCGCTTATTATCGTTGTAACGGGAGGAGGTCGGACTGCCCGAAGACGGTCGACCCTCCTCCCCCTTGTTGTTGATTTTGTTGGGGCTAAAACGATGGTGGCGCGGTGCAACGACACCGCGCGGAAAGAAAGAGGAACACGAAGAAGAAGCGTGGCGCCGTCGCGCCACGCCATTGAGGTCGAACGAAGCCGCAACGCCATCGTGCCATGCCGAAAAACCACGAAGAGGCCGCAGTTTGTTTATTTGACGTGCGGATCGATGGGTGATGATGAAGTGGGCCGCAATGGCGTTTGAATCCCATCACAGTGATGATCGGGCCCCGGGAGGACCGTTGGCGAAGACGGCAGGTGAAACGGACCACCGGAACGCATCCGGTGGTCCGCAGAAGGCGGTGGAGGCGTGCCACGCCGACGCGGTTGAGCCGCGGCGGTGGAGGAAGAACCGGAATGGCTTCGGCCATTCCGGATTGGGGCGGCGTGTCTTATGCCGCGGCGGTTCGTCAACCGCGGGGTGTTGTAACCCCCCCCCCCCCCCCCCCGCACCCGCTGGCCTCTCGGGCACCGCGCTAGCGCCAGGCCGGCCGGGCCGCGCCCTTTTGGGCCGGACCTGGACCCGGGTCGGGTCGACTTGGTTTGGGCCGACCCGGGGGTGGGGGGGGGGGGGTATAGTGCTGGGTCGGACCGGGCCCGAACCCCCTATTTTCGAGAAATTTCCATTCAAACGCTCATATCTTGGGCTACGTACGTTCAATCGATGCATTGTTAGTTGAAATGAAATCTTTGGATCAAGCCGGTCATTTCGGTATATTACACTCAAGGTTTCGGAGAACATTGGGTACGACCGGGTTGGTTCGAACCCGAACCCAACCGGGCCCTCAGAACGGAAACACTTATAAATTGAGCTCCGGACGTCCGATTGACGTGCCGTCGACTTTTTTGGATTTCTATTGATGATAGGGAACTTTTGGCATACTTCACCTAAGGTTTGAATGCAGTTGGATAGTGGCCGGGTTGGATTGAACCCGAAATCCAACCGGGCCCCTTGAACGGAAAAGCTGATAACTTTCAGACCAGACGTCCATTTGACGAACCGTCAGCGGCGTTGGTGATCACGTTGAGAAACGGTCCCTATGAGTATACCCTATGAGAGTTCGGGGTACAGTTGAGATACAGCCAGGTTGGTTCGTACACGAAACCAACCGGGCCCCTGGGACAAAAAGGGCTAATAACTGACAGACGGGGCGTCCGATTGACGCGCCGTCTGTTGCATTGAGACCCCTATGATGAGGTGGTCCTTTGAGATATTTCTTCGTGGGACCTTGTGATACTTGGAGTATCGACCTGTAGCTCCTGGAGCAGACCCTCCTAGAGATGAGCGTATGGAGTACGGAGACCGTGTAGATGGCTAAGACCTGGAGACTGCTTGTCCGACTCGAGTCAGAGTGACATGTATAGCTCAGTGGGAAGCACTACTGTGTTTGAGTGGCGGACCCATGGCGGGGAGCACTACTGTGTTTGGGTGGCAGACCTGCGGTACTCGATAGAAGGAGTACCTCTGTAGGCTATTGGGGGGGGGGTGCACTACTGTGTTTGAGAGGCAGACCCCGGTGGGAAGCACTACTGTGTTTGGGTGGCTAGCCCGCGGTACTCGATAGGAGGAGTACCTCAGCAGTCTTAGGTTAGTGAGCATCACCTCGGAGTCATGATAGGATCATTGTACTCGCTAGAGACGGGGCTCTTCAGCAGTTACGGTTTCGATAGTGAAAATCCTGGTTTGAGCTAAGTCTATGACCTTTGTGTTTACCTCATGATTGATATGGGTCACTTGATAACTTAGGTATATGTATGGGCATATACCTAGGTAGTGATTATCCGTTTATTTCATAACCTTTGTGTTTCCTCATGATTGAGATGGGTTACTTGATTACTTAGGTATAAGTATGGGCTTATATCTAAGTAAGGGTCATCTATTGAGATCCTTCTTTGTGGTTATCCTTGTTGGATTTATTGAGACCTTGAGGGTCTCGGGGTCCCTACTGAGTATCGTTATACTCACCCATGCACGGGCTTTGCCTGCAACTCGTTGTGTTGGTTGCAGACGACGGGCATCACTGACGGAGGCCGAGTGTTCGAGGACTGGACAGTATCCGGAGGTGGACTTCACGATGAGACGATAAATAGAGGAGGTTGTTGGGAGAGAGCGTCGTAGAGGCTATTTGTACCTACACTTCATGTAGGATCTGTGGTGGACGATCCAGGAGCTGCGCTATCTATACCTACCCTTCAGGTAGGATCCGAGGTGGACGACCCAGGATCTGCTTCTATTCTACCAGCTGTTTGTCTTTACTATTGTACTTTCATTCAGTTGTAGTTGTACTTTTATTTGGGATTGTATTCTGGCCCATTTACTTTTCATCACTTATTTTGTACTTAGTGTATTACTTCCGCTAGTACTCTTTGGTGTTTTGTTTACTTTCATAAAGGCAATGCCTTCCCAGTTATCAGGATTTACGCCTTTGGTGCTAGTTGCCAGCCCCTGGCCTATAGAAGGTGAGCTTGGGGTATTCACGTCACATGCCCCGAGGATGGGTCATGACATTATATAACACATAATGTAGTTAATTTAATTTATTAGAATAAAAAATCCCATCCTAGTTCTCAATTTATAAGTGGGATTTTGATTGTGGAGGAGAAATCTAGTGATTTAGCAAAATAGAATTCATGTTTCTATGTAAACGTTATTTTTTTAGTAAAATTATATGATTTGGTTCCAAATTTAGTTCAATTGGTTAATATCTTTATAATAATATGATGATAAATATCATTTGAACATTTTAATCTTAAAAAAATAATTTATTAATAATATACAATACATAAATGGAGTATGTCAACTGAATTCTTATAGTATGGTAACTTTAAAAAAATGTGTATTTTCTATTTATGTGATAAAATTAATAGAATATATTTCAATTTCAGGAATTAAAATTTGTGATTCTAAAATAAAAAATATATATATTATATATTTTAGGTTTTTTAGTGGGGACTTGGTGATGGATAGTCTTGTTATATGGAAAAGGGATCACTATATAGAGATTCATGGAAGGGGTGTTTTGATTAATTTAGAATTCAAACAATCCATCACCATTATGAAAATGGAATAATAATTTAATTTATGAGGGATATAATATTTTAACAAAATTTATTGATCTAATTATTTATGATGATAATTTGGGAATGTTTTTATTTCTATATAGCCACCCTTTAATTATTCTATGTGTGGAGAATATATTGAGATCCCCTTCCCTATGTCTTCATCTATAATGGCCCATCCCCCAATCATCCAACTATACCCCTCTCGAGCATGTTCGGAAGAGAATAATAGACCACAATACTCGACTCCAATAGTCCATTTTTTGTAAACTACTATAGAGAATATAAAACAAGCACAATATAATTCATTACCATAAATAATGATTTTAGGGAAAATAGATCAAATGGGAACCACTAATAAAAGGTAAAAAATATAAAACAATGAAATATCCAAATAATATAAAGTCCCATTAAATACTAATATACTTAGAAAATATTTTTTACAAAATAATGTATCGAAATATTCCTACAATGGAACAACATCATATCACTATATTTAGAAGATATAATATCCTATCCAAATATACAGATCCTTTTTAATCACCTAAGAAATAATTTATATATATCTCTATGTGTGATTGTTTTTTTGTGATAATAAAATGAATACTCAGAAGGATCATCCTTGGTACCTCTCATGAAAAATGAAAAAGGAAACATTAATACTCCTATGAACATGTAGAAAAAGAATAATGAACCTATGTGGTCAACTACCAACTCCTAGCCCCACCAAGGATAACTAATCAAGTACCATATATTATATAATATCAAAATATCATAACAATATAATTATAGGTGACTTGATTCAACTACTATATAAGATTGGCAGACTCACATCGTAACATTTGTCATCCCATGCTCCTATTACGTAAATACAACACTTTTTATCCAACTTATAAGCATATATAAGTGACTATATTCAAAATCCATATTTATAATAAAAAAACATAGATAATCCTACTAAAATCATCCTAAACACACATTACAACCTCATCACATCTATCGCCATCACAGTATGGTTTCATGATCATTAATGAAATCACCTTCATTCTTCGACTAACATTAGAAGACCTCCACCATGTCCATATTAATCCATGTATTATTTCTAAGGGGTTTATAGGGAATATGGGATTATAATCCATAAACCCTTATCATCAAATATATTTGTGGAAAACACATAAAAATCAAAACATTTTGAAATTAGGGAGGTTTTCTAATTGGGTTGAGGATTCTATAGAATTCAAATGAAAATATAAAGATATAAATTCACATACAAACCATGTCATTGTGTAACACAAAAATCGTAATTTAACAAATAATTTAAAAAACTACATAATAATCACTACCTATGATCAACCATTATTTCCTAAAAAATACTACCATCAATGTACCATATGAATCCATCCTTATAAAAATATACAACATTATATTTAATATTTTTTCAAGTAGATTACATATTTTTCTTAATATTTATATGTCATCATTTCATTCATTTAATTAAACATATATAATGGTAACCCATTCCTAGGAAAACACCCACTCTATTCGTGTAACATTTCATTATTTATTATAGGGTTAAAATCATTAAAAATTATTATAATATTACTTCTCACCATATAACTGTATTTCGTGTTCATTTCTAAAACATTATATTTCATTCCATAAATAATAAATATCAAGGACTTACTTCACTAAAAAATACCTTATGATTCACATTCATCACACACTACAATAAACGTGCTATAATAATCCATCATAAATACACCACCCCACACTGAATCATAAGAATATTTTTTGTATACCCTATAAAATGGGAACCATAATCGTCACCCATCATTCCATAACAAAACATATCACCATAGATATAGCATTCTAATCCATTAACAAAAGAAACTATAAAACAATCCCATCACACAAATATTTCAAAAAACAAAAACAGAGAACATATCATCAAAATAATCACACAAAAATTGCGACCACTATATTTTTGAATATATATATATAATTAGAAAATGATATAGAAATGTATGATCTAGGATAATATTCCATCCATTTTATACTGTCAGGAATTTTCATACAATTTAGGATATTTATTGAAACTTATATACACTTTAATCAGAATTTTTCAATAGTAATATATTAATAACAATAAAGTGTCAAATAAAAACATGCAATAGTTTGTAAAATTTTAGCAGCTTAGTAACAATTGAATAATAAGGATAGTACCACAACTCATTCTCAATGGTTATATATCACATTTTCATCAAAATCTACTTTTTATCCATGATGATATCACGAATAATATAATAAATAGTAATATTTCAGAAATAACATTGACTTATAGTAAAACCACATATGTTTAACAACAATTAAAATTTATAGATATTTTAAATAAAAAATATTCTAAAGGATAAATAATAATAATTTTCAGTATATCTAGAAATATGGTAATCCAAGGATTTTTATAAACAATAGAGAGAGTATAAAATAGTTATCCATGAGAATATGATTTGTAATAATATGAAAAAATAGTGATGGAAATAATGATCCACCAACACTTAATTTGAATGGGAACCCTGCTCAAAATTTTTATTCAAAAATTATAAATATTATAAAACATTCTTCTAGATTAGTATTTAATTAGAACATTAATGAAAATAATTGGAATACATAAATTGAGTTTGAAAGTGACAAATTTGATTTATCAATGGATTTTAAACTGTATAATTGAATATTCCAACAAAAGAGATATGTATAGAGTTTACCAAGGATTGAAATGTTAATTGTGAAATAGAAAAATTGAAGATTCATCCATATTTTTGTTGTTTATGTTTTATTGTCCACAACATGAGTGAATACGATTACAAAACATTTTTGGTATCTTCACCTAAAGGTTTATCTTATTCTCGCATATTTTAGTTGTCTATATCACAAAAATATCACATTTATAGATAAATATTTTGATATATTTGACTATTACTATTCCTACCACTTTGGAACAAATTATGGTAATTCAGACACCCAACAAGCCACCATGATCCATCACCATGACATAGGGATAAACATCCTTCTATTTTAGCCAACCATATTAAAAAATTTAACACAGAATGTTGTATATCTATATATAATCCTTCCTCAAACAATCCATATCACATCAACCTATTACACCATCATACTAATGACCCCATGTTTTTTATGAAGTATTGCTAAAAATGTTTGTACTCTTTAAATTCAATTATATAAAAAACTAAGACATATATTACATCATGTTATACCATTTTATAAAAGAGTATCTATTAATATACCACACATAAAAAATTTCATTTCTAAATTTTCATGGTGGTCCTTGCATGAAGGAAGACCACTATAATTTTCATTAAATCAATTTTCCTCTATATTATAGTGGATTTTACAAATTAATTATAAAGGATGATCACATGAGTTAAATTTTTCAAAAAAAATGGTGAAACTATATTTTTTTCACTCATAATTCTTCATAAAAACTCAAAAAATGGATGGTATGCATGTTTATACTTAAAAAACCCTTGATCCACACTATAATTCTCTAAAATGGATCATAGGTTTCTTATCACCATAATATATTTGTGTTTTGGAAGGATGGATTAGGCCCCCTATAATAACTCCATTAACCATATAGACACCTCTAACAACTAGGATAACTTGATTTAATGGGATATATGTTTCTAATTCATTACATAAAATACCTGTCAAACTATTATAAAAAAGATAATTAAAAATCAACTTTACAGTTATGAAAAGGGGAATGTTTGAAGAAAAAAATCGTGAGAATACTTTATAAGTTCACTTTATAATACCAAATTGGACACTACATTAGAAGAATGAGATTCTCAAAATATAGGAAAAAACCATGATCACATTATAGGGGGAAGATAACACTCAACCCAAAATTCCAGATTCTCCAAAACACAACAATGCATGTGAATCATGTAATAAACAATTTAATCCATTCATTGATATTTATACTAAATAGATGAATATTCAAAATACAATAAAACAATGATTGAAAAAAATGGATTAAATATCTTCTGAAAATTTGAAAAACATAAAACTACATAAAAAATATATGTTGTCTCATACTTATTCTATCATATCTATAACAATTTTGGACATATAATATTTAAAAATTTCATAATATACAAGGTAAAAGAAATAAAATAGAAGGTTGATATCAAATTATTAGTAAGGTTACAATAGGGAAATATCAAATTATAATAAAATAATAAGATCATTGGAACATAAATCTAGAATTTGAATATTATACCCTGTATATGAAATATTATAATAGTGAGTCATGGAAATAATAGAAGAATTCCATTATAAGTTAGTCATAAATTAACATCAACAATGATACAGTAACATTTTCATAAGAAATTTAATTTCAATATACACATAAAGATAAAAAAGGCATACCCTTAGTAGTCAAGGATCATTAACAAAACATATAAGGGAACTCTATGGGAGGTTACACAACAAGGGCCTAACAAAACACAATCTCCAATGGAAGCACATTTACTAGAGTGTAATGGTTTAACTCTTAAAATCATTATAGTAGTCATTGATCTCTCCCAAAACATTCATAAAAGAATAATTAACTTAAAAAATAGAGTTCACTTTCAATTTTATTCATGTATTAAAAAACTCAGTTCACATCCAATTTCAATGACATATTACTAAATCGAGTTCACATCCTATTTCTACCAAATATATATCATGAGATATAAATCTTTGACCAATGTATTCAATGGAGATATTGGTCCCACAAATCACATATTGAAAAATAATACTTATTTTTTCTACACAAACCTAAACCATTCATCATATCAGAAATCATGAAATGAAATTTGTTACATAAATATATCATAATATAATAACTAACAAAAATAAAATGAAATTTACATGTAGAAGAAATTCGTAAACATAAAAAAACCACAGAAAATGTATAATACCCTTGAATAATATCACAATTAAATAATAAGTAATATAAAAAATGTAATCATAAATGGAGCATAATTTTTTAATATCTCCTGAAATAATTTAAGTGAAAACCAACCATTACATTTTAAAATAATTTAATTTTAATATTCCACAAAATTATAAAGGAAACAATTTCCATTGATATAAAACTTATAATAATTTAATGTAAACAAAAATTTATTAATCTTTGATGATAGTGGGAAAATCCACACCTGATGTATAAGTTAAATAGCAGTCCTCCAATATTTTTATCAGAATACACAAAAAAATCATGTTTGAAAAATGACCAAATAAATCATTTATAACCATTTTGTAAAAAGTTAAAAATTATAACATATGAAATTTAAAAAATATAAAAAAATATAAAAAAATAAATTTTTTTAGGAAATATACACCTTCAAGAAAAATATGGTTCTCATGGAAACATTAAAAAAGCAACTTTTAATAGAAAGTCCATTATAAATATCATAACATTGAAGTCAATATTAATTAGATGAATCGATTATATGTTTTAGTAGTAAATAAAAAAATGAAAAGGGAAATTAATTTACTCAAAATACTTCTCATTTATTATCAAATAATTAGAAAATAAATTATATCGATATTTAACTTAATGATTGGAAATTTATTTTAAAAAATTAAAAACCTTGTGCTTCTCGTTAGTTTTTCGTGTACTAACCTCTTATACAACGGTTTAACTATACAATTAAATCATTAAAAAACTTTATTCATATTTAGAATACCTTATATTATGCATTTATATCATATTTGGAATCATCCATGAACAATATTTTTTTTTTCATTTTTTCTGAAGCATTCATTTCATGGATTCATGTTAGGTTTTCATGTGTATAAATATAATTGTTTTTCCAAATGAATATAAAACCACATAAGTGAAATGAAATGGTATTTATAAAAATACTAAATTTTAAATGTTCTCACAAATAATTTTTTATTCTTACTATATGATGATTCATGTGATAAAATATTAATTATAAATGTTTACTTTATTATGTTGTTTTATTGAACATCGAAAAATAGTTTTATTTTATTTAATTTTTTTATATATGATAGTTCCAAAAAAATTATAAAATACATATTATAATTTATTTTAATGACATATCTAATTTTATGATCATAATTGAATAATTTAATGGAAAAATAATACACAAATATTAATTATGATAATTAATAATCGCCATAGTTTGGACAATGGATTCATTTCATTGAAAATGTATAGATAATAAATGATATGGTAAAATATTTATCATTATAAATATATATCATTGATACATGAAAATTATAGTAGATTTATTATGATTTTATAGATTAATTGAGTGAAAATAAGGAATAAATGTAAAAGAAATTCGGAGAGGTTGTTTGGAGAAAGATACATATTGATTATAACATACATCAAAGACCCCTTAAGAAAAATTGAGATAATATTTGGGTGGTACTATTAGAATATTGACATGGGGAGAGTGGGATAGGTATGGTTTGGTACAGATTTAAAAATCATTAAATATTATTAAGAGAAAGGGATGATATTATTTATACATAAGGAGGGGGTTTTTAGTGACTAAATAATAATTAATATATTGAATACAAAATATTTGTGGAATTATTTACAAATATGTTCATTTATATATATTTTTGTAAATTATCGTCCTGGTCCATATAGAAATAAACCACAGATTTAATGTTTTTAGTTATTTCATTAGTTTTAATTTTAAAATTATCTGGCTAAATTATTTTAACTATACTTTGATAACTAATTTTTTAACATGGTATATTTATTGTTCCTAACAACGAAAATGTCCCTATAAATAAATTTTTAACACATTATTGCAAAAAATGGAATCCATTTTAAAAACTAAAATAATAATTGTTCAAATTTTATGTTAAAAAATATACCCAAAATTTTGAATGAAAATTTTTATTTGGAAAAAATTTCTTTTAAGCACAAAAGTATACTTCTAAAAAATAAGGTTTTATGATTATTGAAATGAAATTAGTGAGGATTTTGTCTAAAAATAATTAATTTAAATTTATATTAGTTTAAAATAATAAAATGAGATTTTAATATAAATAAAATGTTGTATTAATAAATCAAATTATTACTCACTAAAAAAATAATCTTTTCAAAAAATTCTAAAAAATTTAACCAAAGATCATTTTGACATTATGAATGCAGAAATAATTTTCATATAATAAAATTTGTTTTCTAAATTTTTATAAAATTAAAAATATTTTTCTAATTGAAATCTATAATAAAAATTCAAACCAAATATATATATTTGATGAAAAATTACTTTACTAATAATTATGTGTTTATTTCGAAAGAATAAAAAAATGTTTTTAAACATGAAATACACATATATTTGATATTATATTTTATCGAATTCACACCCTTCAATTTAATAGATAGTTTCTTACATTAATGTTAAAATCATAATATTTTGTAGTTATTTTATGATTGATGTTTTAGGCACACAAATATATCAAAAAAATTACATTTCTTTAAAATGATAAATAATAATAAATCATAAGGGGTTATATTATACATCCCTTAAAATTAATTTATACCTCAAAATTCATCACATTGATACCAATAGGTGAGAAACCCTATTCCTCATTATACCCCCATGTTCCAACATAACTTCTTATATTTTTTGGTTTCACCATAAACCATTAAACAAGTGAGGGGTCATTTTTCATAAAACATTATCTCTATGATCTAGAATCTCTAACAGTTTTTCTTCAATAAGAAGAAAATTATCAAATGATATGACATCTGAGATTCATATATGTGATGTATCTAATATATATGTCATCTGTATTGATGCATGGAAGACATCATGGACTTGGGAGAGGTTTAGTAAAAGTTCATAAATATATACTATTATCTCGATGTGATGAAGTATTTTAATGGGACCAATATTACAAAGTCTTAGTTTTCCATTATTTCTTCCAAGGTTAGATTCATAGAATGTGCTTCTCATAAATAAAAAATACTAGGTCATTTCAATGACCATTATCATCATAATTATATAATATTTGTGCAGCCCTTACATGTTATTGAATGGATATAAACATATTTATAATCTAATAATCTTTCTCAGGACCCAGATGATTTATTTATACAATCCCATTCCTATATACTGGAGTTCTACATTATTATCCATAAAGGGTTTCAAGGTCACATATAAGTTATCATATAAATGTTATTATTGGAGGAAAACTTAACACGATGATGGCTTTGATCAAAAGAAACATTCAAATAAAAATAAAAATATCTTAAAATATATATTACTGTATATACTATTCCGTTAAATTGATCATATATTTTACGATGATACACAGTGATGAAACTCACCTCTATTTCAAGATCATGGTGAGAGATTTTCCAAAACAACGATTTAAACACTATATTATAATAACATATAATTTAATGTGGAATTCCATGATAACATAACACTTCTATATTGTATATTATGTAATTTTGATCAAAAAATAATTATTCTCTGATAGGAATGGAGATTTATGATTTCATTAAGTGATCAACTATAAACAAACATTATCTATAGAAACCATACTCTTTAATACACAATAATTCATTATTTATTATATATAATTACACATAATAAAATCTAAAAAATCAAGAATTAAATTGTATCATTGAATATTGATCATTACATAACAACATATAATATTCAATACATCATCTATATTGAAAATATTTTAATCTTGCCCATATTATTACATCATACAAAAAACCGCATGAGATATCATTAGGATATACATAAAAATGGGAGGGAGATAAAGTCTAGTATGGTAATAAACATGTCATAACACAAATAGAATAACATATGATTTAGTATTTGAATATAAATAATGGGTAATAATCGAAAACATGAACATTTTTTCAGGATATATTATGATAATCATAAAGGAATCATGGGAAATGTAGAAACATTATAAAACACTACATCATAAACACTGGTAAAGGTTAAATATCATGAAATCATGATAAATAAAGTCCCATAAAGGAGTTATGTTTACTTCTTACCTCAAAATTACTTTTCACCAGAGTAAACATTAGAAAATTCATTGGATCACTATATAAATCTTAGGGAACCCTTCACATTCATTTCATTCTCATGCATAAGTAAGCC
The DNA here is from genome assembly GCA_963277665.1 of Viscum album. Classification (NCBI taxonomy): domain Eukaryota; kingdom Viridiplantae; phylum Streptophyta; class Magnoliopsida; order Santalales; family Viscaceae; genus Viscum; species Viscum album. Next base: position 1,029,217,915 of record OY728159.1, read on the forward strand.
ACATAGATCATACGACACAGATTCATTCATCTTCATATTCTATTCCATGATCATGGATTTTTAATAAGTTAATTTATCTATTAATTCGTGTATGTATAACTATATAAAGGAGAAAAAAATTGATTAGATATGTGTATGGTATTCACTACAAAGATTTTTCCCTAGAAAATCGTAGTGAAATTTTAGCAGAACAACAACCACAATTATAATTTAAAAAATATGTTGATGAGAGGGGAAATTTTCTCAGATAATTTAGATATAAAATGGGAGAAAATTGGGAATTATATTGACATATAAAAAAACTAGTAATTTGGAACAGAATGAAAAAGATATTAATTAATCTCGAATAATAAAGAGAATGTATGCATCCCTAACAAGAGATTCATACCCATATTTCATGGGAAGATCTTCATGAGAGATTCTAGGAACCGTGGGTGGAATATAGTGATGGTATGGAAGGGTAAAAATATTCTCTAATGAATTTTTGTGATGGTAAATGAGATCATGGGTTAGTTTAGATAGGAAATGAATGGGGAATTCCTTATTATCTATCAATATTTTGTTTTAGACTCTAATCAACCAAAACCAAAAACCATACTATGGTTTTTACCATATTTTATACCATATAAGTGTTTTTTTCATTTTTAAGGCCTATATTTAATAATATTAAAATAATTTCTTTTCTTATATGTATGTGAGTCTTACTCTTAAAGAAATGATTTTGAAATGAAAAACATACTTTACCTATTTAGGAAGATTCATTAAGGCTCTACTAAACTAATCAAATGAACATAAAATCACATTATTTTAAAGGGAAAACATATATTTGTTCATCATTACCATTTAATGTAATTATTATATCAACATTGAGTCATTGTGATGTCATAATACACACCATATATTTGACCAGTATTTATTTTTAACTAAAAATTACACTTTCTCTATTATATTATTAAAAACATTCCATTTGTTAATCTATAAATTTTGATTATGAAAATGATATACATTTATCTAATTGATATTATAAATTTTTTATTTTAACATTTAATATAATAAACCTTAGTTATTAATAAATTTTGTGGTTTTTAAAAGAATTGGTTTTCATTAGTTATAAAAAGAAAATTTAGCATCATAAAATTAATATGATCATTTATATTTAACCAAAAATATTTTACTGAAATATTTTTCTATAAATGTTATTTATTAAAAAAAATGAATTAATTAATCAAAATAATAATTTTAATTTCAATTAAATACTAATTACAGATACAATTTATATTTTATTTTATAAAAATATTAATAATATATAAATAAATAGTAAAAAGATAATACGAATATTTTTCTTTTGAAAATAAAATATATATATTCATATTATTTCAATAATGTTAAATTTCACATTAATACCCCAACAAACACATTAAGGGTAAGGGGTATGAATTTGGGTCTTCTAGGGGTGGTTCGATGTACATTGTTTTGTTTATGAATAAGATGTGCTTGAACTTCTCTTATAAACAGTTTAGCTCATGCTTATGTAATTGGATTTCATCTTGGAAATGGTCAAGGGAAAGGGAGAGTAATGAAATATCCCTCAGAATCTATTATAAATAGGATTCATTTGGAATTATCCTACTTTTTAAGGTCGTGACATTCTTTTTCGGTTTTAATTTTATTTTTTATAACACCAAATTTTCAATAATCAAATTATTAGTGTTCAATGGTTGTAAAACCAACTATAAAGATTCTTAATAGTCATTTATTTATAACAAAAAAAAAATAAAACAAAATATGTGCTTGTGTTTTATAGATCCAAAACATATAATAATACATTTAATTAAATTTCAAGGGAAATTTTTATAGATCCAAAACATATAATAATACATTTAATTAAAATATGTGCTTGTGTTTTATGTTGTAAGGAATGATAAAAAAACTATGTCGTTGTGATGTGTAAAAACCAAAAGTTTGATAAAGAGATATGGGAAATGTGGAAGGTAATGAAATGGAGTTTACCACATCAATTTTCATAAGTGAAATTAAAATTTAGAGGGAAATTTTTATGATGGGGAAATATTGTAATAAAACAAAATATGTGCTTGTGTTCTATATATTGAGAGATTTCCATCTCGTAGGAATTTGTCTTTCCTCAATATAGTGAAATACAATATATAAACAAAAATAAATCAAATTCTATCAATGTGGTAATGGAAAGGTTCACTAGGAAGTCCATCCCACAAATAGCTATGGGGGGAGTTATTTATCCATGATGTAATAATTTCCCCATTTATTTTTAGGACCGAAAATTATACTTCCATGGAATTTCATGGTGTTAGATTATTACCAATATCAAATAATTATATGAATGAATTAATAGAACTAGAATAAAAAATTATATTCAGTTGTGTTGAATTAATGACTTATGTAACTGTAAAAGCTTTCTTTCCAGACCACCTTATTTTTTATGAAAACACATCTCCCTTTCTACCTTAGAGGTTTTGGGATGTCTCTTAAAACCTTTGGATAATGTAGTTGTATAAAATTCTCCACGGTTCCTTAAAGATTAAAATGGACAATTCCAAGAGCCTTAAAAGGATAGTTCATTTCTTTCGGTGCATTACTAGGGGTGTCTTGATAGAAATCGCTACCATGCATTCCTTATTACCACACATAAATTATTTCCTTTACCCCTTAAGTAATTTTTGGGAGGCTTATATTAGTACAATTGAGATGTTTAATGGTTAAAATTCATAGAACCATTATATTTTTTCATTGTACTACAAGATGTATACTCCACATTCAATGTATTATGCCCCAGACACCCATTTGGTTCTATAATATCTATTCCAACTTTTAGGTCAAATAGAACAATTTCATCAAATCCATTAAAATATCATATTTTTAGAGAATTTCAATGAATAGGTTTTATCCAGCAAAGAAGAAGTCAACATTACATTAGAGGGTATTGAAAAGTTCAAAAATGTATCATTGATTTCTTGTGATGTTTTCCTCGTATTTACCTGATAGATTCTTTACCTTTTTTTGTGATGCAATATAAATCATCTTCAATTTTAAGGTAGATATTATGAGGAAAATATTTATCGAAAACATATTATAGAATACCTTCCATACAATTGCATCAATCTTTTCCTTAGGATTTATATTTATGACCCCAACACCTACTAATCAGTTTCAACCTCTAAATGATAAAAAGAAACTAGAACCTTCTCGTTTTATAAACATAGATGGATGTTGAAGATATTTTCAGTGGAGTTTATCCACTGTTCCATGATAAATATATAAAATGAACCATTGAATATTGTTGGAAATTTGTGAATAAAGTACTCAATTACAACATTTTATATCTCAAGGAGATATGGATTCTTATCTTCATCCATGTTTCTTTTCAGAACCTTCGTTAGCTGAGACGGTAACACCAAAATGTTCATGATTCATCCTTCCATAGGGTTGGGCATCTCATTGGGGATATATCCACTTTTCTCATTACATTGGATGTTTAACTGATGCCCTTTACTTCTAAGAATTATATACATTAAAAGAAAAAATATTATTTTTATACTATTAAACACATAAATGTGAATCCAATGAAATTAAATGGTTATCTTATAAATTAAATATATTTTTTGTTATTAATTTCAAGCCTTCATTCTAGGATATACATTACTTATTTCCTAAAATATATTATTATTGAAATTTGTTGTTAAATTATAAATGGTTCATAGTGAGAATATGTATTTACAAAATAATATCACATAGGAGTGTCAAACTATGTGTAAAGAAAGGTCCATTTTCATGCTCAATTTTCTAGTCGATTCAAGTTCAATGTAGTGTTTTCATTTTTTTAACCCTATGTACATTTATTCCAAATCCACATCTATATATATTATCCTTACATGGATGTAATTACCTAATAAACAAAATAACTGATAATTAAAAAAATTGGTCTGTTTTATTATTATTAGGGTTATTCCATAGGTTTTTACTAAAGTTATCTGATCCAAATCTGAAACCAAATAATATTTTCATTTTATAAACACACAAACAAGCATAATATTTATTACATTATATTTCATGAATTATTACAAAATAATCCCCATAATATACCATGGATGATCCTAAAGTATAATTTCTATGGTAATTAGGTAAATTACAAAAAAAATCACAAAATAGTAAATACATCATAATTATGGAAAACATCCAAGAAATTTTCATATTATTCTTTCATATATAAAACTACTAGGGAAAAAATTGGTACATACATAAAAATGGGGTGAGATATAAAACTAGTAATAGAATAAACATGGAATAACATAGAGATAATAATCCATGTTAGAACATAGTAACATAAAAATGGTGTAATAACTGTAAAAATGAATAATTAGACATGATATCGCATGATCATCGTAAAGGGATCATGGGAAATGTGACAAAAACTAGCAATAATACATCACAAACAATGGTAAAGGATAACTGTGAACATGTCAGGATTAAAAAATTTCAATATATGAATTATGTTTAATACATATCCTAAAATGATATATTATGGGAATAATCATTATCCAATGCATTGTAGTGCTATATAATTACAGATGCACCTGTCACATTAATCCCATTATCATGATTATGTGTTCCAAATATATCATACATTATGAATTCACTAATAATCATATTTTATTTCAGGATTAAGGAGTTTTTAAAAGAATTATCTAAGTAACAATACAATGATTAACAAAATTATAATGTTGAATACCCGTAATATAGAATGGGAATGGCTATCACTACACAAATGTCTTTTCATTGATAATTATAGTGAAATTTTGATAGCAGAATAGTGTCACATAAAAATTAATAAAATGGTTCGATCAAAGAGAATGGGGTCTCTAAATACAAGGAAATAAAATGGGTAGTTACATTTATATATAAAGAAATATCTAAACATTAGTATTTGGAAATAAAAAGCCTAAGATTACAAAGAAAATTTAACAATGATGAGACGATGGGGATCTATTACTTGACTGTGAAACTCCATATGAATGCGATAATATTTTTTAGATCTTAAGGTATATTTTGTAGGACTATAAAGGGGGATGATAAGATAAAGGATGTTCTTATAGAATTTTTAGTGAAGATGAATATGATATTTGGTGGGTTTATATAGGAAATTAGTAGGAAATTCATGATCTTTTCTCATACATTGGATTTAGACTATATATGATAAGGAAAAAAACCATCCAATTATTTTTTCCATTGGTTTCATCCAAATGAGATTGCTTTTAATTATTTTAAAATTGAAAGGTCCAAAAAAGATAAATCAATACCCGTTAATTTTATAATTGATTTATACTCTTTAATAAATAATTATAAAAACATAAAATAAATTAATGGTTTTGGAAGAATCATAATGGTTTAATAAAATTAAAAAAATAAATATATAATCAAATTAGTATAAAATGAAAAAATATAATTGCTAGTCTATACCCTTTATAATATTTCTTAAAATATTTCTAGGTTATAATGAATTAATAATAAAATAGTATATTTAATTTTTACCAAAAAAAATTGAGATAACTCTTTAAATATTAGGTGGGAAATTGTTATACATTTATGGGGTGGTTCGATGTACATTGTTTGGTTTGGGATCTCAATAAGCTTGATATTCACCCATAAAACGATTCTATCATTCATAAGTTGTTAGATCTCATCTTGGGGATGGTCAAGGAAAAACCATAGTGATGATATATCCCATGGATTCTGTGTTAAATGGACTTCATATGTTTTGATATTTCTGGTTGGGTCCATCAATTCCATTTTCTGTGTATATTGGATTTTTCAAAACCCTATATTTATTCTAATCATATGATATTAATTCAATATATATCTTACCAATAGTAATGATCATTTAAAATATTTAAATCTAATAAAAGGTAGTAAAACCAAATAAGAGCATTTGTTTTATATATACATAACATATAATATGACATTTTATTAAATTTGAATGAAAATTATATATATATATATATATATATATATATATATATATGTTCGGGTCATTACAATATCACAAAATAAAAGATTCAATTAACCATAGAGGCTAAAAATAATCATATATCAAAAATATTTGATAAAAATAATCCACTAATTACTATAAAAACCCAATGTTTTGAATGTCCATAAATTTCTCATAAAATTTCTTTAATCTTAATAAATTACATATTATAAAAAATGGGTGAGGAAGTTTTTGAATATATTTCAAAACATAAACTCATGAATCCATTATTTTATTTGTAACTCTTATGTTAATCTTACCAAATGATATATATGATTCTAAAATATAATTATTCAATTATTCCTCAAATAAGTTATTATATTATAAAAACAAAATTTCTATCAGATTTTTGAGTTTATCCTTGTACTAATAGAATATAAAATTTGATTTCATTATTCAAGATTTCTTATAGAAGGTGACAGTAACATAAAATTTCACAAAAATATGACCATTAATTTTTTAAGGTCTTACTCATACAAAACCAGACAAAATTTCCTAACCGATGAGGGGACAATAAATATTCCCAAATTAGAAACATTTACTTTTCATATTGTTTTTAAAGGAATATATTTTTATTATTCTTTTATATGTTGTTTTGGATTATCTTTTTTATTATTTCATGGATTGGGTCATGAATTCACAAAATTCCCACAATCCATTCATATCGAACACTAGATTGTGGGAGGTTAATTTTATTAAAAAGTTTTATCAATTCACATTTTTCCCTAACATCTCCCCGTTACATCCATAATAAATTTCTTGATGACCTTACTTTAAAGACAAAAAACATTTACTAGTTATCTTCAGGTAATTAATCCATGTTTCTTCACACATATTGAATATAAAATAATGTTTTTATATATCATTCTATATATTTTATAGTTTCATTTTAATTTTTTTTATTTTTTCAAAACAACCATGAGATTTATAGGAAAATAAAATTTCTATATCCACCTTGAGAGAACATAGAACAATTTATACCAGGATAATAATGTTTCATAAAGACAACTCCCTTCAGAAATTTGGATTTATTCCAGAATCAATTGATCAATTTTACTTTTAGGAATAAAAATTAAACAGGAGGAAAATCATAAAATCATTTCAATTTTCTTAATATATACATCTATATTCATCATCATTTTTATCTAGATCATAAAATTCCTTCTTTAGCTTTGTAAATCTATTATGAGTTAACTACATGTTCAGTAACATCACCTTAAACTCTCCCAAATCATCTAATTCAATTTATTATTCTTACTTTCTATTTATGGTAAGATTCCTCCATTGATTTTATTTTCATTCTAAATGATAAACAATTAATATAACTTTTTAATTTCTTGGTCATTGAAGAAAAAAAAATAATTTCTCAATGGTGATGAAACGTTTCCAAGTGAATAGTGGATTAAAATAATTACTGAAGGAAGGTGGATGTTTCCTCATGAAAGACTCAATATAATTTTGATCACTTTTATTATCATGTAAATTTCCATCATTATTCATAGATTTATTTATTATATAATTAATATCTCTCATTAAAACTCTGAAAAAATTGGATTCTTAGGAGTAAATTTGTAGAATTTACTTTTTAATTCACCATTAACACAATTCCTTCAGGTTCTTGTAATTGGATATTGGAAAATAGAATAGTATGAGAAAGGCTAATCATATATAGATAAACTATTAATAATTGGAAATTACATGTAAAATTTTAATATATGATACCTTATGTTTAAAATTAGTTATTCATTGTTGTCATCAATACTCTAGAATTTCAACCTAGACTAATTATTAGGGTTCTTACTAAAGTTTTTCTCATACTAGTTTTCAAATTAAAAACTAACAATTTCTTCGATACCAACTGGAATGATACATTATTTTCATAGATATTTTTTAATATAAGTATATTAATTTTCATAAAATAACAAAATAGTATTATAATCCAATGATATTAGAGTCTTTGGATACATATAAATATAAAAAAATTGTTTATAAATCATCTACATCTTCTCCCACTTATTCTAACATATCTATAAGTGCCCATATCATAGTTAAAACATTTATTCAAATACTGGAGAAAATAAACAGAATAATATGGTGAGATCATATGATCATAAATAGTAGAAAACAAATATATCAATTTATAACTTCATAATACAGAAATAATAACATTGACATAACATTTGAAAATTATACCATTCATATAAAAGATCATAATCTCTATTCATGGAATAAATCTCAGATGATTTGGATACATGACTCATTAAATAATATGAACCATGAGAGAATAATATTTCAATAATAAATACAATTTATGAATACATGTAATCATATAATATCAATCCCTTAGTAGTCCATGATCATTACCAAAATATATAAGGATATCTAATGGATGCTACACCTCCTGGTAAGAACACACCACCATCCCATGTGGTCAACCATTCATAATAATGGAATGGGTCCCCTCCCTAGACAATCATAGTAGTCAATTTTCACTTTAAATACCATAGTGGAGGATAAAGTACCATACATAACTGATTTCACTACCCATTTCAGTCTCATATTATTGTACCTTATCCACTTGTTATTTCATTCATGTATTAATGAACATATATCACTAACTATTTTATTCATATCCATAAGATGAGATATAAATCATTACCAAGTACATTTTATGGATATATATTTCACAGTATTCACATAATAGAAAACCAAACATATATGTTTTAGAATAACATAAATCTTTCATTATATCTGTACTCATGAAAGAAATATGTATCATAAATATTTCATTATAACATAATTCATGGAAAATAAAATAAATTAAAATATATAATTCCTTAATAAACATAAATGAACATTAAATAAAATTAAGGATACTCTCATTGAAAACAATACCCATAAAATTATATTTAATAACAAATAATTCAACATTAGATAGAAAATTATTTTAAAATATATGTTGAGAAAAATATTATGAATTTTTTTCCATTTTTCAATTTGTAAATTATAAAGAGTCAGAAAAATATATGAGAATAATTTTATTTTAAAATATTCATATTTTTTTCTAAAATAAATCATTAAATCATTTAGTCTCTATGATAGTGGATAAAACATCTCATGTTTTATAAGTTAAAAAAACATTCATTCCATGTGTTTTATCCTAAAAGTCACAAAGGTCCTCCTTTAAAAAACGACAAGTATAGTCCCATAAAAAAATTGTTAAAAATTTAAAACATTATTAAAAATGAAATTAAACAATAATAAAATAATAGTAAAAATGATTTTTGAAACAATTTTAGAAAACATAGATATTGATGAAAAATTGTGTTTTAAGGGAAACAATATGAATACAAATTTTTAAAGAAAGTCCCCTAAAAATATGATTTCATCGACATAAGAATTAATAAATTGACTTCATTATGTGTATAATAATTAAATCCAAATAAAACAAGAGTATATATAATATAATATAAATATAATTCATCTTACACATAATCATAATGTGGAATAATTAATGATGTATATCTTTAACCCAATTAATTGAAATTTAGCTAATAAATATATTATCTCATGTGTCTCTTACTAATTTCATAGTTTAACCACATGTATAATGAATTAAATAATGTTATTAACACACTATAGAACTTTATTAATATTTATAATACCTTATATTATTTTATATGACCAATTGAAACCGATTCTTTAATAATTTCACATTAGTTTCTTTATTTTGGTAGCATTCATTTCATGGTTTCAGGGATTGTTAACTTGTGTATGATTATGAATATTATTTTTCTGTGGAAATGATACTCCATAACTAAAATGAAATGGTATTAATGGAGTTACAAATTCTTTAATAATCCAAAATATAATTTTTCTTCTATAAATGATGATGACTCATTTGATAATTTTTTTATTATAATTGTGTAGTTTTCCTTGTTAGCCTTTTAAGAACATTGTGAACTGGTTTCTTTTTATTTAATATTAAAAGAATATATTTCTTCAATAAAAAGTAAGATGTTATAAAATAAAAATAGTAAATTTATTATAAAAAATAATACTTTTATGGACATCCATGATGGATTTAATAGATAAAGAACAAAATCATTTTCCACAAACACAGTTAATATCGATTAGTTTGACAATGGTTTCATTTTTTGAATAATACATGATAAGAAAACTAATGGATGTAATATATAACATTGGAAATATAATATTATAGTATATAAATGGTTCTGGAGATGTTATTATTTGATGGATGATGGGTGTGATGTAAAATTATAATAAATAAATAAAATTTATAAAGGTTATTTAAGAGAGTTACCTCTTGAATATCACACCCTTGAAGGCCCCCATAGGGAACTTGGAATTGGTCATTATGTGATAATAGAAAAACATGGTCCTAATTTGAGTACTAAGTATAAGGTTTGGTATTTATCTTAATTATTCAAGGAATGTTATTAAAAAATGGGCGGTGAGTAGTGGTTTTTATACTTGATGAGGTGAGATTTTAACTGATTTAATTATGATAATGTTACTGCCAACCACATTCTTCTGGAACTAATTAAAACTAATTTGGTTGATAATTAATATTTTATTGTACATTTATGTCTTAGAACATCAACAACCAATATAATGTTTTTGTTTTTAGGTATACTATGGTTTATGTTTTTAACATTTACCTCCTACATTATTTTTCTTACACTATAGTAAATAGTTTTTTACATTGGTAAATTATTATGCCTACAAATGAAAAATTCATTTAATCCAAAGTTGGACAACCAGATTCAAAATATGGAATAAATTTATAATAAAATCAAAAAAAAAAATTATAAAATTAAATTTAATATTACTTTGCCAAAACGCATGAAAAACCCAATTTTTTGAAACTAGTGTTTTTATGCCAAAAAATTATACTCATACCAAAATGAGGTATATATATTGTTTATATGTGGTTAATTATAATATATTTCACTAAAAATTTCTAAATCAAATACGTTTTATTTTAAAAATCATAAAATTTCTTTTAAATGTAAAGAAAATGAGGGTTTTATAAAAAACAGTATTTTTCACAATTCATTAAATAATTAAACTACTCATAAAATTATAAAAAATTTATTGGAAGATAATTTTGGCTTTCTGAATCCAAAATTGATGTACATTTTATTTGATAAATTTTATAAATGTTTCAAAATATAATTATATTTAATTTTTCATTGAATGAAATATAAATTTCATTTTGAAAGAAATTACATATTTAACGAACATAACTACTCAATTGAAAATTATGTGTTTATATAATAATAATAAATAATTTTTTATTGAACATGAAATTATAATATATTTCCTAATATAGATAATAATACCAACACTCATGAATTAAGAGATAATGTATATGGATAATTTTAACATAATAAAATTTTTGAGTTCCATTATGCTCTATTTTCTATGAATCGGAAAACCATGATGAGTGTTAGATTATTTTAAATGATACATACCAATAAATATAGGGGTGTTAAAATTATATTTATAAAAAAATACCATGCATAAAATCTATTTAAGAAAAAACCATTATCTCTAGAATCACATTAAAATAATTGTAAAATATTGCCAGGATACTATGTCTATATCTTCGAATCATATTCCCCCAAAGTGTCCTCCAAACCACTACACCTCTACAGTCCATGAACCATGTGAATAAATCACTTATGAAACAACTTCATTTGATAATCCTTGATCTTCACAGACCCGTGTACAAACATCACATCTTCCATTATATACCAATCTCCCTAATTAGTCACATTGGAGATGTCATTCTTATACCATTACAGTTTTAAAATTATGATTACATAATCATTCCCTTATATGTTTGAGGGAAGATCTAATAAATATTATACCTAACAAACTCATCTCAACTCCTGAAATGATAGAATAAATATAAGGGATTCTCCAATAGAATTGAACCTCGGAGTGGTGGAATCTCCACCTTCTCCCGCATCTGGGATTTCCTTGTGATTTCAATACCTTACCTCCTTCATCCAGGCTCGTTCGCTATCTCTTCTTTCTTATTGGTCTCAACAGACTTTTCCTCGGCTCGATGACATCCTGGAGCGGTGTGTTTCTGGATCGGTGGTGCGGCGTGTAATTGGGTGTCTCTATCTTCGATCATCGCTAGATCTTACATGGTTCCGGCAAAGTGGGTTCCTTCATTTTCAACTTGACATCAAATTCGGTGAACAACAGTTTCTTAACGACAAATCCGGTTGTTGTTTTTTTTAGGCTATTTCCCAATGTTGGTTCTGGTTTTCGGTTAATGGTTTCTCAGTTCTGATTTATGGTTTCCAGTTTCTCAGTTCCGACCCTTCTGTTCTGGTTCTGGTTTCTAGCTCTAGTGGTTGGTCTCTTGGTTCTGGATTCTTTGTTCTGGTTCTAGTGTGGACTGTCTTCCATGGGTGGCGTGGTGTCGGCTTCAGAGTGGCTTTAAGGGGGGTGGATCTGGTTCATGGTCTCTTATCTAGTTTTAGTTGGTTGCTGTGTGGTTTTTTATGGATGTATGATGGTGATCCTGTGGTTTCCTTTTCATCGGAGCTCCCCTCCTTGTTGGCCCTTCGCTTCCTGTGGTTCTTCCTTTGGGGAACCTGGTGAGGGTTCTTCTGCAACCTCGACCTGATCAACCTCATGCCCAGGTTGGCGCTGTTGGTTTTGCTCGAATCTGATCCCCTGAACAGCGACATTCCATCGATGTGCAATTTGGTCTTCATGTCCTAGGTGACCAAGACCCAGCTTCACATTCCATTGCTCGTTATCCTCTTTGGTATTCCATGGTTCGCTGGAAAATATTCCTTTCAGTTGTGGATAGGTTTTGTGATTTGGATTCTAGCATTGAGATTCTCATTTTTGGGGTTGAATATGTTCTGGGGTTGATTGTGTTACATTGTCTGTAATGCTTTTTGGAATCAGGATCATGGATTTAGCCAGACTCCACCACATGGTTTAGCATCTAGGAGGTTTCAAACCTGGAGTTTATCTAGTGCATGCTTTACGACTTTGGATGTTTGAGTGGGCTTGGAGACAGCCATCGGATTGGGCATGTGCTTCGTCATAGGATAACTGTTTGTTGTGCAATCCTGCATCAGGTTAAATATTCTTCACGATTCAATTTCTGGGGCAGGGCAGTTCAATTTTGTTTGTCTGTTTTTGACTTATATGATCTTTTGTTTGAGTAATGCTTTATGTCATAATTTCATTCTGGTTCCCCACTTCTTCCATTGAAAGGGGCTTTAGTTAAAATAATAAAAATTAAAGGCCTTCAGGCCATTGGAGTATTGGAGTAGAATAAATATAACATATAACACAATAGTAGGGATAATACATTATATCTTAAAAGGTGGATAAAATATTAAATACATGTGATCACCAACCTAAATATCAAATGGTATCATCCACTAAAAAATATACTGTTTATGATGGGTTTTTTCATACTTTTGTCCACTCTCATGTTTGTTGGACCTTCTCTACCATGCTCTGGATTACCTCTAGTACGTTGAAAATTTTCACCCAAATGAAACTCTAGCATAGGGATCAATAGGGTTTATTATATAAAGAAAATATTGAAAAATGATTATATAAGAGTCGTAGTTTTTTAGTGAACTCCTCCTTTGAAATTTATATGACCCAATAAAAACAAAATTGAATGATAAAATCCCCAAAAATATCCTTTAATGTATACATAGAACAATATTTTGGACCATATATTTGTGGTTTTACAAATATGATATATTGTAACTATGAGATAAAAAAATGATGATGAAATCTGAAGACATATGATGAAAAATTTGGATTCCTTATTGAAATTATTTTCAATGATAACTCATCGATTCTTATTATCTCATCCAAATACCTATTATTATATTAATTTTAAATATATTGAAAATTAATTTAATTTATATGGATTATTATATTATGAAATAATACTTTTTTGTGATATCATGAATAAAATTTGTATGCTTTTTATTATATGATGGGATGGATTTATTAATCCCTCCAATGTATTGGGTAGTGTCAGATATATGTCTCATTAGACAATGATGATAATTGAGGACATGATTGTGAATTAGTAAGCTGAATTTTTTATGAATGAGTAGGATATATTCATACAATTCACATAATATTATGTTTTAAAATGAGTAAAAAATGATTCATTATTACGATTTGTTATTTAATATGCTTATGATTCCACATGACTATCTTTTTTCTCATGAATGATGACAACAATTTAATATCCATTTAAATTGTTCTTCAAAATTTTACATGATTTTGAATTTCATGAACTATGAATTTCTATGATTTCAAATTTCACATTGAGAAAATTCACATTTATATGATTAAATTCCCTTATAATCACGGTATGATAATATATTTTTGATATCTACTATATTTACCCTCATTGACTAAATATTCTCACCATTTTTAAAGTTTTACCTATATAGGATTCTATGGATGGGTCATAGTATGATATGACTATACGGGTACAAATATGAAGAAACAATATTGGTTGTGTTTAATATTATTCATAAATGAGTTGACTATGTGATTAGTCACCAACACAATAATCCATTATAGTTATAGGGATTATATATTTTCATATGTACCGATTATTCATAAAAATGTTGTAATAATTAACAATTTTATGTTCATTATTTCCCAAAGTTCCTCCCCTTGTAAATTATTACCTAGGTTTGCTAGGATGTTATATCATATTTCGATATGAATTTCAACTCTTGATTGACACAACTATGATATTACAGTCATATTTATAGAATCATGAGCGTTTGAGTGTACCCAACCTAATATCCTCTTTATTGACCAGTGAAATATTTTCCCAGTCTATGAAAAATCTAGATTTATGATTATCATAAAAACATACCATGATTTTCCATTCTCCTTCAAATTATATGGGTTTTTAGTGACAATAATGTATTATTAAAACGTCCTATGTAAGTATATTAATTTGAGTAATTTCTCTCTAAGTAATAGGGGAGTTCCATTTTCATATAGAAATAAATGGATGAGTAAAAAATACATATTATATGTTTTTTGGATTTTGAAGACTCTTCATGTGTTTGATTAGGTTTATATGAAGTAGTAACAATAATGAAACCTTCTATCTTATTAGAGAATTGAAAAAAATAAACATCGACCAATAATGTGATTGTCAGAATGGGACACTATCTAATATAACAAATTCATTGTAATCATGTCATCAGAATTTGAGTTGGTTTATTCATAAAAATTTTAGTATACATTGGGATCGTATTAATATAGGTATTTTCACCATTTTAATCACTCTCATTATTGAATTATTATGTATTTGGGTAGTTATATGAACATTGTTTTTTAAAACATGATTGATAAACTGAAAAAGAATTCTATATGAATTCCGAAAAAACAATTATAAATTTTTAGATATAAATAAATGTAGGATAACATTGAGAATAGATTACTTTTAGAGAAACCATTATTAATGAAACAAAAGTTCATATTCTTTTTAATCAACCGATTACAAGTTTATGTGTTCTATTTTTATACCAATAAAGAATGATTTTATGTATTTGCATCTAAATAATTTCATCTATTTAATTCCAATCACATGGTCATAAGAGGATATCGTAAAAAAAGTGAAATTTTTAGTTTAATTTATTTTATATCACTTATTTTATGATTAATAATTTAATTTTTTTTATTGATGATTATAAAGGATTGATTTTGTGAATATATTGTAATGATTTGGGAGAAGTAATTATTTATTGTTCTAATACACTAAATTTGGTAGAGTTTCTTCATGTGAACCAATTTTAACATTGATGATAATTTAGTTCATGAAATTATAGTGGATTAATTTATAATTAATTCAAAAAATATATCGTATAAATGATTCATTGAGGATCAATAGTTAAATATGTGAAAAATATGGTAAACATAAAATTTCATTGAAATTATTTGATTAATTGAGAGTGAATATATTTGAAGGGGATGAAATTGTAATATAATATCATTTGAATCAACAAATTAAATTGAATTTATATCATCTTATTAAGGATATAGTTTTTGGATTGTGTTATCAAATAATATTTGAAATTTATTTATATTAATTTAATGAATAGATGAGGATTAATGAAGAATTTTAATGGGTGGATATGAAGGTATTTTAATTGGTGAAGATATCATCTTCATAGAATATGGGTATAAATATTAAGGATAATAATAAAAAAAATGTGTCAATTACTATACTAGAACACATGTCTATGAAGTAAATGCCCCGTAATAATTTTTTATGATGTAATATTTGATAACCGTGACCTTATTAGAAGGAAGATCTTGGACATATCATGTGAATGGTTTTATATTGTTTTGATGTTAGTTTTAATCAATAAAAGTGAAAATAATTGAACTAGTATGGGATTTATTTTTATCTTCATCATTACAATATTCGAACAATGAAATAGTAAATATAATAAGTATATCCAATGGAAATGTGGGCATATAATTCAACTCTGTGAGGATGATTCTTATTAATGAATGAATTAAAATGATGGAGATTCAAGAATATTCCAAAAATGAACCTAGTAGAGATTTAAAATGGTCTTCAAATTATATAATAATTTAATTATTGTTTAATTATAGGATATGAGAGATGAGTATAGGTAAATATATTATACATGGATTGATATGATTGAATTGTGTCAGAAAGAATGAACTCAAAAATAAATTTTTTAAAAGAAAAAAATTCCCAAAGATAAACATTAACTAGATTAATTTAAATTGGTTTTAATGATATAATTAGTGTAAATAATCTTTTTAAATTCAATACTATGGTAGAGTCTTATATCATTAATTTCAAATAAACTTTCCATCAAACCGGTGAAAAGTGTTTTGTAGTAAATTGTGTGTATTAATGATTTATAAAAACATGTCTAGAAAATGTTGAATATTTTTATATTTTTAAGGGATATTTCATAGTTTATTTGAAGAATTTGTGTATTAGTGTGTTTAAATAAGATCATTATATTCAAGGAATATAGTGAAAACTATTTTTTTGAAGAAGTAGTTGAATCTATGTAAAATAATACCATTATAAGTCTTTTTGTAAATTATCATGATGTTATTTAGACCTATAAATATATTTAATGTATTTATGTATTTATTTATCTATAAGGTGAGTTAAAGATACACCTAGAAGAATTTCATCTTTAGGATTTTCATATTAGTGGAATTGCTAACTCAGGAACCTCAATGAGAATGGTATGAATGTTTTGATATAAAAGTACATATATAATATGAATCAATTAAATATAAAAATTTGTGAGAGTTTCATAGTTAATAATAAATATATGGGATGATTTTAAATTTTTGTAATAACAATTAATTATTAGAAGATTGATCTTGGGAATACAGTTTCCTAGGGAACCTCCCATTTTAAATAACAAAGTTTTTCATAAAATATTATGGATTTCATTGATTATTCTGTATTGAAATTATGGTTATACATATTTAATCATAAATTTAATGTTCCTAGATCCATTTAACAATTGATTTATATATTTTATAAAGATATTAAATTAATTCTATAAATCATTAGGTTATATAATTGACATGTCAGTAACATAACATTTTTCTAGAAATTATATATGATTATTGAAATTTATCATGAATCATTATACCTGGGAATATTATAAAAATAAAATAAATAAATTAATAATACATTTATCTAAATGGAATTAATTGTGATGTTTAATTGTGGATTCCTAATGGATCTTTCAGGCAGAAGTAGTTAGAATCAAAGAATAATTTATCAATATGTTTCTTTCTGTGAAATGGTGTTTCGAGAAACCTAAATCGTAGGGGACAACAATAACACTTAATTAATCATTTATTATTATCATATGATGACACAAGAGGGGTAAATAGTGTATTGTGAAAATAAACATTTATAATTTAAAATTTACCCCCTTTACAACATATAAATCATTTAAGTTCCCTTATTATTAAATATATTATATTATAAAAATAAAATAATATAACATAACAAATTTTTATAAAGGTTATCAATATAAAGGATCCCAAACACACTCTAACAACACAATATCTATAAGCACATATATTTTTAATGGAATTTCATTTTCCTAAGGAAGTCCATAACTTAGTACAATTAACTGAAACTTTTTATAACTTCATTTACAATCATTTAAAATAGGAAACATAAAAATAATCAAAACACTCAATTACCCATGTGAATAAATAACAAAATTGAGTATATTTACATGAATATATAATGATTATTAAGATTTATATTAAATTGACAAAATTGAAAAATAAATTGATAATTAAATGAATAAGTTAATAAACATGAAGAACAGTCCTCAGGAAAAATATCTATGTTTTTATAGAGAATGGTTAGATAAGATAAAATTTAAAGAAAAAAAATCTTTGTAGAAGAATGAACACCCATAAATATTGTATATAATGTATATATCCAAAACAATATTCCTTATAAGAATTTATGAATTATTTTATATGTATCATATGTGAGAAAAAGTAGTTAAAACATAATGAATAATCATTCTATGATGATAAATATACAGTATAAATTTTTATAAATTTATTTGAAATTTCGTGGAGCATTATAGATGATGGATATTTAGAAAAATATATTGATTGTTTTTTATATATATGCTCATTATGATTAAATAAGATACAAATGTTAATCCTCATCTAAATTATTTACAATGTCTCTAGATAAATCATGATCATTATAATTCATATCATTTTAAAAAAAATGATTTAATCATCCTCAAAAAATATTAACGTCCCCATGAATATGGATGAAATTAATATATTATTGAGTTATTTTATAAATATATTTTCAATAAATCCATTGAGATATATAATGTATTTAAATAATATCCATTATGTATCTATAAATAATAAATTTAAAATCCCAATGAACATTGGATCAATGTGTGGTTTCTCTATGTTAGGGTACTACAAAAATTATGGTTTCTATCATTGGTTGATTCATAATATTGAATATATGAATTATGAGAACAATAAAAACATCTGGTTACCTAATATTAGGGTATAAAGAACATTAAATACTTAAATTTAATATTTCATAACAAATGATATGTTACAAAACATAAAATTTATCACATACATGAAATTCTAAAAGAGATTAAAAGTACTCAAATTTTACTTTCCTCATCAATTTTTAGGTACCCAAACATATTATTCTGGTTCAATGTGGCATTCCAAATATTGGGTTGGATACAAATATTTTTATTAAACATCACTTTCAGAGTAGTGATTCAGTAATCGTTCTATACAACCATAATAAATTGTAGAAAAATCATTCACCAAAATAGGAAATTATTTTGGAAAATGAAAATTGGGAATTATAGGAAAATTAACATTAAAATTTATTCAAAATAAATTTCCACAAAATGTAGATTTATTAGTAAAAATAAATAGCTATTGTTTTCATCAAAATCATTGAAAACATAATGATTTATTTATTATTGATATATAACTTCCAAAAAAACAACCCCCTATTGATGAAATAAAAAAATATAATACTAAAAAGTGTTTAATGATTTTGGTTTTTAAAAAATTAAATACATAATAGTTAATGATCAAATATTAGAGAGTTAACATGTTTTGTTTATCCATATCCCCCATTTTTTAAAATAAAAAATAATTTTTATAATGGATTAAAATTTTATTTAGAAAATTAACTAAGTGAATTTCATACAATGAAATATTATATTTATACTAAACATGGATAGAATTTGAAACATAGAATGTATGAAATTAAAAAAAATTACATTATAAAAAATACATAAAAACATATTTTTTTTATAAATCATGACATATATAAATAAATATTGGTAGGTATAATATATAAAAATATATATGTAGAAAAACATATTGGTAATATGTTTATTAAATAATGTTGATTTATATGTTAAGGGATCTATATGAGTTTTGTTTGCTAAAAAAATAACTCCATAATCTAATTCTTGAAATTCGTATTCATCAGGCTTGTCTAGTACGTCAATGGTAACATTAAATCTTGACACATTTTGAACAAATATAACATTAAAACCATTATAATATTGTAATTATTCATTGAAGACTGAGCATATCTTCCCATCATTTATCCCACCTGGTTGACCAAAAAATAAACACCAAATTCTTTTGAAATTAACTAATCAACAAATTATAACACTAGAAACTCATAATTAATTCATCCATAGGAAAATGGAATATATGTAGATGTTAAATCTATCAAAAATATCCTAAAAAATGATTAAATTTTTTTGTATCCTATCCCCCAAAAAATGTACCCATTTACACAATCAAAATGGATGACCATGAATGTATTTATATCAATAAAATAGGATTTTTATATCCAATGCGGACCACAATATGTATATTCTATGATTACATTGAATGTGGCTCCATCATTGTTTTGGATAGGGTTTTTAGATAAATATAATTATCACATGGATTGTGACCCTGTAACATAGAATGTGATCCCCCCCCATAATTGGTAGTCATGTACCTTAGAGGGTACATAGACATGGATTGGAGTACATGGACAGGGGAATTTCGTGTACTCCCACATGAACAAAACATATGAAAATTTACAGGGGCTAAGTCTTGTACTCTTAAAATGCTAGAGGAAAAGGTCAAGGTGCATGTAATTTACAATTACAATTTCACAGACACAGGACACATGAAATTGTTATAGGTGTGAACTAGGGTCAATGGGGCACCACACCTGACACTACTACACACTGTGAACTTCCATTAACATGGATTAAACCCATTTTACTCTATATCTGTGTATGTTTTGTTATGTTGTGTTTTCAAAATTTATTCCCCATGGTTTTCTATAGAATCACCTATTGCACATAGGAAATCGATCAATTCATCATGATTTTTTGAATTGATTTGTTAATATCCTTCTATGAGACATATATGGATATACTCTATTAATCTTTGTGCCCATGGTGGAGTTCATGGCATAATCATAACCAAAACTATATGGGTGTACATCCACTAGTTATAATTTTAATCTAGATTGTGTTTTTTACATACCCCATGGACTTGTTATTTATCATCATCTATGCATCATATCTCTTTGAAAATTATTTTGTACTTCTTATGGTGAGGCATAACAATCACTAGCACTCAGATAGACATAATCATTGTTATAATACATAAGAGTGTGTTCTCTAATACATTTTCTATGCCAAACGTTCATGCTAGATTCCTATGTTGGCATTATGGTTTTGACTTTACCTTTGATATTGAGTGACTTTATTGAGTATATTTGGATATTGTTATTATATGTGTTTTAGAAATATACCTATAAAGAGATGGTTTTTATTATTCTATTTTGTTATTTGTGGTTTATGGGTGTCATTTTAGGTTTTGTCATACACACCCCTATAGTGGATTTCCCATCATGTGTATTGTACTGTATAGATTCTCATCAATTTTATGGGGTCATATAATAAATGGGACCAGATGGTGTATAGTGATAATGAAAAGACTGATGTGTGTTCCTATAGTATCATGACATAAATCCCTAGTCTTTGCCTTCATGATGGAAAAGTTTTCAAACACATTTTAGTGGGATTTTATTTGGGCCCTATTTACATTTCTTTACATCATTTCATAATCTGGTTGTGCTATTTTGATGTATGTATTCATGATTCATTAGTTTTGTTTTGTACTTCAAAATTTTACAGTCTTGGAAATTATTGTGTGTATGAATACATAGTATAAGGCCTCTCATGAAAGTGACATTCCTACTCGATAGTTGATGCATGCCCCTAGAAAAATAGAGGCCTGTTTGTGGATTCAAAGGGACACCCACCAATGTTATGAGTAGTGGAAGAATTCTATGTGAGATGTATATTCTACCATAGTACATGAGTCTATAATACTATTTTGTGGGAAACTATTAATTGTTTCGTGTTTGGATTTTAGGACTGGGACTACAGTGTTAGAGTAGCTGTAAATGTATCAATACACCCTAGATTGGACACCTTATTTTTTACTAGGTATATGAGAACAATAGTTTCAGGTAAAACAATATTAATATAGTCATATAAGAATGTTTTGTGGAATCCATGCCCTTCTTGAGTAAGCTATACGAATTAAATCATTGAACACGGTACATATTATTTACATTTAGGATTCCTCTGAAATGAAATTTATATTGGATTCGACATTATGATCAAAATGATTATCTAATCAATGATGAGTCATCATTACAAGGACCAGTTCTAGAGGTTCTACCTCTATGTGCTACACAAGTTTTTCCACCACCAGTAGAGTAGTTGTTGGTACCCTTAGTACGAGATGCTGAGTTCCACAGTATGAGAACACTTCACGAGCTTCAACGATAGACACATCAGGTTCTGAGGTGATCCCATCCCATATACATGATGGTCGTTCTTGATTAGGTTACCCATGCTTTCTATCTAGTTAGGAATCCAACATATCAGATGGTGGTCCTAGAGGTTTTCTGTGTTCATGGCTTAGTAGGATGATGGTGGGGTTTATAGACTCAGTCATATGATGAGGCTACACTATCATGGTCAGATTATGAGTTCCATTTAAAAAAGGAGTTTTCTCAAGATTTATTGAGGGATTTATGAATATTGGAGTTTCTATATTTCCAATAGAAAACGTGAGAGTAGATAAGTAGTCATTGAGTTTTACCAACCCATTAATAAACACAATGGATATGTTTTATGTCTAGTTTTTAAAGTCTCATATGTTTAGTAGAGGGTAACAGGGAGACATTCAACCTAGTGTCATCCGTTTATGTATTCCTACATATTATGGGTTTATGGAGAGAGCATTGGTCATTTAAATTTTCTTGGATGATAATACACACCTTGTGGTTGCCAATAGATTTAAAAAAAGAGAATACACTTTGGATATACGTAGTTGATGCTAGTCTCCTGGACCAAAAAATGTGATAAAATTAAATATGAGATCCCAAGATAGATGGATTTTTTCATCACACTAAGTATTGATCTAGTAAGCCCATGAAGATGTGATTCTACTAGTGTGAGAGAAGGGGACATTTTACATGAGATTGTTTGGATCACCATAAAACTGATAGAGAGACCCTATATAGGACATCGAGGTAGGGTTTGTCGATGTAGCACACAGGTCTGCAAGGAAGAGGACATGGAAGAGGAAATAGGAACATTGTGTTAGTTTGTAAACTCTTTGACTTGTACCACAACCATACATAGGTTATCAATGCCACGGTATGTGGGATAAAATATATGGGAGGGGATAGCTGTATGTGGTCGAAGCTTACAAACCATAGCCTTTGGGAATGTTATGAGGTATGATAAGTTTCTTTTTACCTTATGTTTAGTATTGATATAAAAAGGTTTATGTCATTCATTTCTTCCCACAAATCATGTACTAGACTTATAATATCAAGTTGATCCTAGGGATCGAACCTTGTTATCGGATACACCTACTAGAGAAGAATGATAAACCACAAACTTGTGTCATCATTATGACATGAATCAGGAACGTGATATTTTTTATTGGGATATCTTTTTATTAGTATTTAAGCCTTATGATGTTATCTTAGGTATGGATTAGATATCCATTATACATTTCAAAAATTGAATTTTTCAAGTGGAGGATGTTGTGTGTCCATAGTGAAGTGACAAGTTTTAGATTATGATGGAAAATCAAGTTGTACATGACAGACTCATGCCTAGTATATTTATACATATTACAGAGAAGTTTTCTAGAATGTCCCTTGGGTCAATGGATGTTGAGATTTTTCAGTTCGTGATTGTGGTGGCGGAGTATGTCAACATATTCCCTGAGTATGTTCTAGGTTTTTCTTTTGGGTGGGAGATGAACTTTTTAATTGATATACACACGGGGGAAACACAGCTATATTCCCTAATATATCGTATTTCTCCACCAAATCTCAGTGATCTGAGGTTGTAGTTGGAGAAGATGAAAAATAATTACTTTGTTAAACCTACTTTTTCACCATAGGCATCACCAACATTGTTTGTAGAAAATATAGATGACATATTGGGGCTGTATGTTGACTACCAGTTCATGAATATTTTTATTGTGAAGAAGAAGTATCAACTAAAAAGGATCAATAACCTATTTGATTTGATGATATGGGAATGGTCTTTCCTTATGGTTGAATTCATCTAAGGATATCATCAGTTTTAATTAATGGTTTATGGTATACCAAAGATAGAATTTATATGTTACTACATTCACTAGGATTAATTGGAATTTCCCTTTGAAATGAATAATTCCCCAATATTGTTCATGGGACTCAGGAAATGGGTGTTTTGTTGCATCATATATTGGTTCATGGTTGTCTTCAATGATGATATCCTAGTGTGTATAGCATGTGATAAGGATCAATAAGACACATAAGTAATGTTCTGAACGTACTCTGAGAGAATCATCTTCATAGAAATTACAATAAGTGTCAGTTAAAGATTCATGCAATCCAATATTTTGGACAAGTTACTTAGTGAATTGAGTGGTGGTCAACCCTGAAATGTTTTTGGCACTGTATTCTTTGGATCCACTCATGTGCATTACAGAGGTGAGGATATTCATTAGGATAAAAGGATATTAAGAAATATTCATAGATAATTTCTAAAGGATATCGACACCCATGATATGATTGACACAGAAGGGAAATCAATTCATGTGGACATATGGGTTCTAGTAAATGTTTCAAAAATTTGAAACAATTTTGATGAGCAATTCCAACATGAGATTTCTGTAGGAGGTTATTGTGTATGAAGTTTTGTTAAATGCATCAAGAAATGGTTGTGGAAGTGTTCTATTATAGATTCAAGCTGTAATTACATATGGTTCACATTGGTTGTGACCACATTAGAAAAACTATACAATCCATGATCTTGAGTTAGTATTTGTTGTATTCAAACTGAAGATGTGGTGACACTACATAATAAGAGTGCAGTTTATCAATTATTGTGATAATAAGAGTCTCATGTATGTCTTCTCTTAGATAGATATTAACTTGAGAGATATTTTATGGTTATATTTTTTCGATGATTATGACTTCGAAGTTTTATATACTTATATAAAGGGGAATGTGGTCGCTGGTGATCTCTGTAAATGATATTGTTTATAGTTTCTGAACAATTTGTTAGTGTAGTTGGCCTCCTTGAAGTTATCTTTTTATGGATTGAAATGAAAAAACATACATACTGCCAATGTTGATTACCCCTACCCTTTTATATAGAGTCAAGGATACATATATTGAAGATATTTACTATGATACCCTGCATACTTATATATCCATGGGTCAGTCTCCTAATGGGTTTTCTAAAGATGAGAAGAATGTCATTATTTTCAATAGAAGAATGATGGTACCCATGAAATTACTGGAGGAGGTTTTGATAGAGTCTCATACATAAACTTTGGAATTACATAAAGATGTTGAGATGCTATTCCAGTACCAATGATAATTGTTTAGGTCTCTATGGTGGAAGAAACTAGTAACATAGTTGTTTTCTATATGCCTTACCCGACTGAATTTTATGGGTGAGCACCAGGTTACAACAATTTTAACTCATCCCATTATGTTTTTAGAGTGGTTGTGGGTTGGGATATCAGTGTAATTCACACAGGTATTACCTTGTATGTCCAAATGAAACATTTACATCTAGATTATCAGAGACCAAATCAAAAATTTGACTCAATTTTTATATATTCGAGAGTAGAGTTAAGTAGTGTCCCTAAGATTCTTGTACATACATAAGATAGTATAAATCCATGAAGTTTTATTGAAAATAATTTATGTAAAAATTTCATGCATAAAATATTAGTTATTTAGTTTATTGAAGGAGGCATTTTGAAATCAGTTACACTTTAGCACATCGTGTCTCCCATAAAATTTCAGCCAAACTGAGTGGGCCATTCAGGTCTTAGAGGACATGCTGTATGATCTCATGATGTGATTTTTATGTTGTTGAGACAATCACCTACCACTAGTGGAGTTTTAATACAACTAGAGCTACCATTCCTCCATTAGTATATAACTATTCAATGTTATTTATGGGGGACCGTATAAGCCTCTATTTCCTAGAATAACCTCATAAAGTCATAACTTCTATGTCGACCGTTGTTGTGATATACTAAACATAAGGTGTATATCTTCTTGGAGTACATGAATACTATATGGATCAATCATAACTCTTATATTGATATATGATAGAGGCCTTTGGAGTTAATGGAGGAAAACCATGTGTTCTTACAGGTCTCACCTCAACTAGATTATGATGATTTTTCTCGGGTAGAAATCTATATTCGGGATTCATGGGTCCCTTATAGATACATCATTGTCTTGGAGAGGTGTTATATCACTTTTCTCTACCTCTGTAGTTATACTGGGTACACATCAATTTTAATGTGTTGTCATTGAGGTAGTATATACATAACCCATCATTTGATATCAAATGAGGATAAAATAAATTGTGTATGGATATATCTTTACTGAGTACCTGATAGAGTATGTGGATTTACAGTATAAGATCCTTCATGTTTGAGTGATTCCATGAGTGTGTGTCTGGTGGTAACATGGGAATCTTCAATAGAGAACTTGATAGCATGTGGCTATAACTAGTCCTCATTACCCACATCTATATGTATAGGCCTTATTTTTTCTATTCAGGTTGTTAATACCTTGGTGTGTTGAATATACATAGATTTTCCATGTATTATATTGGTATATAGTATAGATTATTTGTGTGACTTGGAATCGGGACAATATGCAATTATTGGACACAATTGTACTAAAATAAATGGTAAAAATATACTAATTAAATTAAAAAGAAAATTTGGGAAGAATTCTTAAGAGGGTGGAATAACATCTAAATAGCGGCCCACCTCTGAAATATAATGGCACTGTTATGTTCAGAACATGGAATTAACTATAGACATGGCATAGCCAAAGTTATTGTGAGATTGTTGTGGAAAAGACTTTGTGGGCATCAAATAATTTAAAATATTATGCCAAATTAAATAAATAATCTATTCATACAATGACCTAAATTCATATAAATGAATACATTTAGGATGAAATTATAGGGTTTTTCACATTACCTTGGCACCATTGAAGAGTAGTTAGATAGATAATTTGAGGATTTCTCTCTGACAATCATTCTCTAAATCATGGATTGAAGATCGATGTGCTATTTAATCGAAGGATCTCAAAAAAGACAAAAAATATTATTTTTTTTAATTATATATTTATTCCAATCAATGTATAACGTTTTTTATTTGTTTTAAATCCTAATTTTTTTATAAGGTGAACATTAATCAATAAAAAATATATTGAGCCACATCACTTGTGTATTACAGGATGAATTATCTTAATGAAGAATTATTATAATTTCATTACGTGCAATTATTATATCTTTTGTCATCATTCTAATATAAAATAATCAAGTACAACACATATATCAACGATGGATTGTTCCTCTTGATTGATAACTTTCTTTTCTTCCATGAATATTTTTTCATCACAACCTTTCTTCCTTTGGATTGGGGTTTTAAATATCATAATGAATCAATAATTTTACACTTATTTTAGAGGAAAGTAATATGATATTTTAGATATAGGATATGAAGGACATAACAATGTTGTAATGATGGAAGATGAGTTGGATCAGTTGGTTTTTGATACCAAATTTCATGTTCTTATGCACTATGATGAACGATGGACAACTTCTATTTAGGAATAATTCGATGTGCAAGATACATAAAAAACCATGGTGAGGTTCTTATAAAATAGATCCTTGATTTCCATCATGATACTGGAATTATTTATAGGTGTATGTGGCATGGTAGTGCTCAAATAAAAGAACCAACATTTCTAGTAAATCCGGAACTAAATTTTGTTTAATCGATGATTACACGGTGTGTGGTTCCCCCGAGTATGGTATAATGTTTTTGATAAAATTAAGTATCACATAGAGAGAGACCCTTTCATGTAACATCCCAGGTAAATAAAGAATAAAGAATTTTCATATTTATTAATATTTACGAATTAAATATTAATTTTACTTTAAAGGGGTTTCTATGATCGATAGCGTACCCGATACGCAACGATGAGTTCCTTTGAAAACTTACGTTGCACACTAGTAATAAAATAATATTATTTTAAATGTTAGTTAACACGTAGCCGTTGTACTGGCGGGAATGGATAGAAATAACAAAAATATGATTATATATGTTTGTTAAATGTTTTTATTTTTATCTAATAAAGGATAAAGGCTTAGAATACGAAAAGAATTCAATTTTAGGCTTATATACTCTAATTTTCACGAAAGGTCCACTTATCACCTTTTGACGACGAACCGTTATTAAATATATTTTTGATCGATCTTATTAATTCTATTGGACCAAATATAACTCTTCTTTATAATCGGGACATCAAAATTTAATTTGTGTAAATTTTTGGTATCTTTCCGATAAAGTTCATTTTTTTTAATGAATAGTGTAAAATGTTTTATTTTAATTCAAAACCTCTTTTTAATCTATTTTTTTAAGATGATTAGATTATCTTTTGAATTGGTTTTAAAGTGAAATTAGAATATATTTTTACCATTAAATCCAATAGTGGTCATTGGAATTAATGTCACATTGAAATCGGACTTAAACTAGTGTCAATCTTTTGATACTTATTGTTTAACAAAAACACGCTATTTGCTCTGACAGCGGGAATTAATTATTAAATTAACTAATTCAACTTATATGTTATGAATTTTCTAAAATGGACTTCATTTTTGAATTTGGAATATCAAATATAGCTTAGGGTGATGTTTTGGTATTTTTCTGAAAAACATCAATTTTTGATGAATAGTGAAACCACTAAGTGGTACTTATAAAAACTGATTTTTCGTTTAAATGAAATTTTACCACTTCTGTGTTTTGAATTTCAAAAATCCGACATACATGGTTGTCATTAAGAAGTAAAATGTGGTTCAATGAGATTAAAATATTTTTTTGGGGAATAGTAACTTTTAAGTTCTTAATCGTGATTAGAGGTAATTAGTGCAATTTAAGACAAAAATGATATTATAATAAAATGAAAATACCTTGACAAATGTCCTACCCTTATTGGACGTGTCATGGACGACCAAGAAAAGCCATGGGTCAACTTGGGGACCCCATGGAGCCACTTTGGTTGGGAAATGACATAAATAACTTTTTATTTAATGTTAAAGTAAAAATGACACACAAATGAGATGTTTTACTAAAACAATTTTTACATGGGGTTATACAAGTCATATTTTTGAAAATAAATATTCATTAGAAATATAAAAAGATTTCCTACATCATAGTATTTTTTTTATATTTAAATAAATTAAATTATTTATGATATCATGATGATGCATCGATGACCTCATTATTTAACGATTTAAATAAAATGGAAAGATAATGTAAAATCTAAGACCTACACATGGACAAAACCTATTGGATGGGTGGATTTAGAACCCTTATCACCTTATCCTAGAAACACATAAATTTGGGACCTCTTAAATCCGAATACCATTTTAAAATAAAGTGACTTTTCTTTACCTTCCAAGATTGCCCCTCCACTCCTCTTATAAAAGGCCCCCACCTCTACCTCCTTACCCACACTCCCAAACCCTGCCCATTTTGGCTCTCCACATCCCTATCTTACTCCTTGAAGCCTCACATTGGGCAGATGTCTTCCCAAGGAAGCCTTTGAGCTCAAATCTAAGAGAGTTACCCGATTTTAAGGTAATGTCTTCTTTTGAGTCCTTTTGTTTTATTTTGATCCTATAACCCCCTAAACTCTTTTTATTCATTTCTTTTGTAACAACTCTAGTATCTTCCATATACTAGGATGTTTTTATAAGAAGTATTATAGCTACACTTACACACACCTACGTCTAATGGTTAAAGAACATATTGTTTCTGTGGATGGCGAATTTCTGCCTCACGAAACGATGATTGTTCGATATTCTTCTAACACCTTCAAAGGTGGCCATTAAGATGTCACTATATTTATATATGATATATAATATGTTTATGTTTTCCTTAATCTTCTATATTTTTTATTTGTGGTATACCTTTATGGTTTCCATTGTGGGTAAACACGATAATTCCATTTTAGGAAGTGCGGACTACCGCCCCTTCAAAGTGATGTGATTCGTTAATGCCATATGTGGGATGTATAAAGGATGTATTTAAAGTTATTATATATGATGTTATACTAGAATTATAATATACCTCTATATCATTATTATTTCTTTCAATTAAAGTATGAGATAGAAATGAAAGTAATGTTCATGCGTACGTACGGCTTACCATCTCCATGAACGGTGCATTTCATTTCTTATCCCCAAATGTAGTGTACTATTAAATGTACATGTATATAATGGATATATATGATGAATGATACATCTAAATGATGAATATAATTCTGGAATTATAATATACATACCTCTCATTTAGTTTTAATTCCACTAACATGACAAAGAAATGAAAGTAGCGTTCATGCGTACGTACGGCTTACCGTCTCCATGAACGGTGCATTTCATTTCTTACCTCTAAATGATTATGTAATATTATAAATACATTTATATGATGGATATATATGATATATATGCTATCCAAATCAGGAATGTCATTCTGAATATATAGAACCTTTGACCACACGAACAACATGTAATTGTAAGAAGTCCACTTTCGACTTAAGAACCAAATATCGACAAAACAAACATTATTAACTTAAATGGTTACATAATATTTATAAAATGGAAATAAGTGATATAAAAGGAATAATGAACTTTAAAAATGTTCTTAATCAAGTAGAAATTAACCTAAGTTTATTATTCAGGATGTTAAAGAACGATCGAGTCAAGTCGGACCCTAGGTAAGGGACTTCGTCTCAATCTCCTTTCATTGAGGCATATTTCCTTTTATACACAACTTTATTTTATAAGGTGTATAAACGCCTTTGAATTTTACTTTTATAGAAAAGGAATCTTTTTCTATGAAGCGTTTTACAAAACAACAAAAAGGAATGTTTTCTTTAACGTACGCGGTGACACCGACTTTTTCCGCCGCCGCGAGTATTATTTGGTCTTTGGCTTCCTCAACACGCTGAAATGTTTTTAAAATGAAATAAATACCATATACTCTTTTATGTATTTTGGTATTGAAAATGGTTTTTATAATGGGTTTGTTATGTCAATATATTTGAGTGATATATTGTGATCAAAGTGTGGAAATGTTTTCTTTCCATTATGTTTGTTTTATGTCTTATGATTTTATAATGGTACTTGGACATTTGACAGGTGGTTATGTGATAAAGCATATGACGGGTGGTTCCATGAATACCAGGACGGGTGGTTACGTTATAACCTCCAATGCATTGGGTATGGAAGTCGGCCGTATGGCTATTCCCTTAAGTATGTATGGAAGTTGGCCATATGGATATTCCATTAAGAGATATGTGTGGAAGTCGACCGTATGGTTATTCCACTTAAGTATGTTTATGTCCCAAGTTACCTTTATATATGTTATATGTTCTTTATATGGGTTTTATGGTAATCCTTTGGTTACAAAAAGGTAAGTAATGATATTTTATTTAGTGAAGTGTTTTTTACTACTTCATGAAGGTGAAGGTATTACTTTAATAAAGTATACATGGTTTACTTGATGTTTGAAAAACTAACAGTTTTCATTATTTGTGTATACCTTACTGAGCTTTTTATGCTCACCCCAAGTTTTTTTGAAATGTTTTTCACATGACTTAATGTGGAATAAGGTCAAGGATGGGATCAATGGAATGTCATGCTATATAAAACATGGAACTGGACATGTTTCTTTTTAAGAGTTTTTTTATTCTATGGAAACTTGGTAGAAGTGTCTACTTTGTAAATCATTTGAGATTTAATAGTTATGTTCTAATTCTCTAAAACTCTAAACCTGAAAAGATCATCAATGGTAATTATTCATTTAATTCAATATTAAGTAATGTTTAAGGCTGGGGCCTTATAGTTGGTATCAGAGGTCGGTTTAGACAACTTTAGGAGTTAGAAAAGTGTAAAATTATAAGTTAATTTATGGTATGATTGAAATGATATAGCATTTAAAGATTACCATGTTGCTTCGCATAAGATATTTCTGTGTTTAGAATGGTTTTCTGCAGAGGAAACAAAGCAGCTATGTTGGGACGACATCAGGAGGAAGACAACCTTCCAAATCAGCAACCTGAGATGGTCGGAATTGGAACTGAACAGTTTTTTGCAGTGATGGCACAGTTGACTCAGGCTATAAATGATGGTGGTATCCATGCACGAGATCATCCAGATCAACTGCAGAGGAAGATGTCAGTGGTGGAACATTTCATGAGGCAAAATCGCCCATCATTCAGAGGATCATCTGACCCCATGCAAGCTGAAGGGTGGATTAAAGCACTAGAGAATATTTTTGATGTCATGGGGTGTTCAGAACATCAAAAGGTTAGTCTTGCTGTTTACCGTTTTGAAGGTGAAGCTGATCAGTGGTGGTCGATGGTGAAAAATATCAGGGATAGTGATGAGATTGAGGATCTTCACTGGGACAAATTCAAAGGTATGTTTCTTGAGAAATATTTTCCTAAGGTGGTTCGTCTTAGGATGGAAAAACAGTTCTTAGAGTTGAGGCACGAGGATGACTCAGTGGATACTTATGAAGAAAAGTTCACTCGATTGGCAAGGTATGCTCCAAACTTCATACGAGATCATGATAGTAAAATAAACCGTTTTTACTCAGGGTTAAAGCATAAGTATTGAAGGGCTTTAGCTTCTCATGAGTTCAAAAGTAATGAAAAACTTGTTCGATGTGCAGAGAAGGTGGAAATGGAGTTTTTCAATGATCAGGTGTTCTATGACAAATAACAGAATAAGATGTCTAGTTGGCAGGAAAAGGGGAATAATTCATCAAAGAAGCAAGGAGGTAAGAAAACCAAATATCCATCCTGTGAGAAGTGTGGTAAAATGCATCCTGGAGAATGTTTATCCAAGTCTGGTAAGTGCTTTCAGTGTGGTAAGTCTGGTCATATTGCTCGTAACTGTAAGGAATATGATCAAGAAGGCAATGAAAAGCCAGCGGTAAGATGTTTTAAGTGTAATGAAATGGGTCATTATGCAAACGAGTGTCCAATGAAGAACTCAACTGGGGGAAAGTAGCCAGACTACAAGCAGAAAGGGGTGGTGAAATCCTTTACAACAACTTCAACAGATGTTGGTCCATCGAATGAAGTAGTATCAGGTACACTGTTTGTTTGTTCAGATTATGCCAATGTGTTGTTTGATTCATGGTCTACACATTCTTTCATTTTTGAGAAGTATTCTAGTAAATTGGAAATTCCATCTCAAGATATGAACCCTGAACTTATGGTAAAAACACCTGGAGGTAACGTTGAGACAAAAAGGAATTATAAGAACCTTCCTATCCTTGTGTGTGGAAAGAATCTACCAGCAAACCTTATTGTTTTGCCTCTAGTAGAGTTTGATGTTATTTTGGGCATGGACTGGCTTTCTGTTTATCATGCTAAGATTGACTGCAGAGCTAAAATGGTTTCTTTTCAGAAAGATTTTTAGTTTGTGTACAAGAATGAACCCTTGATTTTGATAACATATTAGGAAGTTGAGAAACTAGTAAAAGATCGAAATGAATGTTACCTTGCACATATTGTTGAAAATAAAGGAACTGTTCAGATTAATGATGTGCCAGTGGTAAATGAGTATCTTGATGTTTTTCCTGATGAGTTGCCTGGTATTATTCATGATCGGGAAGTTGAATTCACTGTTGACTTAGTTCCTGATTCTAAGACAATTTCAAAACCCCCTTATCGAATGGCTCAAGTTGAACTTTTAGAGTTAAAGAGGCAATTGCAGGAGTTATTAGATAAAGGTTTCATTCGACCTAGCACATCACCATGGGGTGCTCCTGTCTTGTTTGTTAAAAAGAAAGATGGCTCAATGAGACTTTGCATTGATTATAGAGCCTTGAATAATATTACTATTAAGAACAAGTATCCTTTTCCTCATATCGATGATTTGTTTGATCAGCTCCAGGGAGCTCAGTATTTTTTGAAGATTGACTTGAGGTCGGGGTACCATCAGTTGAAAGTAAAATAAGCAGACGTTCCGAAGACTGCATTCCGTACTATATATGGCCATTATGAATTTGTAGTTATGACTTTTGGTTTAACCAATGAACCTGCTGTATTCATGGACCTTATTAATAGAATTTTCCATGAGTTCTTGGATAAGTCTGTGGTTGTTTTCATCGATGATATTTTGGTGTTTTCTAAAAGTAAAGAGGAGCATGAGAAGTCATTTAAGGGTTATCTTGCAAACCTTAAAAGAAAAGAAACTATATGGGAAATTCTTCAAGTGTGAGTTTTGGTTACAACAAATTTTTTTCCTGGGTCACATTGTTTCAAAAGATGGCATAACTGTTGATCCTGAAAAAACAAAAGTTATTGAAGAATGGCCAAGACCCACAAATGTAACCGAGATCCGTAGTTTTCTTGGTTTTCCAGGTTACTACCGAAGGTTTGTTGAAAAGTTTTCACGGTTATCTAGTCCAATGACTAAGCTAACTCGTAAGGGTGTTAAGTTCATCTGGACAAAAGAATGTGATGATTGTTTTCAGGAGTTGAAAAGAAGATTGGTGAATGCTCCAGTTTTGGAACTTCCTTCCAAGAATGGTGAGTTTTTTATCTACAGTGATGCTTTATTGAAAGGACTTGGTTGTGTCCTTATGCAGAATAATCAGGTAACTGCTCATGCTTCACGTCAGTTGAAAACTCATGAGGTAAATTACTCTACACATGATTTGGAATTAGCTTCTGTTGTTTTTTTCTTTAAAAATTTTGAGGCATTATATGGGAAGCGCTGTCGAACACCAGCATTTTGGGATGAAGTGGGTGAAAGGAAGCTGATGGGACCAGAATTGGTAGAAGAGATGGCAGAAAAAGTTCAGTTGATTCAGAAGCACATGAGAACAGCTCAGAGCAGGCAGAAGAGTTATGCGGATAACCGGAGGAAGGATCTATCTTTCGAGGTAGGTGATCATGTTTTTCTCAAGGTTTCTCCTTGGAAAAGTGTGATGAGATTTAGTAAGAAAGGAAAGCTGAGTCCATGGTTTATTGGACCATATGAAATTCTGGACAAAGTTGGATCAGTTTCTTACTGAGTGGCTTTACCTCCGAGTTTATCTGAGGTACACAATGTTTTTCATGTTTCGATGTTGAGGAAGTATATGCCAGATCCATCTCATGTTTTGAGTCCAGAGGTAGTTTAGGTGGAAGAAAAATTATCTTATGAAGAACAACCAGTCCAGATTCTTGATCGAAGAGAGCAAGTGTTGCGAAATAAGGTAATCCACCAGCTAAAGGTTTTGTGGAAAAACCATATGGTTGAAGACGCAACGTGGGAATCTGAAAATGCTATGAGGGATAAATACCCCCACTTATTTTGATAAGTGAATAAAATTGTGAGGACACAATTCCCAAAAAGGGGGGAAGGATGTAACATCCCAGGTAAATAAAGAATAAAGAATTTTCATATTTATTAATATTTATGAATTAAAAATTAATTTTACTTTAAAGGGGTTCACTACTACAAACACTACGTTTATCAGCGCTAAAAATGGCCTTTATCAGCGCTAGAAAAGCGCTGATAAATCCAGCATAGTTAAAGGGGGGGTCTCCTTTATCAGCGCTCCGAAAAGCACTGATATAGGACCCCTTTATCAGCGCTAAAAAAAGAGCTGATAAAAGGGATCTTTTATCAGCGTTAAAAGAAAGCGTTGATAAAAGTACCCCTTTATCAGCGCTTTTTTTTGCGCTGATAAAGGGGGTTCGATATCAGCGCATTCGTTTTAGCGCTGATAAAGAACCCTTTTATCAGCGCTTTTAAAAAAGCGCTGATAAAAGTTAAAAAAATTTAAAAAAATTTAAAAAAATTTAAAAAATACTGCCAATCGGGGGGGCTTTTATAGCGCTTGAACCCCCCCTTTTACAGCGCTTTTAGGCCCCTATACAACACCCCACGCACCCCACGCACCCCCATCCAACTTTTAACAGTGCTTGCTCCAATATTCCTCATGCGCGCGCACCCCTGCCTCCACAAGGATTTGAACTCGAGACCTCCCCCCTACGAGCCTAAGCCCTTACCACTACTCTATTTTGATTTTCTTTCCAATTCATGATATCTATATATATATATATATTTATATATTTAGTTATATTTATTCGTATAGTAATATATATTTATATTAATATATATATATAGTTATATTATAATATATATAGTAATATTAATATATATATATAGTGGTATTAATATATATCTATATCTATATATATATATATTTAGTTATATTTATTCGTATAGTAATATATATTTATATTAATATATATATAGTTATATTAACATATATATAGTTATATTAACATATATATAGTTATATTAACATATATATAGTTATATGAATATATATTTATATATTTATATTAATATATATATAGTGATATTAATATATATATTTATGCTGATATTAATATATATATATAGTAATACTAATATATATATATGTAGTTATATTAATATATATATAGTTACTAGATTAATATATATATAGTTAGATTAATATATATATAGTTAGATTAATATATATATATAGTTAGATTAATATATAGGTATATAAATATTCATATATTGGTATTTTAAATAAAATGGATATTAGTTACTATTTAGATAAAGCTATTATATTTTATATGTAAATATGTTTAATTATTTATTTAAAAAATTTATTTTTTAGGTGCGAATATATAAAAAATATGTACATATAGTTATATATTTGATTATAAATAGCAGTTCATTATAAAAAAGGATGAAATTTCATAGACATAATTTCAATATGAATTTAATACCTTGGAATAAATTCAGTCCCCACCAAGAAAAGCCAATAATACCCCCTTAAACGAGTTTGAAAATCCACAAAATGTTAAAAAATCTGTGTACCCCGAAAAAAAACTCAGTTTTGGAGGCCTTATGGGCCTCTTTTGGCCTCGAAAAATGCTCGACCAAGGTCTCCCAGGTCACAGCGACGTAGAGCTCGTCGCAGGCTTCAATTTGATTTGTGGTAGAGCTCAAACGGACACCCAGATCAAAAGTTATGGCCGTTTGAAGTTTGAGTTGCGTTTTCAACATATTTTGGATCTTTTTTTAATTTTTTTTAATTTTTTTATTCCTCAAATTGTTATTAAATGACTATTACTCCATAATGATTATCAAATTATTAATTAAAAATATTTTTTTAATTTTTTAAGAAGTCATTTTCACTAAATATCTTATATATTAAGTATAATAAGTGTAAATGTACATTTATACTTATCTAAAATATATTTAAAAATTATATATTATATTTATATAACAATATAACTATATTCATATATTAATATATTAATATATTTTTATTTTTTTTAAGCCAACCCTTTATCAGCGCTAAAAAAAGCGCTGATAAAGGCCCCCCTTTATCAGCGCTACGAAACAAGCGCTGATAAAGGGGGGTCCCTTTATGAGCACTTTTTCGTGAGCGCTGATAAAGGGGGGCGCTACGAAAAACTGTTTTTGTGGTAGTGGTTTCTATGATCGATAGCGTACCTGATACACAACGATGAGTTCCTTTGAAAACTTATGTTGCACACTAGTAATAAAATAATATTATTTTAAATGTTAGTTAACACGTAGCCGTTGTACTAGCAGAAATGGATAGAAATAACTAAAATATGATTATATATGTTTGTTAAATGTTTTTACATTTATCTAATAAAGGATAAAGACTTAGAATACGAAAAGAATTCAATTTTAGGCTTATATACTCTAATTTTCACGAAAGGTCCACTTATCACCTTTTGACGACGAACCGTCATTAAATATAGTTTTGATCGATCTTATAAATTCTATTGGTCCAAATATTACTCTTCTTTAGAATCGGGACATCAAAATTTACTTTGTGTAAATTTTTGGTATCTTTTCGATAAAGTTCATTTTTTTAATGAATAGTGTAAAATGTTGTCTTTTAATTCAGAACCTCTTTTTAATCTAATTTTTTAAGATGATTAGATTATCTTTTGAATTGGTTTTAAAGTGAAATTAGAATATATTTTTACCATTAAATCCAATAGTGGTCGTTGGAATTAATTTCACTTTGAAATCGGACTTAAACTAGTGTCAATCTTTTGATACTTATTGTTTCATAAAAACACGCTATTTGCTCTGACAGCGGGAATTAATTATTAAATTAATCAATGCAACTTATATTTTGTGAATTTTGTAAAATGGAATTCATTTTTGAATTCGTAATATCAAATATAGCTTATGGTGAATTTTTGGTATTTTTATGAAAAACATCAATTTTTGATGAATAGTGAAACCACTAAGAGGTATTTATAAAAACTGATTTTTCTTTTAAATGAAATTTTACCACTTCTATGTTTTGAATTTCAAAAATCCGACATACATGGTTGTCATTAAGAAGTAAAATGTGGTT
Source organism: Viscum album (assembly GCA_963277665.1). Classification (NCBI taxonomy): domain Eukaryota; kingdom Viridiplantae; phylum Streptophyta; class Magnoliopsida; order Santalales; family Viscaceae; genus Viscum; species Viscum album. Next base: position 1,029,256,685 of record OY728159.1, read on the forward strand.
CAATGAGATTAAAATATATTTTTGGTGAATAGTAACTTTTAAGTTCTTAAATGCGATTAGAGGTAATTAGTGCAATTTAAGGAAAAAATGATATTATAATAAAATGAAAATACCTTGACACATGTCCTACCCTTATTGGATGTGTCATGGCCGACCAAGACAAGCCATGGGTAAACTTGGGGACCCCATGGAGCCACTTTGGTTGGGAAATGACATAAATAACTTTTTATTTAATGTTAAAGTAAAAATGACACACACATGAGATGTTTTACTAAAACAATTTTTACATGGGGTTATACAAGTCAAATATTTGACTATAAATATTCATTAGAAAGATAAAAAGATTTCCTACATTATAGTATTTTTTTATAATTAAATAAATTAAATTACTTATGACATCATGATGATGCAGTGATGACCTCATTATTTAATGATTTAAATAAAATGGAAAGATAATATAAATATAAGACCTACAAATGGACAAAACCTATTGGATGGGTGGATTTCGATCCCTTATCACCTTATCCTCAAAACACATCAATGTGGGACCTCTTAAATCCGAATACCATTTTCAAATAAAGTGACTTTTCTTTACCTTCCAAGAGTGCCCCTCCTCTCCTCTTATAAAAGGCCCCCACCTCTACCTCCTTACCCACACTCCCAAAGCCTTTGGCTCGGCCAAACCCTACCCAGTTTGGCTCTCCACATCCCTCTCTTACTCCTTGAAGCGTCACTTTGGGCATAAGTCTTCCCAATGAAGCCTTTAAGCTCAAATCTAAGAGAGTTACCTGATTTTAAGGTAATGTCTTCTTTTGAGTCCTTTTGTTTTATTTTCCTTCTCCAACCCCCTAAACTCTTTTTATTCATTTCTTTTGTAACAAATCCAGTATCTTACATATAATAGGATGTTTTTATAAGAAGGATTCGAGCTACACTTACACACACCTACGTATAATGGTTAAAGAACATACTGTTTCTGTGGATGGTGAATTTCTGCCTCACGAAATGATGATTGTTCGGTATTCTTCTAACACCTTCAAAGGTGGCCATTAAGATGTCACTATATTTATATATGATATATAATATGTTTATGTTTTCCTTAAGATTATTTATTTTTCACTTTTGGTATACCTTTATGGTTTCCATTGTGGGTAAACACGATAATTTCATTTTAGGAAGTGCGGACTACCGCCCCCTCAAAGTGATGTGATTCGTTAATGCCATATGTGGGACGTATAAAGGATGTATTTAAAGTTATTATATATGATGTTATACTGGAATTATAATATACCTCTATATCATTATTATTTCTTTCCATTAAAGTATGAGATAGAAATGAAAGTAACGTTCATGCGTACGTACGGCTTACCGTCTCCATGAACGGTGCATTTCATTTCTTATCCCCAAATGTATTGTACTATTAAAAGTACATGTATATAATGGATATATATAATTAATGATACATCTAAATGATGAATATAATTTTGGAATTAAAATATACATACCTCTCCTTTTGTAACACCTCGAGCTTCCATGATACGCTTCTCATTTAATAATGCAATAGCTTGCATGGTACGCAAGTTCGAGTTCTAACACACCGCGACTAATCAAAGTAGCCGTTATGAATAGTAATAACCACTTTTTAAAATTATAGAAATTTTATATTTCAAAATGGACTTCATTTTTGTATTCGTAATATCGAAATTATCCTAAGTTGATTTTTTTGTAATTTTCTGAGAACTTCCAATTTTTTATGAATAGGGATAAATATTTAAAACAACTTTTTTAATGAAAATAATTTATTGTGATAAATTATAATATTTAGTGGTTTTAAAGTATAATTAGAATATATTTTTACTATTTTATCCAATGGTGGTCATTAGAATTAATTTAACATTGAAATTGGACATAAACAATTGCCAATCTTTTGATATAAATTGTTTCTTAAAAACACGCTATTTGTTGTGACAGTGGGAATTGATTATAAAATTAATTAATGCAACTTATATGTTTGGAATTTTGTAAAATAGACATAATTTTTGAATTCGGAATATCAATTATAGCTTAGGGTGAAATTTTGGCATTGTTTTGAAAAACTTCAATTTTTGATGAATAGTGAAACCACTAAGTGGAAGTTAAATAACTGATTTTTCATTTAAATGAAATATTACCACTTCTGTGATTTGATTTTCAAAAATCCGACATACATGGTTTTCATTAAGAAGTAAAATGTGGTTCAATGAGATTAAAATATTTTTTTTGTGAATAGTAACTTTTAAGTTCTTAATCGCGATTAGAGGTAATTAGTGTAGTTTAAGGTAAAAATAATGTTTTAATAATATGAGATAAGGTTGACACATGTACTATCCTCATTGGATGTTCCATGGCCGACCAAGACAATCCATGGGTCAACTTGGGGACCCCATGGAGCCACTTTAGTTAGAAAATGACATAAATACCTTTTATTTAATGTTAAAGTAAAAAAATGACACAAACATAAAATGTTTTACTAAAACAATTTTTACATGGGGTTATACAAGTCATATTTTTGACTATAAATATTCATTGGAAAGCTAAAAATATTTACTACATCATAGTAGTTTTTTATGATTTTTAGACATTAAATAAATTAAATTATTTATGACATAATGATGATGCAGTGATGACCTCATTATTTAACGATTTAAATAAAATGAGAAGATAATGTAAAATAAAAGGCTTACACTTGTCCAAATCCGATTGTATGAGTAGATTTAGAACCCTTATCACCTTATCCTCGAATTATATAAGTTTGGGACCTTTAGAATCCGAAAAGCATTGTTTAATAAAGTAACATTTTATTACTTTCCAAAAGTGACCCTCCTCTCCACTTATAAAAGGCCCCCACCTCTACCACCTCATTCACACTTTCAAGCCTTTTGGCTCGGACAACCTCTGCCCAAATACTCTCCCAACTTCCCCCTCTTACTCATAGAAGCCTCACTTTTGGCAGAACTCTTCCCAAGGAAGCCTTTGCCTCAAATCAAAGAGTGTTACCCGTTTTAAAGGTAGTGTTTTCTCTTATGTTCTTTTGTTTTATTTTTCTTCTCCAACCCCCTAAACTCTTTTTATTCTTTTCTTTTGTAACAACACCAGTATCCTAAATACACTAGGATGTTGTTATAAGAAGGATTCGAGCTACACTTACACACACATACATCTAATGGTTAAAGAACATACTGTTTCTCTGGATGGCGAATTTCTGCCTCACGAAACGATGATTGTTCAAATTCTTTTAACACCTATAATGGTGGCCATTTTGATGACACTATTTTCATATATGATATATATATTATGTTTATGTTTTCATTATCCTTCTGTATTTCTCATTTATGTCATACTTTATGATTTCCATTATGGGTAAACGCGATAATTTCATTTTAGGAAGTGCGGACTACCGCCCTCTCAAAGTGATTTGAATCGTTAATACCATATGTGGGATGTATAAAGGATGGAGTAAATGGTATTATACACTATATTATACTGGAATTATATTATACATTTATATCATTATGATTTCATTCCATTAAATACGAAATAGAAATGAAAGTTGCGTTCATGCGTACGTACGGCTTACCGTCTCCATGAACGGTGCATTTCATTTCTTACCTCTAAATGTTACGTAATATTTTAAATGAATGTATATACTGTATATATATGATATATATGATATCTAAATCATGAATATAGTTCTGGATATAATGGTTATTCTACCACATAAACAACTTGTAATTATAAGAAGTTTATTGTTGACTCAAGTACCAAAGATCGATAAAACAACCGTTATTAACTTAAATAATTACATAATGTTCATATCATTGTAATAAGTGATATAAAAAGGATAATGAAATTGAAAATAGGTTCTTAATAAGGTATATATTAACTCTAGTTTATTATTCAGGAGGTTAAAGAACGGTTGAGTCAAGTCAGACACGAGGTAAGGGAACTTCTTAACCCAATTTCTATTCTTTGGGTTAATCTCCTACTTTCAAATTATGTCATGATATTATTATGTCCTATCTTGTATTTTTACATTATTTATTTGTAATTATAGTGAATACACATTATAGATGTACTTTATTTAAAAAAAATGATCTTTTTGTGGACTTCGTCTCAATCCCCTTTCATTGAGGCATATTTGGTTTTATACACAACTTTCTTTTATACGGTGTATAAACCCCTTTGACTTTTACATTTATTCAAAAGGAATCTTTTTTATACGAAGCGTTTTTCTAAACGACAAAAGGGAATGTTTTTCTTTCCGTACTTATGCGGCAACAATGACTTCTCCGCCGCCGTGACCATTATTTGAGTTTCGGCTTCCTCTACAAGCCATCATTTTTTTAATGAAAAATAAATACAAAGTTTTAACTTTCTTTTATTTTGGTATTGAAAATGGTTTTGAAAGCGTTTTTATTATATCAATGTGTTGTATTGATATCTTGTGATTGAAATGTGGAAATGTTATGTTTCCTTTATGCACGTTTTATGTGATACGATTATGTTATGGTTTATGATATGTTTAAACCAATTCATATGAGGAATGTATTGGACTTAATAAGTGACGAGTGGAGCCCGCTATAGCTCCTCGATGCATCGGTAGGTCTCATGAGACAACTAGACGTGGAATTGGCTGAGGCCCTTTCCCAATTTGATTTATGGTTTTGGCCTAGGCCTTAATCATTTTAGACGTCTTGGCCGAGGCCTTGACAAAATGTTTCAGAATGTCTGGCATTATACATTCCCTCATTATGAAAGTGGTTATTGATATTGCATGTGGTTATTAGTCCAGTAGAATATCCATGTGAATACCTTACTGTTCTTTTTATGCTCACCCCAAGTTTTTTTGAAATGTTTTTCACAGGACTTAATTTGGAATAAGGTCAAGGATGGGATCAAGGGAATGTCATGCTATATAAAACATGGAACTAGACATGTTTCTTTTTAAGAGTTTTTTTATTCTATGGAAACTTGGTAGAAGTGTCTAATTTGTAAAACTTTTGAGATGTAATAGTTATGTTCTAATTCTCTAAAACTCTAAACCTGAAAAGATCCTCAATGTGAATTATTTATTTAATTCAATATTAAGTAATGTTTAAGGCCGGGGCCTTATATTTCATATGTAATTTGATCTCATACCAAGTATCATATAGGGTTCATGGATAGGGGATAGAGTATATGGAAATGGGAGCATAACATAATCCTGCCTGACACATCCTAAAAAAATGTACATGACAGAAGCTGTGTTCTATTACATAGGTAGAGTAAATGGGAAAACGACACATTTTGTACTATTACATAGACATATAAACATTACATGGTTCATTTAAATAGATAGGGCCTTGGGTTAATTGGACACAATGTGTAACCCTACTACATATCACGTACTTCTTTAATCATGGCTTGTATCCCTTGTCCCTGGTATCATATACATGAATCTTTAGGGTTATTTCACCAATTCCATTTTCTTAGTGTTACTATGGAGTCACCTCCTACACATATGACAATTATCCATTTATAAATAATTCATACAGTGCATTTGTAATCCCTCTATGAGGTCTATAGTGAGGTCACGGATTCCTCATTGTTCTTTAAGTGGATTTCTTAGTATATTCATGACAATCATTATGTGGGCACCAATATAAAACATTTTGGGTTAATTAGATTCAGTAGTTGGTCTTCACCATTTCATTGGGAGTTCCCATCATAAGAGTATTATACATCTTAGGATGTCATCTTGTAAATCTAATGGTGAGATCCAAAGAGAATTTCCTCTCAAACATATGTGATCACTGTTATCCGACTTTTGACTATGTTCTCATGGATGTGTGTTATATGGTACCTTTGAGTTGGAATCCAATACTGGTATTATTATTATCACATTACCTTATAATATGCGTGTCTTTTTGAGTATATCATTATATTCTTAATATATACACTATAAAGATATACCTGTGTAGAGAAAACTAATATTCTTTTTTTTATATTCTTTATGGTATCATGGTGTACTATTAGGCATTATTATACTCAACCCACCACAATATTTTCCTACATGATTCATATAGCATGGAGATGATTGACCTTTTGATATAGCCCTAGATAGAGTAGTACCATATTATCCATAATGATGTCAGATACACCATGGTGTGTTCCTATTGTATTTGGACAAAAGTCCCCAGTATTTATCATTAGATTGGATATTTTTTAAACTCTTTATTTGGGGCTTGTTTTTTCCATGTTTACTTTCTTTATATTATTTCATACTTTAGTTGTGGGATTTAAATTTATGGAGGCATTAATATTCAATTGTTATTACATATCATCATTTTATGGTCTTGGAGATGTATATTTGTGCAGAGGTACATAGGATTACACCACATATGTTAGTGACATGCGTACTTGGTTCTAGTATAGAACACTGTCATTTTCGAGGTGGACATTTAGAATTTCGAAACAAGCCCCACAATGATTATTCATGATAGTGGAACCTAAAATATATTCAAAAATATTTGTATAATTGAACATTTTTTATATTTAAATTGTAGAATTTGGTTTAAGGAGGTGTAATTAAATAAGGTGTATGTGATAATTGGTAATCACTTGAGGTTAGGAAATTTAAAATATATAAAATAATATTTTCATGATATCTTAATCTATGTTATTTTCTTTGAGGAATTAAATAAATATTAAACTATTATTAAAAGAGGTTTGATAAAAAGAATAGTGATTTAAAATATTGGTAAAATAAATAATTTATTTTCATAGTAAATATCAATAATTAATTAAATAAAAAGGGAAATAAATTCTCGATGAAATTATTGATTGAAAAAGTGGAAGAAAAAAATAGATAAATAACCCTTTGAACATGATGTTACTCTTTTTAACTTAGATACAGATGATTTTTCTATACTAGCGGTGATGAAATTTAAATATGATGTAAAAATGATAATCAGCTATAGGGATATATTGATCTCTCTGTGAAATTTTAATGATTTATTAAGGAATATAAAATATAATATAGAAAAATTTTAATATATGTGAAGTAGTGAAGAAATAATCATGTTATTGTGATGAAATTGATGTGGATGTAGAATATATTATGAATTTTATATTGTATTTTAAATAAGTTCAGGTAAAACATAATGATATAGTGAATTACAAGACAAATATTGCGGAAAAATATTTCATTAGATATAAATACGACTTTTAAGGAAAATTTGTAGAATAACGAAACAAATAAACTATTAGTCTTGTCACTAAGAATAAAGTTATTGTGTTATAAAATGACATAGATTAAAATAAAATATATTTTTTTGTAATGTTTTAAATTTTGAATGAATTTATTGAGAAAATTAAAGAAGAGAATATTTTAGGAAGTGTTGAGTATCCAAATACCCATTTAAATTATTAAAACATCCTTAGGTAAAATTATATAACATTAATATCTTGGATATATATTATAAATAATCACAAGGGGATGTTAATGGGATAAAATTTGCAGTTATTGTGTCCCAACAAAAATTCATTATGTTTTTCAAAATTTGTGGACATTTGTAGAGATGAACACATTAGGATATATTCTCTAATGAAGTAGAAATTATAAACCTACATCGGCCACATGGTATATTTATAATTAAAATATTAAAGGTTACTTTTGTGGAGATGTAATTTGAATCCATAAAGGCATAAAAATATAACTTATTTTAGAATAGAAACTAATTCATTAAGAATGGTTTAACATATTCTTTTTCTAGGGATAAATATATAATTTTTTTAAAAATAAAACAAATTTCTACTTACTTAAAATAATGTGTATGTTAATGAATGAAAATAAAATTAAATTTCCTTTAGTAAATTATTTTACCATTTGGAGGTAGAATAATTTGATCTTCTTTCATATGATGATGAAAATAAAAAGAAATCAGCTTATTTCCCATGTCAATCATAAATTCTATAGAACCCGAGATTAGAGGGAATTATAGACTGATAATGTAGTTATATTTCTTTATAAATAACCATACCCAATAGTTATGAGGTAGTGTTGATATCTTCAATAAATAAAAACACATATGAATATAAATGAAGAAGACATATTTTCAAGGTTTACATATCTATGTCAGAAGGCTAGTCTCTAGTGTGATAAGGATTCTTATAGGATGACAATACCAACAAGTATCATCATGTTCCTACAAAATTTAATGCTATAATAAATAAACACATATTCTATTGTCTCCCAACTATGATTCAGAATGACCGACACACAATTACAACCCACACATTACAATAAGAAATGATTCAATAATAATAGATAAGTTTTCAACTAGATATAATTTTTTGTGTGGAATCTAAATAATTCATCCAATTTTTCAACATAATAAATTCATATAAAAAATCGAAATTCACCTTTAAATAAGTATATGAATAATTTCATTCTTCACTTAGTATGAAAGAAACATGCACATAACCTCATATATGTTATTGTTATTATTCCTCTATAATTCTACATTAGTTAATCCACTATTTTTTTCTTATTTTTCAAGTATCCTGAAATCCTACATATGTTACTCTATTCACATTTTATCACCATATTTTTTCTCATCAGATATACAATGTAATATAATATTTACTTATTAATACATTTTTTAAATTGGAATTCAAATTCCCAAACCCTTCTTCAATAACAAACCATATATCGTATCCCCAATAAATCATTACTATTGAGTATAATTGTTTTATCCAAATAGTATAAAATAACAATAAAAATTAAAATATTAATCCTTTTATAACAATGTTATCATCATACTATATTTTGTATCCTAATTTATTGTCGATCAAGGTTGTACTTCAAACCTTTTATATTTACTTTTATGAAAATATTATTATGTAGGTTATATAGTCTATAATGGATGTATTGAATTCATTAGTAACACAATTTTTTAATCATTCCTCTTCTATGGTGTTATCCATGAAATGAAATTTGGTCTTCCACATTTTCTTTTGACCCATGTCAGGGAATATTATATACAATACAGAGGTCCCAAATTATCTAGGAACACAAAAAATCTAATATTTTGAAAATTACATGGTGGACCAAAACTCTAGTATAGATACCTTTGAATTATATAGCCCTATATCATGGTCATTTATAATTAGCAGTGAGGTCCCATAAAAATAAATTTCATTCCTCTACCAAATTTAACATCTCGACATCATGAACAACATGAATATGACATAATGAAACTTATTATAATGGCGATATATCATTGACATAAATTACAGCACAAGAACCTCTACATGTCCATGTACACTAGAACTAAACCCATTCACCATTGCATAATATTAACTATTTTATTGTGTATATAATCTTCTATATTCAACATCTAAAGCACAATAATAGTGTCTATGGTTTAGAGATCATTCGTTCAAATACATGTGTATAGATTACATCATGATATCTAAAAATGTTGAACCTATATATGAATTATATAATTCATTTTTTAAATAAATTATCCTGAAAATATTTTATTTTGGATATTAATAAATTATTAGAAACAAAAACAAATTCCGATCATCTAATCTACTACAAATTATTTCACAATCATATGAGGAATATATAAATACTTATTTTTTTCAAGAATATTTTCCATTGGATTTGTTTTCAACCAAATAATATAAATTAGTGAATCATCATGAATTAATATAACTATATTACAAATCAATATTTCTATACCTTTGTGAGAAAACCTGGTGTATATAAATAGACGATTGAATAAATTATACAATGTTGTCCTTAACATTGTAGTTATCTATCACCCTAAAACATGAATATCTCAATGTTCTATAAATATTTTATACCACATAAAAAATAAATAATATCATAAATAATAAAACATCATCAATATTAACAAAAAATAAAATATTCTCTTAAAAACGATTCCATACACTTCATAAAAATATTATAATATTTTATAGAAATTCAAAATTTTCTAAATCAAATCATACCCTTTTATGAACTATCTCAAAAATATATTTCCTATTATATGTAAATAAATTATTTATGAATATATATACCTATATTAGTAGTACTCTATACAAAAACATCAAGAAGAAAAATATAATTTAATGACTTTGGTTATCATACCCCTTTGAAAAGAATATCCAAAGGAATGTATAGAGAGTGTATATATCAAAAATACAATAGCACTATGGTATTTTAGGTAAAATTACCAACATGAAAATAATATTGATTTTTTTAAAAAATGTGATGGTTAACGTAACTTTTATTTCATCCATTATATGAAAAAATTGAATATTTAAATTATTTATCTCAAAACAATATGTCGTTAAATGATATTTGGTATCAATGACCATTATACTTGAATTATCAATTGGATTCATTGGTATGTTTATTATTACTAGAATATCAGATCCCATTAGAAGTGGAAATTTATCATTAACCTTTAAAATTATCCAACTATGTCTTCATCCAAATTAAATGATGCATGAAATTAGGGGAATCCACATATTAATCTTCATATAATACAATGTTTTTGAAATTTTATTCTTATAGATTGTACAAACATACTTATCATCAATATTTATAAATATAATTGATAGTAACAAAATACAATGAAAAAACATAAACAATATATATATATATATAATAGAGAACTAGTCCATGTGTTGTTATATTTTATTAAAGAATATGTTCATCATTATATTTATATGAAAATATTGTTTCCATAAATGAAATGAGATTTTATTGGTACAATTTTATATTTGGAAAATAGTATAATAAAATATGAAATATTCGGGATCAAAGGTGTGAGGTATAATAATAATAAATTCATCATCTTGATCACATTTTGATCAACATGCTTTTGTTTATCATCTTTGGTTAGTTTCATTACCACTAAAATATTTGAGGAAATATTTTTTGTATCTTCTATGACAAAAAGTTTCATGATCTATTGATCTTATATCTATAGGGGAAAGTTATATTTACCCTTTTTTAGAGATACACATTCTATGAATATATTTTATATCTAAAATTATAGACATTTTGAAACAAATTCATTAACAAATTTTAACAAGTATTGGACATTTCACTATAATATCTAAAATATATAATGTTATCTATATAATAAAAAAGAGGATATACCTTGTGGTATTTTCTAAAATAGAATTTTTAGCACTCTTCATATTTGGATATTCATCACCATGAGATAGGTTTTATGCATATAGTACCATCAAATAAGATCATTATATAACTTATATAATTCCTTCATATACATGTAAATTTTTCACCTTTTTAACCAGAAATAATCCATTTGGTATTTCAATAAAAACCACCTCTTCCAATTCACAATTTTGAAATGTATATTTTTTATAACCATTAGGAATATATTTTGTTGAATTTTTAAATCGGTTGAATGAAATGTAGTATTGTTTTAAATCGATGAAACTGGAGTAAATGACCAATCAATTCCCACTCATTAAATATTTAAATATATGTTTGATGGTATCATTTCATTGTTTATTATTAATTCTAAATTTTATTTTTTTATCATTAGAACACCAACAAGTTCTAGATGAAATTCATTTCATTACAATTTTGTTAAAAATTCCATGTTCTATCCGTTTCAATTTGGTCATGGTATTCATAATATCATTAATGTATTATTGATGTATCTTTTAATGATGATTTTCTCCAGGATAAACATATGTGTATGGTGAATAATGTGTCTCATACCTCATAGTTCTCCTAGTTTTCCATTTATATCCATTATCTTCAATAGTGATATGATTTATCATTCTCTTTCATCCATGTATAATTTGAGTTATAATTCTCCTCATCACATTAATTTGATTAATATTATTTATTCACATTCATATCATTAGAACTTTCATCTATTTCTAAAACAAATTTAAGTAGTTTAAACAATATTTACCCTCAAATCATTTGTAACACTATTTTTTATAGGAATCATCATTATTTCATTTCCCCCAACACTTTAACATTATCAGTTTCATTAATAATTCTTAATTATTTTCTGGAAATGTTTTTTCTTCATATATTTGGAGGATATCCATGAAATATACATTAAATACATTGATTTTAAAATGTTATAAGATTATAATCATTAACCTAGATAGAACTAGGGTTGAAGAGAAAATAATGAAAAAAAATTAATTTTAAGGGTCATATAATCATCAAAAATCTTATCCAACCCTTAATATTCATTAATCATGTTTGATTTTTCAAATTAAAAGGGTTGATTAATTTATACTAAATAATTATTAATATTTATTTATTTTTTTTGACATATTTCACATGGTAGAAAAACATTGAGACACAATTTTATAATTCGCCATTCTAAAATAATAACATCTTAGTCAATTATTCTTATTTACATTCAAAACTATTTTATTCACTTGTAATATTGTCATTATTCACATTATGAAAGAGTAGTGTTTTTTCATCTTCACCACTAGATGAAAACCCATATTCATCATCAATATCATTATTTATATTTTTTAAGAAAATAATTTTATTTTTTGAAATTTGGAGAACATATTACCCTTATTATCTTAAGAACTATTTAGACTATTATGATTTATTATAGAATGTGTTATACGAATAAAATCTTCTTCAACACTATCTCAATTATTTTTAGATTTAGGATAACATGTAGAATTTTGACCAATATTACCACAAATGAATCATTATAAGGTATGTTATACCATTTTTCAAATCATTTCCCAAATGATTCTTGAAATAACATACATAACATTATAATTTTTCAAACACAAATATTTTTTTGTATATAAAAAATAAGATTCAACTTTGACAACAACCATATTAATAAAATTCTTCATTATTAAGGAATTAAATAATAATATTTTACCCTAATCCTTCTCTTTATATGAAAATAATTCCTCTATTAATATTATATTAAAAAAACTATGAAATTTAAAAAGAGTAATATATATTTTTCATTTTTCTTATAGTGTATAAAATTATGACTAAAAATTATCTGGTATGATAATTAAAATAAATTTACCAATGAATGCATCATTCAAATTCTAACTATACAATTCGATTGATTTTATGAAATAATTCACCCATGTGAAGAAAATCTATATTTAAATTATCATGCATCCAAATGACTTCATAAAAAATTATCCAAAAATGAATATAATCTAATTTTACATTGGTATTTATGTTATTTATATGTTAAAGGTTATCTCTGATATATTTTTTGTATTTATGTCCTTTGAAATTTAAAAACACTCATTTCAGGTGTGATGATAGAATAATAATATTTTCATGAATATTGTTTTAAATATTCCTCATATATAATACGTTCATGAAAACAACATAATATTTTAGAACAAACCCATTATTTATAAGTTAATTAACATGAAAACTAATAGATATAATGCATATAATAATCCAATCATTTTTGTATGAAAAAATTACAAATTAAATCTAGGAATCCCCATATAAATAACTGAATTTAATTTATCAATTAAAAAAAATAAAAATTATAGAATTCATAATCTATAAATAGAGAGTGAAAATTAAATTAATAACAATTATAAATAAATAATAACAATAAAAGGTAATATCATTTGATATCATGTATAAGAAAAATTAACCATCAATAAAATATCATTTTTATGGTTTTTAATTGTTTATAAATACTATTTTATATTACATTAGAAATGACCTTAACCACTTATCAAGATTTTGTGATGATTGTTAAAACACACTAAAAACACAAAATCACAATAAGAAATAACCAATTTAAAATGTTCCCCAATCAATATGAGCAAGTTATTCCACAATGTAATATGGGTTCCTATAATATAACACTATATATACGATTTATCACGTGAATACTAATAACTAAGGAAAAACCATCACACACACATTTTTATGTTTCCTAGTATGATTCAATGCATCCTTCACACAATTACATCTCATAATTAATAATGATAAATGTCTGGATATCAATTAAAATGTCATAAAACAAATAGATATAATCTTAATTATTGACTGTTATGAATTATTAAAGTCCCACATTACATACACTGTATTAAGAAAATGGTAGTTTTCCTTTAATCATTTCCAAGAACATGTTACTTCTTCACTTTGTTTGTATAACTCTTGAAAACAATAAAATTATGATTCTGCTTCTTATTTTATTATTATACATTTGAAAATCATACTATTTTCACTATATAGAACATATATATAACATATTTTACATATCTTGATATTTTAATTTTCGTCTCAATATACATTCTCTTCAACTCTAAATTATAGTCCTTTCCTCAACCAAACATTTAAAATTGAATTCTAATGTAAAATTTAAATAACTTTTTGTAACCATAATCATTTTTTCAACAACCATATTAATAATAACCATTAATTTTGATCTATTTAGTATATTATTATGAAATTAAATCAATATTTTGATTATAAATTAAGTTAATCTCATTGGATAAACAACCAACAAATCCTCTTCAACCGAGAAATCTCATTTTTTGGAATAATGTTATAGTTCAAAAGAGATGGATTGTGTTTGTATAATAATATTATGGTGAAGGATACCTATTATAATATATAGGACTTATATTTACTAGGAACCCAAATTTTCAATCATTACTACTCCATGAATTATTCCATAAAATATGATATGGTAATCCAAATTTAGGAATTTCATTATTATAGAATATGAGATGTAGTTTATAGGACACATATTCTCGTTGAACTCCTGACATTTTTTGTTTTTATACTTATTGAGTATACATTCACTCTAAAAAAGAAAATGTAATGAGCCATCCCCTACAATATAGTCAATCACTCTATGGTAGGAGGTCTTGTGGACTATTTTTCAACCCTCTACAAAATACATAATTTCTACAGCATAGAAATCACTACATTGGAATATTATAAAATTATATTATTTGGATATAATATGTTTTTAATTTATGATATATGAACTTTAAAATAATTAGTGGAAGTTTAAATATATAAAATCATATTTGAATCATAGTTTCTTCTCTACGTAAAGGAACCACGTCTCCACTAGGCTTTTATGGGAAAATACCATTATCTATGGCCTAAGGCTCCTTATATTATCTATATGAATCAAGAAATACATTCATGATATCTTTAGAATTTGAACCTAATTAATAATCACCTATTTTTTTTATAATCCCTCTAAACTCTCGTGAAGTTTGATTTTATCAAAATTTTATATTCATAACAAAATGAAATATAATGAATCATATCGAATTCAACCACTCTCACCAAATTCGCATCAGAAACATATCAACAACTCTTCATATTTTAAAAATTAGATGAAAAACATGAATATGATGATTAATGATAAATATAATCTTGTAGTGATAACTTTGATGAAAATTAATAATAGTATGAAGTTGACTCATGATAGTGTTTCTTCATCCAACATGATGGGTCATATGATTCTACTCTAGAAATTAAAACTATGAAATTATTTATATATATTATTCAAATAAAATTCTAATAAAGATAAAATATAGAGGAAAAACAAACTATCTAAAAATAATTAAGGAAACTGATATTCTCTTTGTTTATGTTTCATGAAATGAAATTTAACAGGGTTGTTATTTTTTTTATTCTAGATGGGATATCACTTTCAAATTATCCAGTTGAAAGAGAAAAATTAATAGAGTGACTAATATTGTGAAAAATTTTATAATATATTTGAAACATTATAAATTGGATTTCATGTATAACAATTGTTACATTAGTATGTCATTGTATAACACATTGTTGAAATAGAGTATTGGTCACATTAATCATTTTAAAGGCTAATTATGGTGATAATACCATACCGTATAATTAATAAGGGTGATTTAGGTGGCATAATCTATTGTATGATGATATATGTTTTACAATTAGTTATTATATAACATATACTATTTTTTTATTCTACTTTTTGTTATGTTTAATATGATATGATGTTCTAAATTTATGTGGTTAAATAGAGTGGTACTAAACAAAATTAATTTTTTTATAGAATAATATTTAATTAAACATTAAGAACCATATGGATAATATTCTTGGGGAATGTAATTGTAAATACCCAAAAATTCCATGATTTTTTTTTTTAAAATACATTGGAATTTTACGAGTCCTCGAAATCTGACGGCACATGATTCTGAGGCCCAGTGTGCCTCGAATGAATTTTTGAAGTTTTGTTCGAGTATGTTCAGTAAACATACATGCAAGATTTTATAAATTTTGAACTGGTGCATGGAATTGAAATCTGAGGGCACTGTTGAATGTGTAGTGCCAGTATTCTTTTAAGAAGACATTCACCTCGATGGAAGTTGGTCGAGAATAAAAGTTAGTAATTGGGTTTTCATGGAACGTAATTAAATAAAGTGAGCTTCAAATTATTTTTTCTTGAGCCACCATGTGGATGTTTTGTAGTTAAAACCTCCTCATGGAAGTTGGAGTTGGGACCACCACACCTTAACCTACCACGAGAGGTTTTGGTGGTGGGGCCAACCCAAATCTAACCTCCCGCGAGAGGTTATGACATGAGGACCACATAGCGATAAACACCCTATTTTTGGAGGAGAGTAAAACTTCTCAACTCTCCCTCATTAATGAGGGAGATCCTCTTGATGTCCGCTTTAATTAATTGGTGCCAAATCCCCTAATTAACTTGTGCCAACGGTCATGACTTAATTAGGTCGACCCATATAATTTATTTCACCATTTTTAATATTATGCCAATGAATTAATAAGATATCACAATATCTTATTATTTTCTGGTTGGAATTCCTTTTGGTGGAAACATGGGAGAAGAGGGAGGAACTCTCGCCAATGAAGAAAGAAGAAATAAGAACCAAGAACACCGAACTTCTTCAACTTCCTTCCTCAGATCCTACTGATGTGGGACGTCATCAATAGACCTACCCTTCACATCATCGTTAACTAGCCGACACATCTCAAGAGTGGGAGTGCATGGCAGACGCGAAGAATGGTGAACTCCTTCGTCTACATCCCGCGTCACAAATGTTGACGACCGACAATCAAATCTAGGGGGTTTGTACTTGATAATAATTTCCTTGAATATTCTTTAACGATTGGAAAGGAATTGTTTGCAGGTGTTGTTGTAAATATTCTTACTTCTTGATGAACCAATTGTTACCACCCTAAACGAAGAGGGTGCGGGCCAAACCAACACGGACCGACCCCTCTGATGTTCTTGTTTGTGATGATATTTGGCATGGAGATGAGGCGGAAGAACGATGATGGTGGCAATGCCAAAGGTCGTGCTACCTGCGGCCTCCGCAAACAATACCACCCCAGCGACACTCCGGTGCTCCAAGTCGAACCATGGTCCTCTGACCGCATCACTGCCAGTCCGCGCCACCTGGATCCCAACTACCGTTAGCCTACCCTGCACCCCGGTTGCAATCCCGCGCCACACCTGCCCGATCCGTGCCCCGCTGGCCTGGTCGGATGCCTCCCAGCCACCTGCCGGCCCGATTACCCACATGGCGCCCTACCTGGCCACCCGCCAGCCCGCCCGGCCGCCGGTCGTCCTACCCAGTCGATACCTGACGGAACCGGATCCCTCGAAATGCCGGCCTTTCGAGCCATCCTGCAGCCCGCCTCGTGGTGCACTGGATGAACCGGCCCAGCTTCACACTTTGGGTCGCGCCCTCGCGACCCTCTGGGCGGAACCGGCCCCGAGCCCGGGTCGAACCGCCCACGCGTCCTGCTTAAGAGAGGGCCAGTGGGCCGGGCTGAACCTAATAGGCTAGCCCACCCAATGGGCTAGGCTAGACCCAATAGGTTTGACTAGGTCGACCCTAACAGGGTCAGACCAGACCCATGCCCTCTACCAACCTTTTACTTTTTTGGCCATAACATTTCCACCAAATGTCCATTTGCGGAAACGTCCATGGCGCTAGTAATCTTGGAGCGTGGAGGTCCTTTTTGAGTATAACACACTATAGTTTCGGGTAGATTTGAGATACAGTCAGGTTGGATCGTGCGCGAATCCAACCGGGGCCCTGGGACTAAAAGGCTAATAACTCACAGACTGGGCGTCCGATTGACGCGCCTTCATTTTCACTGAGACCCCTATGATGTGGTGGAATATTAAAATATATCTTTGTAGGACATCATGTCAGTTGGAGTATCGACCAGTATCTTGTGGATCAGACCCTCCCAGAGATGAGCATGCATAGTGCAGAGACCTAGTAGTTGGCAGAGACCTGATGACTACTGACCGTTTTTACTCGTAGTAACTCTACGACACCAAAGGGGAGCGCCATGGTGTCATGGAAGACACATAGTGGGTAGAGCCTTGGTGTCACAGCAAACCCATGGAACTCAACAAGAGGAGAACCTTATCAGGCTACGAGAGGGATCACCTTGGTGTAGCGGCATACCCACAGTGGGGAGAACGTTGGTGACGCAGCAGACCCACGGTACTCGACATGAGTTTTACCTAAGCAGTCTAAGGTTAGTGGGAAGTGATTTAGTGTTGTGGAAGGACCACTGTACTCGAAAGAGGAGGAGTTCTCCAGCAGTCGTGGTTTCGATAATAAATATCGTGGTTGATCTGAGTCAGTAACCTTTGTGTTTTCCTGATGATTGAGATGCATTACATGATAACTTAGGTATATGTATGGGAATATAACTAAGTGGGGATATCTATTTATTTGATAATTTTTGGTTTATAATTTTTGTTTTTTTGAGAACTTGAGTGTCTCGGGGTCCCTATTGAGTATCATTATACTCACCCCTACAAGGGCTATGCCTGCACCTCGTTGTATTTGATGCATACAACAGACATCGTTGGCCGATGCTGATTTTACCAGGACTGGACTATACCAGGAGGTGGACCACGGGGTGAGACGGTACACGGAGGAGACATAGAGATGTGGAGTGTTGTGGAGGCTATCTGTACAACCCCTTAAGACAGTACTTCCCAGTGGATGATCCAACAGTTGTTTACCTTTCTTCAGTTATACTTGTTTTCCAGTTGTTCTTGTACTTTCATGATGGGCTTTTATTCCATCCCCTTTACTTTTTATCACTCTATTTATATAGTTTTCGTAGTTTTTTTACTTCCATATCTTACTCTGTTGTGTGCGCTTACATGTTATAAATGCAATTCCTTCCCATTTTTAGGGAATTACACCTTTGGTGCTAGTCATAAGCACCTGGCCTATGGAAGGCATGTTTGGGGTAGTTACAACACGGGCCCCAGGGGACAAGTCGTGACATATTAGTATCACAGCAGTCAGTTCTACCACAAAACATAGGACTCAAATCATTCGTTTCTATGAATCAATAGATTTAAGGGTACTGAATGTGGTTCCCAGTTCAGGGAGTCCAGTGTTGGTGCGGCGGTTGACGTATCCATATACCAAGACCCTGACTATGGATTTGCAACTTAGTGCATGAAAACTCTGACTGCATGTGTGTTTTCAGAAATTTTCATTAAGTCAGATCAACTAGGTCAGCTCACCAAGTATAAATATTGGACTGTGTCTCATCTATTTTATTCAGGATGCCTTCCTGTGGAGGACCATCAAGAGTTACGAAAGTAGTACGCATAGAGAGCCCAATGAGAGATGAGGCTTATGTTCATGGCCCTTTGACAGTGGAGGCACCAGCGGTACTACTTCCCATTGGGCCACCAATGCCAGCATCCCCAGTAGCAGATGATGCATGCTGCTTGATCGCATTGCACAAGTTCCAGTGCCAGAGGCCACCCTGGTTCAGGGGAGAAATAGACCCATAGGCGGCTAAGGATTGGTTCGAGACTATGGTGAGAGTTTTCCGACTGGTAGGGACACCATCTGACATCATGGTGATTCTTACTGTCGACCTTCTACAGGCATCAGTGTGTAGATAGTGGAGCATGATGCTCCAGGTTCATGACGAGATGACACTTCTCTAGGAAGACTTTGAGAGCCTGTTTTGGGGAGAGTTTTTCCAAGCCACCCAATGTGCAGTGCATATATAGGAGCTACTTCAACTACAGTAGGGAAACATGATGGTGGAACATTACTCAGCAAGGTTCACTGACCTCTTGCACTACTTCACTAATATATTGCGGGACCCATTCTTCAGGGCCTAGAGATTCGATCAGGGGCTCATGCGAGAGATCAAAGCATTAGTGATCTCACTCGGCATCCCAACATAGGAAAGAGTGTTGGAGCGAGCATTCTTAGTAGAGAGTGTCCTTGCTGAGCAGTATCCAGCAGAGAGACCCACCACTAGTCGACTTACAATGGAGTCTTCTGCAACGGGAAGCAGACAGATGTCATAGATTTGCAAGAGGACAAGACCCAGAGGTGGAAGACAACATGACTCAGGATGATTTGTGTAGGGAACCCAGGGCAGAGGCATGCATGCCAAGAGAGGGCAATGTTTCTCATGTGGCAGGTAAGGTCACATGGCTCATGACTGTCTTACCCACCATTCAGATGATCCGCAGGCGGTCAAAGGACCTCCTAGGCATAGACATAGATTCGATTGAGGTGATATGTAGGGATAAGGTAGACGAGGCAGAGGAGATTCCCGTGCAGTTGAAGGTGCATGTTGTTTTGAGGTGTTACCGCCACCACCACCATAAGGTCCACCTCGACTGCAAGGAGTAGGTGGACTTGGGAGACCACAACTCCAGGTAGTTGAGGCTTACAATCATGGAACTCTGTAAATGATTCGAGGTACGATCTTTGTCCACTCCACAATACCTTTAGTTCTTATAGACAAAGGTGGCAATCACTCATTCATTTCCACTTCCCTTATTCGGAGCTCGTAGATTCCGATGGAGCTGTTGGCGCGATCCTTATGGCTAGAGAATCCTATGGGAGAAGACTCAATGATTATGCACTGGTGATGGATGTGTGAGCTTACTCTAAGAGGTAAGAGCTTCGGCTATGATCTCCTAGTAGTCGTGTCGAGTCCTTATGAAGTCATCTTGGGTATGGACTAATTATCTACAGTTCATGCTCATATCGACTATATTAGGCACAGTGTGCGGTGTGTCCGCACGGATGGGACCAGGTTCAACTTCACCACTGAGAAGGGAGCCTTTTCATCACAGGATGAACTTACTAAGAGGATGGTGCATCCAATAACTCATCAGTTGTCCTGCCTTACCCTCGGAGTAGTTGATATAGAGAGTCCAAGCTATCCTATAGTGTTAGACTAGTGTGCAGATGTTTTCCCTGATGAAGTTTTGGGTCTACCACCTCATAGAGTGGTGGACTTCTACATTGACCTGTACCCAGATATGAAACTGATATCTACACCAGCATATCAGATGGCTCCCACGAAGCTTTGCGATCTGCGGGTACAGTTAGAGGACTTCTAGGAGAAGGGATTCATCCTACACGGTGTTTCTCCCTGGGAAGCCCCGATTCTGTTTGTCAAACAGGTGAATGGGATCTTGAGGCTTTGTGTTGAATACCGTCACCTAAACCAGGTGACCGTGATGAACATGGACCCACTTCTGAGGATTTATGACCTCTTTGATAAGTTGAAGAGAGATTGGTGGTTCTCGAAGATAGACCTCAGATCAAACTATCACCAGATCAGAGTTCGATACGAAGATGTGTAGAAGACTGCCTACAAATGTTGGTACGACCACTTTGGGTTCTTGGTTTTGCCATTTGGCATAACCAACACTCCAACAGTGTTCATGGGACTCATGGACATGATCATCCAGCCATACCTCAATCGCTTTTTCGTAGTCTTCATCGATGACATTTTGATCTACTTGACTACTGAGGACGAGCAAGCCTACCATTTGCAGGTAGTACTGGACACACTCCAAGATCATTACCTTTTTTGTAAGCTCTCGAAGTTCCAGTTTTGGATTTTAGAGGTTCACTTTTTGGGACACGTCATCTCAGAGGATGGAGTTGTTGTGGATCCAGTGAATATTTAGGCGGTACTTTCTTGAAATCCAACCAGGAGTGTGACGTAGATACGACGTTTCCTTGGTTTGGATGGTTACTACTGTAGGTTCATTCCAGTCTTCTCTAGAGTTTTAGCACCACTATCAGCCATGACAAGGTAGGGGAAACCCTTCTTGTGGATGGAGAGATGCCAGCAGAGCTTTTAGAAGATGAGGCAGAGGCTGACAAGTGCCCCCATCATGAGGCTTTCAGAGGAAGGTGTATGGCATGATGTCTACTACAATGCATTAGGGAAGAAACTCGAATGTGTCCTGATGTAGGAGAGAGGAGTGATCGCATATGGTTCTCAGTAGCTGAGACATCACGAGCAGAACTACGCTACCCATGAAATGGAGTTTGCAGTAGTGGTCTTCGCCTTAAATTTGTGGAGACACTATCTGATGGGAGAACATTTTACCGTGTACTCTGATCATAAGAGTCTGAGGTATATCTTCTCTCACAAGGACCTGAACCTGAGACAATGAAGTCGGCTTGAGTTCCTCTAGGACTATGACTATGATATAGTCTATACATATGGAAAGGGGAATGTTGTTGTAGATGCACTCAACAAGATATTTGGTATACAGCTACTAGGCGAGGTGACAGAGCAGTTGGATGATTTACAGATATCCATTATGGATAGAGATGGATCATATTTTCATCAGTCTCATACAGTCACTCCCCCACTTTTTCAGCAAGTCATGGAGGCACAACATGGGGACACTCACTGTGAGACACGACGTACTCAGATATCCATAGAGCAGAAACCTGATGGATTTTATGAAGGTGGGGAGCACGTCATCCCCTTCAGAGGACATACTATGGTACCAGTGTCATGTCAGGAGGAAGTGTTGAGGGAATTCCATATATCCCATTTATCGTTACATCCGTGAGTGGCGAAGTTGTAGCAGGAACTTCGACAACAGAACTGCTGGCTAGGTATGAAGAAGTCAGTAGGGGAGTTTGTCTCTTGATATCTCACTTGTCAGCAAATGAAGGCAGATAACCAGGTACGAGTAAGCTTGGTTCAGCCTTTAATGGTCCTAGAGAAGAAGTGGGATGGGATATCCATGGACTTTGTGATGTGTCTTCCATGTAATTCAAAGGTTCACAACTCAATTTCGGTGATCGTTGACTGACTCACTACGTCATCCAACATCATATCGATCAAAGTGTGGGGTTTAGTAGTAATAATGGGGCAACTCAATGTGCCAGAGATTGTGTGGCTACATGGATTACCTTCTTCTATTGTATCTGATCATGACGCATAATTTACTTCCCAACTATGGAAGGGGTTGGAGGAGTCTTCCGGGACGCAGCTTCGTATGAGCACCACCTTTCATCCCCAGATGGATGTTGAGACTGAGAAGACCATTCAGACCCTCGAGGACATGCTCCATGCTTGTGTCCTAGACATTTTTCATATTAGGGAGGATCACATACCTATGGTGGGGTGTTCATACAATAAAATATATCACTCCACCATACGAATGACAGCTTTTGAGACATTTTACGGGAGACCTTGCAGATCACCCTTGTGTTGGACAGACCCAGGGGAGTCATTACTGGTGGGACCAAAGACGGTATGGGCTTCCATAGAGAAGGTTCAGATCATCCAGGAGAGGATGAGGACTGCACAGAGCAGGTATAAGTCGTATGATGACAAAATATGAAGACCTCTAAAGTTCGAGGATGGCGACCACGTCTTTCTACGGGTCTCACCTCGACGAGGTCTATGGAGATTTGGCCAAGGAGACAAGTTATCTCTATGGTTAATCAGAACATTCCAGGTCCTTAGCATAGATGGAGAGGTATCTTAACACTTAGCTCTTACACCTCAGTTGCACCGGGTGCACAACGTCATCCACGTATCCCTGTTGAGGAGATATGTGCATGACCTACTCACATCATCGACCATGGAGAGCTGGACATCGACGATGGGGATAATTTTAAAGAAGTTTCAGGGGATATTGAGGATCGACATGAGAAGGTCATTCTTGCATGGTTGATACCTCTGGTGTGCATTCACTAGCAGCATGGGAACCTCCAAGAGAGCACATGGTAGCAGGAGGCTCAGATTCGTTCTTAGTACCCCCTTTTATTCCCGTAGTTCGATTTGTAGCTTATGGGGAAGTAAATTCCTAAGGTGGAGAAAATTTAAAGACACAAAAATTTGGTGGAATATATTTTTAAATACAAGAGAATTTTACGAGTCCATTAAAATTGGCGAAACATGATTCTGAGGTCCGGTGTGCCCGAAATAAATTTCTGAAGTTTTGTTTGGGTGTGTTTATTAAACGTACGAGTGGGTTTTTATAACGATTGAACCCTTGATCAGAATTGAAATCTGAAGGCACCGTTGAACTCGCAGTGCCAGTATTCACTTAGGAAGACTTTCATCTCGATGGAAGTTGGTCGAGAATAAAATTTAGTTTTTGGGTTTTTATGGAAATTTTTAAAATAAAGTGAGCTTCAATTTATTTTTGCTTGAGCTGCCATGTGGGTATTTGGTTGTTAAAACCTCTTCGTGGATGTTGGAGGTGGGACCACCACACCTTAACCTCCCATGAGAGCTTATGGTGTTGGGGCCCACCTGAATCTTACCTCCCGCGAGAGGTTACGATGTGGGGACCACACAGGGCTAAACCCCCTTGTTGATGGATTCGAGTAAAACCTCTCAACTCTCCCTCATTAATTAGGGAGAGCCTCTTGACCTCCCCTTAAATTAATTGGTACCAACACCCAAAATTAATTTGTTCCAACACTCATGAATTAATTAGGTTGATCCATTTAATTTATTTCACCATTTTGAACATTATTCCAATTAATTAATTAGATATCACAGTCTCTTATTGTTTTTTGGTTGGAATTGATCTTGGTGGAAACATGGGAGAAGAGGGAGGAACTCTCGCTAATGAATAATGAAGAACGAAGAATGAAGAATGAAGAACACTGACCTTCTTCAAATTCCTTCCTCGGATCCTACCGATGTTGGATGTCTTCAACCAACCTACCCTTCATATCATCGTCAACAAGCCAATGCAGCTCGGGAATGGGATTGAGTGGTGGAAGTGATGAATGATGACTCTTTTGTCTTCTTCCCATGACATCAATGTCGAAGAACGAAAATCAAAGGTAGTGGGTTTTTACTTGATAATACTTTACTTGAATCATATTAAACAGTTGTAATGGAATGGTTTGCAGGTGTTGTTGTTTGTCTTCTTATTTATTGATAAGCCAATTGATACCACCATAAACGCAGAGGGTGTAGGGAAAACCAACATGGCCCGACCCCTCCTCCATTCTTGTTTGTGATGATCATCAACATGGTTATGAGGCAGTGGAACGATGAAGGCGATAACGGCAAAGGCCGCACTACCCGTGGCCTCCACAAACCACACAGCCCCCCGTGACGCTCCAGTGCTCCGGGCTGAACCGCGACCCTCCGTCTAACCACCCTGGCCACGCACCTGCTAGCACGTGCCGCCCGGCTCCTGACCACCGCCAACCTCCCATGCACCTCGACCGCTGGCCCGCACCGCGCTGGACCGAGCCACGCCCCACCCGCCTACCCCGCGCCCCGCCATCCTACCCCTCCGCCCGACTCCTGACCACCACCCTGCCCGGCACCCTGCATGCCCACCGCCGACCACCACGGCCGCCCGCTGGCCTTCATGGTGCCCTTCCCGGCCACCCTCCGGCCATCTCGGTCGCCACCCGACCAAACTGGTGCCTTGGCCGCGCCGGCCTCCCGAGATGGACCGTGACCCCCTCACGGCGCCCAGGTTGTGCCCTCGCGACGCTCCAAGTAGAACTGGACCCGAGATTGGGCCGAACCTACCTCGCGGCCTGCTAGGCGGGACCCTGCAGGCCGGGCCGAACTTCATAGGCTGGCCCGCCGAATGGGTCGGGCCAGAACCAACATGTATGACCGGGTAGGCCGAGACTTGGTTGGACCGATACGGTCCAACTAGGTCAGACCAGACCCAAGCCATATACCGGCCCTTTACATTCTTTTGGAAATAACCTTGGCACCAGATGTCCACTTGACGAACCGTCAGCAGCACTAGTAATCTTGGTGTGTGGCGGTCCCTTTTGAGTATACCCCACTAGAGATCGGGGTTGAGTTGAGATATTGTCAGTTTGGATCGTGCACGAATCCAACCGGGCCCCAGGACTAAAATGCTAATAACTCATAGACAGAGCATCCGAGTGATCCACCTTCTATTGCGTTGAGACCTCTATGACGTGTCGGACCTTTGAGATACTTTTTCATGGGACTTCGTGTCAGTTGGAGTATCGACCAGTAGCTCGTGCAGATGATCCTCCCAAAGATGAGCATGTGTAGTTAGGAGACCTAGTAGCTGGCTGAGACCTGGTGACTGTTGATAATTTTGACTCAGAGTGACTCTACTAGCACAGCGGGGAGCACCATGGTGTCGCGATAGACCCACAGTGGGGAGCGCCTTGGTGTCGATGTAGACCCACGATACCCAACAGGAGAAGTACCTTAGGAGGCTGCGAGGGGGAGCGCCTTGGTGATGTAAAAGACCCATGGTGGGGAGTGCCTTGGTGATGTAGCAGACCCACAGTATGTGATAGGAGGAGTACCTCAGCAGTCCAAGGTTAGTGGGAAGTGCCTTGCTGTCGCAACAGGCCCACTGTACCCGATAGAGGAGGAGTTATACAACACCCGTGGTTTTGATAATAAAAATCTTGGTTGAGCTGAGTCAGTATCTTTTGTGGTTTTCTTATGATTGAGATAGATTACATGATAACTTAAGTATATGTATGGGCATATACCTAATTGGGGTCATCTTTTGATTTCATACTTTGTTGACTATCCTAGATGGTTTTGTGGTACCTTGAGGGTCTTGGGGTCCCTACTGAGTATCGTTATACTCACACATTCATGGGCTATGCCCACACCTCATTGTGTTGGATGTAGATTATGGACAACGTTGATAGAGGCTGAGTGTACCAGAACTGGACGGTAATCGGATGTGGAGTATGCGGCGTGACGGTACACGGAGGATACAAAAGAACGTGAAGTTCTGGGAGGCTATTTGTACCTACCCTTTAGGTAGGACTTCTCGGTGGACGATCCATCATCTATTTACATTTCTTCAGTTATACTTGTATTCCAGTTGTACTTGAACTTTCCTGTTGGGCATGTATTCTGGCCCCTTTACATTTTAGCACTCTATGTATACGGGTTTTTCTTAGTGTTTTTGCTTCCAATTCGTACTGTGTTGTGTGAGTTTACAGGTTATAAAGGAAATACCTTCCCAGTTTTAGGGAATTACACCTTTGGTGCTAGTCGCTAGCCCCCGGCCTATGGAAGGCGGGATTGGGGTAGTCATAGCATGGGCTCCGGGGGACGGGTCATGATAGGAACTGAAAATATTTTCATTGGGGATACATTTTATCAAGAAAATCATGACATTTCAATGGTGAGGACTACGAAATGGAATGTAGCTATGTTATTAAAGGATTAATAGGTAAATAATTTGTTCAATAATTTATTGATTTAAAGTGACGTTTCATTCCAATATTGTAAAGATGTTGTGTATGTTATTGTGTACACTTAGAATTGAGTGTCCCTAAATCCTAAAATTGATAAGATTCAATATGAAACATGTCATCGATTAAAATAAGAACAAATGACACTCATAAATTGTAATGTGAATTTTTCATTTAAAAAGTTGATTATGATAGATAGTATGGTGAATCTAAATATAAACCTGTACATTTAGGATACTTCAAAAACTTAATATTGTAATTGCATTAGCATAGGGAATATTGTTTTATAGTTGTAATTCTATTGTAATATAAAATGAAGTATATATTTTGATATATTATACAAAAAGAATAAATTAAATAAGATGAATAAGTAACTAATAATTTAATGAAATCATAAAATTCAATAATTTATGATGATTTTAAAGTTTAATATGGGGAATATAGTGCTGAAAATGTGAGTCAAACAATGACTGAGATAAGAATAAGTGGATGAAGAGTTGATTAAGTCAATATTATTGACAAAAAATCTGCATTAACACATGCCAAAAGAACGATAAGAATTTAGAAAAATACAATATTATTAGTGGTTGAACCTAATTCTATTGATGAATAAGAAAATGGGTAATCATGGGTGAAATATATAAATTAATTATGGGATAGTATAGAAAATAATCAAACATGTGAACTCATTGATAGACCAAAGAATAATAATTTGGTTGGAGAAATTTTTTTCCAACCCGAGATTCTATTAAATGAAATAGTGGTATAGAACTAATAAAGGATTATTTGAAAGGATTATTCATAGGTTGAAGGAGTTAATATTTAAGAAACACTCTCATTTTTTTGAAATAAAGAAAACAATAAAACTAGTTATAGAAATGGTTGTTCAAATAATTATTAGAGTCTTTCAAATGGATTTAATGATAGTTGTTATAATTGGAATCATAAATTCACAAATGTTATACAGTAGGGCTTGAGGATAAAATTTAGTAGGCCTCCACTAGTGGAGTCCCTATGATAACTATTATATTTATATATATATGCACACTGCAAAAAACCTGAATTATACCAACAAGAATTTTTTGTCAAATAAAATATTTGTTTGAATAAATTATTACTTCCATCAAATATTATGTTTTGTTGGTATTAATTTCATGTACCATCAATTGTTTTACCAATAAACATAAATATTTATATTAATTGTTTTTTACGAATAGATATTTTACTGATATTAAAATATTTTGCATTATCATACTAATAGTAACAATTGTTTAACCAAAAAATGAATCTATTATAATTAATTTGAATTTTGGATAAATATTTTACCATTGTCAAATCATATTAAATAAAAGTATACAATAATGATTATTATTTTACAAAATTGAAAAAATTTATTAATAAATTTAATATCAATGAATTAATTTTTTAATTATATATATATAATTAAAATATGTATAATTTTATAATATTTATATGTTTTTAGATAAGAAAACATTATATGTATATTAAAAATATATAATTATTTATTATTGAGAAATCTCGTATGAGCTCGTAAATTTTTACCTGAAAACCTAAACTAGATTATCCTTTACTACATTCTATCCACCAAAATTCAACATCATTAAAAAAATCCCCCAAATCGACAACCACTATGGAATCAGCCTTCACCATGATCGAGCACCCTCGAACTTGATCGAGAGAATGGTGATGACTGTGGTAGAACGTCGCCAAAACCGAATTTCAGGATGAATAATGATAGATTAATATGGAAAGAGATGAATGAGGCTAGCATCAGTCAAGATCCTTTATTGTAGTGACACTGAAGTCTTAGAGAATTGTTATCGAGGATATGAAGGGGCTAGAGAAATCCAACAATGGCATGCTACTAGTCTTGGTAAGCAGTTCGGGCCATGGAATGATTTTGTCGCATACTACCCACACATGAGAGATTTGGTATCTCCAGAGGAACTACAATGAACATAAAATACTACATCATTTCACTCATCGTACGAGGATAAAATAGGAGACTAGAAACAAGGACGAGACTTGGGGATGAGCATCACAAAACATAGGTGTGATTACTGGATCAGATGCCAACTTAATGCAAGGGGATAAACACTAGTTGCTGATGCAGGGTAGAAACTCCAATTGATAAAGCAAGATCCTTGATTATTGTTTCAAGCTAAAAAAACATAAAATAATATGTTTATCATCTTTGAGTTCAAACATATTCATTGTATATTCAATTTTTTAAATTTATGTACATTTTTATATATTTTTTCTTGTTTTCTGTTTATAATATTATTGTGGTTTTTTGTGAAAATTATCATGAAGAACTGTTTCCACGGGACTTCTATGCTACAAATGTAGAACATGATGAAAGTGTACCTTCTTCCAATGAATGATATTTTTCTACCCTTGTGAGGATGAAAAAATAATGACTATGTGAATGTCCTTGCTTCCTTTTTGATTATGTGTTTCTATCTAAAATAATATACTTGCATCTGTGTTATCATATATGAGTTTATTATTTAATACTTGATTTAATTATGCACTTATAGATTTTATGTATCAAGCCCTCTATGATTGCATGTATGTTCCCAAGATAGTTGAACCACAGAGATGATAGATTTAACATTATTCAATGATGTATATGGTATGATTTGAATAATGGTAATTTATGTAATAATGCTTCACTACTACCTTCATCTTTTATTAGCTACTAATTGAAGCCTGAAATTTCACTCATGGCACTGGACTGTGATCTCATTTAATTTGGTATGGGTTTTTAATGATCATAAGAAGTGAGCTGTAGAAATACAATGATTATCATTATGGGTGACTAATCATGGCATCCACTGATGTCATCTGAATCACTTGACTATTGATTTTCATATAGAGAGTTCATGTGAAAGAGTGTACTATGAATCACTATGATATTATTTAGTGTTGCAAGTTTGGTAACTGGTTTTTTAGAAAAAGTGATCCTACATAATTATTTTGAATGAAGAAAACAGATTATGATTTTAAACATGATATTTTTATGTCTTTTTAAAAAAATGAGTATTTTTAATTTTCATTTGGGTTCTACACTATCTTATCTATAATTCTGAACCAACTTTGGTGCAGGGAATGATTAATCCACCACATGGGGATGATGCATGCGATAAATCTCTATGAAGTGTAGCCAATGATCACAAGGGAACTTATGTATATTATGATTCAAGGAGGTAGGAACTGTAGGAATTCCATGAGATGTAGTGGTATTATAAAACAAAGATAACAATGTGAGGCTTAGAAAGCCTTTTATGAATAGTCCTAGAATGATGGTGATAGGTATGCATTAAGGTGATTGTGCATTAAATTTGGATGAAAAAATAGATAAAGAAAAATCTGACTAAACACATTTAATCATGTTAAGTGGTTGGTAATGAAGCTTTATGTGTTTATTTTTATATACAATTATTGAAGGTAATTTTCTTAGGGGTATATGTTGTTTATTGAAAAAATTATTTCATATGGTTGAATGTAATTTTTTTAAGGAATTAATCTGTTTTTACAGATGGTTTATCATCATTCACTCATAGAGGACCTTCCAAAGAGGGTTTTTCTTGATTTATTTTACAATACAGAGTGAATGAAGAGTCATGTTTATTAGATCACTGGTTGTTTCTGATCTCTTCTTGATCCACCCTAATTTCTCATAATCAAATAATATCTTTCTTTATTTAAACATGTATTTGGTATGATTAAAATGTGCATGGTGTGCTAAAATGGAAAATGAGATTCAATGATATCTAGTATGCTATGTACTGATCCATTTTACACCCCATTGCACTAAAATATGAATATGATATTTAATTGCATATATGTTTTTAGTATGCATTAATGTATCATGGAACTTATTAGGGTACCTAAAATTGTGGTTTCTTATAAAAAAAATCTAATTATTATAACTAACCTTTTGAAATAATGAATATCATGTCTTTAAAAAATATGATTACATTGTTAAATTTTCGTAGCCTAGAAGAGTTACGAAGTCATGCATGACCATAAAAAATGGGTTCCCCTCCTCGGCCAGAGACATGCCACTCGACTGATTTAAGGCCTCCCCTCATTATTATGAAATTGATGGAATATCCCTAGCTGGTTCCTTCAACATCCATCCTAGTTAGTTTCATTATGAATGGTTCTTGGTCACATGTTAGAATTTTTTTTTATTTTTACATCATTCATTTCAATTTTCATTAGTTGTGGTCACTGAATATCTTCTATTGGTGTGCTCACTAGTAATATATCTTTCATATATTCTAGTCATTTTTTATTTTTTGTGCTCATTGGTTATTTTTATATCATGAATTATGATCATTGTTTTTGTCGTTAGTTATATTTTATTTTTGTGGATTTTAAGGATAATATTATGGTTATTGTGGTGTTTAATTAGATTATCTTATTGTTCTTGTTTCCAATGGATAGATTATTCTCTTTCTGTGGTCACTGGATTATATTTTTATATCACACATTATTATTTTTATATCATGAATTTAAATGAAAAATATTTTCTAAATATTTTTGTGTGATTAGAATTTGGATCATGGAAGTGCATGTCTTAAGTGGAGGGAGCTGGGACAGGTTCTACTTCAATCATAGAAGTGTGTACCACTGCAATAAAAGAGATGATGGTGAAAATTTTCATGTCCAAATCCACTACTATAAATGATATATAATGTGAATTGATGTCGATTCCACGTAAGTGACATCTGTTGTTTGCAAGAAATAGATTTTAGAAAAAATTTCATTGAAATATTTGTCAAGTTTTTTAGTGTTTGAAATTTTTTGAACATGTTTGTAATTTGTTTCTGGGAGGTTATTGTCATTTCATGAAGATTAGATATATATATTTAAAAAATATTTGAACATGATTTTTCAAATAAAATCTCATTTTTTTGTGTTTTGTGTAAGATAATTTTTTAATTATTATATAATAAATATAATAATATATTTTATATAATTATATTAATAAATATAATATAAAATTATTAAAAAAATATTGGAATATCAACATTTAGAATATAATTTACAACCAAATATTAATTTTTTGTGTTGTTTATAAATGTTAATAACATTACCAATAGATATATTAGTCATATTAATCTATTTCTAAACATTTTGACCAACATATATATTATCTGTTGGTAATAATATAATTACAATAGAATCATCTTATCTATTGCAATAACATTTAATGATAGATTTTTTTCAAACAATTTTTTGAATATGATATATGTGTTGGTAAAAAGTTTTCCAAAAGGTAATATGATTTTATCAACAGATATACCCCTATTGGAAAAGTGAAATATTTTTTAGTGACATGTTCTATTGGAAAATGAATTTATAAAACCATCACATGAAAAATCCTATCGAACTATGGGGAATTCTAATTCCACTCCAATGGTAGACCCATACCAATCATGGCCAGAGTTATTTTTTTGTTTCATCTTGTCTTCTGCTAAAAAATTCAATATAACATTTTTCCAATATTCATAATCATTTTAAAATGCCAATGGAACAACATTGTATTTCAATAAAGCATAAAATAATTAAATATTAAAAAGAATCATAAAAAAGAACTAAGCAATGTGTCTTATAATAACATAACACAATTTTGGTGGCCATGTTATCCCATATCCATAAGAATGACAATGTCAATAAGAAGTATATAATACCAAAATATTTTGGAATTTATTTCACTAAATGAATATAATATTCAATAGATTTGAATACATGAAACAAAAAACTAAAATTAAATAGTATATATTATTATAATATTATTTTGAATGTTTTTTATTAATAAATCTTATAACCTAATAATTAATTTAATCAAAATGAAATTCAAAATAAATTAGACTATGATAAGAAAAACATTTAATGGGGAATTTTAAAAAAAGGTAGTTCTTCATTATATATTGCATTTTCAACTAATAGTTAAATTTATACATTCAAGTAATTTAATTTTATAAATAAATAAAATTTTAAATAAAAAATTTCCATATTCTACTAAGTTAATTTTTATCTATGTTATTGGAAATTATATATTTTTATTTTAATAATAAAAACTGTAGTTTTTATCAAAAATATAAATTTTAGAATTTTTTTAATATATGTTAATGGACTTTAAATATATAAGAGCATTAAATATATAAATTAAATATTTATATAAAATTATAGATATGAAAATAACATTACGTACAATGAAAAAAATTGTGCAATATTTGTTATCAAAATTAATAAAATATTCCAATTTAAAGAGTTTTTATTGTACGTTAATGTAAATAAACGTTTTAATTGTAATATTCTGCTATGGATTTTTTTGGAATCCATGTAAATCATAATTTTTTATATTAATCTAATTTTTAAAATTAAATTCAATTAAATTCGTAATTATATATTATATATATTTTTATATTTAAAAATAACTTTTTTATGGGTGTTTTTATGTGATATGTGCACTTATATTAAATAAATCATTTATAAAAATGGGATATATTATAAGAAAATATTATTTACAACAATTTGATATTATTTTTTCTGTTTAGATTCAGTTGTTAGTAATAAAATTATGTTACAAGGTTAAATAAAAGTACCTATGATAAAATAATTCATCTTCTATGAATGATATTTCTATTAATGATGTGTATTTTTTTAAAAAAATAGATCTAACAGAAATTTACATAGTAATAATATTCTTAAACATATTTAAAAACAATTTTTCATCAATTTAATTAGTAAATAATATTATGTATGACTAAGAATGAATAATGACCAATTTTTTTTCAATAAAATAGTTTTTTAACATATTGTATGTTTTTACATAAAAAATGTTTTAATATTATTTTTAAATTATTTTTTATTAAATTTAGATAACAATTAGATCCAACACATTAATTTTTTTTTAAAAAAAGTCTTCTTCGATGATTTGTGATAATATATAAACTATAATTAATATTAAATAAAGATAAAAAATGTAACAAAAGTATTAATTTTATAATTCTAAAATTTTACTAAATCAATCTGTTATTTAATGAAATAGCTTGACCCTAATCATCCATTTTTTAAATAACATAAAAAAATTATTTTATTACTATACACTTCCTTGACCTTTTAGGATAATAGTTTTAGAGAAATATGACATAAAATTAACTAAGAAAACACATACATATTCAACCAAGATGAATTTTATCTAATATTAGGGAAACATCTTTATCTATAATGAGTCTTCACCATATCACTCAGATTATTCTTATATTATACTCTTCTAGATATTATTAATTTTTTATCTAAATTACTACGTGAAATGGAAAAAAATAAGGGGTCTGCTCAAATGCTAAATAAGGGTAAAAAAGGGAGGAAAAACATAAAATTTAAAAATGAGAATAAGATAATAAAAAGAAAATAATAAATATACATATGAAATTAATATCTAATAGATATAAGGAAATAAAACGTAGATTAAATATATAAAATAAATAATATATGAATCAAATAGTGATTAAATAAACATGAGACCACATAGCATAACATATTCACGATAATAAGTATAAAATTATGGAACATCCTTCACATGTAGAACATACATCAGTAAAAGGAATATAACATTAATGTTTGAGACCAAAAGTTACATTGTTTATTGAAAATTAAAATTTAATCACAAATAACTTTGTCATAAGATATAAACTCTTAACTAATGCATTATATGGTGATATAAGAACACACTGATTATCATCGATATATATGTGTTGCACATGTAAATAATTAAATTATCACATCAAAAATAACTCATTGATGAAAATAAATTTAAAATCATTTTTTAATGGAATCACACAAAGAAAATGTTTATAATTCCACCAAT
Organism: Viscum album; assembly: GCA_963277665.1. Taxonomy (NCBI): domain Eukaryota; kingdom Viridiplantae; phylum Streptophyta; class Magnoliopsida; order Santalales; family Viscaceae; genus Viscum; species Viscum album. The sequence goes on from OY728159.1 coordinate 1,029,292,155, forward strand.
AATCATAACATGATTACCCCAAAAAAATAAATGATTATATAATGAAATCAAATAACATTCATGGTAAATAACATTCAATCAAGATAATAAAAAACATGGAATTTACCCAATATAGATAATGGTTATAATGTTAATATAAATATTTTATGAAAGTAAAATTATTCTTTAGAATCTGTATAAAAACACATTAGACAATGGAAAAAATAATAATTTGTTGACAGCAGTTGGGAATTGGAATAACAATTAATTTTATAACCTATTATAGAGTAATAATGTCAATGGTGGTAATTTATAATTTAAAATATTGAAAAACATGTATTCAGAATATACATAAAATGATTTTAGATGATATATTGTGAATATTTTCCTTGCTCAATAATATTATGGATCAAGGGATAATGGCTTATTTGAAAATAGTTGCAAAACATAAAGAAGATGACATAGATATAATAAATAACATTGATCTTTTGAAAAAACAGAACAATATATTGTTTTATAATACAAGGATAAATAAAATTTATATTATAAAACACATATAGAGAATGTTTTTTAAGAGTACAAATGTCAGAGGAACCATATGAATAGATTTTAGAAAACATTTTTAACATTATCCTAAAAAGATGATGTTACATGTCACATTGAAAATATATTTTAAAAAATCATTATTTTTGAACAATGAAAACATTTCATATTAATAATTATTATTGTAACCATAATCATAAATAATCGTTATAAAAATAATTTGTTCAAGATAAGAAATTTGTTTCTAAACAATTGAAACCCCCTTAAATATTTCTTATACTAAGGTTTGAAAACCCACATCTTAAAAATTATAATAAATATTAGTTTTAAATTGGATTAAATATAATTATTCAAATCATGTATTATAATAATACTATGTTTCAAATAACTATATGAAACAATTGTTGGGAAATAACTATAGGGATATGGTTGTAAATCATATTAAATGAATTAACTATTATTCATAGAAAAATGTATTTTAATTAAACATTTGAATCATGAAAGAATTATATTTTTGTGCGAATCATGATTTTAAAATAAAATAATATTAAAATATATTATAATGTCATAAAATAATAGAATATATCAATATTAAAAGATAATAGATACTAAATAGTGATTATGACCAAATATAATGACTTATGTCAAATAACACTATTTTCAACTATAGATAATTTTCATTTGAAAGTCATTGGGAGAAAGACAACATCATATATCTATAAATCTGAAAAAATGAATCATGTAGTATTGAAAAAGTCATTATTTGTTGGTATATATTCTATAGGTATAATAAATTGGGGTATATATATAAAATATGTCTTAATGAATAAAATTTGAGATGAATAAAATTATTTCTTGATACATAAGTTGATCACAGTCTTCCTAAAATCCAAAAAAAGTTAATATCCTATTATAAAACGTTACTCATTAATATTCACTCACTATAATAATAACTATAATTTTTTCACAATATTACATTAATTAGTTGTAGTTTATTATGACAATCAATTTTAAATAACTGTAACTATTTTGCGGGTTTTTAAAAAAATTTATATCCTTAACCATAATTTCATTCATATTTAATTATTTATAAATAATATTTTATTTAATTATATCTAAGATATATTTAGTTAAAATTTAATTAATTCATTCCATTTTTGTTTTGGTTAGAATATTTTAAAACTAAATTAATAGTGGATTACTTTTCTTATTTTTGTGGTTGAAGATGTCTTATTAATAATAAATTTTAAAAATTATATATGTGTTAAAAACTAATAATTATTTTATTTTTATACAATAATAATACTGTTATTTATATTTTCCATATTTATCAATGATAATATTTTAAAGAATCATTACTTTTTTAGTCAAATAGGCCAAATATGGTATAATATTATAATCAATGGGTGAGTATAGTAAGGAGGTGATTTACTTAACATAATATACAAATAATAAAATTAAAATGAAATTGTTAATATTTTTATTATGGTGAACTATATTATAAGATGATTATATAATAATTGAAATTCTGGAGGAACAAAATGAAAAATTGTTCTTTATGGAAGAGGTAGTCTCCACTCAAGCATGATTGGTGATCCTTTTTTTTCAAAACGGATAAATATTAATATATAATGATTTAACTATAATATAATACAATATATTTTTACTAATTATACTAAATAATTTATATCATTATGATTCTATGATTTTTTGAGGATTATGATTAAAATGAAAACATCGGATGCATGTAATACTTACATTGTAGACTAGTTTTTTCATGGAAGTCCTTACTAAATTGTATGGATTGGGATACAAACTAGTGTACAAGAGACATTGTTCTTTAGTGAGGCTTATATTTAGAGTATAATAGTATTATTTCATTGTGGAATTCAAGGATTATGTGTATATTGTATGTATATAGGGGTTATGTTAATATAATTTAATGTAAGGGATCTTTCAGAAATACTTCTAAAGTTTTTCTATAATGCAATGTAATTTTCAAGGTATCAATGATAAAAAATGAAAAAATATATTAGGAACATGTATAGGTGTATCTGAATATCAACCACTCAATTGAAAGATGTTTTATAAATTCCTTCAGAACACCATGATATGTTTATCTCCATTTACCCCTTTTACTTTTACAGGGATTAATAATTTCTATATTTAGTAATTATTTTGTAGTAATTAAATTACTATTTTATAAAATGAATAATTTTAATATTTTATTTTTATATTCTAAATACATTTAATGAAGCAATATATCTACTGGTATAAAAATATTATTTTAATATAAAGACATTGAGACGGGTAAACTGATTTTATTTGAAAAAAATTGTTATAATGATTTTTAATTTATGTATATAAAAACATTATAATGATAACATATAATTATGCTGTAAATTTAATTGTTATGAAATAAATAAAAACTGCTCAGATTTTAGGGAAATCCCAAATCAATACTCATTGTGAAAATACATTATTTATATACATGATCCAAAATAATTTGTTAGTGAAAAAATATGCTTTAGTTTTAAATATATTTGGAATAGGATTTCCATGTAAAATAGAATATTTATAGTTTCATAGTATTAATAATTAATTATATATTTTATATAAATTATTGTTAATAAATATTCTAGTTTATTCATACATAGTCATAAAATCATTGAAATTATATTTTTCTTAAATATGGTATTTTTTAGTAATAAATCCATTTTTTTTGGCAAAATCACAATAATTTATAATACATAAATATCGATATAATGAATTAAAAATGAAAAATTATTAATTTTTATTAAACTCAAATTCTTATATTTAAAACATATATTTTAATATAACAATGAATAAATAAATAATACATTCTACATGAAAATATATTTATTCAACATTAACTCGGATTAAATAGTTTTCTTCTAAAGTTAAATAATTTTTAATTTATTACCATATATGATTAAATTTTAATTTAATTATAATATTTATTTATATGATTAAATAATGTTTTTTTAAATGAATATTGATCAATAATTGAATTATTTTTCTACAATATATAAAATCAATTGTCATTATATTGTAGCATCATAAATAAACTACATCATTTCTATTCTAATTATACGTTGATAACAATGATAACTATTTATATTATCAGTAATGATATTTAATATAATGATATATATAACTTATTATCCTAATTTATATTAATATGTATACCTTTTTTATCAAATAATAATATATAATAATATTAGTAGTTATGTATATATCAAATATATATATATATATTATTTTGAATAGAACTTTCCCTAAATATTTTAATATCTAAGAAATTACTCAACATTGAGATTATAGTTTTCCTAAAATATTAACAATATTTTTACCAAATTATGTTTTTATCAATAGTTCATAAGGTTAAAAACTAGTAAATATATATATATCACAATCCCAACTATCATATAAAAATCACAAAAAATATTATTTCTTTAATTTTTTTTAATAATAAATAACAACACTATCTAACATTTTTCAAAATTAATCAACCCCCTAATATATAAACATCATTAATGTATTATACCGATGAGTTATTTATGTATCAATAATAGTTTCATTATTATTTATCCTAACAAAAAATGTCCTTCTGAATGAATAACTTTTCATGGATAATGATTACCCATAATATTTGAATGAAACCCATAAATATAGTACTACTAAAGAAAAATAATTGGATTATACACACAATGATCATATAATATAAAATATTACTGAATATCTTTGATATTTATTAGTCCCCAATAAATATGGTTATGATTATCAAAAAAATATTTCAATTATTTCATCAACCTCACTTTTGTCCTAAACCAGCCCAGGTAACCTAGTAACCCAATAACCAAGCCAATCCTGACATTTCCTAATAGGAATTCATGATCCCAATGATTGGGTGACTATAATATGGAATTATATAGAATGAATATGGTAAATAATTTTACTCAAACAAGGAAGAAGCAAGACAATGAATCATCATTACAAAAAAAGAAACTTGTTTACGAGTAAAGTACCATAAGTCAAACACATAACATACCTTCTCATTATTCCACACATAGAAATAACATATTACATAAAATATATACTTGTTACAACATATAATATCAATTGGTGTTGTGTCCTTGGGGCTTAGTAACATTACAAAACAACTTAAAACATGACGTGCACATCATTATTAAAAACATCTTTTACATTATCACACACATTCTTTCGTACTTATCATTGCATGGGATTACATGAGAACATGCATAAGAAAAGGGTGGTATATAAATCATAGTAAAGGAGTAAAAAAGTCATAACATGAATAATAATATAAATTTAGGCAATAGGTATATCCATGGATCATAAGAGAAACATGAACATAAAGGCCTGATATATAATGATTATCATAACATGGAAATGTGTCATCAATATTTAACATGATATTAGCTTGAGCCAAGTATCATTGCACATGGGGTATAAGTAATCCATAATTTCACTTGAATTATAATGTTTAAAAACTAATTACAATTTACATATCATGATACTATTCTTTACCCAATGCATTTGAGCACTATCATGGTGCACCCTTATTAATCATTTCATTTCATGCGTATGGAAGCCAAATAGATAATACAACATGGTTTCATTAAAAATTATTATTTATTCCAAGATAATTCAATGTGGTAATCATACATGATACTGTATAATAAATAAGTAAATGTTCATGTATTTGGATACCCTTGATAGAGAAATGGTCATGGTATTCACTATACAATTACTTTGGATTGGAAAATCGTGGTGTAATTTCAGAAGAATAATGATGTGACATAAGAATTCAAAAAATGGATGATGAGATTGAAAGTGGCATATCATAATATTTACATGAAATGGGTAGTATTAGGGTAATATAGATACATGTACCTATATATGTAATGTAATTTAGATGCATAATATAAAATAATTTCTTGAATGTAAATGAGAAGAGATAAATAACATAGGGAATTGTGGTGTGGTAATGGGTATACATGGGATGCATTAATGAGGTAGAAATCATATATCTATATTTACACATAAGGAGATATGTATTGTTGAGGTTAAAAATAATACCCCAACATTTTCATTTAAAAATACAATGAGATAGAAAAATAAAAAACGTGGAGAAAAATGAGAAATGAAGAAATATCTTACTTGGATGTGTGATCCCGAAGGCTTACGAGAGGCTTGAGTGATGTTCCATTAAAGTTTGGGGAACCTTGGAAAGATACTATAGAGATAAGGGAATATTAGGGATGTGCTACACTAGTTTTGAGTGAAGAGAAGTTGGATCTTGGGTGGGTTTACTTAGGAAAAGAGTGGGAATTCATTGTTATTTAGGTCTTGGACACCACAAATTAGACAAATCAAAACCACCAACAAAACCATGGGTTTTCCCCATTATTTTTTCCAATTTAAAGTGTAAAATATTATTTTTTATGTAAAAGGACTGAGCAACTTAAAATATTAGGCTTTCATAGGTGGAGGTGAGCCAAACTCTCAAAAAAATCATTTTAAAAGTTAAAATGTTTTTAAAGATTTAGAGTGTACTCTATGGAACCATAAAATTAATCAAAAAAATATAAATTCACATTATTTTAATATTAAAACATATATTTCAAAAACAATTAATTATATAGTATTTTATTACTTCACTAATTGGTCATTATGATGTCATAAAACACATTATATATTTAAACTGTTTTTTAACCAAAAATATTCGACTATCTCCGAAAATTATGAAATGTTCACCGTTAAATAATTTTCAGAACCTGATTCCAAAAATAATATTAATTTTAACTAAACAATTTTTAAATATATACATTTTTTCTTTTAAAAAAACAACTGAATTTATTGAAAATGCATGGATTTTGACAGAAAAATGGTTTTCAATCGTTAAAATATTACAATTTCTTTCATGATAATTAAAGGATCATTTATATATAATAAAAATTAATTTACTAATAATAATATTTTAATTTAATTTCATTTAAATGAAAAATATATATTAATTCATCAAAATTTATTTCTTAATTGAGTATTTACTAAAAAAAATATTTGTCCAATAAAAACCATTTGCAATGTAAAAATAATGAACTGAATGTATATTATTTATAAAAAAGTAAAGTATATAATCATAGTGATAGGTTCTTGTTACATAACCCCATATAATAACCACACAAGACCTAAGGGTAAAGTGCATGATGGTGATAGACTCTAGGGGTGTCTCAGGAAACATCGCTTGGGTGCTAATATCTATCAACTTACACTTCTCTCATAGGTAGTTTCATCCAAGCATAACGTGTGGATGATCAGCTTGGGCTTTGTCTATAGTAGAGCCCAGTGATGCTACCACCTTTCTGTGCTCTGTCAAATGGGCATCAAAACGAGCAATTTTATTTGATGAAGCCATAACATCATTCTTTATGATTAAATTGGATTTTTAAGCCTTATATTTATACAAATCTGGTGATCATTATCCAACGGTTATATGAGTGAAGTTAACAATAAAAAATGGTATTTTAAAATCCAGAAAACATAAAATCAAGGTAGTAAATTTGTAAGACATTTAAATTTATCGAGTTGAATTTTCATTCATATAATTTCAGGCCTTTACAATCATCCCCGCTTATGAAATTTTTCTCTTGAAATTTCATTTTTCCACACTAAAATAAATGTGGGTAACTCCACCTCATCATGTCCTCATGTTCCCACGTTAATTATTCATACATGTGGTTTCTCCACAACACATTCACGAGGAGAATTGTCAAATTTTAGAATACTTTCCTCCCTACAATCTAAGATCTTCATCGGCTTCCTTTCATAGGAGTTGTCATTGTCCAATGGTACCACCATTGAATTGAGTACATGTGATGGGATATATATGTAATTCTTCAATAGTGATACATATAATACATCATTTAATTGAAATAGGTTCGGTGGGAGTGAATGATAATAGTTCACTGCTCCAATGTGTTTAAAGATCTAAAAAAGGGTTGATGTACCTTGGACTAATATTTCCCTTATTTCCAAATATCATAACTCTCTTCCATGATGATATGTGGAGGAATTCCATATCTCCAACATCAAACTCTAGGTATTTTTGACTTTTATCTGCAAAGATCATTATTCAACTCTGAGCATCATTAATGTTTTACTGGATGGTCTTAACCTTCTCCACAATTTCATCAACCATTTCTTTACCTTTTAGTTTTCACTCCCTAATATCATCTCAATATGCCATTGTTCTGTACCACTTCCCATAAAGGGCTTCATAAGGATCCATTTGGATTCTTGAGTGGAAAAATATACTATAAGATAACTCAATGAGTGGAAGATATTGATCCAATACTCCGTTGAAGTCCATTGAGAATGCTCTCAACACGTCCTCTAGTGTTTGGATAGTTTTCTCAGATTGGCCATCAGTTTGAGGATGACATGCTTTAATGATGTTCAACTCCACATTCAAATCATGTTGAAGAGTCCTCAAGAATTTAGAGGTGAATCATTGATATTGATCAGATATAATAGATTTTGGTACTCCATTAAGCCTTACTACTTCTATAATATATATTCTTTCTAGTTGATCTAATCATTAATTCTTTAGAATTGTAATGAAGTGTGAAGTCGTTGTAAAATGATCCACAAAAACTGAGATAGCATTGCTTCCTTTGTATGTCTTCTAATGTCTGGTGAGAATCCCATTGTAATGTTTTCTCAATTCCATGCTAGTATAGGTAAGGGTTGCATCATCCCTTTAGTCTTATCCCTCTGAACCTTCACTTGCTGACATACCAAGAACATTGATGTATGCTCAACGATCTCTTTCTTCATGTTATCATACCAATAATGCTCTCAGAGATATCGATACATCATTTTGATTCATATGTAAATGGATAAATTTGAACTATGTCCCTCATCCAATTGTTCATTCTTAAACATCGGATTTGATGGAAGACATAATCTTTCCCAAATCTTATAATTCCTTCTTCATTAACATTGAACTCTATGGATTTCCCTTTTCTGAAAGATTCCACTTTCTTTTGAATTCCCACATCACCCTTTTGAGCATGTTTTAACCATTCCAAAAGAAATTGTTGAGAAATAATTTGTGAAAGGATTGATGATATTCCATTATTTAGGATTCCCATGTCAATCTTCATCAAAACAAAGAAGAATGGATCTTTTTCAATTATCATCAATTATAAAATCGCTAGGTCGTTTATATTTAGAGCATCGACCACCTTGTTTTCATTCCTAGGGTGGTAATGGATTGAGAAATCGTAGTCATTGATCAACTCTATCCATTATCTTTGGCGCATATTCAAATCTTTATATGTGAATATATAATATAGGATTTTTTGATCTGTATATGTTTCACACATCTCCTCAAAGAGGGAAAACCACCATGTTTTTAAAGCAATGATTACTATAGCCAACTCTAGATCATGTGTTGGATATTTTTTATCATAAACAATCAATTTACATTAATCATAGGCAATAAAGTTACTATTTCTCATTGATACAATAATCATTTCCTTCATTGAATCATTACTAAATACCACAAAAATTTCTCCACCAGTGGGTAGTGTGAGCATGGGCACCATGATAAGTCTCCTTTTCAACTACTTGAAGCTATCATCACATTCATCACACAAATAAATCTTTACTCCCTTCTGAGTTACCTTGTTAATATGGTTGGAAAATCATGATAAATTTCTCACAAATCAGTGATAATATCCAGAAAACCCTAGGAAGCTACAAATATCAGTTACTGATGATGGGTTTTTCCATCCCTCATTTCCATCATTCATGGAGCGATCCATTGATATCCCATTGCTTGTGATGATATGACTCAACAATGATAATTTTTTCACCAAAAACACACATTTAATGTACTTTTCAAAGATCTTCTCCTTCTGAAAGGTCTCTAATAATGTAGTTAGATACATCTCATGCACCTCCTTGGTTTTGATGTACAATAAAATATCGTCTATAAAGACAACTGAAAATTGGTCGAGGTAATATCTAAAGACACTATTAATAAAGTCCATGATAATTTTTGGAGTATTAGTGAGTTTTAAATTAATTACTATTAATTAAAAGTGCTCGTACCACGTACGAATAGAATTATTGGGGATATCCTCCTTCTTCACCCTTACAAGGTAATATCGCTATTATAGATCCACATTGGATTAGTAATGTTCTCCATGTATTTTATCGAAAAATTAATCAATTCAGGGTAGAGGATACTTGTTTCATATCTTGATTTTGATGAGCTCATGATAATCAATCCAAAGCCCCATTGACCCATCCTTCTTCTTGATGAAGAGGACTAGTTCACCCCATGGTGATCAACTTGGGTGTATAAACCCTCTATCCGGATTCTAATGTTGTTGTTTCTTAATCACTTCAAGAACTAAGAAAAATTCTATACAGAGTCTTAGATATTTACAATACCCCAGGTATAAGGTCAATTTAGAATTCAAAATCTCTTCTCGGAGGAAGTCCAAAAAAATCCTCAGGGAACACTTAAATGAATTCAATCACAATAGACATGTCTTTAAGGATATTTTTGTCATTAGACTCAATAATACGTTCAATATACTCATGCTAATAGGTTATTAATATCTAATTTTTAAGATGATGGTACTAATGAATATTAATCACCCTCATTGAAATTTTATATAATTAGCGGTCGATTCGCTATATAGAGAGTGATTTTCCTCTCAGGACAATTTATGTTGGATCTAAATAAGAATGTCAATCCATGTAATGAATTTCCTAAAATTATACCAAAGGGTGTATGATGATATTATCCAGGACGTTAAAACAACATATTGTAATAGGAAAAGAGTTATATTCATGGGTTTCAATGATTTCCTCATTTTACGTTCTAACAAACAACTTTACTTTCATGATTTTTGGTGGGGTGGGTATTGTTATACTAAATTTATTTGATATAAAATAATGTGTAGAACCATAATAAAATATTTTTTTCTTTATTTTTGAATGAATAAACAAGTTACCTATCACCACTTTTTTCATGGATCACTTCGGTGATATTGATTGAAAAATAACTCCCTTACTGCCTTGGAGAATGTTAGTTTCCTCTGAAAAAACTTAGATAATGGCGTTGGTTCGAAAAGTGCCCTAGATCTTTGCAGTTGAAGTAATAAATAATTCATCATGGGTCGAATGGAGTGATCCTCTCTTCTGTCACATCCACATGTTTTTCAAGTCAGTAGTTAATAGTCATATTCCCTTCTCTTCCACAATTAAATCATTTTTTCTTCATCATCACACAATTTTTGAGGTGCTTCGTTCCGCACATTTGAAAAGTATTGTGATGGATTTTCTTATCACATTTTGATTTATCCATCAGACCACCAAAACTAGAGTCCACCATATTATTCTTATTCCCATGATTACCATGAGATTCTCCGATATCTATTTCAACATTATGGGCACATCAGAAAACTTCCTTATATCTCTCGAAGTCACAGATCACTAGGGATTTTTGTAGGCTAGGTATTATCCCACCAATGAAAGGGAAAACCATGAATTCGAGGGTAACGAAAAATCCAGAGTCATATAATACAAGCCATTTGATTTTTTCATTATATGTATTGATGGATTGGTCATATTTTTTATGGAAATGAAGTACATTTCTATCTTATATCATATTGTGCAAGGAAAATATGTATTAAAAAACATTTTTCAATAATACTTCCATTCCAACACCTCTATCCCCTCCCCACGCATCATATTTTTTTTATCAATTATCACCATTGATTAGCTTTACTCTCCATATAGAAAGCATCCAAATGTTCCTTTTCATGTACAAAAAATTGAAGGATTGTGAAGATCTTCTCAATGGAGTTGATGCATTTTTCGGTGACTGAGGTATTAGATGATCCAATAAAATAATAGGACATTGAATCATAAAGAACTAAATTGAAACTTATTCAATCTTAGGGGGGTTTAACATTACTCTTGACACATTTTTCTATTCAAAACATGAGTAACTTAGATAGTATGGTGACAAAGTTTACGATTCCGACTCTCATCATATTGGGAATCTCATTAGAACATTAATCACATTGATATTCACATATTTTTTCTTCATGAGTCCTCCAATGACCATCCATTAGATTAAATAAAGTTAATGTTAGTGGTAACGCATAAATGGTAATCCCAATACAAAAATTGATGAATTATAAATTACTTTTATTTCATTAACTTGGGAATTTATAAGCTTTCATCTATGTTATCCATGATCTACATCCCAACATTTTTTCTTAGGGGATTTTTTAATTCTCTTAATAATGCTTCATACATAGCTTATTAATTTACCAAAGCATATCCCCTAGTAGTGTCAAAACCAAGAGTATAGAAAGGTCCATTATCATGCACTATTTCCCATTTGATTATTGCTCAAATCAGTGTTTTCAGGTTTTATCCCATGAAACATCATTAACTGAGCCACCTCTTCCTGCTCGTATCTAGACAGGGATTTATTTTCATGTTAAACCAATTATATAATAATCACTAACACATAATGATGTTTTTATTATACTTAGTCTTAGACCTAAGGATTTCACTAGGGTATTCTATTCCAAATCCCAAAACAACTAATCATATCCTCTGATACCAACTACAACAAACCTTATAATCATTTTAAAATTAAAAATAAGTTATTAGATAAAATATTAGCTTGTTACATCATAGTAAATCGATAGTTCTAGTGTATTTGAGGCTTAGGAAAATTACATTACAATAAAAAACATGAAATGTACATCATTGTTGAAAAATTATTTTACATGACCACACACATTCCATTGTAAATATCATTGAATGGGATAAACTGAGGACATGCCTAAGAAAATGGGGATCTATAAATCCCAGTAATGGAGTAAACATGGAATAACATGAATATTACAATAAATTTTAGGTAATAGGCATTTTAACGGAGCATAAGAGAAACCTGAACATAAATAAATGAGATAGCATGAATAACTTAACATGGAAATTTAGCATCAATATTTAACATATTGTTAGCATGAACCAAGTCCTATTGAACATAGAGTCATAGTAAACTCTAATTGAATAAGAATTATGATGATTATACCCTCATTTCACTTGACTTATCATGATACTAATCTTTAACCAATGCATTAGAGTGCTATCAGGGAACACCATTTTTAATATTTTCATTTCACGCATAAGTGTGCCACATAGATAATTCAACATGGATTCATTAAACATAGTCATTTATTCCATTATAAAGGAATTTTTTATTGCTACATGAAATTATATTATCAATAAGAAAATGTGCATGAATTTGAATACCCTGGATAGAGAAATGGGAATTGTATTCAGTACACAATGACTTTGGCTGGAAAATCGGGTTGCAATTTCAGCACCATAACGTCGTGGAATAATAATTTATAAAAATGGATGAAGATAGAGAATATGGTATCTAATCATATATACCTGAAATGGAATTTATGAGTGTTGTATAGATATAATTACCAACATATATAATGGAATTTAGGTGCATAATACAAAAGAATGAAATGATTTTAAATGATAAAAGAGAAGTTCCTTATTGAATTTCGGCATGGTAATAGTTGTACATGGAAGTAATTAATGAGAGTGAAAGGAGTATGAAGTCATTAAAACATAAGGAATGAAGTATATGGGGGTGTGAGAAATGAAAACCCTAAATTATTAATTTAAATGAAAATTTTATAACAATATAATGACACTTGGACAAATATGTTAATGGAAGAAGCCCCTTACTTCTAAGTGTGATCCCAAAAGCATTAGAGAGGTTTAAGAGAGGCTTAATGAGATATTGGGGCACCTTAGAGGGATATTAGAGAAGGGAGGATAGATTAGGGACGTTTTCCAAGGGCTTTGAGTGAAGAGATGTGTGAGCATGGATGGGTTTATATATGAAAAGAGAGAGAATTTTTTATTATATAGGTTTGGGAAACCACACATTAAACTAATCAAAACCAAATACCTACCCATGGTTTTTCCCCATAGTTTCTTCCAAAAGGACGTGTGAAAAAATATTTTATAAGTTAAATCTCCAAACTTCTTAAAATATTAGTCTTTATTACTTGGAGGTGGTTCACGCTCTCAAAAAAATTATTTTATATGTTAAAATGTTTTATAATCCTTATAGGGTTCAATAAGGAACCATAAAAATAATCAAAAAAATCTGAAATTACATTATTATAATGGAAAAAGATGTATTTTCTGAAAACACATTTTATAGTATTTTATTACCTCACTATTGGGTCATTATGATGTCATAATACACATTATATATTTGAAATATTTTTAATTTTCACATCATTATTGGGTCATTATGTGCATTTTTACATATAAAATAACAACAGACAATAGTTAAAAATTTATTATTTTTGAAAAAAATGAGGATTAAACAATAATATAAATAACAATTTTATTCATAAAAATTATACAATCATTTATATTTAAAAAAAGTATTTATTAATAATAATAATTTATGAAAATGTTATTAAATTCAAAAAATCCATTAATGTATCCAAATACATTTTGTAATTGAATATTAAATTAATATATTATTTATTCTTTAAAAAACCATTTACAAAATATCAATAATTAAATGAATGTATATTCATTATAAAAAAAATAAAGCACGTAATCAAGTGCTATGGTCATATTACATAACCCCTTATAAAATCCACAAAATACTTAAGGGTATGGTAGACGATGGTGATAGACTCATGGGGTGTATCAGATAACATTAATCGTGTGGTAATCACTATAAACATCAACATATCCCATAGGTGGTTCGGTTCATGCATAACGTGTTGAAGCTCGACTTGGGCTAGGTCAATAGTGAAGCCCAATGATGCTACCTCCTTTCCGAGCATTGAAAAATGGGCTTCGTAAAGATCAATTGTACTGGATGAGGCTATCACTTCCTTTTTTTTTTGAGTAAATTGGATTTGATAAAGCAGTATATTTATACAAATCTTGTTATCACTATTCAATGGAAATATTAGAAAACGTTAATATTAAAAAATGTATCTTAAAATCCAAAAACATCAAACCATTGAAGTGCATACTTTTTATGTAACCATTTTACATAATAAGACATTTAAATAGATCAAAAATAATTTTCATTATTAAAAGTTAGTGTCATTACAGAACAGGTTTAGATTCCCAAAGTACTATACAAAAGTACCATAAAATATAAAAAACAACCCATGTCCCAACTCGAACACAACACACCATTTCCACAGATCAATAGCTACAACCATCTCATAGTGGTGGAATACCAATGCTTGAACCTGGAAGGGATAATCTACAAACACACGAAGGCAGATTTATGGTGGGAGATAGAAATTCCATTATGCCCTCACCAAGGATTCCAAAAAATATGAAAATATCAAATTAAATAATTAAATTTTTTAAATTTTCAAATATAAATGGTTTATATATAATGAGAATGTTTCAGCAAATCATGCTTTTAATTTAAAATCATGGAAATACATTTAAAAAGTATTCACATTTAAAAATAGAAAAATACTAAAAATGGTTCTTTACACAAATTGTTATTTTCATAAATTGATTGAAGAAAAAATATTATATAAAATAGGTTATATACATAATAAATCATGTAAAAATGTTAACGAAAAATGTCATATATTCTTTTTAAATTCAAAAAGCTATGAAAAATGGTCATATGCCTAAGAAAGTATGATCGTTTTAGGATATAAGGACCCAAACTCAAGGAGAAATATATTAAGTACCTAATTCTCTATAAACTAAGGACAATGAGGACCTATCACTATTGTTTATGGGATGTGATGTTCTCATATTGTCTTTTAGAACATTTTCAATTATATTGTTTCATTCAAATAACTCAATTTTAACGACCCGAACCTACTTGGACTCGAGCCACAACTTCCCCAAGCCCACCTCAATAGGCCAAGGGCTGGTGACTAGAACTGAAGGCTAAAAAACTCGATGAGGTATTTGCCTACGTACCTGTACACACACACACAACCCACTCAATTCCGAAGTGCATAGTAAAATGAAAAGTAATGTACTAACTGTTATAAACAACCACAAATGTGCATAGACCTCTAAACATTACAAATAAAGTGATAAAGGTAAACTAAAAAGAAAAAGGGAAAAACATGAACCCAACTATAAATGTGCCACAACCCAGCAACAGGTAAACAATGGTAAACAGCTGGGAGAGTCCCACACCTGGAACCCGACTACGACTACCGTACGCGGTCCAAGATCCTGAACTCCTAAGCTCCACTGAAGTCATGACCAACATGTTCGTTGTCTGCAAGGGAACACCATGTGTGGGCAAATCCCATGTACGGGTGAGTATAAAAATACTCAGTGGGATACCCCGAAGGATTGAGAGAGCAATAAAGGAGGCACTGAAGAGGTGTGCAGTAGATCGAACATGGAAAAGAAAAGGAGTAAACCCAAGAGTGAAGTAAAGAGTATAGCTCAACCCCAAAAGAGGAAGGAAGTATACTCATCCAAACACAAGGAGATAGAAATGGTGAGAAGATGAAACTTTTCGTCATGTCTTCGCTACCTATAGTAGGAGAGTAGACTCATCCAACCACGATAATTTAGATACAGAAAGCACATGGCATACCTCGTATGTCTTCTCCTCTCCTGGAAGGAGAGTAAACAAACCCAAAGAGTGGGTAATGAAATAAGTATACTTATATATATATGCTCTGTCAAGAAACCTGAAAAATATCGTAAGAGGATCTCCATCCCGTAGCTTAGCCCATGAAAGAGAGTATCCAACAGTCTCAGAAATAAACACCATCGATGTCCAGTATCCATACGTCTACCCCAAACTATAAGTCAAGGGGTTCAAATCACCACACATTGACACTATCCACTTTGGTAGGCATTGACTCGCCTGCACAGTTTTAGTTCACATCACTAGGAAGCGTCTCGGTGGGGAAAGTGCACCTCACACTTGAGAGATCTGGGTGAAGTCAAACCACACCTCGTCATTGTCACATAGTCGAGTGGTCTTCTCAATGTCGATGGGTTCGCACTGCCCAGCCCTACGAAAGGGTAATCTGCTGGTGGGAGACATGGAACCATCATCAGGCACCACTTCCCATCCCCGATCGAGGTAAACCTAGATCTACTCTGGCCATCCCTGCTGGATGGTACCCCACTGGCCATCCCTGCTCGATGGGACCGCACTGGCCATCCCTGATGGGTGGTACAAAACTGGCCATCACTGCTGGATGGTACCTCACATGCCATCCCTGATAAATGGTACACCAATGGTAACCGGAACACGTCATGATAGATCATGGAAGGAAGATATAATCTTGATACACAACTAGGGAATCTGTGCCTAGGGATCACGGGGGGCTCCGTACCCTACTTGAAACAACCTCTTGGCTAGAGGATCGATGACCACATAATGTGTTGGTCACACCGATACCCAAAAAACCCTACCAGGGAACACGAAGGGACATGAGGATGTCCCCAGGCCTATCGGGGTGATACATGCTCCAATCCACTAAGTCTACTGTCAAAGTGGACCGAGATAACTCACTCCAGAAAGTGGGAGAACACCCACACTATATGAACGCACGTAGCCGTAAACGATGTCACAGTCTGGTGAAAGGGACACAACACTGAAACCCCCCTCAGCTGAAGGAACAGGTAAACCAAAACAACTCAGCCAATCAAAAAATTGAGAACAATAGGTCCCCCTATGTCATGAGAGGTCAAAGGTACATAGAGTATAACACAGAACACACATGGTTCCCACATGATGTGTGGCCCAAACTCATCTCCAATCAAAGTGCACAAACGTTCTCAGCAACAAACTATAACACGTACCTCCAAGCATTCTCTTATTCTACCATATTATACCACATATCTATCCCTAAGGCTATCGTACACATGACACCCAACATCAACGAGAAGGGAGAAAATGTAATTTTTCCAACCCGCTTCCTCCACGGCCAAAGCACAACCAACCAAATCTATTCAAACATAAAAATCACTCACATGGGGGTGAACGCAATAACACGCTAAGGGTTCTCTACAAACACAACAGGAAGAACAACCACCGATACACCTTTTATGATTCCACATTTAATGAGATATCGAAAGATACTATATACATCCAAACAAGTTATACTATTGTAATCCTCATAGAAAAATACGTGAGATAGACTGTTTACTCACCTCAAACAGACATTCGACAGAAAAGTCGTCCAACACCACTTTACACCCGAACGACATCCCGTGGTCCCGAGCCTCGGTCCCAAAAATAGTTAGGTGCATCGAACCGTTGAGATAAACTCGGAAACAAAAGTTAGATTGACTGCTAACTTGTGTGGAACGGATGTCCAGAGAAAAAGATGCATTTCACCGTACCATACACGAGCATTGCTTCGTGGGACCCGCATCTCAGTCGGGAAGTGCAATGAAAGGATCACACCATTGCAATCCTCTCACAAAAGTTCACAAGATTGACTATCCACTTGTACGAAACGGACACCCGGTGACAATGATTGAAATCAATGCCAACTCCCAAAATGGCCCTCGTGGGTCCTTCACTATCATGTAGAATTAAAGCTGGGGGATTGCGCCATTGCAATTCCCTCGGAAAAACACCCAAAATCGACTGATCGCACGCCCTGAATAGACTTCTGATGAAAAATTTGTAAAGCCCTACACACAGCTTAAAAGATAGACTGTGGGGCACACGCCTCATCTCTGACTTCAATGCCTGAAATCAACCTGGAAAGCTTCTCCTCGGCACTAGGGTCCCAATGCCTCTAACGGCACTGAAATTAGACAAACGGATGTGTCTCCGCCATCCAAAACAAGAACTCCCAGAAAAATGCTAAACTAATTATTCGGTGTGACGCGCTACCAAGCCCCTCGTTTTGGGAATTAAAAACCCCCAAGACAATCTTAAAAACCCAGTCTCGATTAAAGGATTTCGAGGCTGCAGACGGTGCCCAAATCGGACGCCCTGTGTGTTGGAGTTAGTGGTCTAGAACCAAATACTTTGTACATTATTCATTAAATAAAAGCCTTATCACATCTGGATTATCCTTCTGCATGACAATGCATGTGATAATGTCCTAAGGACTACTGTTGCATTAATGGGTCATAGTGGATCCCTGCTATGATGAGAACCCGGAAGTTCCATAACACTGTTCTTGAATATTTTTCTATAGCCCGATGATATTATTTGAGGGACACAAATAATACAGGTCATTAGGGGTGAGGACTCATAAAACATTGCGGCACCTTCTCATGGTGTGCGCCCTTGGTAATATACAGGAGGATATAATGAGAACGAGACTCTCCAGTAAGAAATCCACATTTTATAGTGTCATTGGATGTTCCTATCTGCGGATGTGTGTATTGGTCCTTAGACATTAAGATTATTATTAATGGGTATTACGACTCGCGCACTTAGATGTATAGACGAAAACTATGACGACACACTGTTCGCAGTGAGGTTGGATACATAGGGTGCGTCACGAGTAATACTGCATTAATAGATAATGCGAGAATGGATTTGTCCCTTATGTTCCATAACAGACATAGATATCTTAGGCCCTTTGATGGAATTGATATAGCCTAAATAATTCCATGGCCATGGTAAGGTATGGGCGAGTTCAATTCTGGGAAGTCAAAGAAAGAATAATCGAGCACATGGGTTGATGTCACTAGCATGCAACCCGCTTGATTGGAGATATTGAGACAAAGGGATTATATTACACGGTAAGCATTCATAATAGGTGACATGTCATTGCGCTGTTAGCTTCTTTCTCTATGGGTGCCTTGGCGTGTTTCTAGACACTAACCTTGGACTTTATGCTGGCTCCGCCTAATGCCACTGAGAAAGAGGCCTAGAGGGTCACACACTAAGTGTGTCCATGTATCTCAGTTAAATATTAATTTAATAAGTTAAATAAATATTATTCCCGACTGTGGTTTAATAAATATTTAAGGATACCTGATCGCATTTATTTCGACACTAGTTATTCGAGATAATATATTGTGGGTGAAGTAATATATATATTTATTAACAAGTAACGCAGTTACATTTATTTTATAAATAAATAGCCATTACTGAGGGTATAATAAATATGGTGGAGGAAATAAATAAAAGGAAAAATAAAAAGTACACGCTATGTATATTTATATACATGCCATGTAGTTTGTTTTTCGGGATTCATGAGAAAATATTCTTTATTTAATTAAATGATATTAAATGTAATACATTAGGCGCATGTCAAGTAATAATGATTGTCAACTGTCACTATTAAGACATGGGATATTACTAAGAATTAAATGAAATGATTAGATGCTTTTGGGAAATTAATTAATTTTATTATTCTACATATTATAATCCCAATTACATTATTCTCATGAAGAGAGAGCCATTGTTGTGCACAATGGATTGTAAAATACTCTCAGGCCAAGAGAGAATTCCTTTTCCACCGAAAACGCTTTTAAGTTACAAGAGTGAGATCCTCCACCGGATCAAGCCGGTTAAAGGTGGACTTCTTAAGCTAAGGTTCTTCCGCACTAGCACCCAGAGATCACTTTGGAGACGTCCAGAGATACGTAGAGCACGTGTGGATCACCGATAGAGGAATCTTGTACTTGGATTCTACAATGCAACGACGGATCACAGGATCGTTACTGGAGACTCCAACGAAGAAAGAATTCCATCGAGGTAATTCTTATGAATTAATTAAAATAATTATAAGCAACATACGATGATCATATATCAAGGGTTCTGGGACCCTTCTTTTCATTTATCGTTCTTCATTCTATTCCGAATATTCGGCATTTTAAATCATGATGGATCTCGGATTGAACGTTGTTTAACGTTAAAATTAAAGTTGGGAAAACCCACCAACACACTTCCACTGCGCCCGAAACCTTCAAGTGGTATCAGAGCAGTCATATCATTGGTCATAATTATTTAGTTTTTTGTTGGTGATTTATGTATTTAATAATTTAGTTATTTCAATTCATGTTTAATCGTTCTGGAAATCGGAATATCGAGATCTGTTCCTCCTCCCTCGTTTCTCGTTCACCTCATAGAATCAAAATTTTCTTTTAATTTTGATTAAAATAAAATAGAGGAACTCATCCAGAGGAGCCAAACGTTTCTAGTAGTACAACACTAGAATACATGGCATGTATTCGGAAGTAAACTTCGTGTAGTCTAGGTTCAATGCATTGACTGATCCCCCAAATCAGGCCGTGTATTGGATTCTTTCTAAGAATTTATGACACATTGTGTTGACCAGAAACAGGTTGCACACGGTTTCCAGAATACACGCCGTGTGGTCCATTGAACATGGCGTGTAGTCCCTTCGGTTTAGGGTTGGTCCGTGTACTCCGTACATGGCCTGCCCGGATGGAAACCGTGTAACGTGGAAACTACACGGCGTGTGTCCCACTGTACACGCCGTGTACTCCGAAAATTTTCGAAGTACATTAACACGCCCTGTCCCCGGGCGTGTACTTTGGATGGACGATGAAGAAAAGTACACGCCGTGTAGTAGGAACTACACGCCATGTACTCATCCAAATTACACAGATTTATTAAAATTTATTAATATATTATACAAACCCTTGAGACGTGTACCATGGTGCAGGCATAAAGCTGAGGCACACCACGTGATAGGTGTTATATATATATGTGTTTAATTTAATATCTGCGTAATGAACGGGAATGCACTGGGTTGCCTCCAAGGTACAAGTTATGTACAAGGATAATTTTAAATTATTTTTTTGTTTCAAATTATGATGGATGAGAATCTCAAAGAAGTTAAAAAAAGGGTTTAAGATAAAAGGATTGATTAATTAAAGATAATTAATTAATTTGAGCATGATTTATCTAAAAAAGAACAATTAAAGAATTGAATTATAGTTTTATTTATTCGTAAATATCGTTGCATGTGTGGATGGTCATGAGAAAGACCGAGACCTTTGTATGTGAATGTTTTCTTTTTAATTTGTTTATTTAAATTAAATTTGTTGGCATGCGAGCCATCTCCTCATTAATATGTAGGGCCTGTGCACCCTAGGATTCTGTTATGTAAAACCCCTTTTTACCCCTCACCTACGTATGAGATAAATACATAGGTAATGGATGGAGTTCCCAAGCTAGTGGAGGCGGCTCAAGTCAGGATCCAAGGTGAAACCAATCCAAGGAGATACAATGGTGGACAAGTGGAAAGCTGTAAACATGAACTCGAAAGGTTCAAGGTGTTTATCCCCTAGGTCTTGGGTTAGTTTATCAACTGCTAGATAAACTAACCAATAGAAAGGCTCATGATCATACAATTTATTTTATTTCTGTCAGTTTCATGGTTTATTTATTGTGGGTGTGTTGTCACAATCACACATTTAATGAATTAAACGAGCATGCAAGATGGAACTAAAATAAAACCGGCTTATACATAAGTATTATCTTAGACAGGGTTAATCACTTAAGTATATACCACTTAATATTAACAAGCATGTAATCAAAGATAATAAAATAAAAATTTACGTATAAGGATAAAATCTCTCAAAATAAATATTAAGTCGGTATAGCCTTCCATAATCTTGGTTAGAATCGAACCATAGTTCAAAGTGCTTGACGAACCCTAGTTGGGGTGCTTTAAATTATCGGGGAATTATAATTCAAGGTTTTGGGTTGACTTGACTTAGTTCGCATCAAGGCTTGACTGCCACAGCAAGACTTGGTGTGACCAAGAGGCAAAGGTTGAGGAAATCCAAAAAGGATTTTTGGATTGGGGAGTCCACTCAGCGGATCAAGGAGCTTCGAGTTAATGCAGTTGGCATTTGGAAAGCCTACCTAAAACCCTTAAAGTTGCTTGACCAACCCTAGTTGGGGTAATGAGAAGGGAAATATTGATCCTTGCCACTAAAATATTTAGGCAACATAATATTACGAAATCAATAGTGGGGGCTATTGGATTTCAATAAAATAGTGGGAGACAAATAAGTATTATTTTTTTATTTGTCTCATTTTTGTAATAAACTCCTAAAACTTTGCTCGTCTTAATTTGTATAAATTGAAAGAAAAATGACTTTAAACATATCATTGCGCACCATACTCAAAAAACAGAACCTTCTCACCAACACCAATTTCCAAGAGTGGCAGAGGTGTTTAGGCGTCGTCCTTCGCCACGAAAGGAAATTGTATGTGCTGGAAGAGCCTATTTCATTTGCACCTGGGAAAAAGGCTAGTGATGAGGAATTGTGTCTCTATATAAAACACATGAATGATGCCGCAGATGTCCAGTGTTTCATGTTATCAGCCATGTCTAATGAGCTCTTGAAGCAACATGAAAACCGGGACGCGTATAGCATGATGTCTCACTTTAAGGATCTCTACCAAGAGAAGGCGAGACAAGAGAGGTATGAGATATCCAATGCTTTGTTTACAACTAAGCATGGAGAGTTTGTGCCAGTCGGGCCTCATGTAGTCAAGCTTATTGGATACATTGAACGCCTGGACATTTTAGGGATTAAATTCCCAAATGAGTTGTGTACTGATCTCATCCTATCATCACTGCCCAAGACCTTCTCTAGCTTCATTGTCAACTATAACATGATCAGAAATGAGAAGAGTCTATCAGAGCTTGTGAACTTGATTTTCCAGATAGATAAGGACATGGGGCATGACAAACCTGCGGTCCTTATGGTGAATAAGAAAAGGAAGGACAAGGAAAAGGGGCAAAGACTTATAAACGGTCTGAAGCCCCCGAGCACCATCCCTCCAAGAAGGGGGAGATCCAGAGGAAGGGAAATTAATGGGAGGTGGTGTGTTTTTCATGTGGCAAGCAAGGCCACTAAAAGAGTAACTGCACCCAGAAGAGTGGGGACGCTAAATGTACATTCGTTATCGAGTGTAATCTTTCTATTTCTATACATTGGGTATTAGATACAGCTTGTGGGGCTCAAATATGTATTCAAATGCATGAACCAAGTAGATTTAGAAAGATCTCTAGAGGAGAGCTGGATCTTCGAGCTACCAATGGTGCATGGCTGGCTGCATTGGCTATTGGCGACTACCACCTCTCATTGCCGACTAGAATGATTTTGGTTTTACATAACTGATATTATGTGCCTAGTTTTACCAAGAACATAATTTCTGTATCTTGTTTGGATATTGATGGATTTGTTTTCATGTTTGGAAATAAGGGTTGTCTCTTTTATAAGAATAACGTATTTTATGGTATGGCACATTTAAATAATGGTTTGTATGTATTGAATTACAAAAACCAAGTGTTGGCAATCGATAACGAAACAAACTCACATGACATATACATCACCCAGTTGTGGCATCATCGTCTAGGTCATGTAAACGAGAAGCGCTTGGCAATGCTCTGTCAAGATGGCTATTTAGACTCTACTGAGATAAAACCACTTGATAGATGTCACACTTGTTTACAAGGTAAAATGAACAAGCCACCTTTTGGTAGAAAAGGTGAAAGGTCCACAGAGCTTCTAGTATTGGTACACACGGATGTGTGTGGACCATTTCCTATAGAAGCTAGAGGTGGATATTAGTACTTAATTAATTTTACTGATGATTTGATTAGATATGGATATGTCTAATTAATGAGGTATAAGTTATAGTCCTTATAGAAATTTAAGGAATTCAAGAATGAAGTGGAGAATTAGCTTGGTAAGAAGATAAAGAAGCTTCAATCAGATCGAGGTGGAGAATATATGAACTAAGAGTTCATTGATCTTTTACGGGAGTCTGGGATTCTATATCAGATCACTCCTCCTTATACACCATAGTGGAATGGTGTTAGTGAAAGGAGGAACCTCACCTTGTTGGACATGGTGAGGTCGATGATGAGTCATGCGGATCTTCTATTATCCTTTTGGGGATATGCATTACAGATTTCATCATACACATTAAACTAAGTACCAAGTAAGGCGGAAAATGGAATTCCACCCGAGTTATGGAATGGAAGGAAACCCACTTTGTCGCACACACATGTATGGGGATGCGAGGCGTATGTTAAAGCCTTCTCAGGGAAAAAACTAGAACCCAGGGGCATGAAGTGTATCATTATAGGATATCCCAAGGAAATGAAAGGATATTACCTATATAAACCTCAAGACAAGAAAGTTATTATTTCCAGACAAGTCGTCTTTCTTGAGAGGGATCACATCCTCAAGATGGTAGTGGGAGAAAGATTGACTTCGATGAAGTGGATGCTCAAGATACGTAGGAGTTGGTACAGGAACAAGTTCCACAGGTCCCCGTGGAAGAGGTTCCAGAAACACAAGTACTGAATAGGAGCACAAGAGAAGTAAGGGAACCCGAGAGATTTGGTTTCCTAGTCACTGAGGATGGTGAATCATTATTGTTGGACAATGATGAACCTCTCTCCTACAAGTAAGCAGTATAATGCTCAGAAACTGCACGATGGCTAGAAGAAATGAATTCTGAGATGGATTACATGTATCAGAACCATGTCTGGGTTCTGGTCGATGAGCTAGTTGATGTAAAGCCTGTTTGATGAAAATGGGTATTCAAAATAAAGTTGTAAATGGAAGGTCAAATTAGCACCTATAAAGCAAGGCTAGTGGCTAAAGGATTCAGAAAATGTCAAGGAATTGACTATGATGAAACCTTCTTGCCAGTTTCCATGTTTAAATCCATAAGAATCATTCTTTCCATAGTAGCTTACCATGACTACGAGATTTGGAAGATGGATGACAAAACAACATTCCTTAATGGGAACATTCAGGAAGATGTCAATATGACACAAACAGAAGGGTTTGTGACACCAGGTGAAGCCAAACGGGTTTGAAAGTTGCAAAAATCCATTTATAGATTGAGGAAAGCATCCAGTTCATGGAACATTTGATTTGATGAAGCCATAATAGAATTTTGTTTCATTAAGAATGAATGTGATCCATGTGTTTATAAGTTGTTTAATGGGAATGCGGTGATTATCCTAGTGGTATATGTTGATGACATATTTCTTATTGGAAATGGCATACCATCCTTACAGTCAGTTAAGGACTAGTTGAAAAAGTGTTTCTCCATGAAGGACATAGGATAAGTAGCCTACATTCTAGGGATCAAGATCATTCGTGATAGATCCAAGAGTCTTCTTGGACTAAGTCAGGGTACATACATTGACCTGATACTAAAGAGATTTAGTATGGAAAAATCCAGGAGGGGATTGGTTCCAGTGTCACATGGCTTACATCTTTCTAAAAAAATGTGTCCCCATACACAACAAGAGAATGATAGGATGAGTAAGATCCCATACGCTTCGGCTATAGGATCCATCATGTATGCCATGATATGTTCCAGGCTTGATGTTGCCTATGCACTGAGCATGGTAGGAAGATATCAAGCAGATCCAGGAGAACAACATTGGACTGCAGTTAAGACTATCCGTAAGTATCTAAGAAGAACTAAGGATATGTTCCTGGTATATAGAGGAGACAAGGAGCTTGTCATCAGAGGGTATGCTGATGCTGGTTTTCAAACAGATCAGAATGATCTGAAGTCGCAATGTTGATATGTTTTTTGTCTCAATAGAGGATCTGTGAGCTGGAAGAGTTCAAAGCAGCCAGTTGTGTCCAATTCTACAGCGGAGTCTGAATATATAACAGCTTTTGATGCAGCCAAGGAAGTCGTCTGGATTCCGAACATTGTCCAGGAGCATGATTTGGTGCCCAGAAGTAAAGACCCTATTACATTGTATTGTGATAACACTACAATGGTGGCTCTTGCAAAAGAAACAAGGTCACATCAACGGACAAAGCAATACTCCGAAAGTATCACCTCTTGAGGGATTTCTATCAAAGGGGTGAAGTTTCAATGAGCATAGTTTCCACGGAAGAGAATGTGGCGGACCCCATGACTAAAGGCCTATCTCAGCAAGAAGCATGAATATCATGTGAGATCTAGCGGGTTAAATGTTGTTAGCAGTTGGGTCTAGTCCAAGTGCGAGTCTGTTGGAGTTGGTGGTCTAGAACCAACTACTTTGTAATTTATTCATTAAATAAAAGACTTATGACATCTTTATTGTTCTTTTGCGTGACAACGCATGTGATAACGTCCTAAGGACAGCTCTTGCATTAATGGGTCATATTGGACCCTTGCTATGATGAGAACCCGGAAGTGCCATAACACTGTTATTGAATATATGTTCTATGGCTGGTTGATATTATGTGAGGGACAAAAATAATACAGGTCATTAGGGTTTAGGACTCATAAAACTTTGAGGCACCTTCTCATGGTGTTCTCCCTTGGTAATATCCAAGAGGATATTATGAAAATGAGACCCTCTAGTTGGAAATCCACATTTTATAGTGTCATTGGATGTTTCTATCTGCGGACGTGTTTAATGGTACTTCGACATTAAGATTATTATAAATGGGTATTACAACTCGCACACTTAGATGTATTGATGAAAACTGTGACGACACACTGTTCGCAGTGAGGTATGATACGTTGGGTGTGTCACGAGTAATACTGCATTAATAGATAATGCGAGAAAGGATTTGTCCCTTCTATTCCATAACGAAAGTAGATATCTCCGGCCCTATGATGGAATTGATATAGCCTAAATAAATCCATGTCCATGGTATGGTATGGGTGAGTTCAATTCTGGGAAGTCAAAGAACGAATAATCGAGCACATGGGTTGATGACACTAGCATGAAACCTACTTTATTGGAGATATCGAGACAAAGGAAGTGTTCATAGGAGGTGACACGTCATTGCGGTGTTAACTTCTTTCTCTATGGGTGCCTTGGCGTGTTGCTAGATGCTAACCATGGACTTTAGGTAGGCTCCGCCTAATGGCACTGAGAAAGTGGCCTAGAGGGTCACACACTAAGTGTGTCCATGTATCTTAGTTAAATATTAATTTAATAGGTTAAATAAATATTATTCCCGACCATGGTTTACTAATTATTTAAGGATTCATGATCGCATTTATTTCGACACTAGTTATTCGAGATAATATATTGTGGGTCAAGTAATATATATATTTATTAGAGATTAATGTAGTTACATTAATTTAAGAAATAAATATCCATTACTCAAGGTCTAATAAATATGGTGGAAGAAATAAATAAATGAAAAATAAAAAGTACACCCCGTGTATATTTATATACATGCCATGTAGTTTGTTTTTTGGTATTCGTGAGAAAATATTGTTTATTTAATTAAATTATATTAAATGTAATACGTTAGGTGCATGTCATGTAATAATGACGGTCAACTGTCATTATTAAGACATGGGGTATTACTAAGAATTAAATGAAATGATTAAATGGTTTCGGGAAATTAATTCATTTTATTATTCTAAGTATTATAATCCTAATTACATTATTCTCTTGAAGAGAGATCCATTTTTGTGCACAGTGGATTAGAAAATACTCTCGAGCCAAGCGAGAATTCCTTTTCCACCGAGAACTCTTTCAAGTTACGAGATCAAGATCCTCCACCAGATCATGGCGGTTCAAGGCGGACATCGCAAGAGAAGGTTCTTCCGTGCTAGCACCCGGAGATCCCTTTGGCGACGTCCAGAGATACGTGTAGCATGTGTTGATCACCACTAGAGGAATCTTGTGCTTGGATTCTACAACGCAAGGACATATCACAGGACCATGACCGGAGACTCCAACGAAGAAAGAATTCCATCGAGGTAATTCTTATGAATTAATTAAATTAATTATAACCAACATATGATGATCCTATCTCAAGGGTTCTGGGACTATTATTTTATTTTTCGTTCTTCATTCTATTCAGAAGATTCGGTGTTTTAAATCATGACGGATCTCAGATTGAATGTTGTCTAATGTTAAAATTAAATTTTGGCAAAGCCACCAACATGCTTCTGCTGCACCCGGAAACATCACTGTGGATGATTTATTATTTATAAATCATTTTTATAATAATAATAATAATAATAATAATATTATTATTTTTATAAATATATTATTTATGTTATTATAATTTTTTAAAACTAGACCGGCCAACAGGATGGTCTCCGTGCGTCACCCAATAGGACCCACGCTTCGTGGGTCCTCGTCTCACAGCCGACCGACCATTTGGCCGGTCCTCATTGACACACCGGCAGGACCCGTGCGACGCGGGTCCTGGCTTCCCCCGCACGCCCGAGGCCAGGCCTCAGGCTCCCTTTGACCGTGATGGTCGGAATACACCGCCTCTACCTGCCATAGAACCACTGTGGATCGCCGCTCTCCACTCCGCTTCTGCCGCTTCGATGCCGCCCCGACCTCCTGCTGGCCTGCCAAGCTCCGCAGCCGCCTCACACCACCTGCTCCCACTGCTCCCTCCGAGTTCTGCTGATACGCCACCACACCCTCCTCAACTACCTCTAATGGAAGGAGCCAACACTGCCACCTGCTACTCCGAGCCTCCATGGAGCCGCCGCCTGGGATGCCCGGACCGCTGCTGGATCCGGTTGAAGTCGGTTGAAAACACCCAGACAACTCTGGATATTCGTCAGACAACTATGGACACCTCTGGACCCGGAATTTCAGTCTGAAACATTCGTCAGAAATCTCATAACAATTACTATGTAAATTCGGTATTCTCTCAATAAAAAAATGGAAATTTGACACATATATATCAATTAAAAGAGGTATGTTCTAAATTTAAATACACAATAAAAATCCCTACTTCTTTGGGCGTATCTCGATGCTTCGCGAGTAATCCACCTTTGCCGGATCCGCAATTACCTTCTTGAAGAGGTGGGGAGGAGGAATTGATGAAGGGAGAGGGAATCTTTGTTGGGAGAATCTTCTAGTGGAAAACCCATTGGGATGGAGAGGGGGTTTGATTTAAGTAGGGAAATAAAAATTAATTTAATTAATTTTTAATCACCCAATAAAGGACCCACATCTGAAACTCTTGGTGGGATCGAGGTTAAGCCTCCCCTAGGGTAAACAACACCTCCTGAGCACAATGGTTGTCTCAGAATTTTATGATGATCCTCAGTTTGAATGTTATAATACTCAATGCCCGATGCCGCTAAATTACGAAAACTCCCCTGTGGCCATTTTCCACAGAAGGGTCGCGCCCGTGAAAATTGCACCGCTGCTAGGGTAAACGGCATGCTCCAGACTCAACGGTGCTCCCAGTTTTAACATATGAGCTACAATTTAGGAGTTACATGAGTTTAAACATTAAACTAATAAATTAATTATTTTATTTTTCCGTTTAATGTTCTGTTAACAGGAGACGGGTCCCAACATCCCCGCCGACATGTTCTATGTCGTTCCTGGGGTAAACACACCATTTATAACCCATATGTACTATCAGAATTAGGATCCGAATTACCATTTAGGAGTTATCCTATTTATTTGGTGTTCCCAGCGCGAACGCACTGAAAATTAAATTCCGGCCACACCGGGGCTCGGAATCGTACGCCGGCTGAAGGCGCTACTCTGGAATAACATCAAGAATATTACAAAGTATTTTATAGAAAAAAACGAGTTCTTATATCATTCATTCCTTCAATATTTTCATCCCCAAAAATCCAAAGGAGGGAACAACTCAGGGTACTAAGCCTGCACATGGCTCTTCCGTACCCAGAAGAACTGTTGTACAGTCCGACGTCACAGAACATAGACCAGAGGATTTGATCTGTTCACGTGAGGTTTTTCCTTGATGATGTCATGCATATAAACACACACACATCTCCTTAGGTGTGTCACGTGGGAGGCATCATGCACCCACTCCAGACTTAGGGGTTAGGGAAAGGTGGTAGGGAACCTCGCCATCCCTTCGCACGTTCTCAAACGGCCCGAAGGCTGTCAGAGGTAGCTCACCTCCCCAGCCGAACTCCTACGTTGCACGCTGCGACTTGAATCATCGTTTAGACAAGGGGAAAACCTTGATGATTCCCTCATTCAGAATATCCATATGATGAATCACCCAAGGATATCTGATCATGAAAGGTTTCACAGTCGATGTCCCACGACCAGACTCTCTTGCACGCTCGAAAGGTGAAGGATTTGCCACCATCCACTAATGAGAAAGGTTCCATGCATTCAATTCCACTAACATATGGATTCAATGATGCCCCATGTCACCCTAGTAACACCTCAAACAAGGAGTAGAGTGAAAATCACTTCACATACAGAGTCTATAAATTATACTGCAAGAAGTAGAAGATATATAGAGAGTACCTATTATAACCTCATGCTCTGCAGGATCGTAGACATCCAAAGATCGCAGCTATTTATGGTTCCAACTGTCTGCTCCCGGAGCCTGATGTGGACCACCTGGTGGTGATGGGAAGACCTTGTAAAGTCATCCTCCACTTCCATCTCCTCCCGCTCCTCTGCAATAACCACCTCATTGGGTGCTACTCTGATCACGGCGCTGCCTCGGTCGCAGTGATGCACCTACTTCCTCCCTGACATTCTTTGTATGCTTGGTCAGGCAGTCCCGTGCCAAGTGACCTTGCCTGTCGCAAGTACAGAACATGTCCTCTCCGGGCTACACTGGTGCCCTCCGGTGCCACTGTGGTGTACAACCCCACCCTTGTGTCCGGTTATCGGAAAGTCACCTATGTCGAAGTTCTGTTAGTCGACGCCTGTTAGCTGCGGCGACGTCTCGGCTCTATTGAGCCTACTACCACCAACAACTATAGAACATGATATGAATCTCACTGTCACTAGTGCCTGCTCTAGCACCCCGACATATGTAGAAATTCCCAACGGTACTATTATAGCACGAATCTCTCTGCAGAGACCCTGCTTGAACTTCTGTGCTAAGAAGTTGCCGTCGTAGACTATTTCCGGGTAAAAACGTGCTCATTCTGCGAAACTATTTGCATACTAAGTTATCATCATCCATTACTGCTAAAACTACAGGATCTCCTGGATCCGAATGGAGCGTAAGAAGGTGGGGTAAAACTTCTCATGGAACAGCAGCTGAAAGTAGCCCCACAAAAGCGATGAATCATCAAGTAACTGAGTCACCAGACTCCACCAACACACAGTTCCACTGTGGAAAAGGCTGGCTGCCAAAGCCACCCTCTAATCTATCGGTGTTTGGACAAGCCTGAAGAGGCGAACCACTATCTCTAGCCAAACCTCTGCTACCCGAGGGTATGGCTCACCACTGAACTTCCACGGTCTCTACCGATGGAAAATGCGGAGCGCACTCAACTTGTGCTCAATCTCAGTCTGCTCTACTGAAGCTGTCTGCTGCTCACCGGGTGGGGGTGCTACTACCGGCCCACCTGGAGAAAGGTAATCGCGGGATGGGTCCTGGAATGAGGTCTCATAGCTCACAAGGTCGTCTTCACGAACCAAAGTTGGTATCCTGGCTGGCTATCTTCACGGAGACAACATAAATGTTATCAAGGAGTGCCACAATTAGATGATCTTATACGTATATAACAGTAACAAAAATGGGGAGACGACTCAAGAAGGACAGTCAAAGACTCAATCCTATGTGATGCACAAATGAATTTTCCCTGCAATGGGTGTCTCAGCATGCCGAGTCGACAAGCAGGTTATCAGGGTCCTGGTGAATGGATACGTCGGCCGCCGCACCATCAATAGACTTCCTGTCCTGAGAGACACTCTCAATACACGTTGACACTGTTGCCCTATATCCAAACGTATTCCAGTTTAGGGACATCAAAACAATGTCACAAGGAACGAACCACCTCTAACACCACTTTGTCATGACCCGACCCGACCCGGGCTCGAGCCGCAACTACCCCAAGCCAGTCTCCATTGGCCAGGGGATGGAGACTAGTGTCGAAGGCTAAACAACATGAGGAGGCCTTTTCCTAAGTACCTGTACACAAACATGAAGTCCACTCATTGCAGAAGTGTAGAGTAAAAGAAAAAATAAAGTACTAACTGCTATAAACAACCAAAAAAGTGCATTGAACTCTAAAGAGTACAAATAATGTGCTGAAGGTAAACAGAAAAAAAGGGCAAAACATGTGCCCAACCAGAAAAGTACCACAACTCGACAACAGGTAAACAAAAGTAAAGAGCTGGGAGAGTCCCACACCTGGAACCCGACTACGACCACTGTACGCGGTCCAAGCTCCCGAACTCCTTAGATCCGCTGAAGTCACGACCAACGTTTCTGTCGTCTGCAAGGGCACACCTAGTGCGGGAAAAGCTCTAGCAGGGTGAGTATAAAAATGCTCAGTTGGATACCCCGATGGCTCGAGAGAGAAAAAAAGGAGGTACTGAAGAGGTGAGCAGTAGATTGAACTGGGAAAAGTAATGTAGTACAACTGAGAGTGCATTAAAGAGTACACCTCAACCCAACAAAGGGAAGTATGTAGACTCATCCAAACACAAGGATCTAAAAATAGTGGGAAGATGAAAATTCTCATTGAGTCTTCGCTACCTATAGTAGGAGAGTAGACTCATCCAACTACGAGAAATTAGACATGGAAAGCACGTGACATACCCTGAACGTCTTCGCCTCTCCTGGAAAGAGAGAAACCAAACCCAAAGAGTGGGTACTGGAGAAATTATACATATATATATATGCTCTGTCAAGAAACTCGAACAAGATCGTAAGGGGATCTCCGACCCGTAACTCATCCCAAGAAAGTGAGTAGCCCAAAGTCCAGAATTAAACACCATCGATGCCTAGTATCCATACGTCTACCCTGAACTGCATGTCAAGGGGATCAAATCACTGCACCTTGACATTATCCACTTTGGGCGGCACTGACTCGCCCGCACGGTTTTAGGTCGCGCGACAAGGACGCATATCAGTGGGGAAAGCGCCCCTCATACTTGAGAGTTCCGAGGGAGTCAAACCACACCTCGTCCCTGTCACACTGTCAAGAGTTCTTCTCAATGTCGACGGGTTCCCACTGCCCAGCCTAGAAAAATGGTAATCCGCTTGAGGGAGACCCGAAACCGTCATCAGGGACCACTTCCCATCCCTCCTAGAGGTAAACCCATATCTGCTCTTGCAATCCCTGCTGGATGGTACCCCACTGGCCATCCCTGCTGGATGGTACCGCACTGGCCATCCATGCTCGATGTTACGCCACTGGCCATCCCTGATAGATGGTACCTCACTATCCATCCCTGCTAGATGGTACACCACTGGTAACCAGAACACATCACTATAGATCGTGGACGAAATATATGATATCGATACACAGCTAGGGAGTCTATGCCCATTGCTCACTGGAGGCTCCGTACCCTACTTGAAACAACCTCCTGGGTAGAGGATCGGTGCCCGCATAATGTGTTGGTCACAATGATACCCAAAGAACCCTACCAGGGGACACGAAGGGATGTGAGGATCTCCCCTGGCCTCTCAGGGTGACACATGCTCCAATCCCCTGAGTCTACTATCAAAGTAGAAGGAGACAAATCACTCCAGAAAGTGAGAGCAGTCCCACACTGTACGAATGCACGTATCCATAAATGATGTCACAGTCTGATGAAAGGGACACAACATTGAACCCCCCCCTCAGCTGAAAGAACAATGGAACCAAAACAACTCTTCTAGTCAAACTGTCGAGAATAGGTGGACCCTTTATGTCATGGGAGGTCAAAGGTACATTGAGTAGAACACGACACAAACATGGGTCCCACACGATGTGTGGCCCAAACTCATCTACAAACCAAGCGCATAAACTTTCTCAGGTACAAACTACAATATGTACCTCCATGAATTCCCGTATACTCCCAGAGTATGCCATATCTCTATCCCAAAAGATATCATGCACATGACACCCAATGTCAACACGATGGGTGAATACATAATTTTTCCAACCCACTTCCTCCACAGACCTAGCACGACCAACCAAATCTATTCAAACATCATCTTCACTTACATGGGGATGAAAAGGATCACACACCAAAGGTTCTCTACAAACACTGCAGGAAGAACCACCACTGGTATACCTTTCATGCTTCCACTTTAATGAGATCTCGAAAGAGACTCTGCACATCCAAACGGATCGTACCGTTGTAATCCTCGTGAAAAAACACACAAGAGAGACTGTTTACTCGCCTCAAACATACATCCGAAGG
Source organism: Viscum album (assembly GCA_963277665.1). Classification (NCBI taxonomy): domain Eukaryota; kingdom Viridiplantae; phylum Streptophyta; class Magnoliopsida; order Santalales; family Viscaceae; genus Viscum; species Viscum album. The sequence goes on from OY728159.1 coordinate 1,029,326,858, forward strand.
AGAAGCCGTCCAACACCACTTTACGCCCGAATGACGTCCCATGGTCTCGAGCCTTGATCCCGAAAACAGTCGGGTGCATCACATCGTTGCGATCTCCATGGAAAGACATGTCAAATTGAATTCTTACTTGTGTGGAATATATGTCTGGAGAAAAAGATTCATTTCGTCGTACCACACACGAGTAGTGCTTCGTGGGACCCGCATCTCGGTCCCGAAGCACAATGAACGGATCGCATCGTTGCGATCCTCTCAAAAAAGCAGACAAGATTGACTATCCACTTGTGTGAAATGGAAACCCTAGTGATAAATATTGAAATCACCGACAACTCCCAAAATGGATCTTGTGGGGCCCACACCATCGTGCAGAATTTAAGCGGGCGGATTGCGCCATTGCAATGCCCTCGTAAAAACACCCAAAATTGATTGTTCGCACGCCCCAAATGGACATCCGATGAAAATATGTAAAGCGCTGCACGCATAATAAAAGACAGGTCATGGGGCCAAATACTCATCTCCAGCTTCAATGCCTGAAACAACCCTGGAAAGCTCCTCCTCGACACTAGGGTCCCAATGCCGCTGACAGCACTCAAATCGGACATCGGATGTGTCTATGCCATAGAAAACAGGAACTCCTAGAAAAACACAAAACTACTTAATGGGCGTGACGCGCTACCGAGACCCTTGTCTCGGGAATTGAAATCCCTCGAGACCATCTTAAAAACTCAGTCTCGATTCAAGGATTTCTCGGCTGCATACTGTTTCCAAATCGAACGCCCTGTGGATGTTTTATTATTTATAAATCACTTTCATAATAATAATAATAATAATATTATTATTAATATTATAAAATTATTTTTTCTTTATTTTATTATTATTTTTTTAAACTAGATCGACAAACTGGGTGGTCTCCATGCATCACCAAGAAGGACCGCACTTCACGAGTCCTTGTCTCCCAGCCGACCTGCTGTTTGGCCGGTCCTCATTGTCACACTGGCAGGACCCGCACGACGCCGGTCCTGGATTCCCCCGCATGCCCGAGGCTAGGCCTCGGGCTCCCTTCGATCTCGACAGCCAACAGACGCCGCCTTCGCCTCCCACAACACCGCTGCGGCTCGCCGTGCGCCGCTCCGCCTCTGTCGCTTTGACGCCGCCCCGGCCTCCTGCTAGCCTACCGAGCACCGCAGCCACCTCCCACCGGGCCGCCTCACACCGCCTGTACCCGCTGCTCCCTCAGAGTTCAGTTGCGACGCCAACAAACCCCCCTTGACTGCCTCCGCTGGAAGGAGCCCACGCCACCACCTTCTGTTCCGAGCTACCATGAAGCCGCCGCCTAGGATGGCCAGACCACCGCTGGATCCAGCTGCTGTCGGCGGAAAACACCCAGACAACTCTGGATATTAGTCGGACAACCGAGGAAACCTCGGGACCCAGAATTTCAATCCGAAACAAGAGTTGGAAATCTCAGAACAAGTACTACACAAATATGTGCTTCGCTCAATAAAACAACGTTAATTTGAAGAAAATATATAAATTCAAAGAGGGATGTTTGAAAATGAAATACTATAAAAAATACCTACTTCTTGGGGCATAACCCGAAGCTTCGCGAGCGATCCGCCTTCTCCGGATCCACAATAACCTTCTTGGAGAGGTGGGGAGGAGGGCTTGATGAAGGGAGAGCGGCTCTTTGTTGGGAGAATCTTTCGGAGGAAAACCCATGGGGAAGGAGAGGGGGTTTGATTTATGTAGTGAAATAAAAATTAATTTAATTAATTTTTAATCACCCATGAAAGGACCCACATCTGAAACTCTCGGCGGGATCGAGGTTAAACCTCCCCTAGGGTAAACACCACCTCCCGAGAACAACATAGGTCTCAGAATTGTAATTTGAGCCTCTGTTCGAATGTTATAAAACCCAATGCCTGATTCTGCTAAATTATGAAAACGCCCCTGGGCCATTCTCTACAAAAGGGCCGCGCCCCCAAAAATTACACCCCTCCTAGGGTAAACGGCACGCTTCGGACTCAACGGTGCCCTCATTTTTTCCATCCGAGCTACCTTTTAGGAGTTACATTAGTTTAACCATTAAATGAATAAATTAATTATTTTATTTTTCTATTTACTATCCTGTTAACGGGCGAGGGGTCCCAACGTCCCACACCTACATGTTCTATGTCGTTCCTGGGGTAAAAACCCCATTTCAGACCCATCCGTACTCTTAGATTTAGGATCCAAATTACCGTTTAGATGTTACCCAATTTATTTTGCGTTCCTAGTGAGAACGCAATGAAAATTTAATTACAGCCTCACCGGGGTTCGAAATTGTACACCGTCTGAAGGCGCTGCTCTGGAATAACATCAAGAATATTCCAATGCCTTTTATAGAAAATATCGGGTTCTTACATCACTGACTACATAATTAATTCTTGTTCTTTAGTATAAATAATGATGGGAAGTTTATTTTAATAATTCATAAAATAATATTAATCCACTTCTTCATTTCAAATATAGAAATTTTCCATTAAAACCCCATAAGTGGTTTTAAAAAAAATAATACCTTTTCTCCAAGTTAAAACACATCAATCACTATCAAAAAACATTTTTAGAAATTTATATGAATTGTAATTTCAAATAGATTCACCATTAAATATTAAAATTCAATTCTTAAATTAAATTCAACAATTTAATTTCTTAAGAAAAATCCATCAATTTTTTAAAAAACAACCAATTTAATGGAAATAGGGGTTTCACAATTTTACATCAAATACATTTTCAACAACTAAATTAAAAAATTTAATTAAAACAAATTAATATTTAAAATAGAAAAAATAAATTCCACCAATATAATTACATAAACCCATATTCAATGCAATTTCTTGTCTTCAATTTTATGCAAAAATCCCATTTTTTTAATGTAAAACCCCAATTCAATGGAATTGGATTCTTTTCAAACTAACCAATTGAATTTTTTTTTTCAAAATCCATAAATTTTATTATATTAAATAAACTGAAATTTAAAAATAAAATTTATGATTAATGAAAATTGGGATCATAATATAACCACCTAATATGAGATCAGGGGATCCTGAATCACAAATTCGTACCCGAAAAAACTCAAAATTGAAATATGTAAATAATAATCTATGAATAAAAAATTGTTTTATATTAAAAATCGTGGCTATTAGATCCATAAATAATTATAGGGTTCTATTGAACCCTTGGTAGGAGAATAGAGATCATAGGAGAATGAGAACGGAAGAACAGAACAAACTATGAAAGGATAAATGGTAATTAATCAAGCATACTGTCTATTTTGGTAGGAATCTAGGGGAATAAACACTTATTGGGAGATGAAAGGATTTGGGAAATTAGTTTGGGTTCATAATAGTCCATCGAGGGCGTAAAATAGGGGTTAGGTAATTTTCAATTAAAATATATCTTCAATTTACATCTCATTTGAATGGTGTCCTATAAAGAGTTGCATGGTATGAAAAAATTGTGCGCAATACATTATTCTATTTTAAATGTTCAACACATTTTATCCTTTTATGGGGGATGGTTTTTAATATAGTCAAAAAACATTAAAAATCCCACAACCATGTGTTTCATGGTTTTCTCTAAAAGGGCACATAGTTTGGAAAAACCATGCACCCACTATGCACTATCCTAAATTTTCTAAAACTCTTAAAAATTCAACTGAAAAAAACTCCAAATCAAACAAAATGATTTCTTGATAAAAATATGGATTTATTCAAATAATAAAAAAGTAATAATATGTTATGACCTCCCCATTATAAGAACAATATGGCCCCAGAAATCCAAAGGAGAATCATTCATGGAAAAAAGTTGAGGCCAGTACTCTCCCATCGATGAATCCCTCTTCCACAACTCATTCTTATCTTAACCATGCGTCCATATCACATGATCCATAGATATCTTTCTCCCCAAGTGTACTTTGGTTTCAGATTAAACTATCACGAGTTGTTATTTATCCAATGATAAATTAAGTTCAATTTCAAGATCACTCCAACTCAGAACATGAAATGGAAGAGATGGATACATTCATAGCTAGGATACATGGAACACAAAAGGTATCTACGTCAGTTTTGGATGAATTCATAAGTGGTATGATATATTTTACACCTTATACATAAACTTATAACATCCCAAATTTTTTAAAATATCCCATTCCTCTAAAGCCATAAATGAAAAAACTGAGATGAAACATTCAAGAACAACTGTCCATCAACTAAAAATTTTAGAGGGTTTTGAAAATGATCATCATAATACTAATATTTTCTCTTTACAATAAAAAATATATGATTAATTGACTAAATGATTATTGTGTTATCTTTCACCAAACATTGTCAAACTATGGAACATTCACCAATTTACAACCAACATAACAGATATCAACAAGTATTGCCAAAAAAGTCCTCAAAAGTATCAATTTTGATCAATGAATTGTAATTTTTTTAAAAAAACTCAACCAAACCTAAATAGTCATCCTTGGCTTGACCAATGCCAAGTACAGAAGTGAAAATCCTTCATCAGAAATATGTACATATCTTTCTATCTAAAAATCAAACTGCTAATGGTATTTTATTATCAAACTGATGTGAGATCCCATTACCCCCTAAAGGACTCTCTAAAATAGATAAGTGAACCATGATCCCAATCAGAAATTATATCAAAAGGAACTCCGTGAAAATGAAAAATGATATTCACATATATATTTCCAAAAACTTCAACTTTGGTTGTTTTATGAAGGGGTATAAAGTAAGATGATTTTTTCACCCTATTCATCACAACCCATGCCACATTATTCATTGTATGTTTAGATAGAATTCAAACCACAATGTACAGAGAAATATTATCTCACATCTATGGAGTGATTTTAGATGGCTGATGTAACCCCATTGGATTCTAGTGCTCAAACTTAAACCTTTGGCACATATAGCAATGAGAGATAATATCATCGATTCCTTGTCTCATACATAACCACCAAAACTATTACTACATGTCACATAACATGTTCAAGGTCCCACAGTGCAGATCCCATTGGGAGTTATGGAACTATCCCATAACAAATTTCTAAAAATCCTATGACATAAAAATCATTCTTAATTCAAAGAATGACTTATTTTGAAAAAAACCTCAATAATATTCTCTCCTCAATAAATAGTGACTTTAGTGCTACATAACTCACATTAATCCTCTTTTTTGAAGAATAATTTTGATAAGATCATATTTCGACTGCACAATAGCTAAAGATAACATTGACTCTTATTCAAAGACACCAATATGAAACCATCAAAAGTGATCCATTAAATTAAAATACTGGGAAGATTCATTCATGTCATGAGTTGGATGTTTCCTACTTAAAGAATATTTTATGAAATTCCCTTTACTCTAGGTATATGTGATTTCATGGTTGAATGATTCTATGTATTTCTCCCAACTCCTATTATAGAGGTTTGAATATTTTTTTTATAAAATATATAACTCAAGATAATGTTGTCTAAAAACATGATAAAATATTCGCCGTAATGGTAATTATTACAACTCCTAAGAATAGGCATCCCAGTTACATGTTCAAGCTTTTGGGTTGGATAATTCTTCTTGTTTGTCTTATGCTGTTGAGATCCATATCAATGACATGATCACATTGAATAAAAACATAGACCAAACCTGAAAATAATGTCTCAAAAAAGGCCACATTGACATATTCTTCCTTTGAAAGATTAAACACCAATGATGTATTCAAAAGATGTTTCTTCTCAACAAATGTATACATGAATTTATCATTCTATGAAAAAATTACTCCCATCTATGTTCATGAAATCATTGAATATTCTTTATTTGATAAGCTATTAAGGAAATAGTAGTGATAACCACATATACCAATACAATTAGGAATATCAAAAACATTATGTGGTTGTTTCGATGTCATAAAATATTTTACCTTCTCAAGGTCAATACAAATAAAATGCCCCGATACTACGTGAACTGATAATTTTAATTCTTGAATTTATAAGTCCCTTTTTAAAGGAATTGTTAAAAATCAGTGATTTCTTACCAATTCCATAATTTTCTCAAATAATTCATATAATCCTCCTCAAAATTAGTGTTATCAAGAATATAATTCACAAATACCACTATCAATTTATGTATATACTCATGAAAAACCTATTCATTAACTCTGTGAAAACTAAATTATAATTAGTTGGACCAAATGGGATAACAAGAACAACATATTGGTTGTACATACAATCAAATGTTGTTTTAAGAATGTAATATTATTCTATCCTCAACTGATGGTAAGCCAAGAAAAGATCAATCCCTGAGAACAACATCACCCCTTTACATTAGTCAAATTGATGATCCATATATGGAAATGGTAACTTTTTCTTCACTAATACTCAATTGAATTTTTGATAATCAAAAAATATATGAAGTAAAGTACCATATTTATTATCAAAAATAATATGCACCGCCAAAGGTGACACAATATGACATATGATGTCTTTCATTAAAAGATCATCCAACTGGGGAATCAAATCGTTCATTTGATCACATGCAGTGAAAAGTAATAGAAAATAATTGAGTATTAGAAATTAAATAAATGGAGAACTCCAGCGCCCTTATTGTGGGGAAACCAAGAAGTCAGAAAAAGACAATAGAAAACTCCATGAAAATTGGGGTAGATGGAAACTAAATGATTATGGCTCTAGATCAATGAAAATTGCATATATTATATTCCCCTACTCTGGATAAGAAGGTATGGATCTACTAGACCATGGGTCCCATTTTCCATTGAAAACATTACAGACATCATTGGGTGTACGAAAGGACAACCATTGAAGATAACAAGAAGTCCAAAATGTATAAGAATTGACCCTATCCTTCCGAAAAATAAAATCTATTATTTTAATTTCGAGAACAAGAAAACACAATGCGAGATAGACATTTGATAGAGAGAATACACAATTGGTACAATAGAGACCCTTCCATGTCTTCATTCTGAGGGGTGTAGTAATATCCATTACATAAGTCAATATATTTTTATAACGATTAATAATATTAACAATATGTGTTGAAATATATGAATGAAATGAACTAGTATCAAATTGAGTAGTTTATAATGGGTAATATATAGTAATTGCACCTCTCACAGTTGTTGGACCTATATCCGCTTCCTCTAGAAACTCATCATCTGTGTGAAGTATCCTCATTCTAAATGACTATGTATTAAAAACATTTACATATGAATCATGTGAATAACCTATAGTATTAGGAGGAGATAATGATCTTGTTCCTTGACAAAATGTAGAATAAATATCAGAAAATATATGTAAGTTCCGAGAATGTCTATATTAGACAGGATTCTTGGGTTCCATTGTGAAGATCCTCTTTGAATGTCATAGATTTACCCACTTCTAGATAAACAAAGGACTGCTTCCATATTCTGTAGGGTTTCTAGACTTCAATTTTTGTCAAAAACATCAACAAGAGTCATCATTCATCTTCATATCCATTATAGAACCCACACTGTCACTAGGAGAGAATGAAATTCCTGATAACTTAGACATGCCAGCCTGGTCCGTTTCAACCGTTATCTCTCTATCCAACACATCTTTATATGAATGATGCTTCATCAAGAAAACATAAGACCAAATATCAAAAAGAAATATTTACATGATCCTTTGATCCTTCATACTCTAATTCAGAACAATATCCGGTGCGAAATGCATGAGCTCAAGAAAATAGTTTTTTTACTCTTTCATTTTCATGTCTACCAACTCATGTATGAATAGATATGTATCCTTGGCCAAAAACATCAAATCTGGATTTAATTGTTAAATGAAGTAGAATTTTATATCCTTCCACTCTAATCTCAAATTCTATATCGGATTTCTTATAGTGTCACACTATATCAGGTATGTTCCATCCGGCATGAAGGTGGCCTACTTCACTATGATTTTATCAGTTCTTTACAATAAAAAAAATTGATCCATAATGCTCAATTATTCATCAACCTCATGTGGATCACCTAAGCCTTTATTTAGATCAATATTTTCTTAAAGGAAGACTTGAGAACATATTTTGAGAACAACCCTATGATGTTCCATAGGTGGACCTTGTACTAGAACTTCAGGAGGTTCCTTCCCTAGAGCATGGACAATTCACATAATCACCTCAACTAAACTCATGTCTATGAGAGGATTCAATAACTTTTTTTCAATATTATATTCATTTTTTATATGATTCGGATGTCATCATAGTGGTATGATGGTACAAAAAATTAGCAGAAAAAATAAAAGAGATCATATTTACACTAAAAAATGAGAAACATGTTAATTTATTCTCCATAGATACAATAACAGGATATAGATTTCAACACATCAAAATCAAAACATGTAAATGAATATAACTAATAAATAATCCATATTTTCTTGACCACCCCCAGATACTTATGGTTCATGTGGTGAGAGCTGGAAGGATATTTAACCGCAACTACATCCTATGTCATGACAAGATTTTTCAAATGCATACTAAATTTAAGAAAAAAATATCAACCTCATTTGATACCACATTGTCACGTACCATCTTGGGTACCCTGGTAACCTGATAAACAAGCTGTCTCTAACACATCCTGAAGGGATTTCTAACCCCCAAGAGTCAGTGACTAACACTTGGCATCAAAAAAATGAATATGAGAATTTATTTTCTAAAATTATTGTTGAAGAAATATAATGAATCAATATAGGTATAAAAAACTCATATAATAGTAATGTACCCAATGTCCAATATGAATAAAATCCAACAGTTCTACAATGACATACCAAAAAAAATTAAAGATACTATTGAAGTCCCAAGTAGAACGAAATAGATCAGGTTTATAAATAAACTACTAGAATAACCTCCAAGTGGTGTTGTACCCATACTTGTACCTCAAAGGAGATAATCTAAAAACAAACAAAAGAACAAGTAGTGAGTGGACTAAAAACATAGTATGATATAATGAAGGATTCTATAACATATTATAATATCTAATTAACCAAATAATTGGTTGTCAATTTTTAAATAAATAGGTTTGGTATATAAATAAGATATTTTACAAACTAATTATTTTAATTTAATATGATGTAAATACTTTTAAACAAAATTCTCATTTTTTATTTAATTTAAATACATTCACAAACGATTCATTAAGGGAAAATATTCAAAAAATAATAATTTATATAAAACTGTTTATACAAAACGTTAAGTCATGTATAATAGTTTACAACAATGTTATAAATTCATTTAAAATTCAATAAAATTAGAGAAATGGTCATATTCTTATGAAGTTACAATAGTTACAGGCGATAAGGACCACACAATGAAGGTGAAAAATAGTATATATATAATTCTCTTTGAACCAAGGCCAAAGATGACTAGTCACCCTCACCTAAGGGATATGATATGCCGATATTAGTTATTTGAAAATTTTAAATCATATTTTGTCACCAAATAACTATCTAACTACATAATTCATGCTTGTTATCTATCAAAAAACAATTTTGGTTAAATTTTTTCATGAATTTATAAAAGAAAATTCATCACATTATTTGTTTCAAATATTGGAATTTTATATTTATAACACATAAGATGTTTTTAAGGAAGAAACATATGTTTCCACTAAATAGAACCCCACTGTTTATAACAAAATGAAATTTAATCAATCTTAAAAAATACAGATTTTAAATAAATTAATAATTCTATTTTAACATCCAATTTCATAATTAAAATAAAAAATTTAATATTTATAATAATTTCATCATTTTAAAAACAAAACTATAATTCAATGGAATTTTGGTTTAAAAAATTTCCATGAAATCATTTTTATGTAATTAAATTAAATCATTTTATTGAAAAAAATTTTAAATTTAAATTATTCAATTTAAATTCCACCAACTTCTATAATCACAATGCAATTCAATTGTCCTGGATTTTTTCCAATTGCATACCAAAATTCATTTTTTTAAAAGTTGATCTCAAAATAAATGGAATTTGTTTTTTTAATATACGAATTGAAAACATTTCTTTCATAATAGAGAACATTTATTTATTTTAGACAATTTAAATTAAATAATTCAATATAGTTTTTTATGAAAATTAAACATTGTAATGGAACCACCTTTTTTGGGATCAACTGATTTGGAACGACAAAATCATACCCAAAAATATATAGATAATGATGGAAAAAAATATTTATGAATCAATCCTATATTTAGATCCCAAAAAATGGATATTAGATCCGGAATTTTTCATGTAGATCAATGGAACACTAGGAAAGAGAAGATAGATTGCAGAATAATGAGTATTAAATAAGGATGCTAATTGTGATATGATCAATAAGAATTCATCAAGAATTGAATCACATATGGGTGGGATTTGCGGGGCCAAAAAAATTTATTTGGGGATCCAAGGATGGGATTAAACATTTTGTGGATGTATAGGTATATAACAGTTCTAAGGGGGGGGGGGGGTTACTTTTTTCTAATTATAAATTTGAACAATTAAAAACATGTTCCCACTATTACCTAGGAAGTGGAGGACAGTTTGGAAAAATTGTGCCAAAGCATTGTGCCTTTATAGAATGGTCAACATGGTTTCTCCTTTGATGAAACACAGTTTGTATACCACAAACCATCCATGAAAACGCCTTCTTCCATGTGTTTCATTATTTTCTTTGAATGGTTCACATTTTGGGAAAATCACGTGCCAAATATGTAGTAGCCCATAATTTCAAAAACACTAAAAAATTAAACCTCAAAGAACACCAAATGAAACCCAACTAAATCTTGGCTAAAAAGTGGTATTCATAAAAATTTAAAAAAAGTACCATTATATTACAAATAAATTAAAAAAGAGTAGAAATCACAAATTTTATATCATTATAATGATTTAGTATGATTCAAAACATTTTTTGTATTATCTATTATATTTTTATATGAATTTTTAGTTTTTGGATAGATAACATTTTTATATTTATCATAAATTTCATGTTTCAACAAAATATTATAACTAAAATGATTATGATAAAATCTAAAATAAATAGATTATATAAAAAAATCTCAATCATAATATGTTTTCTATAATAAAACATTCATTTTTAACTCTGATGATTTAATTTTAGATATTCTATTATTGGATAATACTATTTCATTATTTGTTAAACCTAAGATATATTTATGGGAGTTCCCCTACACTTCTTTAACTAATCCCTCAATGTTATTTTGAAAAAAATCCATTATAGTTGTTCAAAAATAATATGTGGTTTACCAGATCCATATCCCTTAGGAGTGTCAAACGAGGTGTGTAGTTGATAATATTTTTCATGAAACAGGTGAAAATTTAGTTAATACTTACCACACCCCCTTTGGTTTTATGACCACAAGGAACATATTTTCCAGATACTACATACAATTTTATTATCCAAATAGGGATCTATATCTTGTAAAACCACATAATCGATATACTTTACTGATTTTATCTTGTATATAAACACAACCCAAATAATTTTTCTTAGGATTGTTACTAATGTTACCAAAAATATTACCTCAAATGAAATAAAGGGTTATATATACCTTTAAAATTATCAGCATTATTTACATATAAATCTATGACAAAATTTATATCATCTAATTTACCATCATAATATATGTTGTTATTTAAAACATTTTGTGATAAAAACTAGTACAAATAGACCTAAAATATGTGTAGATTCAAGTCATGGATGTAATATTCGATTAAAATTCCTTACCAATACTGTTTATGTTTATATTTTTAGATAATTATGAAAATACGTAACTAAAAAAATATTTCCTGGTCATATAGGGAAACATTATTTCCAATGTTAGAGAATCTACATAGCAAGGATAATTCTTCAACATTTTTATAATATTATCCATATAAAAAAATGCAGGTATATTATATTTCTATTATATATTCATATAATGGAGGAATAAAGAAATAATAATAGTTTATAATATATACTCATTAATGGTAAACATAAGTAATAATAAAAAAACTCATAAGATAGCGTAATACGAGCATATGGGTATAATAAAGATACATTATTAAATTTTACCCAATAATTATTTGTTCATAATAATAGAATAATTATTTTTATAAAATAATAAATGATTCAACTGATTAAATCAATAAACTTGATCCATCATATCATTACATATTCTTTAAAAATTCCTTACACACTGAAATATACTTCAAATATGTGACATAAATTAGTATATGGAACCACACATTCAGTTACAACACCATCAGTTTTAGTTCTCATAAGGAAGTAAAAAATAATTTTTAAAACCTATATCAAAATTTATTTAAGGATTTTATAGTACCAAACACATCACAATCCATATACAGGAATTCCCCTCAACAATAATTAACATATAACAATATAAAGAATCCATAGATGAAAATGGGTTTTATAACATTTTTAAATTGAATCAAAAAGATAAAACATCATTGTTAAAACAATAATCATACTGTGATAAAACTGTAGAATATAATTATTTATGTAATGACATCATTAATCATTCAAGGTAAATATCATTCATTAATGATAATTAAAAATTTAATATTTTGACTATATTGATAATGGATATAGGATTGTGAAAATATTTTTCCAAAATAATCAATATATATAATATCGTTGAAAACCCATAAGTAAAAATAATAAAAAATTGTATATTAATATGTAGAAAAAATCAGAGGAACAATTGGTTTTATAAACCATTAATCACTCGGGATGAAAAAGGAAGTGATATATTATTTCTATTATAGAAAAGAAGAATTTATAATCCATTTTGAGAATGAATGAGGAAGTTGTCATCTAAATAATATCCTTGATAAAAGATATTATGTATCAAATCACTATGTATTAGATAAAAACACTTTTACTTGCTTAATAAATTCACATTGATAAAATGAAATAATCCTAATATTTGAAAAAATATTACCATAATTTTATTGTATAATTTTGTGTGAAAAATAATTCATTCATAAAACACATTAAAATGATATTTCATTAAAAAGAATAATATTAATGGAAAATTAAATGTCCGTTTGAGAAAATATAATCAATATTATCAAAAAATAAATATGATACATGTCACTTTTAATGTTATTATTAAAAATAGGGAATTGTGAAAAAAATAAAGTAATTATAATTATTAATCATCAATTACTGGTCTATAAAATTAAACAAAATATTCTGAAATTATTTTTTGGGTGGATTATAAAATAGATAATTTTTAAAATACATAAATCCGTATTAAATAGTTTAAAATTCCATTTTTTGAAAATCCACATAATTTAAATAGTTTTTAATTACACCTATATACATTGGTAAATAATATTTTTTCAAAAAAAAAATCATCCATTTTATCATTTTCTAAAAATATAGGAGAAAATTGTGGGAAGTAAAATTAATCATGGATATGGGGTAAACCTGTACCAAATATAAGTGAGAATCATTCCTACCAAAAATGAAATTTAATGAAATAATGGAAACATCAAGAAATAATATTTTATTGTGAGCATGTATAAATTATATAATGTGAAAATTGTTTCTAAAATCATCATAGGTCATTACTGATCGATTTTAAAACATAATATATAAATATTAGTGATTATGAACAATGGAATATATTTTTGACATGAAAACCCCTCTAAGGTTTTTGAAATTTTAAATTCAAAATTCATTGGTAGATTTAAAATTACATGTGTCATTAAATTAAATTTATTAAATAACAAAATAATCTTATACACTTTCTCAAGATTTATATAAACCTAAACAATAATAAATGGTTCTATATCATAGAAACATGTTTCAATGATGAGATGTTTATATGAAAACCGCTTATACTCTTTCCATTCATAGATCATCAAACTATATCCAATGATAAAATAAATATAGATATCATAATATACTTTTATATAATCATAAAAATAAATATTATCCATTTTTAATCATTATTAAAAAATTATCATGATTAAATTAATTTTCATTGAATATTTTGACCACTAGTTGTTAATAAGTATAACTATTTTCCTATGTTTTAATTTTTTTATGTCATTATCAATAATTTGATACAATATTAATTATTAAAATATTATTAATGATGTTATAATTTATAAAATATATGAATTAAAATTTTATTATTACTTTCATTATTTGATTTTGTTATGATATGTGAATACCTAGTTGATTGTGTCTTGTTTCAGTTATTTTCTTGATCTAGGATTATTTACTAATAATAACGTATTGAAATAATATACTTTTTAAAATAAATAAATAAATAATTATGTTATTGAAAACATATATTAATATTATTATTTAGTTTAATATAGAAATCCATGATCAATTTTTAAATAATCTTTCATGTGTGTGGTTAAAATATCAAAATTAATAACACACTCAATATCAATGGGTGAGTATAGTTAAGTGGGATTCTCGTTTGAGATAATATATTTGTAACATAATAATAATGATATTTTTTTATTTCATTATGATACTCATCTATATTTCATGAATATTTAAAAAATAAATAAATGTTAGATGGAAAATAAAAAATGGTTTCTTTTGGACGTGGTATTCCTTGGTCAAGCATGATTGATATTCATGTCTTTTTTAAAGTGCATGAAAATGAATAAATAATAGTTTTACCACTTATATGATAACATATGCATGTAATATTGAATATTACTTCATCATATTATTATAGTGAGAATATATTTTGAAGTTTAAGTTTATAAATATAATAAATGATGTCGACAAAAATTATTGTTTAGAGTTTATCTTTCTTTGGAAGCCTCACTGAAAATTACGGGATAAGATATGTATAAGTTAACATAGGCTTAAAGATCCCCAATATTGTTCTATGTATACTATGTTATCATATTTTAAAATAGGAATAAGAAGGTCAAGTGTATCATTGAAAGGTGTTGTGCTATTATAATAGCATGTAATGTCACATTTTTGGAATCACATTTTCATTCTCAATAATGCGATGTAGGTTCCTAGAAAACAATGATCTAATGTGCAGATATGTGTAGGGGGAGAATCTATTAATCAATCTAGATCTCAAAAATTTAAATTTTCAATTCATTTAAACATCATCATACTTTTAATCTACTTTAAAATAAACCTGTCCCTTCTATTTTTATATGGACAATTATTCATTAATCTTAGTAAATATTATTTAAAAAATTAAAATTGAAAAAATTACCTATTTGAATATTTTTTTATTTGAAAACCATATTATCCGTTAATATATATATATATATAATATTAATTTGAAAATAAATACACTGAAATGAGTAGAATGGGATATTTAAAAACAAAATTAATTTTTTAATTCATATTTAAGATACATTTATCATTATTAATGATTTTAGAGACATTAATGGGTTTAATATGAATTTAATATAATGTATGAGTCTCCCAAGTGAAGTAAAAACCAAACATTGCATTAAAATAATTGATTTAAAGTGAATTCCCAAAACACGTACTATAATTAAGTAACATATTATTATTATTCATAAAATATTTTGTTTTGATTTTTTATTTACAAAGACTATTTAAAAATGATTAATTTTTCATTAAATTTTAATTTGGCTTATTTCATTATATCAAAATATTCTAGTTTATTCTTACATGTTGATAAAATCATAGAAATTATAAATTTTTAAAAATATATATTTTTACTAAATGTTAGAAAAATATTGAATATATTCCAAAATTAAAATATGTACAATTTAAATTTATGAATTTTAAAACGTATTTTATGTAATTTAAATTCAAAAATGTCACACTTTGATTTTTATGGAAAATTAATAAATATTTTTATTTAATAGACACTTTTTGAAATAAACTCACATGAACTATTTTAATTGTAAAGGTAATAATATTTAATTTATCATCATATTAGGATAATTAGTAATGTAACTATAAAATTTTGGGAGTTGTTTACATAATTATTTATATGAAATTAATTTTATCAAACATTTAATCATATTTTAAAAATATTTAATCTTGGGTAATCACATGTAAAACATTTAATAAAGCTTTTTTGTATGGAAACTAATACATACATGCCTCAAAAATATTTCAACACCATAATCATCAAAATATAATGAATTTAAATTCTTATAAATAATTTTACATTCTTATAAAAATCTATGTCCTTCTATTCACCTTTGAAATCTTATCATTTCAATATATTCTAAGGACACATAGTTTGAAATTAAAATAAAAATGTTCCAAATTTATGTAACACCGAAGAATGTTGAAGTGTTAAAAATATTAAATAATATTTTTAAATTAAACAATTTAAACAATTATTTTTAAGATAATTCATGATTAAGACTCCATAGTTATTCATGATTTTCTATGATTTGTGATTAGTATGGGTGACCTCATAGGATGTTTCTTAGGGTGAGTATAAGTGAGTATAAATCACACTAAAAGAACATTTGTTGGCATGTAGCAGTATCCAATAGTATTATGAACTTTTATGTCTTATGGGAGGTCCCAAGATAGAAACAATGTGTCTTTGGGGAATGTGGTGGTGCATAGTGGGTCATGACATGATGACCATGTAATAGTGGGGTGTTACTATTCTCAAGGGGGCCTAGTTGTTACATAGGTATCAAATGTGGTTATCAAGCCATAAGTGTGATTATACTACATAGAATATTATTTAGATTCAAAAAAATAATGTTGTACATAAAATGGGTGTAAATGAAAAAACCTAGAATTATTATTCATTAAATGAATAAATCATATGACTCTTGTCAATAAGGATCAATGTTTTTTTGGGACCTTTTCGAATAGAACTCCACATTTATGTGATCGTGGCCTGGAGTAGTTACTACGATGATTGAAATTCTTGGATGTTTCCCCCAATGTTTGTGTGTGTAAGGAAAAAACAAACATTAAATAACATTTTTTGTCCTGTGGATACATTAATTAATCTTATGACCCATTGAAGAAAGCCTATAATATGAATGTAGGGGAACATGTGTCTATGGGGAAACTGGTGGTGCCTAAAAGGCTATGACCGAACACCCATGTTAAGGTGTGGTTATCCTACTACCATTGGGCACAATTTTTAATAATTTACTTTTAATAGATCCTATATACAGTTTTGGAATCCCCTTACATTACAAATGTTCCCCATTTCCTTAAATTTGATAGGATACATCCAATTAAGATCAAAATTTGCGATGTAATTATTAATTAGACTTTAACCTCTGTTATTTATCCTTCTCATCCTCAATATTCAAAACACATTATAAAAATATTGAGATACTAAAATGAGTGTAAATAATATATAAAAAGGTTTTATATTTATTTTTCAATAATTACGTATTCCTATCTCATTCAATCAAAAAATGAATACATTGACCACGTACTTGTGTGGACAACCACCTCCATGAATGAGACATTTCATTTTTCATCGCCATTATTCTTGGTTTGTTAAATAAATGCCTTTCCTATATAGATATGTTATTTATGTTAGTATTTACACATAATTATTAATAATTAGAATATATATATATATATAATAGTAATAAGTGATCATTGTGAAAATATCAACATACTATAAGGGGAAACAATTTGTTGATATGTGATAATATATTTTTCATTTACCTTAATATTATATCACATTTTAATTCGTATCAATATTCATAATTGAATAAATATAATTTCATTACCATTTTTGTATACTTATGTTAAATCATTAAGTTCTATTTGACATTCATACACATTCATAACTTTTATAATAATATTGATTGGTTAGATTAACAACCTATATATGAAAAATAATAATAAATATACACCATGTGTGAAATTGGAAACATACTATAATAAGACAATGATATGATAATGATTTTTTTGTAATATAATCATTCAACATGTAAATTATATTTCCCAACAACCTTTTTAAAAAATAATTTAATCATTCTCGTCGCAAATTTCAACCATATGAACTACAAATTAAACTCAATTATAATTAAATTTAATCAATAGAATAAATATTAATAGTTGAATTCCTGAACTGTGTATAACTTAGGACTTATGAACATTTTAATTTGAATAGGGAAAATACTTCTATTATTACATTAGTTTAAAAAAATGTAGATTACATACACAAAATATTGTCAAAAATAAATACTAACAATCTGATATACAAGTAGATAATAAATGAAAATTATGTTTACATAATGTTATATGCATGAATAAGGTTATTATATTTGTGATTATGTTTTTTAGGTTTACTATATATGGTATTAGAAAATAATCAACTAATCAGGAAATCATGTTAATGGTTTTATTACTAAAAATAAATTTCATTATATTTATTTTTTATTGTTCACCATGACATATATGAAATGGGGTGGTTACATAATAATGAATTTGTGACACTATATTTATGTAATTAAGGGTTTTTGAAGAGATATATAATTTTTTTTAATTAAATATTGTCAAATATTGAGGATACAAAGTTCATATGGTTATTTTTTAATCTAGAATCATTTAGAAAGTTAAAATGATTCATCATGATCTTATTTTATACAATATGGATTTATTCAAACCGAGTATAATCTATTATTTTAAATTATATTCCACATTAGAATAATATTACATTTAAAAAAATATCACGATGAATTTATTTCCCAAATATAATATCATTATTAGGAAACATTCCATTTAATGATGGATTATACTCTATGTCCACGTATTACCTTCCTCCCAAGGTTCTACTCTATAAATAAAATTGAAATTATTTTTTATCTCATGTATAATATTTATGATTCATTAATTATTTTTAAAATAAAATTACTTTGAAATTTTATTTATATGTGAGTTCTTAATAGAGGTATTTAGAAATATTAAAATGGTTTTCTATACATAAAATATTAAATATTTTATCATTCACTACACATTTCATTTGAAAACCATTATTTTATTTCAAGGATATATCATTGGTGTCCCTACCAAATAATGAATTGTATTCCAATGTATTTACAACACATTTTTTGACACCCTTATGATTTTGAAGGAATAATTATTGATGATTCATTTTAAAAGAAAATGTTTCCAATTTTTTTTTCACATAACCTTTTTGAAGCCTTAATTTATTTTATAAAGATAAATCATTGATAATTAATCAAAAATACTGATATTAAAATTTCATGAAATTAAATTTCCCAAAAACTACCATTCTGGTAATTTATTTTTTATGTAACTCAAACATCATTACATTAACTAATTATAAAAGCATTGTCTACAAAAATATTTAATGATTTCTCTACCATTTTCTTATTTATATTTAATGTGTACCATTAAATATAGGTAAAACTAATTTATAACCCTCTAAAGATACATACAAAATATTTTTTGAGGTGATTGAAAATTGAGTATCAAGCCTTTACATTCTTGAGGTCAATATTGTTTATACCATTAAGAAATTTGGGGAAAAAAATTTTCATTATATTTGTACTTTATGTTGTTCTTAATTATTTTTTATTGTGGAACCATATTTATTGATTAATGATGGGTTATGTCCTATATATACATCTAATTAATTGGAAATATCGTTATCTCCTATGCTTAAAAGAATGAATATGTGGATTTAACCCATGCCAAAGGGTATATTGGGGTATTTATCTCTTGGTGAGGGGTGCATGTGAGAATTTATCCTAACAAAATGTTACAAGAGAGGATTTATCAAAATCCATGGGTTATTAAAAGGATTTATACCATGTCATATGTTTAGATGGGAGGTTCTACACTTTTCCCATGGGTGAATGAGATGATTATCCAAATTTAAAGAAGTAATATCAGTGATTATAATGTTTTTATATGTAATTCATGCCTAGGTGGGTACCCTTAAAATTTAATGTTTATGATTATCTTAAAGACCCACTCTTATGTAATAATATTTATCATTTGAATATTTTCATTCAATCATGTATAATTTTGATTGATTTCACATAATTATTCAACTAAATATGATTGTTCATTTGAGATTTCTTTGTATCACATCATGACTTTTGGTCATCACTTATTATTTATATCTATCAATAACGAATTTATCATATGCTAATCATTCATCTTTTGATTAAGAATATACTAATGAAGACATTTTTTTTGTTTTATTATACTAGGAGTTTCATATCACACCTTACCAATGATTCCACTAATCATGTTTTAAATATTATTATATCATATAATATTTTTATAATGGACAATATTGGGGATTGATTAAAGGGAAATTAATATAAATTTGTTCTATTTAGCTAGTTCTTAATGAAATTGATCCCTCAATTATATGTTTTTTATACTCTATTTTAGATAGAATTATTATTAATATAAAATAGTAAATAAATTTGTATATATACAATGGTTTTTAATAGTTGGTATTATATAAGGGTTTAGTTATTTGATACGATTTTTTTTGTTTTTTTGTTATTTTTATATATTTTATCTACTACGAGGACCATGTAAATAATTGGAATAATGGAGAATACCATAATTGTTCTAATGATCAATCAAATGGGTTTGATGTTATGGTTGATAATATTATTGTAAATTTCAAAAAAAAAAAACACTAATTGGGATAAATAACATTATCAATTCTTAGTAAAACACAATGATATTTTATGATTTATTTTATAATATAAATTCAATCTCTATGATAGCTTGTGATACACATAGCCCGATATAACATCCCAATATAATCACTCAAAGATCCAATGCTAAAATAAATAAAAAAATTACATTTTTTTCATTGATGCTGATAATGGAAACCCATTTTTTGAATCCAAAAAATAAAAAACAAAATGGAAATTTACATCACAGAAATTCTATAGTAAATTTTAGGTATTATTGTTTTAGTGAATTTTCTAAAACTCTTAAATAACAATTCACAATACTTTTAATGAATATTTCTTCCACTTAACTTAGATTCTATTTTTCTTTTTAGTACATCCTAATTATCCATATGATATATCTTATATATATAACCCCATAAATATTGTTATTAAAAACATGGGAAAAATTAAACATAAGAAGGGTGAGGTCAAATGATCTGTAAGTCTAAACAAAAACATTAGCAATTAAATTTCATTAATTTGTATAAGAAATTCATAACAGTGTGACAACATAATCAAAGTTCCTAAGAAGATCATAAGAGAAATGATACCCCTAAAAAACATTAATAAAAAAATATGAAAACATTTAAATTGAATGATTTATTACAATCAATAATTATGAACCTTGTGAAATCAATATTGATAAACTAGACCATCATAAACCCAATTAAACAATTAGTAAAAAATAATGATATTTTAGAACATCATATCATAATACAATTTTAGATCCCATAAAATTTAAATTTACATATTTTATACATCAAATATAATTCTACAAGGAACATACTTTTTACTTAATTCATTGTAGAAAAATGTGGTTCAACCAATCGTGTAATCTATAATGGGCTCACCCATCACTATTTGGACACACCCATCATTTATAATGTCCTAGAACTGAATAATTACTAAATAAAATATATAATTTATTTCATAATAACTCATTATAAAACCATTATTTGTTTCTTTATAATATTAAAACATGGAAAAGAAATAGATTCCACTAAAATATAATTAAAACATGATTAACATGTGCGAAAGAAACAGATTCCATAATAATATATTTCAAAAAATAATAATCCATCTTGTAAAAGAAATTTAGTGGTATCAATAAAACATTTTCTTATAACCTATAATTATAATTATGTTCATTAAATTAGTTAATTTAAATAGAATTAAAATATTATAAAAAACTATCCTAATGATAATAACCGTATCATTTTAAAAAGTTCTTTTAAAAACCTTTAATAATCTCAATTTCCATTTCTTTGAAAGGAATCATGAAAACATATAAATGTTGATTTAAAAATAATTTAAAATTTTTATAGAGTAAAATAAAAACATTTATATGAAAAAGATATAAAATAATTTTTTTGAATCATTTTTTTAAGACATGGTTTTACATGAAATCATTTTATTGACCGAATATAAAAATGAATAATTATTTTCTTAAAAAATTGATATCATTTGGACTACCAATGAGTGGGATATTTTAATATTAAATAATAAAAATCAAATAACAATTCAATAATTAAATAAATTATTTTATTTAATGATAGATCATAATATTTCATCATTGGATTCATAATCATGACAATCTTAACAAAAGTTGAGATTCTAACATAGGGCACATACCACTTTGGTGACATTGAATCACAATCCACATGAAAGTAGATCGTTAAATGACACATATTATTTCATGAATGTATTTATATTGATGATATAACATGTCAATATGTATTTAAATAAAAATCATAAAATTATATAAGATCACAACATGATGTAACTCTCAAATAAGAAAATTATGAAAAAATCCATTACTGCTTTTGTAACATTGATTCCATAATACATATATAAGTGAGATCCTCAAATGGATTAGTAAATGAAAATAAATTTAAGAATAGAATCATAATATTCATTAATGGTATTTATATACACCATATAATACAAAAACTTATAAAAGTTCCAAATTTCTCATTGAAATAAATGTGAGGCAAGAAAACCCATTAACATGAGTCTGATTCGTCACACTTGTTTTATATCTTCATGAACAATAAAATTATTTTAATTGTTTAACTACGTGATAATATTTTCAAGTATTATAATTAATTTTTTCCAATTCTAAACAATGAATATATAATTAGTTGATCAATTGGGTTGATGTCATATGTTTAGACAATTTTCAGTTTTTGTGTCCAAAATGGGTTTATTATGATTAATATGGTCAATAAGAATATTATTTAAACATATAAAAAAATATTCATACTGAAATAATAATCATATTTTTAAATAAAATATTCATTTAAAACGTAAAATTAGATATTTTTGGGTAAATTAATTAATGTTTTGATCATAGTGATGATAGGATTTATTGATGGATAATAAACATTTCCATTATTCAATGATCATTATGTATAGATAGTAATTAATATGTTATCATTAAAAAATAATACTAATTCCTTAAATACTATGGAATTGAATTATATATTATGTTATATATTAATATTTTGATGAAAAATGGATTGCAACTCTTTGAGGAGGCAGTAGTCCATACATTCTTGAACAACGTTAGCACATTTTCAATGTTTGAAAAGGTAGAAATGAAAATGATGTATTATTTTAATTTAAATGTAATTATGTAATTAATGATATTATTATTTCATGTATATCATATATATATATATTCATTTTAGTTACCCTCATTACCATATGTGTAAAAAATTATTGAAAAAATCTTCTAGTCTCTTTCTGAGGTAGTATTTAACCGTAGTCATGAGTGACATCTTCATATCTCCTAGGGTATGGAATGAAAAACCTATATATATGATATAATGACCCTTGATGTATAATTATGTTAATAATATCATACATATAATATATTAATATTATGTACATCATTATCACTAACCATGAGAGATGGTGATGAAAAAATAAATGACATTGTTTTGTGAGGTGGTAGACTGTGAGACATAGGAATGAATATTTCATTACCTATTTAATGGAATTGTGAGAGGGTTTTAGTCATTTTAATAACAAATTAAACAACTAAATATATTTATTATACTTATTTTTTCATATAATAATGGTATAAAAATATCATAAGGTGGTAGAGGTAAAAATAAAACAAATAATTTCATTAATACACATTACCTCTTCTTCGAGTATCTTTTTTTTGTATGCACCAAAGGCCTTCATTGGTAAGATTTCAAGAAAAAACTAATGATTATATGATTATTGGATTGAAGTTTATAAGATATTTATGAAGTTCGTGGATGACCCAATTGGTTATTAATGGTTTCAATAGATGAGGTGAGGTGTGGCATTTTATAAGTGGGTGACATGACACATTTAGTATTTTTCAAAAAATCAATTTAATTGAACCATTTATTTCCCCTACCAAAATGATTAAATAATGAATACAACTCAATAATTGATTGGATAAGGTCAATATATATTGTTATAAAAGGTCTTTTTTTATATTTCATTATTTGTTGGCCCTTTATGATTAATAATTACCCACTATGTAAATTATATTTTTCATTAATTATTGTAATTAAATTTAGTCGGTTTCACTAATCACTTTGGTAAATACATAATATTTACATATAAAATAAATTATTCTGATAACAAATATTGATTTTTTCTTAAATTTAATTCAAAAAACTGAAAATATTTAATTTAATATTAACCTCTTAAAAAAAGAGAGACAATGAGTTTTTAAGATGTATATATTTTTTTAAAAAATAAGAATCAATATTTTGCTAACGAATAACAACAACAACAACAATAATAATATAAATTTAAATAAACATGAAATTATAAATTGTCTATACATTTAATTTATAAAATTCTACATTATGTAATATATTAATAGATTTAAAAGGATTAACATCTTGTGTTTTATAATAGTTTAAAAAAGTGACTTTAAAACGAAAAAAAATTATATTAAAAACCAATATAATTATGATTAGTAATTAATTTCATTGATAGAAATATAATAAAGGTTAAAATAAATCATATTAAAAATTTATTGTCACTTTTAAATTACTTAAATTATTTAAAATGAAATAAATTTTTGAAACAAATCAAATTTTTTATTATTCACTAAAAAATTAATATATTCTACAATATAACAATATTTAACCCTATATAAAATTTTATGTTATTCATAAAAAAATATATTTATTATTTCAAATAAATTGTATAAAATGATTAAAACATTATTTTAAAATATATAAACCATAAAAAAATAACAAAAGTAACTTTTTGGAAAAAAACTATAGTTTTAAGAGATGGATTGCAGTAATCATTTCTAGAAAACACATAGGATCAATTATAAATATTATATTCATTATATTATATATATATATTTTAATAATATAATAAAAAAAATTTCTTTTTACAATTTATGGTTATAAAATTTTCATATGTGAATTAAAATAGATATTTTGAAAAAGATTTCTTTTTTATGTACAAAAGGGTTATATTTTAATTTCAAATTAATTTTTCTTTTAATGATTAATTAAATAGAGATCTATAATTCATATTCACATAATGATGTTATTTGTTTTCATATCTACTATTGCATCATTTATGTAATGGATTTAATATAAATCATGCTACATTTCATTTCGACGTTTCATGTTGAATACACCATTAAACATAAAATCTAAGGATTGTGTATACTGAAATATAAATTATGTGTTTCATTTTTTTACACTATAGATTATAATTTTCTTGATTTAAAGTCATGGTATGTTACACCGTCAGTCCAAATTAACAATTTTTTTTAAATAGTAATATACAAGCAGTCAAATTGGTTATATAAATATTATAAAATATTTATAAAATATTTATAAATGATCTAGATATAATTTTTTTGTAAACAAATTATATGACTAAAATTATAATTTTTCCTCAAGAACAATTTTCCTTCCTTTTTGAAAAATAATTAATTTTTTAAAGCTTTAAAATTGTTCTTATAAAATAATATATTTATTTTTGAAATAATAATTTCTTAATTATATTTTATTATATGTTTTATTATTTTCTAAAAAGAATGATTTTTAATGATTTTTTTAAAAAATACTAAATATTATAAAAAATTTCACGTTGTTTCAATATTATAAAAAGATAAAAGTATTTAAAAATAATATTATTAAAATTTGGTAACATACATTTTTCATAATCAAATAATGCTAAGTGTAATTAATTTTTTGTTGGATTTTTGTATTAAAACATTTTATACATGGCCAAAAAAGATTTGGAATAATGTTTTTGTCCCATTTTTTGGGATTAATTTTAAATAAAAAGATTTGAATACCATGAATTGAACTAGATAAATTGAATTAAATTTTTTTAGTCATAACTATTATATTTTTTAAGGAGTTTTCTTCTATTTGTATCATTATGAATATTAAAAACTATAAAAAACATTCACCACGGTTAACGTTAAAACAAGTTTATTAGAGGTTAAACAAAGGGATAAGGGAATATTTTTCAATTGAGAATTTATAAATCTTATTTTATAGTCATATAATAAACTCATATTATATGAAATTATATTATCCATAAATTTTTTAATATTATTCACGAGAATGACTTGGTTATATTTAAATATTTTAAAACATTCCACGAGTTCCCTCTCCCCAATATATAGAGGGACACCCATCCATTATATTATTTACACCACATTGTGATTTGAATCTCATGAAATCCATTAATAAATATTTTCTACATATATATAAACTTGAATTATATGTGATTTTATTCTTAAAATTTAATTTTATCGGTCCTTAATAAATGATCTAATGTAGTCTAAATAAATCAAAGAAAACCATCATACTCGATGAAGATCAATTTCATTATTATTTTACTACCTATAAATATATGTTTATATAAAAATAATATAAATTACCTATCATAAATATGCATAAATTTTATTTTTATTAATTATCCACCAATATCCCCCCATATTCCATCAAATGGTCAATGAATGTATCCCTCGTGTGTATGTGTTCACTACCACCACCAGGAAGCATTGTAATATTTTTACCTCTAAAAAATGTATGTAAAGTGAATATATTTGATGAATATAAAATATATATATAATATAATATTTATCTTCTAATGGTGAATTTAATTTTATTCAACATAAATTCCATTTAAGGAAAAGAAAAAAATTGTATTTAAACATAAATATGACCTATTATCTCTAAGAATAGTGTAAATATTTTTCATTTATATATATTTTATGGATTAATATAATCATATATATAATACATCTATATTTTTTTATATCATGACAAAATTTATTGATATTATTTAACCATTATCAATGAAAAAGAACCCATTCTACTGAACCAAAAGTATCATAAAAATTGAGAGAGTTAAAAACTCTTAAATGTTAATTTTAATAAACTATATTTGTTAAATTATTGTTTTTGTGTAATAATTGGATCATATAAAATATTATAATAATGTAAATGGTTTGAGAATATAGGTATAATATATTTAAATTTATAATATTAGATGATACATTACATTCTAAAAATATCAAAATTTAGGTAATTGGTTTCCACTTCACTTTTATTTCGGTAAGACTCATGGAATATTATCCAATTATTTTTTTAAAGGTATTATGTACTTCTTATGGATGTATTTGATAATAATTATCATGAAATTTATGGTGATATACATATGAATAAAATACTCTCTCATTCACGAGCATTAGATTAAAAAACGTGCAAATATTAAGAGATTTATGATATAATCTGTTTGTTTATCTAGATTTTTCTGATCATCCTTCTGATAATAAAATTGTATATACTATATCTCAATAATCCAATAAAATTTATGTTGATATAATTTTTATGGAGATTACTATCTTTAAATTAATTATCTCCCTCTCAGTATCTATTGAAATAGAAATAATGTTTTATGTAAAACTAACATTAATTATTTATTCAGTTGAAAATTGTTTTTTATACATATGAAATTATTATAAAATATTTTCAAATATATTTTCACTAATATAAAATTATTATTTAATTTAAATTTTACCCAGTTTTTACTTTTTTAAAAATTGTTTCAATATTTTTTTTTTCATTTTCCAAAAAAAGCGGGTATAACTTTATAACAAAAGTGTTTCATTATTAATTATTTTAACATAAATAACATACATGAAATCTACCACTGTAATGACTTATCAATCCATTGAATACTTTTTTATATCTATCCATGGTTATTTTCAATGTTTTATTTTTACTTGATATTTTGGAAATTGTGTATTATAAAGAGGTTATTTTAAATAGAACATGATATTTTCTTAAATAAATATTATATATATATATTCAGTATTTTTATTTATTATGACATAATTCGATCCTAAATAGAAATTACTCGGAATATGATACAATTAAAATATCCACGTGAATTATTTTTTATATTATTATCATTATTTAATAGTGATCCTACAAAATTCATTTCTCCTATTAGATAATTATTTTATGATTAAATGTTTATGAAACATATTTTCATTCCAAGGGATATTCTATAATAAAATTTTAAAATGTATAATAGATTTTTACCAATCAATTAATTATTATTGGATTATTTTTTATGATCTTGTGGCATACATGTGTATGATATTCAAAAAATAATCAGTCCTCTTAGAATTATATAGACCAGTAATTTATTGTGTATTGATGGATATATCAGGATATAATAAACTAGAATTAAGAGTGACCCATGTTTTTTATTTGACAATGTAAACTATGTTGTTCTTGGGATTGAACATTGATAAAGGATATGATTTTTTATGATTATGTGACATCTAGAATTATATTTTTGAAAATGACAGTTGACTACTAAAGAAATAATTTTAAACACTTTGGTGTATTCTAAAATCATATGACGTATAAAAAAATTATACTCCCATGTCTCTTATTTAATGATTACATTAAGAATAATTTCTTTATTTTTTAAATAATATTTCTAGGAATCCTGATTATGATATATTATATATTAGGTATGGTTTCAAATGTTTTTTAATTTTATCGTACACTTATTCTAATGTTATTGTTAAGTGAATATTGAAATCTATATTAATTTCATTTAGTGAGCATCGGTGCACACCCATTCTTATATTTAAATTCCCCAATATATTAATAACTGGTTTATATATGATATTTCAAAAAGGGTTGATAATAATTGGAAACATATTGAGATATTATATATATATATCTTAGGAACAAGTATTTTTTCTTTTCATGTTTCCAAAAAAAAGAATTACTATGTGACTCTAGTTTAGATTATAATGTTATATATTAAATATTTGTCTAATTAAATGTGGTATTGGTGTATAACATATATGAGTCACAATAAAATTTTCACCATATGATCTTTGGTTATTATTAATGGATATAATATGAAGAAACTATGTTAATTCTAAATGTGATGATCAATGTATTAATTTTACACATGAGAAACAAAATTCCATTTGAGTTGGAAGGCATAATATTATTTTTTTGATTATGATACATTATTATAAAATGAATAATGTAATGATTCAAAATTATAAATGCATGGAACGAAATTATTTTGATTTCTCGAGGATTAAACATTCACCATATTTTAGTTACTCTGTTGATCCACAATTTGATGATAAATGGATCAATTCCTGTAACATCTCCTATATGTAAAGAATAAGACACTTTTCATATTTATTAATATTTGTGAATTAAAAATTAATTTTATATTAAAGGGGATTATGTGTTCTATAGTGTACCCGAAACACAACAACATGTTTCTTTAAAATCTTACGTTGCACACTAACAATATAATATTATTATTTTAAATGGTTGTTAACTCCTAGTCATTGTATTGGAGGGAATGAACAAAACTGAATACAATATTATTATAAATTTTTTGAAATGAAATTACATTTATCCAATTTATGTTAGAGGCTTAAAATGTGAATGAATCTAATTTTAAGCAAAATATACATTAAAAGGACGATTTATCCCATTTTAATGGAGAACCCTTATTAAATCAAGTTTTGGACACTTTAATACATTCTATATGACCAAATAAAATTATTCTTTAGAATGGGTACATCAATATTTACTTTGTGTAAACTTTTTGGAATTTTTTCGATAAAGTTCATTTTTTATGAATAGTGTAAATATTGTCTTTTAATTCAAAATTATGTTTTAATATAATCTATTTATATGGTTAGATTATATTTTTAGTTGGTTTTAAAGTTTAATTATAATATATTTTTACCATTTAATCATATTTTGGTCATTGAAATTAATTTTACTTTTAAATTGTACATAAACAAGTGTCAATCTTTTGATAGTATTTGTTTCTTAAAAACACGCTATTTATTTTAACAACGGGAATTAATTTTTAAATTAATTAATGAAACTTTTATGTTTTTAATTTGGTAAAATAGACATCATTTTTGAATTTTGAATATCATATATATCTTAGGATGAATTTTTGGTATTTTTTTGAAAAACATCATATTTTGATGAATAGTGAAACAACTTAGTGGTAATTAATAAAATGTATTTTTCATTTAAAGAAAATTTTACCAGTTCTGTGAATTGAATTTAAAAAATCCAACATACATGGCTGTTATTAATAAGTAAAATGTGGTTCATTAAGATTAAAATAATTTTTTGTGAATATTAACTTTTAACTTTTATTTACCGTGGTTAAAGTTAAATAGGGTAATTCATGGTAAAAAGAATATTATAATAATTCCAAATTACCTTAATACTTGTCCAAACATCATTGGTTGAGTCATTGAAGACCATGGGCATCTTTGTGTCTATTTTGGGACCCCATTGAGCGACTTGGGAGTTATAATGTCAATTTTGATTAATTAATTTAAAGTAAAGGAAAAAATGACAAAACAAAATATCTTTTAGTAAATTACTTTTTAGAAAGGGATATATAAATTATCTCTTCAACTATAAAAAATAATTGGAAAGATAAAACTATTTGATACATCATGGTATTTGTTTTATAATTTTTATAAATCCTATAAATTAAATTATTTATGACACAATAATGATTCAGTATTTACCTCATTATTAAATTATTTAAATAAATAATATTATAATGATTAAATTATTTTTCAAAACTAGTCCAATTATAATTGTATGATTTTATTTCGAATATTAGTCATCTTATATTCTACCTTAATGATTTTTGGACCATTAGAAACTGAATATCGTTATATTATAAAATAACATCTTCACACTTTCCTAAAGAGCCCCTCCTCTCCCTTATAAAAGGAGACCACTTCTAACCAATTAATCACACCTATAAAGCCATTTTTCTCGTCCACACTCTTCATAATTAAACTCCCTACATCACCCTCCTCCTCTTAGAAGCCTTATCTTAGGCAGAAGGCACTTCAAGATGTCATTTGGTTCAAACCATAGAGAGTTACCCAAATTAAAGGTAACAGTTCCTCGTAAATTGTTTTCATTTATTTTACTTCTCCAACCACTAAAACCTTTTTATTTCTTTTATTTTGTAACAACTCCAGTATCCTAAATATTCTATGATTTTCATATGAGATGTATTTGAACTACACTTACACACAACTCCTTTTAATGGATGAAGAACATAATGTTTCTGTGGGTGGCAAACTAATGCCTCACGAAATGATGATTGTTCTATTACATCTTACCACCTGTAATGGTGGCAATTATGATTGAACTATATTTATATATGATATATATTATGTTTATTATTTCTTTATGCTTATGTACTTCCCAATTATATCAATACATTATTGTTTCCATAATGGGTAAATAAGATAATCTCATTTGAGGATGTGCGGACAACCACCCCCTTAAAGCGACGTGACTAATTAATGCCTTATGTGGTATGTATAAAGGATAGATTTAATGATATTATATATGCAATTATACTGGAATTATAATATACCTAGTTATTATTATGTTTTTATTCCATTAAAATAATAAATAGAAATGAATCTAGCGTTCATGCGTACGTACGACTTACCGTCTCCATGAACGATGCATTTCATTTCTTACCACAAAATATTATGTTCTATTATAAATACATGTATATACTGAATATATATGATATATATGATATATAAATGATGAATATAATTCTGGATATATTGTACTATTGACCACATGGACAACTTGTAAATTTAAGGTGTTCATTTTTGACTCAAGTACCAAATATTGACAAAATGAATATTATTAACTTAAATGATTATATAATGTTTATAACAAGGTAATAAGTTATATTAAAGGAGAAATAAACTTGAAAAAGGTTCTTATTAAAGTAGAAATTAACTTTAGTTTATTATTCAGGAGATTAAAGAATGATCGAGTCAAGTCGGACGCGTGGTAAGGGATCCGACCGCTCTCTTTCTTTTCAAGTACTCTCTTTTATGTCATTTCTTTTATGATCCACATTCTTATGTTGGAGGATTTTATTTTATATTAACCATACTGTAATTTTTATTTTCATATGATGAGATACCCCCTATTACTCTCATGAATTTATTTTAAGAATTTTTAAGTGGCACCATTAGGCTGTTGAATTTTTGTAAGGGATTTCTTATCTCACTTTTAATTCTGTGATATTTCCATTGTTCACCACTTATTTATTGCATGTGGTGTATTGTGTACGTAATTTTGATGTATATTATCATGATTCTCATTATATTCATGGTATTCTATTATTAATTTTGTGGTTATTAACTTTGGGTTATACGACTCGATTGATTACAATGTGGTAAGGGGTTTTCATCTCACTTTTTATCCCCATGAGATTCATGCTATATTTGCCACTACATTATTTTGTGTGGTGTATGCACTTCCCATGATTGTACAATTTGTGTAATATACTTTAATTTATGATTATATACATCTTCATTGTATGATAATTATTTTATGTGGTGTATGTTTTGTAAGTTACCAAATCGGTAAGGGAACCTTTGACCCTCCTCTTTTTTAAAAGACATCTTTTTATTATGACTTTTATTTCACATATTATTATTTTGGGAAATGTTATTCTATATCCTTATTGATGTAAATTTTATGTCCAAGTGATTATATAGCCTTTTCTCTCTCATCAACTCAGTTTCTGAATTTTAATGTGACACCGTTAGGTTATCGAATTTCTGCAAGGGAACTTCTTAACCCAATTTCAATTCTTTGGGTTAAACATTTACTTCATGAATATGCCATCCTATGAATATGTGTGAATTAAATATGATTGTTTTACACTGAATAACCAATAATATTTAGTGTATTTATATTTTTCACACATAATTATTCAATTGATTTATCCTTAATCTAAGGATACCGTCTTTATAAGTGATTTCGTCTCAATTTAATTTCCATTGAGACTTTATTGTTTCTATGCACCAATTCACTCTTACATGGTGTATATACTGTCCTTTGGCATATTATATCCTGAATACCTTTATTCTCATGATATTATAAAGTTTTTATTACCTCAATTATTTGTATTCCAGAGTTTCTCATTTTATTAGAAACACTTTAACAAAAATATCATTTTTAAATGTTTTGGAGATTTATTATTCTAAATCTTTATCTTTAATGTCCATATTTTAAAAATGGTTTTGAGTATTTATTTATATTGACATTAATGTTTTAAAATTATAATTATATTAAAAGCCTCAAAGTGGTATGAGACATATTGCTTCAAAAATCATTTTTGAAATGGTTTTTGAAAATGGATTGATTATTTCAATATTTTGAAATTACTTCTTGTGATTGTAAATGAAATTTTATTAGTGAAATGTTTATATTTGAAATATTTTATTTTTTATGATGCTACATGGACATTTGACGGGTGGTTACGTGATAAACCATATTATGGGTGGTGCCATGAATACCAGGATTGGTGGTTACGTTATAAACTCAAATGCATTGGGTATGGAAGTTGGCCGTAGGGATATTCCATTTAGTGATATGTGTGGAAGTCGACTGTATGGTTATTCCATTTAAGTATGTTTATGTACCAAGTTACCTTTATATGCTATGTGTTATTTATAGTGGTTCTATGGTAATCTTTTGGTTACAAATGGGTATTTAAAGATATTTTATTCATTTAAGAGTATTTACCACTTCATAAAAGTTAAAATTATTACTTATGTTAATGTATTAATGGTTTACTTGTTGTTTTGAAAAACTAACATTTTCCTTCTTTGTGTATCCCATACTGAGACTTTTATTCTCACCCCATGTTTTTGAAATGTTTTTCACAGGACATAATGTGGGATAGGGTGAAGGATGGGATCAAGGAAAATTCATGTTGTCTTAAATATGGAACTAGACATGACACTTTTGTTTTTCAAGAGTTCATGTTTTTAAAAAAAATGGATACTGGGTAGAAGTGTCTACATTGTAATTTTTTTTGAGATGTAATAGTTATGTCCTAATTCTCTAAAACTCTAAACCTGAAAAGTTCCTCAATGTGAATTATTCATTTAAATCAAGATTATGTAAAGGTTTTAAGGTCGGGTCTTTATAGTTGGTATCAGAGGTCGGTTTAGACAACTTTAGGGATTAGGAATTTTCGTTAGACATATGGATAGTCCCTATATATTATTACAGTTTAATACTTGTTTTATAACTTTTTAAGATCAAGGAAAGTCAGTTACAAATGGAAGGAGGAGGATCTCAAATGACATTCCTATCTCTTCCTGACGACATGCTCGCAATAATTATTGCCAAGTCATGTTCGGATGATTGTGAAACTTCTTCTAGCATAAAACTCACTTGCAAGCAGTTGTTTGAGATATCAAACACCTCTACAATAACTCGTTATCAACGTGGGTCATGGGTTGTATTTAGAAAAATCATATTTTCACAATATTCTTATTTTTTCAAGAAAGGAAAATATTATCAAGGCATTTTCAAATTTTTTACCTTATCAGAAGATTTTGAAGCATATTATGATTTCAAAAAAGGTGCTAAAGGAGGAGACCCTTGTGCAACCTATTTATATTTTATTTTAAAATATAGTCTCTTAGGACATACTTATGGTATTTTAAAAGGACCTTTAATTGAAAGTTTCAACTCAAATTCAGTTCAACTATTTTATAGAAATGATGTTTTATCAGACGTTTTGAAATTATATGTCATATATGATTATTTTCCAAAAATGTTTTTCTGTGAACACCCATATGACCCATGTTATAAAAGTAGTATTTGGATGGAGGAAGAAAATGATTTTCAAGGATCTCTAAATCATTGTTTCAATGCATTGACCTTCTACCAACTTGAACAAGATGACGATGAAACCAAATGGACACCATGATCAAGGTATGATGTTCTTCATTTTGGGGATTGTTTTATTTTATCATATGCTGGTGAAATAAGACATAATGAATTAAGATGTTGTGATCATAATGGGTTTGGATGAAGATGATAGGTATAAGGAAACCTTTTAGGTTAAATCATTTTAGGGTTATTTTTGAGTTTTATAAAAAAGACATCACATAGGATGGGTGACAACCCGTCGCATCCGGCAAGGCTGTAGGAATCAAACCCACAACCGAAGGGTGACAAGGGCGCATCACCTACCACTATCCTACTCGATGTCAATGGTTAGTATGACTTATAATTTTAGTAAAAAGTTTTTATGGAACAAGAATAAGTTGACTTTTGGAACTTATGTTTTATCAAATAGATATACTTAGTATTGAAAAATGATTTAGTGATTAAGTGATAAAAGGTTGTTGTGGAAGACGTTCTCCCTTTTAAGAAACACTATATGCTTGAGGAAGATAGAATACTATGGGATTTCAATTGTGTAATAATGGTTGAAATTTTAGTTTGGAAGAATCTATGTTTTTATTATGGACACATGATGATTTGATTTATTTATGAAAATGATTAACCTATCATAGAGAATATGTGATTAGGTTAATTACTTTTCAATATGTGATTTTATGAGAAACTGTTGTTACTTAGAGATAATTGTTAAGATGTATCTTGGAAGTCTATGTAATTAAATACTTATGATATTTGGGTTACAATCAAAGTATGGAATACATTTGAAGAATTTTAGGGACAATTGTTTATTGAATGGTCTTTGTTGAACTTTGGGTTTTGTTAAGGCAATTTTTTAGATTAAGAGTAGTTTCTCTTCATGTAAAAGATTATCATTTTTGGGGATTATCTGATCTTGTACTAACAATTTTGGTTTTGGTTAAGGTCTAAAGACATGGGAAAAATATAGTTCATGTTTTGTGGATTAGGGGATTCTCTCGAAGTTGATTATAACGCTCTTAATGCGAACAAGTCATCCTAAATACTCATCTTTTTGGGAAAATATGAGTCTGTGTAAGAAATATAGTAAGAGATGAAAGTATATATGATAAGTAAGTATGTTTACTTATGTTTTTAGTTAAGCTCATAAATAAATTCCTCAATTAAAATTAACTTAAAATAAAATCCTTGTCTGTTAACTTTTCCTACTGGGAAATCAAAAACTGTTTAACCCATCACATGTTTGTGATTTTATAGTGCTTATATTTTCCTAAACATGTTTTCTATCACCCTACACCATAACATGACGGTTTTTTTCTCCTCCATATCCATGTTTTCGTGGAATCCTAGTATCTGTTGTCTTGGGTGACCTTTGTACTTCTCTTCCTTTATTTTAAAGTGATAGTTTTATTGACTCTTTTCTCGGATGTGGGGATTTTAATAATGTTTCCAAGCCCAGTTTTAAAATTTCGAGGACGAAATTCCCAAAAGGGGGGAAGGTTGTAACATCCCCGATAAATAAATAATAATTCACTTTTAATATTTATTAATATTTTTGAATTAAATATTAATTTTACATTAAAGGGGATGTTATGTTCTCTAATGTAACCTATACACAACAACATGTTTCTTTGAAATCATACGTTGCACACTAATAATATAATATTATTATTTTAAACAGTCATTGACTCCTAGCCATTGTATTGGAAGGAATGAACAAAACTTAATACAATATGATTATACATGTTTTTTATATGTAATTACATTTATACAATAAATGTTAGAGGCTTAAAATGTGAATGAATCTAATTTTAAGAAAAAGTTATATTTAAAGGATGATTTACCGACTTTTAATGGAAAACCCTTTTTAAATTTAGTTTGGTCACTTTAATACATTCTATATGACCAAATAAAATCATTCTTTAGAATGGGGACATCAAAATTTACTTTGTGTAAATTTTTGGAATTTTTCCGAAAAAGTTCATTTTTTATGAATAGTGTAAATATTGTATTTTAATTCAAAACAATGTTTTAATATATTTTATTTATATGTTTAGAATATATTTTCAGTTGGTTTTAAAGTTTAATTAGATTATATTTTTACCATTTAATCCAATGTTGTTCATTGAAATTAATTTCACTTTGAAATTGGACATGAACAAGTGTCAATATTTTGATAGTTATTATTTCTTAAAAACATGCTATTTGTTTTAA
Source organism: Viscum album (assembly GCA_963277665.1). NCBI lineage: Eukaryota > Viridiplantae > Streptophyta > Magnoliopsida > Santalales > Viscaceae > Viscum > Viscum album. The sequence goes on from OY728159.1 coordinate 1,029,364,105, forward strand.
CAACGGGAATTAATTTTAAAATTACTTAATGAAACTTGTATGTCATGAATTTGGTAAATTACACAACATTTTTGAATTTTTAATATCAAATATATCTTAGGTGAAGTGCATTGTGTTGCATTTGTTGTCAATGAGACATGAAGTTGTCTTGGAATGAATGGAAGTCAAGGAATGTCACGATGTGAATGACAAAGGTTGTGATGGTGTTGGTGGTGAAGGAGAATGTCCATGGAACATAGAGGAATGTCACTTAGGAGATTCACTAAGTGGCATTGGAGAATATGGTTGAAACATTCTCCATGTATATCTGACGATTGTTGAGCTGTTCTTTAAGTTCATAGAACTTGTATCATGATGATACAAAGTCACAACATGATTAGAAGACCATGCATTGTAGTGACAATGCATGAGGAGTTGAAGAAGATCCATCCACAAGTCCTAAGTGGATGAAGTGAGCTGAAGAAGTCCATGCACTATCACTTAGTGCATGTGAATCAGAAGATGTTCCAATTGATCCCTGATTGGATCAATGAAGTTTATTGAAGAAATATTTGATTCAGGAGCTCGGTTGAAGAAGAAGAAACCTTCGGGAATTCCATTCTTAAATGTTGATCATATGTTGAAGAAGAATGGAGGAATTCTAATGAAGAAGATTAATGCTTGAATTCCTAAGAAGAAGAGAGAAGAAATGGCTTAGAGGAGAAAGGGCATTTGGCATTTTACACTTAAGTACTTTGTATACTTAGTGTATATTCAAGCAAAAAAAATATGCCAACCTCAAGGGCCAGCCTTAAGGGTTCAACCCAAGGCACATGTGGGAACCAGTCACCACGCCCAAGGGGATCCCATGGGGCCAGCCCAAAGGAGGCCGGGGCCGTGTATAAGCCCCGAGCTACGCGGTGGTGAAGTCCGCGCAGCGCGCGCGCCCGAAGGCACGCATAGTGGGCGCCAGTGGCGCGCCCGAGTGGCAAGAGTGGGCGCAGAGCGCGCCCGCAGGGAGAACACGGTGCGGGGCGGCACCGTGGAGGGAGGAGATTCAATTAAGTGTGCTGGGGGAGCGGCATGTTGATAAGCCGCGAGAAAACCTCTCGCCGTTTCGATGTGGGACGCGCGATTTTCACCGGGAACGAATCCCAGCCGCACGACTCATCGCGCGCTCGATCTGGACCGCCCATCTAATCCGCCGCGGCCCAGCCTGATCGCGGCCGTCCAAATCTTTAATCCAACGGCTCTCCGCGCGTCTTCTTCCCCGCGCCATGCGAATCCACCCGCGACGTCCCCGCATGAACCAGAGCCTCCCGAGCAGTGTTCTCGAGCTCCCGGCCACCATTTCCGAATCCGAAACCTCCATTGTGATCGTCTGTGCCTACTGAACATAACCATGCAATAAAATAAGCATGCATGCGATGAAAGGAGGATTTCGAGCGAGGCCGAAGCAACCGGAGGTGCGAGGCCATTCGGTGTTCGTGCCTTTGCATGGATAGGGTTTAAACAGAGGCCGTGCATGCGTTATAAATCGCATGCACGAGGAGGAATAAAAATGAAAGAGCCCGCGGTGAAACAGAGAGTAAAAGCAAGATTCGTAAAGATTTTTAAAGAACCGAAATCTTCGGTGATTCAAGATTTATTGCACGCGGATAATCTGAGGCATCTCTGCCTATAAAAATGAGGCCGAGCCCTCTGTGCCGTTTGCTGATGCGCTGAAAGTTTGAAGAGAGTCCCGCGAAGCCTCTGCCTCGCGAAGTAGAAGCCCCGCGCAAATTATTTGCGCGGCTGTTGTCCCGGTGCCACCCGAGGCCCGAAGTGTTCCCTGCGCGCCTCTCTTGCGCGACAGGAAGGAGCCGAGCCGCATATTTGCGCGCTCGAGTCTCTTGCTCCCTCTCTGCCCGCACCCTTGCGCGGCAGGAGGAAGATCCCGCGGGTGTTGCACTTGCGCGCCCCGCGGGTAGGAGGTCTTGCGCGACCTTTGTGCACCCAAGTGCTTGCGCGGCCAGTGGCACCAAGTGTGCTTTGTGCTTTGAAGAAGGAGAGAGGCCGTGGCTCATACTTTGTGCCTTTTGTGTAAGAAGAAAAGGAGGAGGCCGTAGCCCTTGAGTTGGTATTCGGGTGTGTGCAAGTGGAAGGCCAAGGCATTGCCTTGTGCTAAACAAGAAGGGGACCCGAGGCTTGCATGCCCTTGTGTGTGTGCTAAATAGAAGAACACCTCTTGTGTGTGCATTTGAAGAAGAGGCCGTAGCCCTTGTTTGTGTGCCAAATTGAAGAACACTTTGTGTGTATGCAAAGTGAGGAGAAGGCCCTACGGGCAGTGGGTGTGCAAAGAGAGGAAGGCCAAGGCTTAGTGCCTTTGAGTGCAATTTGAACAAGTGAAGGCCGTAGCTTTGTGGTTATGCACACTTGAAGTTTAAAAGAGAAAAACAAAGTGTGTGTGCAAAGTGGAAGAGTACAAGAAGTGTGAAGGCCAAGTTTCAAGTGTGTGCAAAATGAAACGAGTGTGTGCAAAGAGACAAGTTGGCCGAACCTAGTGTGTGCACTAAAAGTGTGTTCACACTTAGAAGAAGAAAGAAGTGAAAGACCCACACTAAAGTAGAACACACTCTAAGTGTGTAAACAAATTGGAGAAAGTGTGTGAAGTTCGGAGAAGGTGTGTGCTATATTTGATTACACCCTTTGTGGGTCTACTGCACCAAGAAGAGGACAGGAGAAGTGCCTGCATGCATGCATGCACGTGCACACGTGAATAGAGTCAAAACAGTGGTGTGCATTTGAGTTGTCCAAGACCAGGTGTGAGACTGGACCAGACCGAAGATAAAGATATTATTTGTCTGAGCATTCAGTGATTGGAGAGAAGCCGGGTCATCCTTAGAAGAAGGTGATAAAGCCCGAGCTAGATGAGAAGACCTGTTCACCACAAGTGATCAGAAGAAGAGCAAGGCCAGCAGCCCTTATCCCAGGCTGCTGAGGATACTTGAAGAGCTGAACAAGAAGAAGAGCTACTCGTGTGACTCGAGAAGCCAGGAGAAGACCCTGTGGGACTCAGGGAGAAGAAGTCTTCAGTGGGATTCTGGAGCAGGCCAGTGGGACTCTGGTAACACTGTGGGACGCAGTATAAAGACCCTCCTGTGGGACTCAGGAGAGATACGGTGGGAAGCTGTATCGACCATTGTAATTCTAACAAGTTATAATGGGAGAATCCATGCTGAGAGAGCATGGCAAGGATGTAGGCCTTTGGTGCCGAACCTTGTAAATCCTTGTGTCCTGTGCCTTTTCATTACTGCATCATTCGGGAAAGGTTGAGAGATACAAGAAGAGTGGATCGAGGCTTTAACCAGCCATAGAGGTTTAATTGATTAAGAATCAATTAGTAAAAAGTTTTAAGGGATCACTGATTCACCCCCTCCCCCTCTCAGTGATTCACACTGATCTGGGCACTTCAATTGGTATCAGAGGGAGGTTACCTCTAAAAGATCCAAGGGAGTCTTTATGAAGTGCAGATTTGAGGAAACGAGCGACCAGCCTCAAATGGAGATTTCTGCCAAGACTCAGAAAAATAGAAAGAAGAAACAGGCCAAGAAGATGAAGAAAGCCTGTCCTAGCTGTGACGAAGTTGAAACAATGAATGATCTTCAGAGTGCACTCAAATATCTTCAGAAGATAGTTCCCATGGAAGTGGCAAAGTGTATAGCTACAGGCATCCATGATCTTCATGAAGAAAAATCACAGTTAGAAGAAGAAGCCAATGCAATGGAAGATCAATTGGCTAAAAGGGTTGGCATAACCAACACTCTCAGAAAGCTGGTGAAGGCTAAAGATGAAACCGTTTCTCTTTGCAATGAAAGATATGAAGACACTGCTGAAGAATTGCAGAGAAGCCTTTCTGAGAAAGAATTCTTTAAAGTAATGGTCAAAGAAGTTTTCCATGCACTGGAAAAATTGCACAAAGTGTCAATGGTTGTCAGAGATGCTCAACTAGAGGACAAAGTCAAAAGGGTGAAGGAACTTGACAACTCATTGCTTGAAATGAAGCAGGTGCATGAAGACCAGATAAAACAGCTGGAAGAGAAATGGGAAGGTAGGCTAAGATTCGTTGAGGATGAGAAGAACTCCCTCAACATGAAATGCTTTGAACTGGAGGTGACATTGAAAAATCTGCAATCACCCAAAGCTGAAGCCTCCCAGTCAGCTGAAAGAAGAAATGTTGCTACTCAAGTATGCTTTGAGCAGGATGATTCTAAGAGAAAGACATCCTCTAATAAAAGTGCAACATCTTCTAGAAAGAAGGTACCATCCATACCATCTTGTACTCATGCTTATAAAAGTGTTTCTACTAAAAGTGCAGGATGGAAGAATGAATCCAAACAAGTATGGATGAAGACAGTAAAGAAAGAGAGCTCTCCTGAAACAGCACAACAGGTCAAGAAAAGTACCCTACAATCAGAAGGACTGAAAAGGTCAAGATTCGTGGGACAATGCTGGTGTTGTAACAAGTATGGGCATTGTGCAAAGGATTGTTGGTACAATCCACTGAATGCCAAAGCACAGAGGAAGCCCATGCCAAGGGGGAGCAAGCCAGAAGAAAAGAAGCAGCATCCACAGGTCCAGAGACATCTGTTTACTGCAAATAGATTTGGATTACTTGAAAACATCTGGGATGATTGCAAAAGTGGTCAAAGAGATACATGTCAATCTCTAACTGTATCCAGAGCAAAAGAGAAGAGAAGATCACTGAACCTGGCTAAATTGGAATCCTTGGGAAGCAAGAAGAAAGCTGAAAAAGCTCCCAAGAAGATGTTGAAAAAGGAAGAGAAGTCCTTGGATTCTAAATCCAAGAAGGGTGAGTCATCCAGAAGGACCACCAAGAAGAAGTGCTTCTACTGTGGAAGGAATGGTCATACCATGGATCTTTGTAAAGAAGCCATGAAATTCAATAGAAGCCAACTGGACTCAAACAGACAATCAATCCAGAAGAAGCAGAAGGGATTGATTGAAAACAAGTTGCCTAAGAAAGGTAGCTTGACAGCATCTAAGGAACCATGTGGAACTTCCAGAACTGGGGCCACTCTTCCAAATGATTTACTTGTCATATGGACACATCAGTTGCAACTTGCCAGAGAACTACAAAGAGTTGAAGATGAAGCTCTGGAAATTGCTAAAGCAAAGGGGAAGAAGAAGGTTTCACATGAAGATGTTTTGAGAACCACACCAGCACAATCATCAATGAAGATCAAATGTGCAAGTGTGAAGACTGGTGAAAATGGGACATCTCGGTTGAGAGAATCTTCTCAACCTTGTTGTTCACATTGATGAACCAAGGAGGTTCCATCTTATTCCCTTATACTCTTGGTATATACATGTGCTAACATTGCAGGGAATTGAAGATGATGATCATTCTCAACTGGAGGATGGTTTGGACAGAATAGAGTGCACCCCTTGAGGGGGAGCCAATCTGAAGAAGATGGGATTCTGAGATTAATACCATCTTGAGAAAAGTGAAGGTATTCCAATCATACTTTCATCCCTTGTTTCTTAATTGAGTTTATCTTGTCAATTAAGGGGGAGTATGGATTGAAGACAAATGGATGAAAGGGGGAGCTTTATCTTTGCACCTGAACTTTCTAATGAGTTTTGTGAAGTTGTGCAGGATTTAGCAAATTCATTGTTATATCTGAAAAATTTCAAACCCCTAAGCATGATCTCACATGTGTAGAGAATTATGGACAGCTTTGAATTCCTTGGTCATATCACTCTTGTTTTCTACATCGGGTTAGCCCAAGTAGACTTAGAGCTGATTTACTAAAGGTTCATTGCTCAAGTGAACATGTGACATCATCCCTCTCTCAGTGTTTTTCAAGAAGATGCTATTCAAAGGGAGGAAGATATTTCTGGAAGAGAACCACACCACACCTTTGCATTTGATTGCCAATAAGGGGGAGAAAATATTGGCACACATATTGACCCATTCATATGTGCTGAGTAGTGTATTGACAACAAATACAAAGGGGGAGATTGAAGTGCATTGTGTTGCATTTGTTGTCAATGAGACATGAAGTTGTCTTGGAATGAATGGAAGTCAAGGAATGTCACGATGTGAATGACAAAGGTTGTGATGGTGTTGGTGGTGAAGGAGAATGGCCATGGAACATAGAGGAATGTCACTTAGGAGATTCACTAAGTGGCATTGGAGAATATGGTTGAAACATTCTCCATGTATATCTGACGATTGTTGAGCTGTTCTTTAAGTTCATAGAACTTGTATCATGATGATACAAAGTCACAACATGATTAGAAGACCATGAATTGTAGTGACAATGCATGAGGAGTTGAAGAAGATCCATCCACAAGTCCTAAGTGGATGAAGTGAGCTGAAGAAGTCCATGCACTATCACTTAGTGCATGTGAATCAGAAGATGTTCCAATTGATCCCTGATTGGATCAATGAAGTTTATTGAAGAAATATTTGATTCAGGAGCTCGGTTGAAGAAGAAGAAACCTTCGGGAATTCCATTCTTAAATGTTGATCATATGTTGAAGAAGAATGGAGGAATTCTAATGAAGAAGATTAATTCTTGAATTCCTAAGAAGAAGAGAGAAGAAATGGCTTAGAGGAGAAAGGGCATTTGGCATTTTACACTTAAGTACTTTGTATACTTAGTGTATATTCAAGCAAAAAAAATATGCCAACCTCAAGGGCCAGCCTTAAGGGTTCAACCCAAGGCACATGTGGGAACCAGTCACCACGCCCAAGGGGATCCCATGGGGCCAGCCCAAAGGAGGCCGGGGCCGTGTATAAGCCCCGAGCTACGCGGTGGTGAAGTCCGCGCAGCGCGCGCGCCCGAAGGCACGCATAGTGGGCGCCAGTGGCGCGCCCGAGTGGCAAGAGTGGGCGCAGAGCGCGCCCGCAGGGAGAACACGGTGCGGGGCGGCACCGTGGAGGGAGGAGATTCAATTAAGTGTGCTGGGGGAGCGGCATGTTGATAAGCCGCGAGAAAACCTCTCGCCGTTTCGATGTGGGACGCGCGATTTTCACCGGGAACGAATCCCAGCCGCACGACTCATCGCGCGCTCGATCTGGACCGCCCATCTAATCCGCCGCGGCCCAGCCTGATCGCGGCCGTCCAAATCTTTAATCCAACGGCTCTCCGCGCGTCTTCTTCCCCGCGCCATGCGAAGCCACCCGCGACGTCCCCGCATGAACCAGAGCCTCCCGAGCAGTGTTCTCGAGCTCCCGGCCACCATTTCCGAATCCGAAACCTCCATTGTGATCGTCTGTGCCTACTGAACATAACCATGCAATAAAATAAGCATGCATGCGATGAAAGGAGGATTTCGAGCGAGGCCGAAGCAACCGGAGGTGCGAGGCCATTCGGTGTTCGTGCCTTTGCATGGATAGGGTTTAAACAGAGGCCGTGCATGCGTTATAAATCGCATGCACGAGGAGGAATAAAAATGAAAGAGCCCGCGGTGAAACAGAGAGTAAAAGCAAGATTCGTAAAGATTTTTAAAGAACCGAAATCTTCGGTGATTCAAGATTTATTGCACGCGGATAATCTGAGGCATCTCTGCCTATAAAAATGAGGCCGAGCCCTCTGTGCCGTTTGCTGATGCGCTGAAAGTTTGAAGAGAGTCCCGCGAAGCCTCTGCCTCGCGAAGTAGAAGCCCCGCGCAAATTATTTGCGCAGCTGTTGTCCCGGTGCCACCCGAGGCCCGAAGTGTTCCCTGCGCGCCTCTCTTGCGCGACAGGAAGGAGCCGAGCCGCATATTTGCGCGCTCGAGTCTCTTGCTCCCTCTCTGCCCGCACCCTTGCGCGGCAGGAGGAAGATCCCGCGGGTGTTGCACTTGCGCGCCCCGCGGGTAGGAGGTCTTGCGCGGCCTTTGTGCACCCAAGTGCTTGCGCGGCCAGTGGCACCAAGTGTGCTTTGTGCTTTGAAGAAGGAGAGAGGCCGTGGCTCATACTTTGTGCCTTTTGTGTAAGAAGAAAAGGAGGAGGCCGTAGCCCTTGAGTTGGTATTCGGGTGTGTGCAAGTGGAAGGCCAAGGCATTGCCTTGTGCTAAACAAGAAGGGGACCCGAGGCTTGCATGCCCTTGTGTGTGTGCTAAATAGAAGAACACCTCTTGTGTGTGAATTTGTAGAAGAGGCCGTATCCCTTGTTTGTGTGCCAAATTGAAGAACACTTTGTGTGTATGCAAAGTGAGGAGAAGGCCCTACGGGCAGTGGGTGTGCAAAGAGAGGAAGGCCAAGGCTTAGTGCCTTTGCGTGCAATTTGAACAAGTGAAGGCCGTAGCTTTGTGGTTATGCACACTTGAAGTTTAAAAGAGAAAAACAAAGTGTGTGTGCAAAGTGGAAGAGTACAAGAAGTGTGAAGGCCAAGTTTCAAGTGTGTGCAAAATGAAACGAGTGTGTGCAAAGAGACAAGTTGGCCGAACCTAGTGTGTGCACTAAAAGTGTGTTCACACTTAGAAGAAGAAAGAAGTGAAAGACCCACACTAAAGTAGAACACACTCTAAGTGTGTAAACAAATTGGAGAAAGTGTGTGAAGTTCGGAGAAGGTGTGTGCTATATTTGATTACACCCTTTGTGGGTCTACTGCACCAAGAAGAGGACAGGAGAAGTGCCTGCATGCATGCATGCACGTGCACACGTGAATAGAGTCAAAACAGTGGTGTGCATTTGAGTTGTCCAAGACCAGGTGTGAGACTGGACCAGACCGAAGATAAAGATATTATTTGTCTGAGCATTCAGTGATTGGAGAGAAGCCGGGTCATCCTTAGAAGAAGGTGATAAAGCCCGAGCTAGATGAGAAGACCTGTTCACCACAAGTGATCAGAAGAAGAGCAAGGCCAGCAGCCCTTATCCCAGGCTGCTGAGGATACTTGAAGAGCTGAACAAGAAGAAGAGCTACTCGTGTGACTCGAGAAGCCAGGAGAAGACCCTGTGGGACTCAGGGAGAAGAAGTCTTCAGTGGGATTCTGGAGCAGGCCAGTGGGACTCTGGTAACACTGTGGGACGCAGTATAAAGACCCTCCTGTGGGACTCAGGAGAGATACGGTGGGAAGCTGTATCGACCATTGTAATTCTAACAAGTTATAATGGGAGAATCCATGCTGAGAGAGCATGGCAAGGATGTAGGCCTTTGGTGCCGAACCTTGTAAATCCTTGTGTCCTGTGCCTTTTCATTACTGCATCATTCGGGAAAGGTTGAGAGATACAAGAAGAGTGGATCGAGGCTTTAACCAGCCATAGAGGTTTAATTGATTAAGAATCAATTAGTAAAAAGTTTTAAGGGATCACTGATTCACCCCCTCCCCCTCTCAGTGATTCACACTGATCTGGGAACTTCAATTGGTATCAGAGGGAGGTTACCTCTAAAAGATCCAAGGGAGTCTTTATGAAGTGCAGATTTGAGGAAACGAGCGACCAGCCTCAAATGGAGATTTCTGCCAAGACTCAGAAAAATAGAAAGAAGAAACAGGCCAAGAAGATGAAGAAAGCCTGTCCTAGCTGTGATGAAGTTGAAACAATGAATGATCTTCAGAGTGCACTCAAATATCTTCAGAAGATAGTTCCCATGGAAGTGGCAAAGTGTATAGCTACAGGCATCCATGATCTTCATGAAGAAAAATCACAGTTAGAAGAAGAAGCCAATGCAATGGAAGATCAATTGGCTAAAAGGGTTGGCATAACCAACACTCTCAGAAAGCTGGTGAAGGCTAAAGATGAAACCGTTTCTCTTTGCAATGAAAGATATGAAGACACTGCTGAAGAATTGCAGAGAAGCCTTTCTGAGAAAGAATTCTTTAAAGTAATGGTCAAAGAAGTTTTCCATGCACTGGAAAAATTGCACAAAGTGTCAATGGTTGTCAGAGATGCTCAACTAGAGGACAAAGTCAAAAGGGTGAAGGAACTTGACAACTCATTGCTTGAAATGAAGCAGGTGCATGAAGACCAGATAAAACAGCTGGAAGAGAAATGGGAAGGTAGGCTAAGATTCGTTGAGGATGAGAAGAACTCCCTCAACCTGAAATGCTTTGAACTGGAGGTGACATTGAAAAATCTGCAATCACCCAAAGCTGAAGCCTCCCAGTCAGCTGAAAGAAGAAATGTTGCTACTCAAGTATGCATTGAGCAGGATGATTCTAAGAGAAAGACATCCTCTAATAAAAGTGCAACATCTTCTAGAAAGAAGGTACCATCCATACCATCTTGTACTCATGCTTATAAAAGTGTTTCTACTAAAAGTGCAGGATGGAAGAATGAATCCAAACAAGTATGGATGAAGACAGTAAAGAAAGAGAGCTCTCCTGAAACAGCACAACAGGTCAAGAAAAGTACCCTACAATCAGAAGGACTGAAAAGGTCAAGATTCGTGGGACAATGCTGGTGTTGTAACAAGTATGGGCATTGTGCAAAGGATTGTTGGTACAATCCACTGAATGCCAAAGCACAGAGGAAGCCCATGCCAAGGGGGAGCAAGCCAGAAGAAAAGAAGCAGCATCCACAGGTCCAGAGACATCTGTTTACTGCAAATAGATTTGGATTACTTGAAAACATCTGGGATGATTGCAAAAGTGGTCAAAGAGATACATGTCAATCTCCAACTGTATCCAGAGCAAAAGAGAAGAGAAGATCACTGAACCTGGCTAAATTGGAATCCTTGGGAAGAAAGAAGAAAGCTGAAAAAGCTCCCAAGAAGATGTTGAAAAAGGAAGAGAAGTCCTTGGATTCTAAATCCAAGAAGGGTGAGTCATCCAGAAGGACCACCAAGAAGAAGTGCTTCTACTGTGGAAGGAATGGTCATACCATGGATCTTTGTAAAGAAGCCATGAAATTCAATAGAAGCCAACTGGACTCAAACAGACAATCAATCCAGAAGAAGCAGAAGGGATTGATTGAAAACAAGTTGCCTAAGAAAGGTAGCTTGACAGCATCTAAGGAACCATGTGGAACTTCCAGAACTGGGGCCACTCTTCCAAATGATTTACTTGTCATATGGACACATCAGTTGCAACTTGCCAGAGAACTACAAAGAGTTGAAGATGAAGCTCTGGAAATTGCTAAAGCAAAGGGGAAGAAGAAGGTTTCACATGAAGATGTTTTGAGAACCACACCAGCACAATCATCAATGAAGATCAAATGTGCAAGTGTGAAGACTGGTGAAAATGGGACATCTCGGTTGAGAGAATCTTCTCAACCTTGTTGTTCACATTGATGAACCAAGGAGGTTCCATCTTATTCCCTTATACTCTTGGTATATACATGTGCTAACATTGCAGGGAATTGAAGATGATGATCATTCTCAACTGGAGGATGGTTTGGACAGAATAGAGTGCACCCCTTGAGGGGGAGACAATCTGAAGAAGATGGGATTCTGAGATTAATACCATCTTGAGAAAAGTGAAGGTATTCCAATCATACTTTCATCCCTTGTTTCTTAATTGAGTTTATCTTGTCAATTAAGGGGGAGTATGGATTGAAGACAAATGGATGAAAGGGGGAGCTTTATCTTTGCACCTGAACTTTCTAATGAGTTTTGTGAAGTTGTGCAGGATTTAGCAAATTCATTGTTATATCTGAAAAATTTCAAACCCCTAAGCATGATCTCACATGTGTAGAGAATTATGGACAGCTTTGAATTCCTTGGTCATATCACTCTTGTTTTCTACATCGGGTTAGCCCAAGTAGACTTAGAGCTGATTTACTAAAGGTTCATTGCTCAAGTGAACATGTGACATCATCCCTCTCTCAGTGTTTTTCAAGAAGATGCTATTCAAAGGGAGGAAGATATTTCTGGAAGAGAACCACACCACACCTTTGCATTTGATTGCCAATAAGGGGGAGAAAATATTGGCACACATATTGACCCATTCATATGTGCTGAGTAGTGTATTGACAACAAATACAAAGGGGGAGATTGAAGTGCATTGTGTTGCATTTGTTGTCAATGAGACATGAAGTTGTCTTGGAATGAATGGAAGTCAAGGAATGTCACGATGTGAATGACAAAGGTTGTGATGGTGTTGGTGGTGAAGGAGAATGGCCATGGAACATAGAGGAATGTCACTTAGGAGATTCACTAAGTGGCATTGGAGAATATGGTTGAAACATTCTCCATGTATATCTGACGATTGTTGAGCTGTTCTTTAAGTTCATAGAACTTGTATCATGATGATACAAAGTCACAACATGATTAGAAGACCATGCATTGTAGTGACAATGCATGAGGAGTTGAAGAAGATCCATCCACAAGTCCTAAGTGGATGAAGTGAGCTGAAGAAGTCCATGCACTATCACTTAGTGCATGTGAATCAGAAGATGTTCCAATTGATCCCTGATTGGATCAATGAAGTTTATTGAAGAAATATTTGATTCAGGAGCTCGGTTGAAGAAGAAGAAACCTTCGGGAATTCCATTCTTAAATGTTGATCATATGTTGAAGAAGAATGGAGGAATTCTAATGAAGAAGATTAATGCTTGAATTCCTAAGAAGAAGAGAGAAGAAATGGCTTAGAGGAGAAAGGGCATTTGGCATTTTACACTTAAGTACTTTGTATACTTAGTGTATATTCAAGCAAAAAAAATATGCCAACCTCAAGGGCCAGCCTTAAAGGTTCAACCCAAGGCACATGTGGGAACCAGTCACCACGCCCAAGGGGATCCCATGGGGCCAGCCCAAAGGAGGCCGGGGCCGTGTATAAGCCCCGAGCTACGCGGTGGTGAAGTCCGCGCAGCGCGCGCGCCCGAAGGCACGCATAGTGGGCGCCAGTGGCGCGCCCGAGTGGCAAGAGTGGGCGCAGAGCGCGCCCGCAGGGAGAACACGGTGCGGGGCGGCACCGTGGAGGGAGGAGATTCAATTAAGTGTGCTGGGGGAGCGGCATGTTGATAAGCCGCGAGAAAACCTCTCGCCGTTTCGATGTGGGACGCGCGATTTTCACCGGGAACGAATCCCAGCCGCACGACTCATCGCGCGCTCGATCTGGACCGCCCATCTAATCCGCCGCGGCCCAGCCTGATCGCGGCCGTCCAAATCTTTAATCCAACGGCTCTCCGCGCGTCTTCTTCCCCGCGCCATGCGAAGCCACCCGCGACGTCCCCGCATGAACCAGAGCCTCCCGAGCAGTGTTCTCGAGCTCCCGGCCACCATTTCCGAATCCGAAACCTCCATTGTGATCGTCTGTGCCTACTGAACATAACCATGCAATAAAATAAGCATGCATGCGATGAAAGGAGGATTTCGAGCGAGGCCGAAGCAACCGGAGGTGCGAGGCCATTCGGTGTTCGTGCCTTTGCATGGATAGGGTTTAAACAGAGGCCGTGCATGCGTTATAAATCGCATGCACGAGGAGGAATAAAAATGAAAGAGCCCACGGTGAAACAGAGAGTAAAAGAAAGATTCGTAAAGATTTTTAAAGAACCGAAATCTTCGGTGATTCAAGATTTATTGCACGCGGATAATCTGAGGCATCTCTGCCTATAAAAATGAGGCCGAGCCCTCTGTGCCGTTTGCTGATGCGCTGAAAGTTTGAAGAGAGTCCCGCGAAGCCTCTGCCTCGCGAAGTAGAAGCCCCGCGCAAATTATTTGCGCAGCTGTTGTCCCGGTGCCACCCGAGGCCCGAAGTGTTCCCTGCGCGCCTCTCTTGCGCGACAGGAAGGAGCCGAGCCGCATATTTGCGCGCTCGAGTCTCTTGCTCCCTCTCTGCCCGCACCCTTGCGCGGCAGGAGGAAGATCCCGCGGGTGTTGCACTTGCGCGCCCCGCGGGTAGGAGGTCTTGCGCGGCCTTTGTGCACCCAAGTGCTTGCGCGGCCAGTGGCACCAAGTGTGCTTTGTGCTTTGAAGAAGGAGAGAGGCCGTGGCTCATACTTTGTGCCTTTTGTGTAAGAAGAAAAGGAGGAGGCCGTAGCCCTTGAGTTGGTATTCGGGTGTGTGCAAGTGGAAGGCCAAGGCATTGCCTTGTGCTAAACAAGAAGGGGACCCGAGGCTTGCATGCCCTTGTGTGTGTGCTAAATAGAAGAACACCTCTTGTGTGTGCATTTGAAGAAGAGGCCGTAGCCCTTGTTTGTGTGCCAAATTGAAGAACACTTTGTGTGTATGCAAAGTGAGGAGAAGGCCCTACGGGCAGTGGGTGTGCAAAGAGAGGAAGGCCAAGGCTTAGTGCCTTTGCGTGCAATTTGAACAAGTGAAGGCCGTAGCTTTGTGGTTATGCACACTTGAAGTTTAAAAGAGAAAAACAAAGTGTGTGTGCAAAGTGGAAGAGTACAAGAAGTGTGAAGGCCAAGTTTCAAGTGTGTGCAAAATGAAACGAGTGTGTGCAAAGAGACAAGTTGGCCGAACCTAGTGTGTGCACTAAAAGTGTGTTCACACTTAGAAGAAGAAAGAAGTGAAAGACCCACACTAAAGTAGAACACACTCTAAGTGTGTAAACAAATTGGAGAAAGTGTGTGAAGTTCGGAGAAGGTGTGTGCTATATTTGATTACACCCTTTGTGGGTCTACTGCACCAAGAAGAGGACAGGAGAAGTGCCTGCATGCATGCATGCACGTGCACACGTGAATAGAGTCAAAACAGTGGTGTGCATTTGAGTTGTCCAAGACCAGGTGTGAGACTGGACCAGACCGAAGATAAAGATATTATTTGTCTGAGCATTCAGTGATTGGAGAGAAGCCGGGTCATCCTTAGAAGAAGGTGATAAAGCCCGAGCTAGATGAGAAGACCTGTTCACCACAAGTGATCAGAAGAAGAGCAAGGCCAGCAGCCCTTATCCCAGGCTGCTGAGGATACTTGAAGAGCTGAACAAGAAGAAGAGCTACTCGTGTGACTCGAGAAGCCAGGAGAAGACCCTGTGGGACTCAGGGAGAAGAAGTCTTCAGTGGGATTCTGGAGCAGGCCAGTGGGACTCTGGTAACACTGTGGGACGCAGTATAAAGACCCTCCTGTGGGACTCAGGAGAGATACGGTGGGAAGCTGTATCGACCATTGTAATTCTAACAAGTTATAATGGGAGAATCCATGCTGAGAGAGCATGGCAAGGATGTAGGCCTTTGGTGCCGAACCTTGTAAATCCTTGTGTCCTGTGCCTTTTCATTACTGCATCATTCAGGAAAGGTTGAGAGATACAAGAAGAGTGGATCGAGGCTTTAACCAGCCATAGAGGTTTAATTGATTAAGAATCAATTAGTAAAAAGTTTTAAGGGATCACTGATTCACCCCCTCCCCCTCTCAGTGATTCACACTGATCTGGGCACTTCATTAGGCTTAATTTTTGGTATTTTTCTGAAAAACTTCATATTTTGATTGATAGTGAAACCACATAGTGGTAGTTAAAAAAGTGACTTTTTCATTTAAATGAAATTTTTACACTTCTGTGAATTGAATTTCAAAAATCTGACATACATGGTTTTTATCAAGAAGTAAAATTTGGTTTATTAAGGTGAAAATATTTTTTGGTGAATAGTAACTTTGGACTTTTATTTACCGCGGTTAAAGGTAAATAGGGTAATTAAAGGTAAAAAGAATGTTATGATAATTAAAAAATACCATAAAACTTATCCAAACCATATTGGTTGAGTCATTAACGACCATGGGAATATTTGAGTTGATTTTGGGACCCCAATGAGCCACTTGGGAGTGATAATGACAATTTATATTAATTAACTTAATGTAAAGGCAAAAATGACAAATCCAAATATCTTTTAGTAAATTAATTGTTATAAGGAGAAATATAAATTATCATTTAAACTATAAATATTCATTGGAAAGATAAAACTATTTCCTACATCATGGTACTTTTTTTATAATTTTTAGTCATCATATAAATTAAATTATTTATGACACAGTAATGATTCAGTATTTACCTCATTAATAAATTATTTAAATAAATTAGATTATAATGATTAAATTATTATCCAAAACATGTCCAATTATAATTGGATTATTTTATTTCGAATATGAGTCATCTTATATTCTACCTTAATGATTTTAGGACCATTATAAACCAAATATCATTATATTATAAAATAATATCTCCACACTTTCCTAAAGAGACCCTCTTCTCCCTTATAAAATAAGACCACTTATAACCAATTCCTCACACCTCTAAAGCCAATTAAATCGTCCAAACTCTTCCCAATTACACTCCCTACATCCCTATCCTCCTCTTAGAAGCCTTACCATAGTCAGAAGACACTTCAAGAAGTCATTTGGTTCAAACCAAAGAGAGTTACCAAAATTAAAGGTAACCGTTTCTCTTAAATTGTTTTCTTTCATTTTACTTCTCCAACCCCTAAAACCTTTTTATTTCCTTTATTTTGTTACAACACCAGTATCCTAAATATACTAGTATTTTTATATGAGAATTAATCGAACTACACTTACAAAAAAGTCCATCTAATGGATGAAAACATAATGTTTCTGTTGGTGGAAAACTAACGCCTAACAAAACAATGATTATTATTATACATATTACCACCTCTCATGGTTGCAATTATGATGGAACTGTATTTATATATGATATATATTATGTTTATTATTACCTTATTCTTCTATACTACCCAATTATATCAAGACTTTATGGTTTCCATAATGGTTAAATACAATAATCTCATTTGAGGAAGTACGGACTACCGCCCCCTTAAAGTGATGTGTCACATTAATGCCTTATGGGGGATGTATAAAGGATAGATTTAATGATATTATATATGATATTATACTTAATTATATTATACCTATGTATCATTATGTTTTAATTCCATTAAAATAAGAAATTGAAATGAATGTAGCATTCATGCGTACGTACAACTTACTGTCTCCATGAACGGTGCATTTCATTTTATACCTCCAAATGTTTTGTACTATTATAAATACATGTATATACTGAATATATATGAAATCTATAATATTTAAATCATGAATATAATTCTGGATATAATGGAATATAGACCACATGGACAACTTGTAAATTTAAGGTGTTCATTTTTGACCCAAGTACCAAATATCGACAAAATGAACGTTATTAACATAAATGATTACATAATGTTTATAACATGGTAATAAGTTATATAAAATGAAAAAAAACTTGATAAAGGTTATTAATAAAGTAGAAATTATTTTTACTTTATTATTCAGGAGATTAAAGAACGATCGAGTCAAGTCGGACGTGAGGCAAGGGATCCGACATCCTTCTTTCTTTTCAAGTACTCTCTTTTATGTCATTTTTTTATGCTCCACGTTCTTATGTTGGAGGATGTTATTTTATATTAAACATACTGTAATTTTTATTTTCATATTATGAGAGACCACCTCTTACTCTCATAAATTCATTTTAAGAAATTTTACGTGGCGCCGTTAGGCTGCCGAATTTTTGTAAGGGATTTCTTATCTCACAATTAATTCTGTGATATTTCCATTGTTCGCCACTTATTTATTGCATGTGGTGTATTGTGTACTTCCTTTTTATGTATATTATCATGATAAAAATTATATTCATGGTATTATGTGATTAATTTGGTATTTATTAACTTTGGGTCATACGACTCCATTGATTACAATGTGGTAAGGGGTTTTCATCTCACTTTTTATCCCCATGAGATTCATTCTATATTTTCCACTAAGTTCTTTTGTATGGTACATGTACTGCATATGATTGTACTCTTTGTGTAATAAAATTTCATTTATGAGTATAAAAATCTTCATTGTATGATCCTTCTTTTATGTGGCGTATGTTTTGTAAGTTAACAAATCGGTAAGGGAACCATTCACCCTCCTCTTTTTTAAAAAACTTCTTTTTTGTTATGTCTTTTAATTCCCATATTATTATGTTTGGATATGTTCTTCCATATACTTATTGATGTAAATTTTATGTCCAAGTGATGATATACCCTTTTCTCTCTCATCAACTTAGTTTCTTAATTTTAAAGAGACGTCATTAGGTTGTTGAATTTTTCCAAGGGAACTTCTTAACCCAATTTCAAATATTTGGGTTTAACATGTACTTCAGGAATATGCCATCCTAAGAATATGTGTGAATGAACTCTGATTGATTTACACTGAATAACCAATCATATTTAGTGTATTTATTTTTTTGAAACATAATTATGCAATTTATTTATCCTTAATCTAATGATACCATCTTAATAAGTGATTTCATCTCAATTTAATTTCCTTGGAGACTTAATTGTTTCTATGAACCAATTCACTCTTATATGGTGTATATTCTATCCTTTGGCATATTATATCATGAATCCCTTTATTCTCATGATATTATAATTTTTTTATTCCCTCAATTATTTTTATTCAAGAGTCTCTCATTTTGGTAAAAACACATTAACAAAAATATTATTATTAAATGTTCTGAAGATTTATTATTCTAAATAATTATCTTTAATGTCCATATTTTAAAAATGGTTTTGAGTATTTACTTAGATGGAAATTAATGTTTTAAAATTATAAGTGCCTTAAAAACCTCAAAGTGGTATGAGACACTTTGCTTCAAAAATATTTCTTGAAATGGTTTTTGAAAATGTATTGATTATTTCAATATCTTGAAATTACTTCTTGTGATTGTAAATGAAATGTTATTAGGGAAATATTTATATTTTCAATATTTTATTTGTTATTATGGTACTTGGACATTCGAATGGTGGTTACGTGATAAACCATATGACGGGTGGTGCCGTGAATACCGGGATGGGTGGTTACATTATAACCTCCAATACATTGGGTATGGAAGTTAGCCGTATGGAAATTCCATTTAATGATATGTGTGGAAGTTGACCGTATGGTTATTCCATTAATTATTTTTATGTCCCAAGTTACCTTTATATGTTATGTGTTCTATATATTGGTTTTATGGTAATCATTTGGTTATAAAAGGGTATGTAATGATCTTTTATTTAGTGAAGAGTCTTTACTACTTTATAAAAGTGAAAAGTATTACTTATGATAAAGTATACATGGTTTACTTGTTGTTTTGAAAAACTAACAGTTTTCATTCTTTCTGTATCCCTTACTAAGATTTTTATGCTTATACCAAGTTTTTGAAATGTTTTTTACAGGACATAATGTGGGATATGGTCAGGGATGAGATCAAGGAAAAGTCATGCTGTCTTAAATATAGAACTATACATGAAACTATTATTTTTCAAAAGTTTATGTTTTGTAAAAAAATGGATACTACGTAAGAAGTGTCTACTATGTAATTATTTTGAGATGCAATAGTTATGTCATAATTCTCTAAAACTCTAAACCTGAAATGTTCCTCAATGTGAATTATTAATTTAATTCAATATTATGTTAAGGATTTAAGGCCGAGTCTTTATAATTCCAATGAAAATAGTTTTTATATTCTTCCTTTTTTTGTAACATGAAAAGGTTATATCGTTTTCATAATATTTTTTCATAAAATCACATCTATTATGTAATTAACTAATAACCCAAGGTAACAGAAAGAAATTGAATCCACTTATTGGAATAAGTTTCTGATGTTATTTTTTAATAATTACTTTTCAATTTTTCCTCAAACCAAAACTGATATATAAGTAACTAAATTCAATAATAATGAAGATAAATCCATTAGTATGTATAACAATTTTTTTTAATAATTTTGGGGTAGGGTTATTGTATTATCATCCAGCCTAAAAGTAATATTGATCTATTTTTTCATAAAACAATATATTTTAATGGTGGTATCCATAAGATTATTTAGTACCTATGAATAAATAACTTGATGTTATATAATGGTTTAAATGGATATTAGACATACCAAAAATTTAATGGTTTTAATAATTAAATTAAATTTTAATTCCAGTGAAAATGTAGAAATCTATAAGAGAAGATGAAAAGTTTTCCATTATTTTTCAAATGTAGAAGGAAACATAGAAAAAAATTTCAAAAGGGTTCAATATAATGTATTATGTGCTTAAATGATAATCATAATGACAACAAATTTCATAGTTTTGGGATGAAGAAGTTTTCTCATGATGGAAAAAAAGTTTCAATAATTTAACAACCCACATTCTATTTTTTTCATATAAAAGGAGTTTGAAATTGTTTTTAACCAGTGATCATAACTAAATGTTAATGATGATGATCATTGTATGAAAAATGAGAAAGGTAAATATCATTAAATCTATATTACATATGGGGTTGGATATAATGACATAGAGAAATGAATACATTACAACTACTCTTGAACGAAAAATTTCATATTTTATTATGGGTTACCCGACTATGTTATATTAGATAAAATTTAAAATGTATAATAATACAACATCAATGATTTAATAATGATTTCTTAGGAAAAACAATAAATTTTCAGTTGATCAAATATCGTGTATATTATTCTTATCTAATTGTATTTTTTGTAAAGTTCATCTTAAAAATTATTTCAACTTCCCTCGGGATGAATTTTTTTTCCATAGGAAGGGGTTGGGTTTCTTCATATAAAACATGAAATGATTGGGGGGATTATTATCTATTTGGTTCCAACCATTGTCTATATTTTAATGAAAATATAAATATGATCATCCATATATAATTATATCAATTATATGGGTCTTGATTCATTTTTAAAAGAGTTGGTTATCGAAAATGGTTTGTAAGAAACTCAACATCAAAGATATGAATTTATTGTGGTAGTTTTTAATATCTTCTTTGAATATATTATATGACTTCCACAAAATTGTGTATTCTCAATTTAAATAGAATAAAAATATGCATATATTTTTCTTAAAGACACTATATTGAATTTCCCCTATTTATATAATGGAATTGAATAACAAACACAAGTATAGTCAATATAAGGGATCTGTTCATCAATATGACTCTATATGGGGTTCACCTTTTAATTTTATTAAGAAGATAAATAGATCAATTAGACTCTACCATGATTATCAAGAACATAATAATATCATAATCATGAATATGTATATTATTTATCATATTTTGAACTTGTTTTATCAACTAGATAGATATAAATCCTTTTCCAATATTGAACAACATTCAATATTTTATTAATTTATTGTAAAAATGAGGATATACCAATAGTATTATTATTTTAAATTTATGGACAATCTAAATTTTTTATGATATTGTTTCTTAAAAATCTCACCATATTATCATGTGCTTAATTAATATATACATTAGATATTTTCTATATTAGTTAGTGTATGTATTTATTGATGATATATTTAAATAATATTTATAATAGGATGTGAATGATGACAACATGTGGATTATTATGAATAACCAATAGATGGAGATGTTATTTAAAAAATTTCCCAACTATTAAATTTGGATACAAAAATTTATCATTTTTAGTTTATATACTCTCAAGTGATTGTATGTATATAGATATATGAATGAATGGAATTATTAAATTCCTTCCAAGTAAAAACCCCTATTACAAATGTCCAATGTTTAAATGGGTTTTATAGGTATTATCATTTCATTGTGGAGAATAAGAAATCATAATATAATCCACTCTTGAAGTCATCATGGATGGTCTCCATGTTCCTTTGGATAGGTGCATGTGAATAAAATTTCACATAACAAAATAGAAGAACATTTAGTGAAAATTTTCTTACATTACCATATAATAGAGAAGTGTTTATTATATATAGTGATGCATCAAATATGGGACTAAGAATAGTTCTCATGATGAATTATATAATGATAGATTATGCCTCATAAAAATTTATTGTTCATGAGAAATATTACCCAACACTTGATTTAATGTTAGCTATGGCCAAATATTAATTATAATATGGGTGAATTATCAATAAATATATTTTAGTAATATATATTAACATAATAAATTATTTAACAATTTAATCATTCATAAATATATTAATAGGTTATATAAAATATTTTTAGAATTGATTGAATATCATGACTCCTCAATATATTACCACAAAAGGAAAGAGAACATGGTTATAGATTCATCGAGTTAAAATTATTTTTCTAGATTTTATATGATGAGGTTAACATAACATTCAATATTTATGGATTTTAAGTGTATGGATATGAAAATATTGAAAGTATTTTTTAAATCATATCTTACTAAAATAAATGATTCAATATCAATAATAGTAATTATTAAAGAGGTAAAAATGAAAATATAGGGCAGAAATATAAGGTTATAAATGTTCCCAAGTATGAACATTATTCTAATTGATTGTTAAATTTTGGGAACCATGTTTGTTTCCCAAATATTACCAACATGAGGAGAGGTTTATTATTTTATTCTTATAGTTCATCATTATATATTTATCATGGAATTATGAAGATGGTTTGAGATCTAAGAGTGGGTTTTTTGATGGGTAACATTATGAAAGTTATTAATGAGTATGTGTTTCAAGGGGTTCTGTGTATGAAATTTGAGATGTATAGATACAAGTCTTAGGGGGATATAAAAAATTTACAAAAAAAACATAGAAATGGTAAAAAACACCATAGATTTTGTCATCAAACACTCAAAAATATATATGTTTAATAATTTCATATTCGTTAAAGATAATTTTCTAATGAATTCATCACATTTAATTTATATTTGAGAATATTTATAAATTTATCATATTTCCACTATATATAATTTATAAGTTCTTATGTTTTAATTGATTACCAAATTTTATTGAATCATCTTGCTATCAGATTTATGATTTTATGTTTCGATTATGTTTCCAGTGGGCTCTGGATGCAGATTTGAGTTTCATTAATTTTTAACATCCAGTGAATTTTTTCAAGTATAAGATTACCATTATAACCTAAAAATATATGACAATATCTTCTTCAATTGATTAAAATGGATTATGGTATCAAAACCATCACTTGGTTGAGTTTGATTTTAATACCCACTTTACTAAAAAATAGGACATAGCCTTATAAATCGTTAAATTTTATGAAGCGGAGAATTGAACCATATTGAGATGAAGTTAGAGAAATAATGTTATTAGAAGATGACATAGATGATTAAATGTAATATATAGTAAGATCCATTTTTAAGAAATTATGATAGCTTAGTGTCAACATAAAATTAATGTTGAAAATCATCAAAAAATATATTAATTGATTTTAGTGATAAGATATAATTTTTAATTCATTATGGAGGCTGTTTTTAATATACCTATTGATTTTAATGTTAAACACTAGGTAATTGTTTACCTTATACATTCTCAATCAACTATGGATGGTTACTTATCACTTGGTACTTCTAATATACAACTCTGAAGTTCAACACATCATCCATGAATCTCCCTTAATGAAGTACAAACCTGATCCTTCACATGTACCAAGCATAGATGTCATACCAGTGTTATATGATATTTCTAGTAAATAACAACCAACCAAATTATTGGATCATGGAGTTAAATTTCAATGTAAAAAATATTACTCACATGGTTAAACATCCCTTAAGTAATCATAAAATCAAAAAATCAACATGGGAACCCAATGATGTAATGACCCTGACCCCATTATCATGGAGCCGATGCCTTATATTAAATGATTAGTATTAATAGAAGACGTGAATCTCTATGTATTGATTATTTTAGTAAATTTTTAAACTAGGTCACATAAAATAAAATGACATTACAACATGAAAGGAAAAAAAATTAGAAACTGCCTTGAAAAAACAAAACACATATAGAAACTGCCCTGTATTAATATTCAAATCCTAGGAAAAATTAATAATAATGCGATGAACTGAAGAGATTATTAACTGCATTTAATTTATTGGAGATTAATATAAACCATAATGCATGGAAAGTGACTAAAAAAACCTTCTATTAGAACAAAAACATGAGCATAATATTGAAATCAGAAAAGATTAATAAATGATTATGTATAATTAATCACATGAGAATGATGCTTAACCATGAATATTGTACATGTAAAATATTTACATTGATAATAAATCAATAATATCCCAATGAGGTAATTCATAATGTGTGAAATAATACAAATACCATGATGGCTTTGTTATAGTAATCTATTACAATAAAGAGTTTACGAATTGAATATAATAAATGGGTAACAAATTAAGTGAAACCATATCATTTTTGTCTCATGAGGCCAACCAATACATAGAGAGAATATATATTTATCCACTTAACAATTACTATTTTGAATAAAATATTCATATCAATGGGGTTTAAAATAAATATAATATACATAAGAAATGTCAATAACATTCCACAATCTATATTAATATAGCTCATCTATTTTCAAAATGATTATAAACTATTTAATAAAATATGTTATATAATAATCATAAAAAATAAATCAAAATATAACATTATATTCTATACTGTTTTTGAAAAATATTAAAATACTCTAATAAAGTCATCGAGAAATTATTGAGAAAAATACTCTTTTTTACTTTGTAAATAAGTGTTCTTTTAGAAAATTTATTTATTTTTTTCATGATTGATTATATAAAATCGATAATGAAAAATTATAGTAATTTATTAAAAAAAATTTACAAAAATAATGGTGTCTTAAAATATAATATGTATTATACATGTAAATTCGTAAGAAATCCAGATGTTTTCTTTAATTAGGCTTTCATATCGGGAAGAACAGATATGAGAAACATTTAACAAATTATTTCAAATAAAAAAAGATGAAATAATCTATAAACAATAGTTTGGAATTTATAATTTTTTTTAGAATAAGTATATAAAATAATTACTAATTAAATTGGCGTATTTTGGGAGAAATATTAACAAAAATAAAATTTAGGTTCGAGATGAAACCCCTAATTTATATCTGAAAGTGTTTTGTACTTGATCTTAATGTCCTTTATAATCAAAATAAATCGATTAATTAATTAAACCAAAAAAATTATACATTAACTTGATTAATTATAATTTTATTAGGTAAATATTTATCCCTTTTTATGAATTACTTTTTTCAAATTCATTATTCAAGAGTGTTCATTTACTCAGTTCTCAAGATTAGTTCTCTTGTATATAAGAAATGAAGTTCAAGTAAAATGGTAATTATTATAAAAAATTGTAATTACATGTTATTGATGAACATAAATATGAGTAATTGGTTCTATATGTTTTTTCCCTTATATATAGATGAATCATTCTATAAAATCTTAATGATAATCATTTAGATTAATTTTAGTGGTTTTAGATAACAATAAACTCATATTATTTTATCATTTAGTATTATGTAAATAAAAACCATAAAAACATTAAAGGGGTTTTAATATACATTTTAAGGTGTATTTAAACTATTAGTTTTTTATATCTATATCGTAGAATATGGGGAAGTAAAATCATAACTTTCTATATTTCAATGAGATGAGACAACACCTCACAAACGACGTTTCCATTTTTGACGAAATGAGATAGGAGAAGGGGAATGATGATTTCTTATCAAATTAATATAATAAAATTAATATATATTTAATATACTATACTTTTCATACTCTTTTGATGATAGATATTGGGTATAGAAGAACAAAATTAAAACAAAATGAAATAAAATTAAAATAAAGAGAACGATTTTTTTACCTCTTGATATTCTCTTCATTGGGAACGTTATTAGGGAAATAATTTCACACTTTTGATTAGAGAAATATATCCTGCACATAACGGAGGTTATTTGGAATATTATTGGGAATGAATTTTTAATGGATCAATTCGTGGAAGGAGTGAAGAGATATGGAGGTGAGGGTGGTATTTTTTAGTGAGGAGAGGTTTTGTTTTAAGAATTATTTATGTATTTGTTTATTATTTTTTCTTGAGACTATGAATAGATTCATATTTATAAAAAAATTTAAAAATTAAATTTATATTTAGATTATGGGTGTACATCATCCATAAATCACATGAAACTTAGTAATTTATGTATTTTGACTTTATTATAAATTATCGTATTTTAAAATTAGCCAAAAATTCTTGTATATTAGAAACATTCACAAAATTAACCCTACTGATTTATTAATGTGTATAATTTATATGTTATCTATATTATATGAAAATAAATTTTCAAATATTTAAGATTTATTTTTTATTAAAATAACCATTTACTTAAAAAATATTGTTTTTAAATTTATAAATGATATTATAAGGCATTAAATATTTAAATAAGGTCACATAAAATTTTCATAATATCATAAGACAAAATAATATCTAATTATGAATAAATTTTATTAAAAAAACTTTTAAATTGTTTTAAACATTATAAAATTTTCATTAAATATTTTTTACATAAAAAACCAACAACTAATTTAAAATTATTAAAATATTTATTTTGTTATACTATAATAAAATTATAACAAAAATTCATTTAAAAGATTACTAAATTTTGTTTATACCTTCATGTATGATGTTACTAATAATTTGGTTGGTTAACAATTCTATTTGGTCATATTACTATTCCAAATAGAATGATACTATTTCATCGATATATGTTCGTTACCTTCCAGAAAACCTCTTATTTCTTTCATTCCTAGTTTATAACGTATGAATTGTGTTCTCTAGTTTATTTTAGGTGATTTATAATATTTAAAATTATTATAAAAAGAAAAATATCATTGATATAATTCTGGGTGATTAAATTCATTCCTCCTTCAAATAATTGCATCCTTGCAATATGAAATTATTTTAAATAATCATTGGATTGTAATTGAAATTTTATTTTTTTAAAACCCATATTTTAAATAGGGTTTATAAAATATCCTCTTAATAAGTAGGAATGGAAATTTTAGATTTCAATATAAAACTTAGATTTCACATAGGATATATTAGGTAGAAATCGATAACATGGACATAGAAAATAAATATAAATATCAATTTATAATGTATATTTATATAGAAAATTTTCATTAGAAATTTTACCATCATAAAACTATAAATCATGTTTTTAGTTCAACTACATATTATATCTCCTAGGGAAATTTAATCTTATGATGTTTTAGTCTTAAAATCCTTTTCCTGGTGTTGAGGGAACATTATTACTGTTAAGATAATTATTTTATTTAATAATCATACTTGATTCATTTCCATTTACTAATCTCATCCATTGTTTTTTCTTAGATCTATACCACATCATACCTTACAGATACAATATAATGGTGATAATTAATTTTTTATTTCTTGAAGAAATTTTAATGAATCTTTTGGTCCTTAAGTCATTCATACTACCTTTAAATGTTTACAATAATTATGTAGTTTAGTACATCTTATCGAGGAACAAAAACTTCCAACGTTAACCATTGTCCATTCAATAGGTAGTTAATCATAAAACATGTTCAAATCATGTCTATCCACTTTCAATGAACCAATATTTAAAATTATGGGCACTATATTTTCAATATCAATATATCAAAATATTCCCCAAAATATATAGCACATATTATCACATACTAAAAATATGAATACCTTAATCAATTTAAAACTTTGATGAAAACTTGCATTCTCCCAAATTCAAAGATAAAATGTTTTATGGTATAATATTTATATGTCTCATGACTTTTATATAAATAATAAATTTACATAATAATTGAATTAAGAATCAGAAATTATTTACTTTTTATATATCAACTATTTTAAAAGAATATGTTTGACCTTGACCCATTGTCTTATTCTGAGAAGTATTCCAAATATAAAAGGGAAATTCATTTGTGTACATACCCAGATCCTTATAGTTTAAGAATTCATAATTATATAATTTTTTTTATTACAACCCTTTTCATGGTGACCATTTTTCCACACATAAAGAATACTTGTTTTCCTTTTATGAATGTACCAGGGTGACTTCATCCATAATTATCACTTGTGGAAAATCATTCATTACAGTAGTTTCATTATCCAAAAATTGATCTCCCAAACTCTTCCTATATTTATTTTTTTCAAATTAATTACTCATATAGAATTCATTCTACAATGTGATATCACAAGATATGATATATTCATATTATGTTAAATTTAGGAGGACCATCTCCCATTAAGGGAATGTTTTTAACATATAAATGAATTAATAAATATTACTCCTTTGATTGAGTAAGAAATATGAAACATGAATTTCTATCCATTTAATTATGGTTTAATATATATAAACTTTCCCATATTATTTTTTCCTGATATTCAGGTATGGTCTCTCCATATCATCCCTTTGTTCTTGGTAGAAATATTTTTCAAATAAATGTTCATTATAATCATTTCATTCCATGTTTTTATTTCATCCTCCTCACTTAGGTTTTGAATCATGAACCACAATTGATCAGTATATCATGAAGGTTATAAAAAAACATGATAACCTACTTCATTTCATTACATCCAAATGATTGAAATACATTTTCTAGGAATCTTATATAGAAATATTCTTCGAATGGGTTTATTGTCCCAATTAATCATAGAGGTTGTTGTCTAATGAATCATTATAATATTATCCCACTATTGTGGATAAAGATTCTCTATATGGGTAATGTTTTTGTTCATAACCTAAGTCAACTATCCCAATATTGTTTATGTTGTTCATCTTTTTTTCATCTCTTGTCTCAATTTCAATATCATGCATTGTTTGGAAATCCTTACATTTGAAACACATGTTGATAATATTTACATTACTTCAATGAGGAACTATTTTTAAATAATGGGATACACAAAATAAGGTTATGTATAATAATTCATAACCATGAAGGAGAAAAATATTTTATAACAAATTATAATTTTTTGCATTGATAATCTCATAATAATAATCATTATTTCTTTGTGTAAATTTATATTATTAAATATTGTATAATGGTTTGTAAATAAAATTTAATTTTTTTCTTTGAATTATATCTTTGGAATGTGACAACATGTGTGTAGTAAAGACCATTTTGGTGTAATAGGTTACCTATATTTAGGATTGTGACACCATGTTGTAATTTTTACCACAAGTTACTTTTATTCCATAACAACAACCATATATATTTTTCATATATTGATATATATTTTTAGTAATAGCCACACAAAATCTACATTAAAAATATTATATGTTGTTATTCTATGTGTATACACAATGCCTATCTTAGGGTTATGTTCGCCAATCTATGTTTTCTAAAACATGTTTTAAATGTTTCAATTATAATTTATATGGTACAAACATTAAAGTCCCCAGGCCAAATATCGAAGAGTCTTTGCAATATATTGATTCATTTAAATAGATAAAAGATGTGAATTTTAAGGAATTGGTTAGATAAGAAATTTTTTAACTTAGATTATATAAATTAAATTTAAATTATGACATGAAAGGATAAAAAACATATAAACTCCATTAGTAACATAAAAAATGATTAGATTAAACCCATAAGTCATTAAAAATATTCATCTTCACATCCTAGGGAAAAAATGAAACAGTTGATCTCAGATTCCCAGTAGCAGTATTTAATATAGTGTAAGCTAATGTAAACCATGAGTGATGAATAATGACTAAATGAACATTACATTAGAACATAAGGTTGTCTATAATATGAAAGTAATAAAAGTCTAATAAATAATTACATATAAATAATAACCTCAGAATGAACCATAACCATGGATATTTTATTAGTCACATATTCCCATGGTTAAACGTTTACTAATCTCGTAACTGGGGGATGCATAATTTTTGAAAACATAAAAAATTCAACATGGCATTATGCTAAGTATATATAATGTAAAGTATAAATGCCAACAATCTAATAAAAGGGTAATGCCTCATCCAAAACCATATCTAGATTGTCGTATAAGACCTAACAATGAATAAATGGTCTATAGTATGCCCAACCCATCACATACTATTTCCAGTGAACTTCTCAAATGAATATGGTTAAAAATTAACAAAAAATATAAATATGAATGTAAATAACATTCCCAATCTATAAACATAATCAATAACCATTATGAGTAGTATGGTGAACGGTATTAAGATAACACATCAATAGTCAAACTATTCATAAAAGAATTAGTAATATAGGGTATATGATTGTCATAATAGTTCAATCAAAATTTAGAATAATATTAAACAGTGGTGCTGAAAAGGATGAAAATACTCTATTAAAATAATTGATGAATTCCTCAGGAAAATACCATTTAAAAGTTTTCAAAAATGCGTTTATTTGGGAAATTCAATATTAATTTTCATTATTAGTTATATAAAAAAATGAACAATAATATGTTTTAAGGATAAATATAATTATTTTATAAAAATAATGGTGTCTTAAAAATAATTTTTGTTTTTACTAGAAAATGGGTAATAATTTTAGATGTTTTCTTTAATTGGCACTGTGTGTGAGGATGCATTGAGAATGAGAACTTATAAAAAAAGTATTTTTTTAAATGAAATATGAAAATGATCTTGAAACATGAGTTAGGAATGTATACATATAATTTAGAATAATTATAAAAAATAATTAATAATTTAATTGGATTGTAGAGGAAGAAAGCATAACCTGAATGAAAATAGATTTTCGTGAATAAAATCAAACCATTTGTCTGAATGTATTATCCACATTATCATAATTTCATGGATAGTCAATTAAATCCATTAATTAATAAATTAATTACCTTTTACAAATAAATTTTATTCATTATAGGTTTATTATGTTCATTTTTGTCATTTTTGATAAATTATAGAGTTTAATTTCATCGTTCGAGAGCATTATTTTTCTAGGTGTTCCTGATCGGTTCGCATATTTATATGTAATGGTGTTCATTTAAAATGGGTATAATTATCCATAATTGTAATTATATTTTTTTAATAAACATATAAAAGTTTAATTGGTCTTATATATTGTTTTTTATGATTCAGGGATGAATAATTATATATCTTGTTAATGATAATCATTTAGATTAATTTTAGCGGTTGTATATCAAAACAAAATAATTTTATTTTATCGTTTAGTATTATGTAAATATGTTAAATATAGAATAAAAAATGGGATTAATATATATATTAAAATCTATTTCAACCGTTATAATTGTTTGATGAACAATAGTGAAGATAGGGACGGAAAATAAAAACATGTAATCTTGGAAGGAGATAAAACAGTACCTCAAGGAAGATGTTTCCATTTTTAGAATAAATGTGAGAGGGGAGAGGATTGATGATTGATTATTACAATATAAAAAAAATTATAGTATATTAATGTTACTAGAGTTATCGTGATATTTTAATGAGGGCAGGTGAGATGAGAATAAGAGTAGGACATAATAAGAAAAGAAATTAAAAAGAAAACGAAATAGGTTTTTACCTCTTGATTTTCTCCACGTATAGAACCTCCATAGGGAAATGGTTTTGGAAATATGATAAGAAAAAGCTATCTAAAATGTTAATAGGGTCTTGGGAATAGTTTTGAGTTGAAATTTGATAAGCCTAAAAAATTGGAAGCTCTGAGGAAAAAGGGTGTTGAGGGATTTTATTTATCATTCATAAGAGGGGTGTTTTTTAAAATTTTATTCATTTATTTATTATTTTGACTCAAAAAATATGACTAATTTCAGATTTATCAAAAAAAATATTGAAATTATGAAGGATAGTTTGATATTATGGGATTACATCATCCATAAAAAACCTATTATTCTATTATTATTGTATTTAACATTTATAAATTTTTTTTGTATTTTAGTATTCACCAAAAATTATATCATTTTTTGATAAATGCCCAAAAAATCACCAAAACAATTTTATACATGTATAATTTTAATGTAAACTCCATTTTATGGAAATAATTTTATAAATATTAGAAATATAATTTTTAATTAAAATAATAATCCACTCGAAAAATATAGAATTTAAATTTATAACTTGTATTATGACACTTTGATGAATTTAATAGAGTCTCGATTTTTTTTTCAAATAATAATAGAAAACATATTAACATATGAATAAATTTTGAGAAAATAAATTATCTTTTAAACAATTTTATTAATTATTATATTTTAATTAAATATTCTCACCTTTCAAAAATAGCAACACTTTATAATTTTTTTTAAAATATTCATTTACCTATACATGATAAAATTTAATCAGTATTTCATTTATAATATGCCTAAATTTTATTTTGACTTTCATTACTGATGTTACTTTTCATTTGGCTAGTATACTATTAATAAGTGTCATATTACTATTTCTTACAGAATGAAACTATTTCATTGGTTTATGTCCCTTACATTCAAGAAATACATTTTATTTATGTCAATATTCATTTATAATGTTTTTATTAAGATATCTAAGTGATTTTATGTTATTTAAACTATATAAAATAACTATATGTAGATAAATTTCATTGATATAATTAAAGGTCCTTAAAAAGGAATTGATAAAAAAGAGATATCCCTATTTTTATATCTAAGTTCATAA
The DNA here is from genome assembly GCA_963277665.1 of Viscum album. Lineage (NCBI taxonomy): Eukaryota > Viridiplantae > Streptophyta > Magnoliopsida > Santalales > Viscaceae > Viscum > Viscum album. Next base: position 1,029,396,432 of record OY728159.1, read on the forward strand.
ATTTTTGCGTAGAAACTCATTTTACAGTGGGGGAAGCAATTATCACTCTAATATATTATAATATATTTTATAAATAGAATAATTTTTTAAGATAGATTTTGAGAAATGAAACCCTAAGTATAAAAAAAATTAAATTTGTATACTATTATAACTATGAAATTTAATTTATATTATGAATATGAAATCTCATATTTTAAAAAAATATAAGAAAATTTTAGATTACAAAATTATTTTTAAAGGCTTAATATTCTTAAAAAATCATATAACAGTATTCAATTTTTATGAGAAAATAATCTAATTAATTTTTTTACTCAATTGAATTTTTTTTGGAAATAATTAGCATTATTGTTGAGATAATCTTGTCAATATTATCATTGGATATTTTTTTATAATTTTTGAAAATATTTATTTTTTAATGAGTAGTTAATAATACAAATATTTATTCAAAACAATCCTTTTAGATCAAAAATTTAGAGTCATTATTTATTATATTAAATGGTTATAAATTTAAATTTATTACATTTATATTTTCAATAATATAAAAATGTAAAATGTAAATAATTTTATATTGGATTTTGGTATTACGAAGATTATATACATAAAGATTAAATTTTATCAAAATATGATTTTTATCATGATTAGCTGGTTTATTATTAAATAAAAATTAAAAAGACAATTATTTTAAATTTATAAAATTTATTTCATATTCAGAATAAAATTTTATAACAATTTAATTTGGCCTCTTTCATTTGTTATCATAATTATTAAAAAATGTTGTAATGAAATCATCACGATAAATGTTAAAATGGGATTAGGATTATTATACCAAGAGGTAAGGGTAAATTTTGCAATTAAATAGTTTCAAATACGATTTTATAGAGTATTTTTACCATAGAATTATTCATATTAAAAAATCTATCAATTTTGATTCTTCTTCCTGAGAATGGATTCATTATATTTTATTCATTTAATAAATTCCCTGTGTGTCCTCTCCCACAATTACAAAAATGCACTAGTCATTTCTTTTATTTTCATGACATAAATTCTTAAATCACATTTATACCTTTAAAAAGATCATATAAACTTCATAAAAAACACATATTTGTTTGGGTTGTCATAAATAACAATCCAATGGTCCATAAAAATGATCTAAAGGAGGCCAACCTATAGAGATTCATTCATCTTACCCAACATATTTTGGTTTCATTATTCTTTTAATACCACTAAATTTTTGGTATTGTTTATAAAATCAAATATCTAATATCCTAAATATTTTTAATTTTATTATTATTGTTATTATTAAATCACCAATATGAACCAATTATTTTATTATATTGGATGTGAATGATTTATTTTTATGTACTTGTGAACTACCACGTCAATGAATGGATGTGATTCATTTTTGAATCCTCTTTACAGGGGTGTCTATAATGAAATTATCAATAAATATATAATATAGATATGATATAATAATTTTTTTAGTTATTTAATTATTATTTACCTTTATAACATTTCATCGGTTGTAAATTAAAAGAAACATTCACTCATGTGTATGGCCTACTGTCTCAATGATGGCGTAATTCCATTTTATTGATCAACATTTATGGGATTAATTTAAATAAATATATATATATATTGAATATGTTTTATTTTTATTTCACTATTAAAATTATTTAAATGATTTAACCAGGATTAATGTTAATGTATGAGAGATACAAATCATAATTTCACGTGAAATACAAGATAATAAACACGTTAAAATGATGAATTTAATATGAATTTTTAAATAAATAGTTGTTTATATTTCATAATTAAGTCATATATTATTTAATTACTAAGTAAATATTTGTATTATATAATTATATGAATTTTAAATTCATCATAAATGATACTAGAGACCATTATAATCATGTTAAACTAGAGGTATAGTATTTTCTTTTACTTTTCATTATGTGAGCCAAAAACCATTATCACCATATATATCTTTTATGTGTTTCATATACGAGCAACAAATTTAATATACCATTCTTCTCATTAATATTTTAGGGATATTCATATCCTTATATTTTTTACCTTTCATGAGGGATTTATTTCAATGTTACAATGTGGTAAGAGATTTATGTCACAACCTCATTATTTATCATTATTGTTTATGATCATGTTTTAGATGATGAAATTGAATACACTATCCCAAAAAATACCATAAACATTATCATCCTCTTGATATTTCTAGGGATTAAATTTTTTACATCCATATTCATCTCTTTAATAACATAGTAGACAAAAACAATTTTTTTAAGGAAAAATGGTAATATATAACTCTTCTGCTGAAAATATTACTTCTTCTATAAGTGTGTTTTATAAAATTATTTCAAGAATTTCTTTACTAATATAATATGATTTAATAATTTTATTTTTAGAATTTTTTCACATAATAATGGTTTTAACATTTTCATATTTTCATTTTATGAATTTGGTAATTTTTATATTATACCAAAAATTGTGAAAAGAATCATTGTTCTAAAGTACACATCATGAACCAAGTTTTCCACCAAAAATAATGCATATTGATTTGATGATTCCATTACATGTTTCATGTTTCCTTTTATATAAATATATTTTTCATAATATTTTTTAATTTTTTATATTATAATGACATGATTTACAAATTAATATGGTTTTTTCATTATGAAATTTCACGACACCTTCCCTCTAAAGACACCACTCTTTTGCTGGTAATGAATAATGGGAGATGATAACCCCCGATTCCTACCACCAATAGGATGCGGAGTGTTGACTAGTAGTAAGGGCACAAAGACCAAAAAATACGGCAGGCATTGCACCTTTTTTATAATGAAACAAGATCAGGAGATATGGTGTATCTTTCAGAATTAATCTAGTACATAATATAAAAATAAAACTGAATCATTCCACAATTCATGTATAAATAAAAAATGATACATATAAAAGTTCAAAAATAAAAAAAAGTGTAAATGATTTGGTGGAGACATAGTAATAGCTCTAATGATCCAAACTAGAATAGTCCAACATAGTCTATAGAGTCCTCCTGGAAACTAGTTAATAGTTTTATTTTAATATGGTGAGAATATATAAATACATAGTAGGAATCCCAACGTCCATCATGTACATGTTGGATATGTATAATAATGCCAATGTGAGAAAACAGTGAACCCAAAATCACTTAACAATGTATAATGACCATCCAAAATCACCAAGGCACTCTTAATAAGTAAAAAAATCAATTAATATAATATATGCACATCAAAACTTGGGGTACCCCAAACCAATTCCCAATAGTCATCTTCTCATTCCTAATGGAAGACATCCTGACACTACCACTCTTCCACAATTCCCACTACCACAACCTGGATGCACACAACAAGGCCAAAAACTAGAAACCAGCCCACCCATAGTCAACTAGAACATGACCACAACACATCCCAGCCACAATCACCTAGACCACAACCACAGCCTTATTCTACCTAAAAAATATGGGCCTAATTTCGAGGACACCTATGAAAACTACCACCTCTCAACCTAGCCAAAGATCCATAGGCTAACATATATATGGAAATAAACCTCAATCCATTACATCCTACCCAGATACACTCAAGTGGTAACAAACCTCAACCCATTATAGACTAGAAGAGGGAGCAGTGAAGTGCCTATAACCATCCATTCATCCACCCTCTGAGATATTGGGGAAGAAACCCACTTCTATAGAAATGTGGATGTTTGGAACATAGTACTCAACATGGGTGGAGTATGTATAAAAAAATCACAAGTTACTAAATGTTTATATATATATATATGTGTATATAAACGGTCATACCAATCTATGTTTTTCCTATCCACATCCATCCCACAAAAACATCCAATCCAGTTACCCATAAATGCACAACATGCAGCTTGCAACAAAACATATTTCACATTCAATTCTAGCTTTTTTATGCATAATCACTAATAAGTGAATCAATACAACCCATATAAATTTCTATATCTGAAAAATATATTTTGATTCCTTAACATACAAATTTAACTCCACTAATTCGTAAGTAGATAAAACATAACTAAACACATACAATAATAATAACACAATATAAGAAAAAAAATTCCCCCAAATCACATTACATATTCAATCCACATTTAGCTGAATAATAGATTTCATATAAATTGAATAATTATATATTAACAACATATTAGTTCATAAAATTTCCCCATGTTTTCATTCATTCATTATCTATTCACATTCCACACACCATTTCAGAATAATGAGTTTTTACGGATCCTTCTCCAAGAAAAAGCTATCCGATTTTATTTCCACACATTCCATGAGACTAGATTAAATTTACAGAATTCAATAACTTGCGCACAAAAAGTATCACCACACACACACCAATTACATTCCTTCCAATATTTTCATATCCCTAGAAAATTACAATAATATCCCATTTTTCATTCATACAGCACATCCATTCCATAACAATCTACATCCCCACTGTATAACCATATGATTAATCACAATAATCACAACTCCACAACATAAAACATCTCATAAACTAACCCCACATATCAAAACATTTTCATGTTCCATTCATCATGTCAATAGAGAAATCCCACAACCCAAAATAATGACCACAAACCAGTTTCAATAAATAACAATGAAAGGAATGATTCTATATTTTATTGGGAATCCGTTATTAAATTTCTCTTTATTGATTAAGGGTGTAATCACACAATGCACATGATACTATGTAATAGATGTTATTTAATAGAATATATGTGGTAAATAAATTATATATATAGTCATTTAACAAGAGGACAACAATAAGAAATCAATACCATCAGGGGTGTGTAAGAAAAGGACCATCAATGACCATGACTTTCAGTAGGCATATAGCTAATAAAATCATAAAATAAATAAATCTCAATGCAGAACATATATAAACTTTTCCAGCCATGTATATTGATCATTAAATCTATTTTATATTCATTATTATGTTCTTATTCTACTATCTTCACAAAGGATACATCCAAAATCACACCCCGCATGATACAAAAATAAGAAAGGCAAATGAAACCTAAATGGAAGAATAATCGATCAACACATTCTTGTTGCACAAAAATAGGGGGTGTATATGTGAGGATATTCCCCAACGAGAAACTATTCAAGGATTGTAGATTGATTTCACGACTCCTCTAGGCAGAAGAACTCAATACATTCCATACAATGCAAATTGAGAAGTAAAATAAGGGAAGAAGGTATCTCATATTTTATAAAATCTAAATTTAGTGGCTGTTTATATACATTTTAGATTTTCTATTAAAGGAAGACATGTTCATGATTATGTGGTTTAACTGAGTAACAACACCCAGACTGTCAAAAAACATAGATAGGACAAATGGGATTTTAATCATCCGTAAATCACTTAATGAAATGTTTTAAAATTGTTTTATATTAAAGAAAATATTAACAGAAAAAACTAAATAGGAACCTCTATTCACAAATATCTCACCAATGGTATTGTTCACATAAGAAACAATGATGGCTGTGTCCACATCTGTATCACCGATGTAACTATTCACGTCTCTCTCAAAAACGCGAGTCATCGAAATGAATCACCTACCTGACTCATCGACAGATGTACCATCTAATGATGACTCACTAAAATATATCTCATCAATAGATGAATCAATGAATGATGACTCACTGACAGATGAATTGTAGATATATGTCTCACTGATATATGAATCACCAATAAATGATTCACGGGTAGAAGACTCACCAACAGATGAATCATTGATCTATGAATCATCGATATATTACTCACTGAATGATGATTCACTGAGAGATGACTTACCGAAAGATGACTCGCATACAGATGAATCATTTAATGATGACTCACTGATAGATGGATCACCGATAGATGAATCACAGAGAGTAATATTTAGAAAACAAGAAACCCAATTCATAGAATAATAGATTTGGAAATGTGATAGAAATAAGTCACATTTACATTATTTTACACCCTAAAACCCATATTTTCAAAAAGGAATGGACCATAGAGGTCATCACCATTACATCAGATACCTCTCAAAACATACTTGCCCATGAGAATGAAAACCAAACCCAAAGTGTAAAAAAGGGGTCCAAACAAACACCCTATGAGATACCTCTCAAGGATCATAGTATATTGGGAACACAATAGTCACACAAAAACCAGAATTTGGGGAGGATACCTCTACTATAAAGACACATTCACATGTATCAGTATAAAAATTTCATGTACAAATCACAGAAATGTAAATCACTCATAAGAGCACCAAGGAAGTGCTCACATTAAAAAAAAAGTCTTCATACTATTTCAAACAGAACTGTTTTTTTAAAACCATAGAAAAAGATTATATACCTTTTCATATCAACAACATTACTTAAACATGAAATTTAATCAAAATATATACTTTCATTCTTGATAACATTTAATATAAATAATATAAATTCAAAATAGTCAAAACATATCATCCATGACATATCAGGGAGAAACAAATTCACATGATTGAGTAGTAATTTATTAACAACATAGGCATGCTACCTATGACCCTTTACCAGAAAATATTGGTGGAGTTTAAAAGATAGGAATGTTTTTGTAAATGATATATTAATTTATAATCATGTATCCCCAAATTTTATTTTGATGTGTGTTATGTTTGTAAACATCCCTATTAAATTATTTCTATTAAAATCTATAAAATATTCATTAGGCTAAGAAAACCACTTAAAATCAAACCCACCCATCAAATCCATTTTTATAGAATTTTTATCATCAAAATAATCTTTTTGAAAAAACATTCATCAAATCATGTAAACACACATTTAGTTAAAAATGTCTCTGAAGACCACTTACATAAATTCGGAGGGTTCCTATTTTCAACTAAATTAGAAATGCACTGCTAATAAAACTCTATCAAGATCTTTACCAAATTAAATTTAATACAATGTTTATAAAAAAGAATTATCATATGTCATGAATAAGAATTCTGATATGATTTTAAAATTTACTAGATTATCCAAGTATAAATGTTTTCTTGGTTTCTCATCAAAAAATTAATTACAATGATCATTCTTATATAGAAACAACAATGGGATTAACAATTCAAAAAAATCACAGTTGCATGTAATTATATATAGTGGTATCAAATATAATTCCTATACCGACATGAAAACTAATATTAATATTATCAGAGAAACCATAATCATACAAATAAAGGAAAATCATCTACCGAACCATGATATTTTCTTATATGGGTAGCACTGACCCGCCCTCTTTATTTTAAAATGTGTCGTAATATAATGCATTATGATGCATGAAATAATTTCCTTCTCTTCATATGATTGATGTCATAAAACATTTCATTAACTTTAAACCAAACATGAATGTCTCAACCAATATTATAATCATCGGAAATTTTTATCAATTCCTTTATAAATGATTTAGGAATAGAAGGAAATACCATCATTATTAGTTTCATGATTTCCAAAATAAATGGTTTATTTTATTACAACTATTATGTGATTAATACTTTTTTATTTGAGTTAATGGATTATATAAACAAAATCACAACACATTATAACAAAAAAAACTCTCCTTACCAAAATATCCAATTACCCCATCTACCGCACATCACCATCAAGGTACTACACAACCATTGGCCAAACATACCATCCCATGAAAATGTTCACTAGACATTTCACACCACCACACAACCTATCTGCTTAACCATCCTCCCAAAACAACAATTTTTTAGATAACTACCTCATACATATCATCGTCCATGTTTTCCCAAACAATAATATCCATTATCACACATAAAGCCTCAAACAACTCAAATCACAGAATTCACACCCCCACGTCGAGATATTATCTGATCTGGGTGGAATGTACTCACCCTCACTATTTTCATAAAATCAAGGTATAATGTCTATCAAGAAGGGATCAAATTTCTCCTTTTTTATACATGAAGGTTTTTAAACAACATTTCACATACGGAAAATAGATCAAGAATAATCGCATATAATAGCCACACATAGATTCTTCTATTATTTTCCAATAGTTTGTATTACTTCATCTCATTATTTGGAAAAGGTTCTTTCACAAAAATTTTAAATTTCTAAAGGTTAATCATTTAAATATTCATATATATCTGATTATCAATTTAATACATTGTGAGTTTGAAAAAGAAGTTATAATAGGGGTTTCATTTCCAACATAAATCACATCACATCAATCTTTTAAGAACATCCTATTTCAGCAAGTAATATAAACATATCAAAGAAATGGTAACAATGAAACCACAAAAAAAACTCAACATCTACTGGATGGTTCTAGTGAAACACCATGTCTTGAATTCAAGTATCCCTAGCAAGAATCCATGTTAAAGGAATAAATTTCTCATATTTTATGTCACATAGAATGTTTAATATGGTTTAAAGAATAAATTATGGGTTCATATTATTATGATGAAAATACATTTACTACATAATTTGAAAAATTCCTTTATGTTATGTTCTTATGTTCAATTGAAATACAACCATATGTATATAATATTATGTTATAATAATCAATGTAAAACATTCATTATAAATTTTTTTAAAACTACACATGTGATATTTCTATGTTTCGTTTTTTATCATGCTCAATGAGAATACATTTTAATCACAACATTATATAAGAAAACATGCTAAAAATATTAAATCAAAAAAATGTTATTAATAAATATCATGATTTACCAAGATCAAGATAAGCACTATTTAGTATATTCATATTTAAATAAATCATGATAATATACTGAAATATGGACAAAAATATTCTACTTAAAAATATAGACATAACATATTAAACATTCTTAATTATTAAATGATTCATACTAGAATTTTACTTTCTAAAAAATGATTCTTACTTTTTACATGTTTCCCATGATAAAATACTCATGAATTAACAAATGAGTTAAGGTCGTTTCAGTACATATATCTTCATAGCAATCAAAAAATAATATGAATAATCACTTAAATAGTTTTACATCAAGAATAATTTATTGCAAGTAATGCTTATGAATTTAACAATATTTTAATAAATGTAAAAAAATTAAACCATTGTGAATTCATAAAACATATATTTACATCAGTACTGTAAAACTGCAATCATTCCTAACAAATAGAATTCTATTCTTCACAAATCATCCAAATACAAAGCAGTTATCAACAACTAATATAGAAAATTTTCCGAATTTTTGAATTTAAATGTCTAAATCAACATTTTACAAAAAGTCAACAACACATGCTTCTAATAAAAAATGTAAAAAATGCATGGAATATCCACATGATAATATTAACACATGTATGCATGCTTTAAAACAATACATTATTTTATCAAGATAGTGTGGAGTCTACATCAAGGAAATATTCTTTATAAGAGTTTAGAAAAATTTTAACAGTTGATAATAAGAAAAGAATAAAATAATCATGATTCTTGATGATTTAAGACACTAGGAAAACAAGATGACATTTTATACATTTCTAAAAAAGGATGAAAATATTATTTATCAAGAATATGGATTTAACAGGAGAGGAAACCACAAATTAAAAACTTAAGAATGCTCTAATAAAACAATTCATGATAGTTAAGTGACATATTATTTCTTCCTCTTTGTTTTATGATTGATTATCAAAATAATAAAGTCATTTTATTATTAATAATACCCAGGAGAAGTCATAAAAATCGGCATGAAATTTCATGATATATTTAATTCATTTATCTACCAATTAACATAATAACAAAAGTCCTTATGTTGCATGTACCTTTCATGGGTATCAACCCTGGTATTATTGTAACTTCACTTAGTAATTATGTAAGATAAGATTCCTTGTATCAGATAACAGGGGGGGGACTAAAATTCCATGTCAAAACCAGTCTCCCCTGGTAGATTTCACACACCCAGGTTGCCTATCATTATTTCCCTATAAACCCATTCATATCACATTGTGCCTAACCCCAAGCTCCACCCTATCTCTAAAAAATTGTCTTTTGATACCATTCAATCATAACCCAAACCCTAAAAAGATACCCCTCTTGGGATTTTAATGATTAAATATAGATAATGATTCATAAGTTCTGCCTCTAGTAGGCCCCGGAGACCCGACGATCATTAGAGGTACACAAAATTAATAATATTGGAGGCATTACCCCTTATTTATAATAAATAATAAACAGAAGATAGGGTTTATCATCTATAACAACTCCAAAAAATATTATATAAATAAATCAAAACCATCCCACAATGAATATATAAATAAAAAATGATACATATAAAATATACAAAATAAAAACAGGAGTAAAATCTAAGGTATTGACAAACAAACTGCTCCAATAGTCCAAACTATAAATATCAAGCATTATCTACAAATTCCTCTTTTAAACCTGAATTTAGTTTTACATACGTAGGGTGAGAATACAAGAGTACATAGTTAGAAAACAGACATCTCTTGTGCACAATTGGTTGAAGCATAGAGATGATCCAATGAGAAAATAGCAGAAACCAAAACCATCTAACAAGGTATAATGTCCGTCAAAACATTACCAAGGCACACTAACCAAGTAACACAATTCATTTAATGTAATATAATAAAAACATCGAAATATGCATACCTTGAACCACTTCCCAATGTTCAACTACTCGTCCCTAAATGAAATGGTCCTAGAAATACCCTCTTCATCATGTCTTAATACCAAAACATTCATGCACACACCTGGGACACAAACAACAACATATCCCACCAACAAACACCTTGAAAAAACCATAACATATCCCGCCCAAGAATATTTGGGTCAAAAAAAACCATGTAATCTTGCATGAAAACAACTGGGCCTAATCCTAAAAAAACCTGGGAAAACAACCACCTTTCAACCTGCCTGAAGAGTCTTTAGCAGCAATATATTTTGTGATAAACCTCAATCCATTATAGCCTTCCCAGATACATGGAATCAAAAATATACCTCACTACATTGTTTCCATTAAGAGGGATTAAAGAAGAGCATATAACCATCCATCTATCCTCTAACCTAGATTTTGGAAAAGAGACCCTCCCCCATAGCAATGGAGGTATTTAGTACGTGGTTCTCAACACGGGTATAGTGCTTATAGTCAATCACAAGGAACTAACAATATATATATATATATATTGTTATGAAAAAACTCATCCCAACTTATGAGTTTCTAAACAACAACCATCTCACAAAATAATTCCCTTATTGCAACCCTGAAATTCCCAATACACAGTAAGACATAAAACCCATTTCACATTCTATTCATATTTGTTAATGATTAACCATTAATAAGTGATATAATAAAACCCATAATTCATTTAATTATGTAAAAAATCTATTTAAAGTGGTTAACATGCAGTATTAATTACATTAATTTTTTGGTATATATAATAGAAATAACAACATAGCATAAGAATATAATCATACAAGAATGAAATCTACACGTCACATTACACATTCAATCCACATTTAGTTGATTAACTGATTTCACTTGTATTGATTAATCACATATTAACAACACATTAGTTCACCAAATTTCCACATATTATCATACATTCATTATCTATTATCATTCTACATTCCATTCCATAATAAACTTTTTTCTAGATTCCTCTCATGAAAAGAGTATCCAATTTTGGTTCCATGCATTCCTAGAAACTAGATTAAATTCTCAATATTAAATTAAACCACTCAAAGAAAGTAACACCACAAAAAATACCATTACATTCCTTCCAATAATTCCACATCACCAACAAATCAAAACCAATTCCACGTTTTTCATCCTTTCTACATATCCACCCCATAGCCATCATACATACTCACTACATAACCATATGTAATATCACCAAAATCACCACTCGAAAACATAAAACAAGTCATCAAATAACCACACATATCACAACACCATCATATTACATTGATCACGTCACCGGATCAAACCCATTGTACACAGTCAAGTATATAAAAAATTTATAACACATAATTGAGCAAGACAGGCTTCCCAATTTAGAAATACATTCAATTTCACATTATTTATTAAAGGTGTTATCAAATAATAAACAAGATCCTATGGAATCCATTTTATTTAACTAAATATTTGTGCTTAATTAATTTTATATAAACATCTATTCAACAGGATATCAACAACTAGATATCACAACCATCATGGGTGCACAAAAAAAAAGACCCCCAATCACCATGATTTTCTATAGGCATATACCCATACCACAACAATATCAATAAATATCAATGAAGAACATATATTACATTTCCCAAACCTATATATTGATTTTTTAACAGAATCAAATATCTTTATAAATTTTTAATTCTAATATATTATCAAAAGATACATCTATACACCCACCCCACATTATACACAAATTATATAGATGGTGGGAAATCTATATGGATGAAGAAGCGGCTAGCACATTTAGGTTGCACCAAAATAGGGGTTGCATACATGAGGAAACTCTATAGTGAAAAATGATCCAAGGATTGTAGTTTGATTTCATGACACCTATAGGAGGATGAACTTTGGGAATTCCATACAGTGTAAAAAATTAAATAAGAATAGGGGATGAAGGTATCTTAGCCTTTTGAAAATATAAAAAGAGTAGAGGTTTAGATACCATTTATATTTTACATTAATGGAGTATCTGGTCTTGATAATGTGGTTTGATGGATTAACAACACCAAGACCATTAAAAAATTTAGATTGATGTTATGGGATTTTATTTTACTATAAATCCCATAAAATGAGTCATTGAATGTGTTTTACATCAATTAAAACATCAATGGGCGAAAAAAAGATGGAAACATTGTTCAAACATGTCTCCCTAATGACATTGTTCACATATGATTCACTGATGCCACTGTTCACATATGTTTCACTGATGGAATTGGTCATGAAATTCCCATAGAAAAGAGTCACAGATGAAACGCACCATCTTGATTCACCAAAAACATTATCATAGACAGAAGACTCAGCGACATAAGACTCATAGATAGATGAATCACCGATATATAACTCACCGACATATATTTCACTGACCAATGAATAACCAACAGCTGTCACCATGATAGATGATTCAATTAGAGATAACTCTTTGAAATATATCTCACCGAAAGATGATTTTTTGATATATGACTCACTAAAAAATGACTCACCAATAGATGACTCATTGACAGATTACTCACTGATAGATTACTAACTGACTGGTGTCTCAACGGAAACAGTGTTTAAATACATTAAACACTATTCACAGAACAAAAAAATTGGTAAAGTGTTAGAAATAAGTCACATTGACATACTAGAACACCCCAAACACTGGATTTTAAAAAAATTTGTGAATAGAGTGGCCCATCCCATTATAGAAAAATTCTAGATATATTTTAATGGAATTTTCATTTTAGGTGACATCCTTTGATGCTAAATTTTGATAACTATTTATATAATCCAGTTTTATCGTAGACACTATTATTTTCATGTCTTATGATATTGATATAATGATAATCCTATTGAACCCATTTCATTCCAATGATTAAATTATATTATGATAAAATTTTGTCAAATATTTGTTTAATTTAAACTTGTTAGGCTATGATGAAATCATGATTTTATAAATCTTATTCCATTTCCATTGATTATTAGATGAATAATGTTTTACGATCTTCTAGAACTATTATATTTGATTTTCAAAATGTTTTGTATGGTCTAAGAATTATATTTCCCTCCAACACATTTGGTGAATATAGATAATTCAGGGGGTACTAATAATAGAAAAGATGATTAAACCTAATTCTTGTATGGGACATTGTCTACTCTGATAGTATGGGGTGTGAACCCTGACTAAAGATACGATAGATTAGGGTGTGAGCCCATTAATATGTGATATTTATGAAGATGAACCTTTAATTATAAGGTATATATTTTTGATTCTTATATGTATGACACGAACATATGAATTCGATAATGTTATACTGTCATTCATAATCTAAAATTCCTTTTTGATTCATGTATCAAAATCATAAATAATTTATTTCATGACTCATGTTTATGATCTACGATAAAAAGGGTTTTGTTTTAAAATTTTATTCTTATATTATCATACACTTATTCTCATGTCATGATTTTGTGATCACTAATATCACCCTTGTTTACCCTTACTGGACATTAGATATCACCTTTTCTTATGCTTCCATTTCCAATTTATGAAGAAAATTATTAATAATGACATGAATTTTAAGAGTTCTAGTTATGAAAAAGATAGTTGATGATGATTTAGATCACATACTATAATAGTTTTTATGTATCCATAATTCCAATGAAACTACATCAATATGATTTAGTTATAGACCATATTATTATATATTGAATATTCATATAATAAGATGTGATATTTATGAATGAAATGTTTTAGTGTATATAAAAAACATCAAAACACATAAACAAATATAAGTATATTGTTTTATAAATTAATATAAAATAAAGATAAAGAATGAAAAAAATAATATGATTCCATCTTGTAAAAATATTTGGTACAACAATCGAAGAGAATGTGTTTGGTGAATAAAAACATGTCAAGTGTCAAACGATTGTCTATAAAACAAGTGATTTTAAAATATAGGTAATGAGGTCAGTAAATAAAATAGATTCTATTAAATACCTAAATAATAAAACATCCACACAACAATATTATAATAAGATAGATTTTTGGAATGATGAAAATAATATCTCCAATCCATTTTCTGACAATGAATTTAAGCATAAAAATCATCCTAGACCTTGAGAATAAAAATATTGTCCCGTCAATTTTTTTTATTAGAAACTGAAAATTCAGGAACAATTATCAACCACTATTTATATGAAAATATAGAATTGGAATCTAGTCTTTGGTTACTATGATGTTTTATATTATCATTACATCACCACCCTAATGATATTGTTATTAATAGTAATTATTTTATTATTTATCCCATGTTTTTGTTTTTGGTAACAAGACTTTTGACTAACCTATTATCCTCTGGATGAAATTAATGTTATTTCGAAAATGTATTAATCAATGTTTTCTAGATTGAAAAATATATGGAATGAGGAAATCACATCTAATATCAACTAATAAAAGACTATAAATGAAACATTGTGTATAGAATCCATTTATAATAAGATTATATAATTTGACTCTTACCTCTAAATAATGATATACTTTGACATCAAATGGTTAGATAAAAACTCAATAACATGGATAAACCTATTAGAGTGGGAATTGTTCTTTCTTCATATGATTTTAACATTAATATAAATTCAAAAATTATAACTTTAATCATATATGTAATTTTAATATAATTAATTATTTTTATTGGATGTTGAATATTGAAATAATAATGGTGTAATTTATTTGTCTAGGGAGAATATATCACCTGCATTTTAAAAAATATCATTATAAATAAATTGCATGTTTTATATATTTTCAACATTAAAAAATGAACTAAAAAGTTTTGTACGATATTATATGTGTATTATTGATAAAATTCTGCATTAATTAATCTTATAGTATAAAAAAATATTGTAATCATTTATAAATTGACACATAATAGGATTAAGAACACCTACATTTATATATTGAATTTTTCAATATAATGATCTTAAATTTATATATTGTATATTCTTATATATAATAATTATAAAAAATATAAATTTTATTTACTTATATACATTTATTTTTTCAATTTATTATTTCATATTATTATTATATTCAATATTTGGAGTTTTTCTAATGTCAACTATTTTTATGAGAATATTGAAAATTGTTTTTTTAAACTCTATATTTTATTTATCCATGATTTTCAATCATGAACATAATGTTTATAGGATATTTTAATTGATTAAAATATTATATAATCCAAAATATGTTTTCCAAACATAATATTGAATATAAGACACCCACATTCAACATCTTAGAAAATATGATTCATAATTATCGAATTTAAAAACTATTTTAATTATATTCACTAAGATAAAAAATTAATATAATTTTTTACTACATTGAAATACATATAAATCATTCTTTAGTGAACTGATTTTTTCATGAAATTCTATAAAAAAGATAAATCTATACTACATAAATTTGAATCTAATTTAACATAGTTTTTCTAAAAATGGTTTTTATATGTTAAGTATGTTAATATTAAAATAAAATTCCCTAACCATTATAAATAACATTTGATAATTTTTTTATCATTTTCATATTACCCACAAGATATAGTTTCATTTTCTGGAAAAATATTATGTGACCTCTAAAAATATTAGTTACTCTTATAAAACTCTTAATTTTCAATGAATTAATATTTTAAAAACATTATATATTTTTAGAAATTAATAAAATTATTTTATATTAAGTCTCTTATGTTTCATTAGAACATTTATTTAAATATTCTAGCTGTCATATAATTTTTAATCTATGTCAAATATTAATATGAAATCAGAATTACTAAAATGATTTTCTACAGTAAATTTTTTAAAAAAATTATATAGTATAATTTTATATTTATTTTTAAATTAAATTGATATAAAATGTGATAAAATCAAGTCCAAATTTTGTTTCATCACATTAAAGTTTCTATTTATTCTTCATCTTATAGTTTTTTGTTAATTTAATAACAATGATTTATATTTAATGAATACTAATCTGTCTTAAAAAATTGAATCTAATGTGGCTAGACTTTTACTAAATAAGTTAGATATTTATAAATTAGAAAATATAATTTTTTGGATTATAATTACAAATCTACATGTCCCGGTGACAATTACCCTCCAAAATTACCTAACCCTCATTCAATTCAATTCTTACCCAAAACTAAATATTCATATCCAAATTATTTGACCACATTTACACTAATAAAATAAGATTACTTCCACTATCATCAATGTACACACATAGTTATAAATTCTTATAAAAAACAAAAATCTTCTTATATACCCCTTATACACAGTCATTAGCATCTAACCTTAATAATGTTATCTGATTTCACCAATTCTAATTTACACTTGAAGGGATGATAAAAAATCATGACATAATTATTACTTACCCAATATCTTCCATTCGATATACTTATCATCAAACCTCTACTAGACACCTTTTAAAAATATTTTAATAATGATATCAGTGTAAATAATATAATAAACAGTTATTATATTCATGGTATAACCATTATCAATTCCACTATCATTCAATTGAAAAAATTGAAATGATGCTTATGTATGCGTGTGAACTACTAGCTCTATGATTGGGAGGTTTTTTTATTTTTATCTCCATTATATGTTGATTCTTATAAAAAAAGTTATTGTAAATATATATTTTATTTATTTGATAATTCATATTTTCAAAAAATAAATTTTCAATTTTATAATTCTTATTCCCAATTATAAATCATTGTAAATATAACTCTATAAAACAAATACAAAAAAACAATGTTGTAAAATGATATAATTATTATGTAACGATTTATTTTTCATTTTAGTTCAACATATAACACATTCCAAAATTTATTCATGAACATATTATCATATAAATATTATTTCCCATTTTTTAAATAGTTTTGTAAAAAAGGGTCTCTTATATTGTCATACTCACATATATATTACAAAAAAATCATATTGGGTCGGTTTAGCAACATCCATTAGAAATTATAAATCATTCTATAAATCATGGAGTTATAAATTTAATATTCAACATTAATATGTAAACACTTATTTTTTGTGGTTTATTTGGTAATATATATATATATATATTTAAATGATTAATTATGATACCAAAATTAATTTTTATTAGAAATAATAAAACATTATTATTTTATAATTTTTCTGCCGGAATCATGACTCAAAATTTGATAAAATGAAATTATAATTTCATAAATTATAATTAATATTAAATTTCACAAAAATATAATTTCATGGAATGACGAACCTTGGAAAAATACTGAAGAACATCATGGCTGTTATGAAACAATTTCAAAATAATCAAGATTACTTACACTCTTTATAGAAAAATAGATACAAACTATCTCATGTACAGGTAGTGAATATGTAATTCCTATGATCTAAAAGATTGTTTCTAATATAGAGATACATAATGCCTCATTCATGATACTATATATGAGATATTCTGCCAAATTTTTTCAAGGGTTTGAACCCTTCTAGTGGGGAGAGAATACCATATTTATCATATCCATTAACCAATAATTTAAATAAAAAATTTCAACTCATGGTAATAAATTTGGAAGGTAATATATCATAATATAATATCAAATGGAACACATGTCATACAAAAAATTAATGATAAATAAACCAGACTCCAAATAATGTAATAGAATCTGGATTAAAAGTGTAAGATGATAATTAAATAATACCATTTGTTAATCATCAAGGGTTCATCCTAGTTCCATTACAGTCTTCATTTACCAATACTCAATTCTCTTCCATAGACCCCATTTCCTTGCAATGTTCTATTTAATTAATATATTTACATGTATTGAGATCCCAATATATGGTTTTAGTATAAAAACATTATGACACCACCGATGTGACCTTAACACAAGTGAACAAGTATAATAGGTGTATTTTAGAGAAATGATAACATTAAAGAAATAATTAAAAATAAAATGTTAATAACTTCTATGTAAAGAAATACACCCAAAACACTAGTCATGACGTAATTGGATTCAAACAAATTTTTTTTATGAAAAACATTACTTTTGATCAATCATAATGTCACTATAAGTATTCCATTCTTGTGACAATTATAAATGTTCCAGGTCAGACCACAAAAGTTAGTCAGACCACATATCTCTCAATATAGATAAAAGATATAAGAATTTATGATAATACATACAATACCATCAAAACCTACTATTATATATCAATTTAGATCAAATATTATAATTATTGCCTACTCCTTCCTCATGGATCTGATCACATATAATATCTATGACTTACTTCAGGCCATTCAAGGACATCATGTCCCATATTATACCTTATTCTCATCTCCATGTCACATTTAGTGTCTATGTATTCCACTATATACTGATGGTAATCCATGATGGGTCCTTAAGTCACATGGGTACCATGCGTAGAATAATAAAAAATAAAGCACTTAAAAAATATTTCAATGAAATTTGTAACATCAGACACTATTGGAAAATGGGACTATACCAACAGTTTTAGGAGAACTGTTGGTATTGGATTTATTTTTAAGACCTATACCAAATTTTTTTAAAACCAATGGTATAAGGTAGTTTTATGAGGACATATACCCACAGTTCTCTAAACTGTGGGTATATCTTTCCCGCATTATGGCGGGAAAATAAATTTCATGGGACCCAACATTTTAATCAAATGAAAACCTATTGCAATGGTTTTCCCTTATATACCAATAGTTTAGTATAATATTTTTATCTGCACACACAGACATATAAGTTTTGTTTCTTGAGTAGTGGGGTTTGGGGTTTTATTGGAGGAGGTTACAGGATCAAAACTTGTGTTAGGGTTTTTTTGTAAACCAATACACATGATTATAGAACTGTGGGTAGTGGGATATGACATGGTGGAAAAACATTATACCCATGGTTTGGAAAAATAATGGAATTGGCAGGGGATAAATACTGATGACATAGTTTTCCACTTTCCCCAAAACTATGGGTAATGACTACACCCATGGTTTTGGGGGGGGGGCATACCAATAGTTTTGAACAATGTGTAAAGGTCATTTTTCTAGTAGTGATGATATCCATAAATATCTAGTTTCATATCCAAACAAAAAATGTTCTCACACATAAGAATACCATCTTAAATAATGGTTCTATATAAAATTATTTCACACACCCATATGATAATTTAATATACACAAGTCTCCCGGGATAAACACAAACAAACATATTCAATCAAACAAAAGAATAATCAAGAAAAAAATTCATATCTACACAAGAATTATATTCTTGGACTCTTTATGGTGTGAAACATCTTACCTAAAGGTTATTGATATCAACATAATTAGATATGAAAATAATTGTTACCTGAACCATGTTCTCACACAAACTATAAATATATAACATGCCACGGACTCCTAGATCATATTACTAAAAATATGATAATGTTTCTTGATTAAGTAGTTCAAGAAGGAAAATACAATGTTCAAATCAACACTTACCCTACAATAAATTTCCACCAATAGTAATCTTCATATTTGGTTGAATTTAGAATAATGTAATCAATAATGGATAGTGAGAATCCTGGAGATGAGTCTCTTATGTGTCTGAACCAATGTGAATCCTTGTATTCTATTATCATTAAATTAGAATAAGAAAAAATTCGACCAACCCCATAAAAAATTTTTGAAACAGAAAATCAAAATGACCCACACTAGAATCTATAGTATAAATGGATAAATCATGGACATAGATCAACCATAAGAAATATATTATCAACAGAAAGGATAAATTCAACGATTGTATCAAGATCACAAAATAATAAAACCTAGAAATTCATAGTTTCTATAAAAATGATGGAAATATGATGAATCACCTGAGGAGTGGAAGAAAATAAAATAATATCGAATAAATAAATTTTTTGTAAACTAAAATCTTTTAATTAATGATCTACAAATTAAGACTTCATGGGAAGTCATGATATTAGATTTTAAGTAATGGTTTCACCCATTTAAAACAAAAAATGATGGCCACCAAATCATTCACCATGGTCCGGCCTTGGATGGGGTGTTACTGAACACAAATCCCAACATGACATTTACTAGGGCTTGACAGCATAGTGTTACCACCATTCCCATAAACACAAACACCACTAAGGTCATGGAAATGTATCCTAGGTCATTGTATATAAAGTTACCCGTAACACTCTACAATCATTGACACTACTTTTCCATTCCATTTCCACAGTTCATGTTTTACACTAGGTCACACCACGGTCCACCATAGTCAGGGGTAACATGATTTGTATTGAATACTCAAAAAATATATTTTAAATTTTCAATCCAATTAGAACTAAATCTAAAACTAATATCTACCATCATAATTTTCAAAACCATAACTAATCATGTTATGGATTGTCTTAACATGACTAATGAAAATGGGGGTTTTTCAAATTACCCACACAACATTAAAGTCTTATAATCACCATGAGATTCTATAGGGATCCTCATTAAACATATCAAGAAACTAATCTTGAATATCACCCATTATCCCATATCTCATTTTTGATTCAGTAATGTGTGCATGATATTTAAAAAACTAGTATTGTAGTCCCACATAGTACATTCTCACTATGTGTTTTATTCCATACTATGTACACCAAATTTGATGATTTAGGTTCTATCTTTACATCATCATATTTAATTACATTTATAATATTATACATGTAACTCTATAGTTGTGAAAAAAGAATAACATCATACAAACCGCTATAACATGAATCGTGATCTAAATTTTATGACATAATCTAATCGTACTCTATAATATTGAACTACCCAACGTAGATCAAAACAAGACATCCATTATACCTCACACTTATATGTCCAATACAAGGCATCACTCTTAGAAAATTGTAATCATATATAGACAACTCCAATGGTCTCCTCATGTTGTCTTTATATGAAACTTGTCTACTATTATCACTGATAATCCCATTTTAAATCAGTTTCATTTTTTCAAAGGTCTCAGGAATCATACTGGGAACCACAATGACTTCCAGGGACACATTATTCTTGCAAAGTGTTGGTCTATATGTAATACTATAGAAAACTTCATAAGAATATATCTTAATTGGGTAATTTTGACTACTATTGTAAGAAAATTATATCACGGAAAAGTGACCATACTAAGATCCCAAAACATCAAACAAGACACTCAAATAATGGACTCTGTTATCTAATCATATAAAATGACTATCAATCTATTCATGGATGGCAGGATAAACTCAATATCAAGCAATTTTCGAAGAACTTTTGAATGTTTTAAAAAAGGGTTGTAAAATACATGTCTCTATGAGATATTATTCTAAAAGAAAATCCATGTAAGAATATAATCTCAAGAAAATATAGCTATCTTATCTTATTAACTGATTGAGTCTCACATATTTATATCAATTGATATTAATTCACTATACAATAAATAATAATAAAAATAGAAATGTTGCTCTTTGAGATCCTAGGTAATCCCATTAGAATTTCCAACGTTACATCCTCCCAAATCGACAAGGACAGAAGTAGTGGTTTGAGAATACCACCATGCCGTTGGTGGGTTCACATTAATATTTTTTAGGATAGGCTTCAAAAAATAAATCCAGAAACGTTCTCCGTAATCCATTCCTTATAGAACTACCACCAAATGTAATGGTGCATTTTTGTTTCTCTAAGATTCTTATACCGCTTTTATGTATGGATTTATTTCATCAAATCCTCCATGTAAAATGTAGGGACAAAAACATACCCATGTACTAGGCTCAAAACACCATCATCTAATAAACACATAAATATTGAGTAAAAAACTACTATCATTTATCATATCATAGAAAAGTATATAGTAGGAATCCTGAAAATCCTTACCCAGTACACCAATAATGTTGTGATCACTATAAGATAATAATTCATAGATCACGAATCCACATAATCATATATCCTATAATCATAGAAATTGATCATAAAGAACCAAAATACCATTAAATCACTTCACCATGATCCCCAAATACAAAAATCATGTGGCTAATTTTTTTTTACAATGACATTACATTTACCTACTACATACGATGTATCATGGTTTATTTTCTTTAAATACACTACCAATCTCTTATGGAACAAATTATTTTCACGTTTTTTGAATATATAAAAAATGTTATTTTATTCTTGCATACTTAAATCCAATATCTATAGTGATAGTGTCAAAAATACTTCAAATAATAAACCATGTCTTCTTGATCAAATTCACTTGTATGATAGTTCCAATTCTGAGGTTACTATTGATTAGAACCCTAACATACTAAATTCTCCATCTCAATTAGCACTATTCCAATATGAATTCATGATGAATCATAATATATTTTATAATAGATCATAGTCATTAGAAATATAAAAAATAGAGCCACATAAAACCATCAATTTATAATAAGAAAATAATCCTCATATTATTTCATTAATAATATATTGACCTATTTCTATATCAATATAGTCTTCGGAACTAATAAGTGGGATATATCCTAGATAAAATCCATATTATATCCCACTAAACCAATAATTATCCTAATAATTAAAATTTTTATGGATGTGTCAACGAATTCACAACATAAAATTTATCAGCGACCAAAGATATAACAATATCAATCAAAATATTTCTTATGAATTTTACCTATATAAACCAAAAGTAATAATTCAACATCTTCATGTAATGATTATGAATGTAATATGTAAACATAAATACACCATGATGCTTGAAATGATTCTCCTGGTTCAGTGATTAAAATGTGATATCATCAATGTTCACTATAATGAAGGTTTTAGGATTTCGATGGAATAACATATTTATGAGGGCCACGAACAATATTGGTGTGTTGTTTAATCCAAATGGAAAGACCATGTACTAGTATGAAACATTCATACTCTAAAACACTATATTCATGATTCCCCCCCCCCAAATTTCATCTAGTTATGAATTGATAGACTATTAGACATAGAGAAGCACCTACCTCCATGAAATTAATGAACATGATTATTGATTCAAGATAATGGACCTCAATTTGTTACAATAACGTTATTCAACTTTTACAAATATATGAATATTCGAAGAATAACATCCACATTCTTGGAGAAAAAAATAGGATCACCAAAAATGAGCATTTAGGAATGGTAAATCATATAATCCAATGTCCTTGAGTAATACATTTATCTCCATAAACATAAATTGTTCAATATATAGAAGGTTATCTTTAAATAGGGTTTATACCTTGTATGAGTTCAATAACAAAGTAAAATCCAATATTTGAGGAATTTCTAGGAATTAATCTATAAATATATTAGTATAGGGATCTAATATTTAAATAAGGGATATTAAGTTACCACTAATATTACTAAATGATAAAATATCAATATTTAGAATGTAATCATTCCAAGAAATCTCATGTTTCGAACTAATCTATATTTTTCCATTTAACACTCATTGGTTATCATGAACATCACGCCCATGGGTGTTTTAAATGATCATGTCTCTAATAAGAAAAAAATTTGTTGATGAATTTTGGTCATCCAATATATGTCGAAAATCACATTGAATCTCATTATCTACAAAATCATATAGTTTAATATATGTTATTTATATGAAAATTCTATATTACATATTTTGAATCACTTAATATGATACTCTTTAATACCCAATGGTGGGCTGTGTTAAATTAACTAAGATGATAACATCATTGGTAAGTCAATTAAAACAATAACACGTGATGGTATTGAGGAATTTGAAGCACCAACGTAATAAAAAATTGTATTCAATTTAAAAGTAGTCAATATCATACCTTGTATAGTAGACAGTCCCAAACCACAAACGACTAGAGTATAATTACCTTTTAGGAACATGGTATCCTTTGGACACATGGATCTATCATCTATATGTGTGACCCTATTTATTATTCATAATTTGAAGGATTGGATCCTCTATTTGAAGACCTTGATCTAACCTTTAGATTAATGCACTCATATTACTCAAACCCCAATGTGGCCTACATAGTAATGTGTTTCAGAATGAATTAAACAAATAAACCATATTTTAATAGTAATGATGCATGATATATGGTTTTTTTATAAATTGTGATAATGACCTAGTTGTCTTTAATTGAAAGTCTGGGAGCCACATTTCTTGTAGAAGGTGTTGAAATTTCTATTCCCAACAAATAGTTGTATTACACTTCCCTAATGTGAATTTTCTTCCTTCCTCTTCATTATAGTGGAAGTGTTAAAAGTATTTCCACTAATGTCTAAAAGAATAAATGCAACCCTATCCTCATTCAGACCCTTATTGATCATTATAGTATTGATAAGTACATGAGTATTTGAATTTGGGTTAAAAAAGTATGACCTTTCACCACACCTCTATTAGATTTCTAATCTTTTACATTCTTGATTTATATGATTAATCCCTCTCTTGGATAGAAGTGAAGTAACAAACTCTATGAAATGTTTATTTATGATGACACCATCACTGTCCCCTAACAAATCTCAATAACCCCATGTACTTGATCTAGCTTCACCATATATGGGAAGAACACCTTGATATAAGGACATTTAATTTTTTCAATATGAAATTGTCACATATTCTAAGATTCATCATAATATCCCACTACTATCTAATAGTACCCTAATTCATTACGTTCATAATCATAATATTTTGGTCTAATGGGGTCATTAGTAGGTTTAAAATCCACTCATTGATTAGTATCAATCCTATGTATCTTAAAGGATTCTAGTTCCATTAAAATATTTCGGTTTATGGATCTACATGTTTTGATAATTAACAATGAAAGATTTAAAAACATCACATTAATAGATTGGATGTAAAAGGATGACTCCTAGAAAAATTGGTCCATCTAAATAAACCACTAGGTATTATATAGGATAATTCCCCTACATAAATAGTTGTAGAATTTTAATATCCTTCCTTGTGGGAACAATCCATATGTATTTATAAAGTGGTCATATTTAGTGCATATACTATATTAGTTTAAGATAGATCATAAAAACTGTATGGGGTCACAAAAGGATTCTCATTGGATTTTACACATATCCTGAGGTATATACCTCCAAGAAACAACCAAGGTATCCATCCCCATACAATATTCATAATCATAATTATATAAAATACATATTTCATGACTATTACATTCTAATTATTTCTAGTATAGATACATCAAATTATCATAGAAAAAAATTATTTCACTCAATAATAATTATTAGTTTATTCTGAATAGAGAGAACACATCATGAATTATAAGTATGAGATAGAATAATGAAAATAAATTGTGAATGTATAAATATATACAATGTGATGTATCATGATTATTTGTGATGCATAACCACATAGTAAACCTATCAAATAGAAACTAAATTTAATTTAATGGTAACTCAATGGTCTATTACAAAGAATATATCTATGATTATAGAAACTCTCCTACCTAAGTCCTATATATCATATATTATTTCTACCCTGAAATTTTTTTTAAAAATAAAAATGGGAAACTGCATTTGATACAATTTTGTAACACCTCAACTCAATCCACAAGACCAGAGCCATAGATCAACAATACCTCATGCACGTCTCCTTATATGGAAATTTTTTTACCAATAGCAAGGGTTTGAACAATATCAATGGAAATATTATACCATCAATATTATACCCTTTCACTAATGATATAAATATATATGAAATCTTATGGTCATTAAGGATATAAATAAAAAATTATAATTTATAATCATATGGAAAATAGGTCTTAAAAATAAATAATGAAGAAATAACCAGGATCCCAAAATAGAAATTCAATCCTGAGCAAATTTGTATGAAGTTAAATAAATATATTCACATTGGATTACCTTATATTTCATCTTGATACAACTATATGTTTCATTCTTGGAATATCATGTATCTTCCATAGGCGTCATCACATGTAATAGATATATATACATAATGAATGCACAAGAACATAGATCCATGTATAGGGTGTGAGTGTCAAGAACAACATGAAATAGATATTTTTATTCATGTTTAGTCATTTATTGTCAATATTTAATAAGAAGGAAATAAATTTTATAATGAAAAGAAAAAACATCACTATAATTGGTGAAAATCATACTGACCATCATATTTAAGAAAATTAGACACATATTCGCCAAGAAAGTCCATTGAATTACAAAATTACTTTCTAGATAGAAAGGACCATCAGACTCACCATCTGTCTAGACTAGAAGTAGTGATCATAATAGAGAAAAATTGGAGTTTTCATGAATAAAATTTATTTATGATGGTTCTTGTTTTATTTGATTGTCTCAATAATCAAAAGTAAGTTGTAAAATTTGTAATGCATTTTGGATGACACAAAGGGGGAGAAGAGGTGTTGCCAATCGTATTCATATTTATCATATCTGGTCAAAAACATAGAAAAGGTTATATAAATCATATATAGTATAATTTTAATCATGTGATTAATATCTGGTCGGAATGATACAATAGGATATTGAAATCATATTTAGTCTAATTGTAGTCTTATCAATCGTATTCAGGCTGTGAAAAAAATTATGTGAATTGGGATGTAATTATACATTCCATTATAACTAAGATGGTGTTAAAGATGATATTCATCAAAATAAAATACATAAAATAATTTTTTAAACAAGATTATGATAGTGAAAGAAAGAAAATTGTGATCTTGATGTTTTTTGGTCCCAATATTATCGTAATTAGCTAACAGGATCCAGATTTTTTTAACGGATCATCTTAATGAAGAAGTTAAATAAAATGATAAAGTCAGAGCTGTAGATATAGATCAATAATATTCAGTATGACATCATATTCATTGATGTAATAATCATTATCATTGGGAATCATTCGCATTATTCATAACGAAAAATTGTTTTAGTTATTGGGCTCAATATGAAAATAATGACATAGTTCATCATCAATGTAGTCAATATTTTATCTGGTGGATTTATTTGGGTTCCCAATGAGTCAAGATCAATCACCATGATGTTGATTCTGATTGTTTGATTGATGGTGAGACAGATACAAAAAGGCAACCTGAAAAATTCTAAATAAATATATTCTGAATTATCAACTTGGAGGAAAGAAGATAATGAGTCTTTTTTAATGACTTTCGAAATTTGTTAAAAAACAGATCATGTAACTTGAACTGTTTTAAGTTGAATATGTTTTTTTTGTATATAAATCAAGATTAGTATCTTTATATCTAATTTTTTATGGTACATTAAAATCGGAGTGACCAAATTCTCTAATTATAAGGAATATATAATATTGAAAAATCATAATTGAGAATAAAAATATGTATAATGACTGTAAAGAATGTATGATGTAAATATGAATTTGTGAGAATATTTGAGAAGGATTGAGAAGAAATTATAAGATATGATAAGAATTGTTGATGTCATAATTAACCCTAAATTTCCAATAAAATTTGATTCATGTAAATTTGGTTGGGCGGTAATATTTTCTAGAATCTCATCCAAACTACATTAGGTGTTAGTATATAATATGAAATATACATTATAAATTTTAGAAGTTTGTACTATTCATCAAAAGTAGAGATAATTTGGATCATAAAATTAATTATACTAAGAAACAGAGGTTTATAGATTGTTTTTCTTAAATAAACCATGACAGAAATAATTTAATGTATAATATATAAGATTTCAACATATTCAAATCATCATAATATTTATCTGATTCTCATATTAAACCTGTTATTATATTGAGAAGAATTATCATATTGAAATTTCTCTACCAAAGAAGTAAGTCTCCATAATTTTTTAACCCATATTCTAATAGAGTTACATTTTCTTAATTGAGAAAATGGGAAATAAAAATCAGATTGGGAAATTGGATTGAATTTTACCATAATTCTCGGGATGTTCCTACCAACATCTATGTAATAAAGTGACGTTTTTTGAAATTTTTTATATTTTTTAATGTTGATAATAATGAATTTAACATGTATGTTATAAAACCATTGTATTCCAACATTTTTTCTAGACTGATAACACAGATAATTGAATTGTTTACATAGTGTTACATGAGTGAAAGGGAATACCAAACTCATTATATTTCACACAAAAGTAATTTTATTCATGTGGATTGTGTGTTATTGGATAATTTTGATACAATAATTAGAATGTTGTTATTATTATTGAATTTTTAACCATGTATGTAATTTTGTTCATATGGGTGCGTATTTGAATTGTTTTCATCAAGGAAGGTAATCATTATCATAGGATTAAGGTTGTTTATTTTTCAATGAAATTTAAAAGAAAAAGATACCACTAACTCACCCCCTCTCCCAATCAGAGTTACAATTAACCTGATTGGGCAACTATAATTGGTATTTGAGTGATGGTTCCAATGATTTTTCTTTGCTAAATTTTTTTAGAGATGATAATAGTGAATCTTTATTTTGTGAATTATAATGGTATCCATATTTTTTGGGTAAGAAATATCAATATGTAAATTTAAAATGTTTATTTCTCTTATGTTTGTGGGATATGATGTTATTGAATCATCATGGTTTTGTTTTTACACCAATTGATGATAAAGTTCCTATTACACCTGTGGATTAGAAGAATATTGAGTATAATGGAAGGTCCATGAATTAATTACTATAATCACATTCTGAAAGTGAATTATTATTGGAGATAGGTATTTAAACTTTCAATGGTATATGGGATATGTTTCAAATCATATATGAAGGCAACTGAAAATTATATAAAAAAAATTACATATTAGGAAGCTAAGGTGTGATGATTTGATAATTGGTGAGTATGAATCATTTTGGGACTTCATTATGAGGGTGAATGACATTTTCAGAACTGTCATATGTATTGTTGAAAAATTTTAGTATTGTAATTTTTTTGAAAAAATCATAATTATTTTTCTTGAGAAGTATGATGCCATAGTGTCTACTTTAGCAAGTATGAATCAAGGCCTTACATATGACTAATTAAAAGAACGACCAATATAAAAAATAGGGAATGAAAATTCAAGTATAAAGAGACAATAAGGTCGGTACATATGACCGACTTACTTATATAAAAAATTGAAATCATAGTAATAAATCAATGCGACGGGTCAAATATATAAATAGAGGAATTAAAACACCAAATTTAATAATTAAAAATTTTGTTACATTGATTATATAATGAAAATTGAAGTGGGATTATGGTTTCAACCATTCTAGACAACACACAACCACTACTAGACCCTCTACTATGGACTAGCCTTTGTTGTGGTGTTCGAGATCATGGGGATTACAAAACTAGTCCCAAAACATAAACCTAAGGAGTATTTAGTTTTCACTTCACCATGACATCCACCATGGGAGTAATGAAGAATCCTAGTCCATGCTCCAATTAGGGAGTTGCAGCACTCCACACCTATAGTTGTGGCTTGTACATGTTGTTGGTATTTCTCTATTTTATACAAGATCGCTCCAGGGACTGCAATAGCCAACAACAGAGCTATTGTTTTTCTTATTTTTAATGAAAACCCTCTAAAACAAAAATTTTAGTTTCCAAAACACCCCTATCGTAAATCAATTTCATGATAAACCTCACATGTTTCATAGCCTTGACTAAAACATTATGTAATATAAATTAACCAGACCACAGAAAATGATGGTGTTATTGAAAATTGTTAAATAAATCTATAAAAGGCTACATAAAGGAATATTTTCATGAAATTTTTGTATTATATAGATATATTTTTAAAGAATACATTAGGTTATTATGAAATAATCAATGATTCGGGTTCTGTTTTTGGTGCCTCAAATTAATTTTCCTGAAAAATATTTTATTCTTATAAACCCTAAAATCAGAGATATGATCTGATTAAATAATAATCCTTTTTGTTTACAATACTAATTTAATTAATTATGATTCATGATAAATTTCATATAATTTTTATAAATGTATTTTTATTCAATATATACCAACATTATAAGGTTCTTTTTGTGACTAAACTCCCTTCATTGAGTTAAAATGAATTTTATTGAACATATTTATTCCAATATTGATTTAGTCCACCCAAAGATTAAATTTTTTATATTATCTCTTCATCATTATAGTTTTATAACTATTAAAATACTAATATCATACATTCATTAATTACTTAAAAAAGTATATCATCATTATAAAAAACTCACATCCACATTAATGATGGATTCTTATTCCAGATCAATTTTTCCGTCGAACAAAATGACTTTTTTTATTTAGTAATCTAATTATATGTTATCTCATTTGAACTATATATATTCCAAATATTAATTTTAAGAAAAATATTTATTATTATTTCTTATTAATTTTTTTCCAAAATGGTTTTTCAAAATTTTAAAATTGGTTTGCATCCATTAATAGTATAATGATTTAACATCTACTCCACATTTCATTTGATAACCGTTATTACAATTAAATGAACTATTATTGAAATATATTGTTCAAAACTATGTCTTTTCAAAATCCTTCACATCATGATTTTCCAAATTTATTTCTTTTTCAAGGATTTATTATTAATGAATATTTTTAAATGGATTGTTTTTTGAGATTTGTTCACTTCACATTTTTTCAACATTTATGTCTTTTAAAAGTTATAATTTTTATCATTCCCTTCCACATTTCTAATTTATAAATGATCTCCTTCAAATTTCACTAAAATAGAAACATTATAAAATGGTTTATAAAGATACATATGGCATCATCCATTATGTGAATGTTAAAAGTCTTTCTTTTATAACATTTGATGATTTCTATATTATTTTATTTTCATACCATAATGAAATTATTAAATTATATGTTGTCTTCCTTGTATAACCATCTAAACATTATTTGGATATAATCATTTAGGGTGATTATATTTTTGGTATCAACAATTCACATTCATGATGGATATTTTTGTGGTTTCATCTAAAAATGATGTGAAATATACTTTTCATTATATAGGTTTTTTATTGTGTATTTAATTATTATTAACTAGGTCAACAATATTTACAAATGATTAAAGGAGGGTAAAATATATCCCTCCAATATAGTGGTAATGTTTATATCTCATGATAAGAAAAGGGTATATAAGTAGATTCATCCTGAGTAAAGGGTGCTTGGGAGGATATATCGTAAAATAAAGGGAGAACTATGAGATTTATCCCAAAAAAAGAGGCTATAAGAGATGATTTATCTCAATCCAAGCGGTTTGAGGGAGGATTTATCACAAACTAAACGGTATGTGGGAGAATGTACTCATTCCAAATATGATTTAGAGAGTTTTTTCCTCAATCCCACAGGTACACAAGGTTATTATCGCATTCCCTAGATGGTACATGACTAATTATTTCAAGACCAATATCTAATGAAACTCTTGGTGGATGTATCGAAATATGATTTATATGATTATAGATATTCAATAATCTTACATCATAGTATTTTACAGATAATTATTCTCCCTAAATCATTTTCAATGACTCTTTATTCCACACAATGTTTCTATTGTATATCGTTTCTCATTTCTGATTACATGTACTTCTATCATGATGTAATGACAATGCATTTTGGTCCATGATCTTTTAATAGTATATTTCACCAACGATCACATTTTTCAATATTAATGCGTACATTCCCTTTATTACATTATGATAAGTTTCACTCTACTAATTGTTTGAGTTTACCCCATTATTTTTCCCTTTCAAAAGTTATAATGATGTCTATATCTTATGAAATGTCTCAAAGGGAGTACAATGATGTTTGATTATTTAAAAATATTAACATGTATTTATTATGTAAATATCCCTCAATGTCACTAAATAATTTGTAATATAGTTAGTATTACTATATTTTAAATAAAAAGATTATTCCTAATAAATAATTAAATAAAATTTTATTTTTACTATGGGTCTATATAATTTATATCACATTTGGTTTTCAATAACAAGGACATGTTAAAAAAGCATTCCATGGTCAGGTGGGAATTTTATTTTTATATATTGATATCAATAACAATTGTCATCACATATCAAGCTATATTCTAATCAAATAATAGGTATAATATTCATAGCCATAGTTTATATCATACAAGATGTAATATAATTCAAAGACATGTGAAATATCACATAATAGGGAATATAATCCCAATAATAATCACCGATATGAAGGATGACAACCCCTATCAAAAATATCTAGGTAGACTATCCAACATATATATTATTAGGTTCAGGTGTCATATATCATTGATATTAGGGAAGAGTTCCCATCATCAATGATATATGGCTAGAATATACGTCATCAATGATTTCATGATATTTCCTCGCTCATTTTGAATATTACAATCTCTCTAGAAAATACATACCATACCATAGTAAAATCATAATGGGAATATATTCCCACACTATAGTAATTATAAAAATAATGAAAATGTCATACCATACCATAAAAAACACCTGGGTAAATGGGTACTTCATATTATACTCTATATGGGAACATAATTATGTGTAATTTCACTCCAGAAAAAATTATATTTTTTGAATATTGAATTATATCCCAAAAAATTACAATATCATGGAATAATAGTAATTCTACGAATTAATCACAATCATTTTTTTGAAACAGTGTCAACCCATATAATGAAATCTTCGTTAAAGATTAGATATGTTCTCACACTCACAATCAGTTTCTCAATTATAACACACCAATATCTCATTATGTAATTCTCCATCAAATTAATTTAGTTTTTATATCATGTACCAAATGAAACACTAATATTATGTTAGTAGTGATATGTCTTGGAATAATGTTTTTTCAATATGATTATAATAATTTTACAATTAGAATGGATTTCAGAAATTTGTGTGACAAAATTATGTTTTATAAAATTAAAATTTATCCTAATATATATTTTTTTAAATATTTACTATGAATTATGTACCAAATTTTTAATAATAGAAATGGAATAATAAATTGTCAATAACATCGCTATTTTAAAACGATCGTTTTAAAATAACAGATGTTTTACTTTTTATTTTAAATATTAATTCAAAAATTTATTTTTTAAATTTTATATGAGTAACATTATTAATATATCATCATATTTTTTAAGAATATCTAATTAAATATAGTGAAATTTTTTATATTTTTCTACGATTTTTCATTTTTAGATCAATACTGAAAAAGACTTTTACTGATAATATCAATTTTATAATATTAATATGACATGACAATTAGATGATATTATGTGAATATTTGTATGGAAAAAAATATATTTATTATGGTATATTTATAAATTATAAATAAAATATATAAATTTATAATTATGTTTCTTATTTTTTAAAATTTATGATATGTTTTTATTCAAATATATTTTACTTTTGGTTCTCCCTATTTAATCAATTATTCATGAGGTACCATTATGTTTTTAAATTTTTTCACAGTAAAAATATTTTACATTGATTAAACATAGTCTAAATAATTCCATGAAAATCAATAATACACTAAAATATGGAATAAAATCCATTTTATTTTCAAAATGATCATTTTAAAAAAAATGTATTTGTTATGGATCACACATTTAAATTAAAATATTTTTCTTGAACTTCTAGAAAATAATATATAGAAAACAGATATCTTATTTTGAGTTAGAATATTAAAATTATTTAATAATTATTGTTTAATTTTTTGTCATAATTATCAATAAACATGGCAAAATTTTATCATTATGGTAATAGGTATAAAGGTTAATCAATGTTAAAATTATTGTATTAGGCATACAGGATCTCACACAAAATAATTAAGAGATATATATGTCTTTATTTTATCTATAAGGTTAAAAAATTTCAAAATATGGAACAATTATTATATATATCCAATTATTTTACTATTATTTTTACATAATTAAAAGAATTAAAATCTCATAAACTCAATCAAATCACCATGAGGCATGATGTATTTGGAATGCTAGTGTAACTCCTCGACCCCAGTAATGTAGAGTCAGTGCATTATTTTAATACATTGGCACGATTACAAGGAATCAATTCCTAAAAGGTCGATCAGTTTAGTTGACATAGAAAATAGATTACATACATGAACATTACATTACACATTCATACATAAAACACAAGATAAATAATATATTGATAACACCATTATTCCCCTATCTTAACCATGAATATCAAACATAATACACTTCATGGAACCCTAGGAAAACAAAACATAAGAATAGGGTGAGATTAGTTGATCAGTAAGGGTAAAAAATTTAGTTTTAAGGCAAGATTTGTAATAAAAAAATTGCCTTTCAAACATAAATTTGAACTTAATAATGAGAAAATAAATCAAACATTACCATTTAAACATTAATATGGATATTTTACTAGTCAAATAATCAAATGTAATTATTAATTTCATAATGAAGGAATGCCTAACACCGGACAATATTTCCACATAGTCTAGGCCTTCTCCCAAGACTACAGATAATATTTTTGTGAAGGCCTTGTGCCAAGACAGTAGTTTGTCACATGAGACCTACCAATGGATCAAGTATCTATGGGAAGCTCTACCCATCACTTACTAAGTCCACTATATTTTTGATAATTTTTTTTGAATTATATCATAAACATTTATATGAAAACTAGCATATGAAATGTTAATACATGAAGCATAACCAGAAATGGTATTAAAATAACAAATCCACTTTCAAAAATTTAAAAAAACCATCAATGCAATATGAATGACTGTATTGTAATAAATCAACATCAATCAAGAATAATATCTAGTAAAGGATGATGACATAGTTGAAAATGAACAGTAAAACTCATATGGGAAAATATCCCTTTATGATGAAATCATTTAAAAGTCACTCAATTTAGAATGGAAGACATTTAAAAGAAAATTTTGAATCAATGTTTCCCATAAAAATATGAATCTTTTGAATTGAATTAATATTTTAAAATAATCATGTACATATAATTAAATCCTTAAAATCATTTTTAAAACATTGACATTAATTAATAAGATTTAGAAAAATTACCCGTTAAAAAATTTATAATACTGATCTTGATAATGAGTCCCTTCCCCAAAATATTAAAATATTCATTTTAAAACATTTTTATGAAACATGGACATGGATGATAAAAATTTCCTAGTTAATACTTACACATAAACAATCTCAGATAATAATGAGATTGAAAAATTAACCCTTACCTTTTAGTTTTTTTTGTCGAGGGTACTTTTATCTTCATAATGACTAAAGTATGTTATTATATTATAACAGAACCATGTTCATAATTTTTATATCATACAAGATTTATTTAAGACATTATACTAACCCTTTAATAATGATTTCAATGTTAAATTAACATTTCAGGTAACAATCTCATTCATTATAGTATATGTTTTATCTCGTTATAGTCGATCATATAATTTAGATCATTATCTTAATACATCAAGAATATAAAAAATCATTAATATAAAATATATATTTAGAATATAAATATGTATAAAAGATAGATATATAAATTTTAAAACACCGTTTATAGATACGGTAGGCCATATGTACGCATAAACGTTGTTTCTGTTTTCATATCGTATTGAACAGATGTAAGTGAAAAAGATA
The DNA here is from genome assembly GCA_963277665.1 of Viscum album. Taxonomy (NCBI): domain Eukaryota; kingdom Viridiplantae; phylum Streptophyta; class Magnoliopsida; order Santalales; family Viscaceae; genus Viscum; species Viscum album. The sequence continues at coordinate 1,029,432,968 of OY728159.1, forward strand.
TATGTAAGTACACTCACATAGACACACACATATATATATATCTCCAGTATCATTATTGTGTGATATATTACATAATTATTAATAATATATATTTTTATAATCATTGTTGAATGGTGATCCTAGAAACAAATCTCATCGCGTCTTGGAGACGGTAAGTTGTACGTGCACACGTCGGATGATATCATTTCTCTAATGATTAAAAGGTGTGGAATTGGACAGTATATAAGTTGTAAATATAAATAAGAATGTTATTTTCATTATTTATATACATATTACTAATAATTATATCCATCTAAATTACATACTGTTGAATAACAAATTACACAACGAATGGGAGATGATAAGCCGTACGTACACAGGTATGGTGACATTATCATTCATAGGATAGATATAATAATGAGTATGGATGTACGATATTTATAATAACATCACAGTATGTGTAAGGGACTATTGTTATTATTTTTTAGGGAAATAAAAATGAAAAGGAATGTGGAAGAAGAAAACTTCGTTGAAAGAGGGGATAAAATAATTACCCCTTCTTTGTGTGTTTCCTTTGGATTTGATCAAAAAGGATCTATAGGATGGATTTATTCTCAATGTAAATACTCTAGGATGATTTGAGGGATGTTGGGAGGATATTTGGGTAGGGTTTGGTATAAGGCCCCGGCCTTAAACCTTACTTAATGTTGAATTATTACAAGATTACAGATTGAGGATCTTTTCAGGTTTAGAGTTTTAGAGAATTAGAACATAAAACTTCCATTTCATTCCACATATAAACAAAGTGGTTACATAAATATAGTATTCATTTTCCATCAATGGAAACATATTTAAAATAAAACATGGATTCATTCTTGACACTTCCTTGACACTATCATTATATCATGTACCTTTCCCTTGACATGTGAAAAACATTTCAAAAAAAAACATGGGATGAGCATAAAAAGCTCAGTATGGGTTATAAAAATATGGAAAGGAAACATAAGTTCATATATACATAAAAATAAAATAATACTTTACCCATAAAACATAAGCACTTTACCATGCCTCATCAAATCATGAATAAATCATAGAAATCATAAGACATAAAGGTAACTTGAGGAATTCATAACATTCTTACATAGGGAGTAACCCTCTTGGTTTTGTTTGGAATACCCATCACAGTATATTCCCTAAATATCATGGGAGAAACCTTAAAATTTCACTCCTTCGTGTTACCCAATGAATTTGAGAGCTATATCGGGCTCACCCGCCCTTAGTTTATCACGGAACCACCCGTCTTCATAATAATGCCCAAGAACCACAACATAATCGTATCACATAAAACATGCATAAAGGAAACATAACATTTCCACTTTTTAATCAAAATATATCAGTACAAGACATTGATATAAATACATTATGAGAACCATTTTAAATACCAAAATAAAAGAAAAGTAAAACATGGTATTTATTTTTCTTTTAAAAAAAGTATGGCTTGTAGAGGAAGCCGAAACTCAAATAATGGTCATGGCGGCGGAGAAGTCATTGTCGCCGCATACATACGACAAAAACATTCCCTTTTGTCATTTTGTAAAATGATTCATGTAAAAAAGATTCCTTTTGGATAAACTTAAAAGTCAAAGGGGTTTATACACCGTATAAAAGAAGGTTGTGTATAAAATAAAATATGCCTCAATGAAAGGAGATTGAGACGAAGTCCCATACCTTGGGTCTGAATTGACTCGATCGTTCTTTAATGTGCTGAATAATAAACATGAGTTAATTTATACTTTCTTAAGAACCTTTTTCAAGTTCATTATTCCTTTTATATAACTTATTACCATGTTATGAACATTATGTTATTATTTAAGTTAATAATGGTTGTTTTAACGATCATTGGTACTTGATTCAAAATATGCTCTTTATAATTACAAGTTGTTCATGTATCCATTATATCCAGAGTTATAATCATGATGTATATATCATATATATCATATATATCCAGTATATACATGCATTTATAATATTACATAATCATTTAGAGGTAAGAAATGAAATGCACCGTTAATGGAGACGGTAAGCCGTACGTACGCATGAACGCTACTTTCATTTCTATTTTCGTATTTTATAGAATGGAATCATAATGATATAAAGGTATATTATAATTCCAGTGTAATATCATATATAATATCATAACTTCATCCTTTATACATCCCACATATGGTATTAACGAATCAAATCACTTTGAGGGGGAGGTAGTCCGCACTTCCTTAAATGAAGATATCGTGTTTACCCATAATGGGAACCATAAAGGTATCCCAAAATGAAAAATAAAAAAGCTTAAGAAAAACATAAAAATATTATATATCATATATAAATATAGTGTCATCTTAATTGCCACCTTTTAAGGTGTTAAAAGAATGTTGAACAATCATCGTTTCGGGAGGCAGAAATTCGCCATCCATGGAAACAATATGTTCTTTAACCATTAGATGTAGGTGTGTGTAAGTGTAGCTCAAATCCTTCTTATAACAACAAACTAGTATATTTAAGATACTGTAGTTGTTACAAAATAAATGAATAAAAAGAGTTTAGGGGGTTGGAGAAGTAAAATAAAACAAAAGGACTTAAGTGAAGACATTACCTTAAAATTGGGTAACTCCCTTTGATTTGAGCTCAAAGGCTTCCTTGGGAAGACTTATTCCCAAAGTTAGGCTTCAAGGAGTAAGAGAGGGATGTGGAGAGACAAAATGGGAAGGGGTTGTCCGAACCAAAGGCTTTGGAAGTGTCGGTATGGAGGTAGAGGTGGGGTCTTTTATAAGAGGAGAGGAGGGGCGCTCTTGGAATGTAAAGAAATGTTACTTTATTTTCAAATGGGTTTCGGATTTTAAAGGTCCCACATTGATATAATTAAAGGATAAGGTGATAATAGTTCGAAATATACCCACCAAATAGGTTTTGGACATGTTTAGGTCTTAGATTTTACATTATCTTTCCATTTTGTTTAAATCGTCAAATAATGAGGTAATCGCTGCATCATAATGATGTCATAAATAAGTTAATTTATTCAATGTCTAAAAATTATGAAAAAAATACTATGATATAGGAAATCCTTTTAGCTTTCCAATTACTATTTATAGTCCAAAATATCATTTATGTAGAAAAAAATTAAAAATATTGTACTTAGGTGATACATTCTTTGTTACATTTAACATTCTTTAAAAATAAAAAGATCAAAAGTCACTTTCTCACAAACGTGACTCCATGGGGCCCCCAAGTTTGGAACAAGGCATCCCATGGTCGGCCATGAGATAACCATTATACTTAAGACAAATTTTGTGGTCATTTTGTATTATTATGATATTATCTTATTATCTTTAACTACCCGATTACTCATTAATCAAGATAATTAGAGACAATTACTGTCGTTACTATTCATAATGTCCAAAAACAAAAGAGTCTTAATTAAATAATTTGGGACTTCTGATTCCAAATATGTAATCCATTTTACCAAATTAAAAACACATAAATTGCAATAATTAATTTAAAAAAACTTCCCGTTGTCAAAACAAAAAGCGGGTTTTTTAGAAATAATATTTATGAAACGTTTGGCATTAGTTTATGACCAATTGCAAAGTGAAATTAATCCTAATGACCACCATTGGATTAAATGGTAAAAATATATTCAGATTACACTTTAAGACCAATTAAAAAGATAACCTAACCATATAATTAAATTAAATGAAAAAGCAGTTTTGATGTAAAATGCAGTATTTTTCACTATTCATTAAAAGAATGAACATTGTCAGAAAAATACCAAAAATTTATCCAATGTAAATTTCAATGTCCCAATCATAAAGAATATGTTTATTTTGATAAATAGAGATTATAAAATTGTCAAATATTTGTTTTAAAAAGGGTATGCCATTAAAAGGCAGTAAAACAATCTTTTAAGAATATTAGTGTATTCCATGCATAAGATTGGATTTGTTCTCATTTTAAGCCTCTAAAACACTATCTAAATCATTAATATACATAGATAAAAATATCTATTATTAATTACTTACTTGGGATGTTACATCCTTCCCCCTTTAGAAAATTGTGTCCTCGTAATTTATTTACTTATCGAATAAGTGAGGGTATTTATCCCTCATCGCATTTTCAGATTCCCATGTTTCCTCTTCCATCATGTGGTTTTCCCACAAAATCTTTACCTGATTAATCACCTTATTCCATAAAACTTTCTCCCTGTGGTCAAGAATCTAGACCAGTTGTTCCTCATAAGATAGGTTGTCTTCCAGCTAACTACCTCTGGACTCAAAACATGAGATGGATCTGGCATATAATTTCTCAACATCGAAACATGAAAAACATTGTGTACTTGAGATAAACTCGGAGGTAAATCCACTCGGTAAGAAACTGATCCAACTCTCTCCAGAATTTCGTATGGTCCAATGAACCTTGGACTCATCTTTCCTTTCTTACCAAATCACATCACACTTTTCCATGGTGATACTTTGAGAAAAACATGATCACTTACCTCAAAAGAGAGATCTTTCCTCCTGTTGTCCGCATAACTCTTCTGCCTACTCTGAGCTGTTCTCATGTGTTTCTGAATCAGCTGAACTTTTTCTACCATATCTTCTACCAATTCCGGTCCCATCAACTTCCTTTCACCCACTTCATCCCAAAAAGCTGGAGTTCGAAACCACTTCCCATATAATACCTGAAATGGTTCCATCTGTATACTGGAATGAAAACTGTTATTATATAAAAACACAACCAAAGAAAGATGTTGGTCCCAACTTCCCTGATAATCCATCGAACATGCTCGTAGAATATCCTCCAAGGTCTGAATTGTTCTTTCTGACTGCCCATCTGATTGGGGATGAAAAGCTGTACTCAAATTTAATTCAGTACCCAATGAGTTTTGAAGGCCCTCCCAAAAGATAGAAGTAAACCTGGGATCACGATCAGATACAATGGATAAAGGAAATCCATGAATCCTGACCATCTCTTTAAGGAACAATTGAGAAAGTTGATCTATAGAGAAGGTTTCTCGAATAGGAAGGAAATGAGCTGATTTGGTCAAGCGATCAACAATAACCCAGATTGCATTATTACCTTGAGATGTCTTCGGTAATCCCACAACAAAGTCCATGGATATATTCTCCCATTTATACTCCAACATGGGTAGAGGCTGAAGCATACCTTTATGTAACTGCCGCTCTGCTTTAACCTGCGGACAAGTCAAACACTTCACATTAAAATCAGCAATATATCTTTTCATTCCATCCCACCAGTAATACTCCAGAAGATCTCTATACATCTTAGTACTGCCTGGATGAACTGAAAACGGAGAAATATGAGCTTCATATAACAACTCTCTCTTCAACTGTGAATCACAGGGCACACAAAATATCTTCCCAAATCTCAAATCACAATCACTATCAATGTTGAATTCAGGCAACTTACCTTTCTGAACCAGCTCTACCTTTTTCTGCAACTCACTGTCTTGCTTCTGTGCTTGCTTGATTCTATCTGATAGAGAAGATTTCACTGATACCTGAAATAAAACACAAGGACATCCTGCACCAACAACTTCTATGCCAAGTTTCATCAATTCCTTAACCAAAGGATCACGTTCCAAATTCAACATTGTTAATGAAGCATTACTTTTTTGACTCGAAGCATCAGCCACTTTATTTGATTTTCCCGGATGGTAATGAATTATACAATCATAATCCTTGATTAATTCTATCCATCTCCTTTGTCTCATGTTCAATTCTTTCTTAGTGAATATATACTTTAAACTTTTTTGATCGGTATATATTTCACACTTTACTCCATACAAATGATGCCTCCAAATTTTTAAAGCGAAAACAATATCAGCTAATTCCAAATCATGTGTAGGGTAATTTACCTCATGAGATTTCAACTGTCGTGAAGCATAAGCAATTACCTTATGATTCTACATTAGGACACAACCAAGTCCTTTCAATGAAGCATCACTGTAGATAACAAACTCACCATTCCTGGAAGGTAGTGGCAATACTGGAGAATTCACCAATCTTCTTTTCAGTTCCTGAAAACAATCATCACATTCTTTTGTCCAGATAAACTTAACACCTTTCTGAGTTAGCTTAGTCATTGGACTAGATAACCATGAAAAATTTCTAACAAACCTTTGGAAATAGCCTGCCAAACCAAGGAAACTATGAATCTCAGTTACATTTGTGGTTCTTGGACATTCTTCAACAACCTTTGTTTTTGCAGGATCAACAGTTATCCCATATTTAGAAACAATATGACCAAGGAAAGAAATTTGTTGCAACCAAAACTCACACTTGCTAAATTTCCCATACAATTTCTTTTCTTTTAAGGTTTTCAAAATAACCCTTAAATGTCTTTCGTGCTCTTCTTTACTTTTAGAAAACACAAAAATATCATCAATGAAAACAACCACAAACTTATCCAAGAACTCATGGAAAATTTTATTCATTAAGTACATGAATACAACAGGTGAATTGGTTAGCCCAAAAGGCATTACTACAAATTCATAATGGCCATATCATGTACGAAACGCAGTCTTAGGAATATCTGCTTCCTTTACATTCAACTGATGGTACCCCGATCTCAGGTCAATCTTTGAAAAATACTGAGCTCCCTGGAGCTGATCAAACAAATCATCGATATGAGGCAAAGGATAGTTGTTCTTAATAGTGATGTTATTCAAGGCTCTATAATCAATGAAAAGTCTCACAGAACCATCTTTCTTTTTAAAAAATAAAATAGGGGAACCCCATGGTGATGTGCTAGGTCGAATGAAACCTTTCTCAAATAAATCTTGCAAATTCTCCTTCAACTCTAAAAGTTCAATTTGAGCCATTCGATAAGGGGGTTTTGAAATTGTCTTAGCATCAGGAACTAAGTCAACAGTAAACTCAACATCCCGATCTGGTATTATTCCAGGAAACTCATCAGGAAAAACATCAGGATACTCATTTACCACTGGCACATCATTAATCTGAACATTTCCTTTATTTTCAACGATGTGTGCAAGGTAACATTCATTTCCATCTTTTAAAAGTTTCTCAGCCTCTTGATATGTTATTAGAAGTAAGGGTTCATTATTGTACACAAGCTGAAAGTATTTCTGAAAAGAAACATCTTTATCTCTACAATCAATCTTAGTATGGTAAATAGAGAGCCAATCCATACCTAGGATAACATCAATCTCTACTAGAGGTAAAACAATAAGGTTTTCAAGTAGGTTTGTTCCACAGATAAGGATAGGAATATTCTTATATATTATTTTTGCCTCAACATTTCCCCCAAGTGTTTTTACCAAAAGTTTAGGAGTCATTTCTTGAGATGGTATTCCCATTTTACTAGAAAAGGTTTTAGAGATGAAAGAATGTGTGGACCCCGAATCAAACAACACACTGGCATAATCTAAAAAAACAAACAAAGTACCTGATACAACTTCATTTTACGGCCAGACATCAGCTGAAGTAGTTGAAAAGGATTTCACCACCCCTTTCTGCTTGTAGTCTAACTGCTTCCCATCACTCGAGCTCTTTGTTGGACACTCTTTTGCATAGTGACCCATCTCATTTCACTTAAAACATTTCACTAACTATAAATCAAATTTGAAATTACCATCACATTGATCTTTTTTAGTGAAATCATGAGCCTTATGTCCCATCTTACCATATCGGTAGCACTTTCTAGAATTCAGAAGAAATTCCCCAGCATGCCTCTTGCCACATTTATCACAAACTGGAAGCTTAGATTTCTTACCATCAGACTTTTTTGAAGAATTATTCCCTTTCTCCAGCCACCTCGGTCTCTTCTTCTATTGGTTGTTATAGAACAGTTGATCATCGGAAAACTCCATTTCCACCTTCTCAGCACATCGAACAAGCTTTTCATAACTTTTAAACTCACAAGAAGCTAATGCCCTTAAATATTTTGGCTTTAATCCTGAGTAAAAATGATTGATTTTACTATCATGGTCTAGGATAAAATTTGGAGCATACCTTGCCAATCGAGTGAACCTTTCTTCATAGGTAGCCGCTGAGTCTTCCTCTTGCCTCAATTCCAAGAATTGTTTTTCCATCCTAAGTCGAACATCCTTAGGAAAATACTTTTCAAGAAACATACCTTTGAATTCATCCCAGTCGAGAGCATCAATATCATCAGCGTCCCTGATATTTTTAAGCATCGACCACCACTGATCTACTTCACCCTCCAAAAGGTTAATAGAAAGACTATCCTTTTGATTGTATGAACACCCCATGACATCCAAAATATTTTCTAGTGATTTAATACACCCTTCAGCTAGAATAGGGTCAGATGATCCTCTGAATGATGGGGGATGTTGCCTCATAAAATTTTCAGCCACTGACATGTTCCTCTGCGGTTGATCTGGCTGGTCTCGTGCATGGATACCACCGCCATTTATCGCTTGAGTCAACTGCTCCATTACTGCAACAAACTGTTCAGTTCCAATTCCGACCATCTCAGGATGCTGATTTGGAAGTTTCTTTCCTTCTGTATGCCTTCCTAGCACTGCTTTCGTGTTTCCTCTGTGGAAAACCATTCTGAACAAGCATGTCTTAGATGAAGCAATATGGTAATCTTCAAATGTTATATCTTTTCAATTTTACCATAAAAAAATATTTTTGGATAATCATTTAATAGAATTCTAACTCCTAATGTTATCTAAACTGACCTCTGATACCAACTATAAGGCCTTAGCCTTAAACCTTACTTAATCTTTAGTTATTACAAGATTACACATTGAGGATCTTTTCAGGTTTAGAGTTTTAGAGAATTAGAACATAAAACTTGCATTACATTCCACATATAAACAAAGTGTTTACATAAAGATAGTATTCATTTTTCCCATCAATGGAAACATATTTAAAATAAAACATGGATTCATTCTTGACACTTCCTTGACACTATCATCATATCATGTACCTTTCCCTTGACCTATGAAAAACATTTCAAAAAAACTTGGGATGAGCATAAAAAGCTCAGTATGGGTTATAAAAATATGTAAAGGAAAAATAAGTTCATATATACATAAAAATGAAATCATACATTACCCATAAAACATAAGCACTTTAACATGCCTCATCAAATCATGAATAAATCATAGAAATCATAAGACATAAAGGTAACTTGAGGCATTCATAACATTATTACGTAGGGAGTAACCCTCTTGGTTACTTTTGGAATTCCCATCACAGTATATTCCCTAAATCTCTTCAGAGAAACCTTAACGTTTCACTCCTTCGAGTTACCCAATGCATTGGAGAGCTATATCGGTCTCACCCGCCCTTAGTTTATCACGGAACCACCCTTCTTCATAATAATTCCCAAGAACCACAACATATTCATATCACAGAAAACATGCATAAAGGAACCATAACATTTCCACTTTTCAATCACAAGATATCAATACAACACCTTGATATAAAAACATTATGAAAACCATTTTAAATACCAAAATAAAATAAAAGTAAAACATGGTATTTATTTTTCTTTTAAAAAAAAGTATGGCTTGTAGAGGAAGCCGGAACTCAAATAATGGTCACGGCGGCGGAGAAGTCATTGTCGCCGCATACGTACGACAAAAACATTCCCTTTTGTCGTTTTGTAAAACCCTTCGTATAAAAAAGATTCCTTTTGGATAAACATAAAATTCAAAGGGGTTTATACACCGTATAAAAGAAGGTTGTGTATAAAATAAAATATGCCTCAATGAATGGAGACTGAGACGAAGTCCCATACCTTGGGTCCGACTTGACTCGATCATTATTTAATGTCCTGAATAATAAACTTGAGTTAATTTATACTTTCTTGAGATCCTTTTTCAAGTTCATTATTCCTTTTATATAACTTATTACCATGTTATGAACATTATTTAATTATTTAAGTTAATAACGGTCTTTTTAACGATCATTGGTACTTCAATCAAAATATGCTCTATATAAGTACAAGTTTTTCATGAATCCATTATATCCAGAGTTATAATCATGATTTATATATCATATATATCATATATATCTAGCATATACATGCATTTATAATATTACATAATCATTTATTGGTAAGAAATGAAATGCACCATTCATGGAGACGGTAAGCCGTACGTACGCATGAACGCTACTTTCATTTCTATTTTGTATTTTATAGAATGGAATCATAATTATATAAAGGTATATTATAATTCCAGTTTAATATCATATATAATGTCATAACTTCATCCTTTATACATCCCACATATGGTATTAACGAATCAAATAACTTTGAGGGGCTGTAGTCCACACTTCCTTAAATGAAGATATCGTGTTTACCCATAATGGGAACCATAAAGGTATGCCCAAAATGAAAAATACAGAATCTTAAGGAAAACATAAACATATTATATATCATATATAAATATAGCGTCATCTTAATGGCCACCTTTGAAGGTGTTAAAAGAATGTTGAATAATCATCGTTTCGGGAGGCAGAAATTTGCCATCCACGGAAACAGTATGTTCTTTAACCATTAGATGTAGGTGTGTGTAAGTGTAGCTCGAATCCTTCTTATAAAAACATCCTAGTATATTTAAGATACTAGTTTTTTTACAAAATAAATGAATAAAAAGAGTTTAGGGGGTTGGAGAAGTAAAATAAAACAAAAGGACTCAAGTGAAGACATTACCTTAAAACCGGGTAACTCCCTTTGGTTTGAGCTCAACGGCTTCCTTGGGAAGACTTCTGCCCAATGTGAGGATTCAAAGAGTAATATAGGGATGTGGATAGACAAAATGGTAAGGGTTTGGCCGAGCCAAAGTCTTTGAAAGTGTGGGTAAGGAGGTAGAGGTGGGGGCCTTTTATAAGAGGAGAGGAGGGGCACTCTTGGAAAGTAAAGAAATGTTACTTTATTTTCAAATGGGTTTCGGATTTTAAAGGTCCCACATTGATATAATCCGAGGCTAAGGTGATAAGGGTTCGGAATATACCCACCCAATAGGTTTTGGACATGTCTAGGTCTTATATTTTACATTATCTTTCCATTTTATTTAAATCGTCAAATATTGAGGTAATCGCTCATCATCATGATGTCATAAATAATTTAATTTATTTAATGTCTAAAAATTATGAAAAAACTACTATGATATAGGAAATCTTTTTAGCTTTCCAATGACTATTTATAGTCTAAATGAACATTTATGTAGAAAAAATTAAAAATATTTTACTTAGGTGATACATTCTTTGTTACATTTAACATTCTTTAAAAATAAAAAGATAAAAAGTCACTTTCTCACAAAAGTGACTCCATGGGGCCCCCAAGTTTGGAACAAGGCGTCCCATGGTCTGACATGAGACAACCAGTAGCCTTATGACCCATTTTGTGGTCATTTTTTATTATTATGATATTATCTTATTATCTTTAACTACCCGATTACTCATTAATCAAGATAATTAAAGATAATTACCGTCATTACTATTCATAATGTACAAAAACAAAAGAGTCTTAATTACATAATTTTGACCTTATGATTCCAAATATGTAATCAATTTTACCAAATTACAAACACATAAATTGCAATAATTAATTAAAAAAAACTTCCGGTTGTCAAAACAAATAGCGGATTTTTTAGAAAAAATATTTATGAAAATTTTGGCATTAGTTTATGCAAATTCCAAAGTGAAATTAATCCTAATGACCACCATTGGATTAAATGGTAAAAATATATTCAGATTACACTTTAAGACCAATTGAAAAGATAATCTAACCATATAATTAAATTAAATGAAAAAGCAGTTTTGATGTAAAATGCAGTATTTTTCACTATTCATTAAAAGAATGAACATTGTTAGAAAAATACCAAAAATTTACCCAATGTAAATTTAAATGTCCCAATAATAAAGAATATGTTTATTTTGAAAAATAGAGATTATAAAATTGTCAAAAGTTTGTTTTAAAAATGGGTTTCCATCAAAAGGCAGTAAAACAATCTTTTAAGAATATTAGTGTATTCCATGCATAAGATTGGATTTATTCTCATTTTAAGCCTCTAAAACACTATCTAAATCATTAATAGACATAGATAAAAATATCTATTATTAATTACTTACTTGGGATGTTACATCTGGCTTTGAAAAATGGATTTGGAGATGTGAATTTGAAAGAAGGGGATGTACCCTTTTATAAGAGGGGTGAGGGTCATTTTAAGAAAATCATGAAATATTATTTTATTATAAAAACAATTTCTGTTAATAATTGCTCAAAATTAATTTATTTCGAGAATTAGGTTCTCAAGGGTCTAAATACTCCAAAAAAATTGGTTTTAGAAAAGTATAGGTTACCATTTTAACCATATCTTTTAGATTTAACTCTATGATAAATATTTTACCTTTTACAATGTCTTCTTGTATTTTTATATTACATGGTTAATAAACAAAAATAAAATTCTAATAGAACCCCATGTGCTTCATTAAGGACATATATATATAATTATATGATTCCTTTGGATGATCCTTATATTTTTATGAAAATTATATAATTTAATAATATATTATTTGTTTTAAAAACTCATTTATGTCAAGTTTGACACTATTTAGTATTGTGTTTTTGTGAAATTTATAATAGCATGATTAATTCAACAAAATCATTTAATCAGCCCTATCATGTCATATTAAACATTAAAATTAGTTTAATGAATCAAAATTCTCAATTTACATTTATTTGGATATTTATAATATCAATTATTTTAATATTTTATTAATAAAGTAATTACTACATCATCATTGTGTCATAAATAAATTTAATTATTAAATGTCTAATTTTTTTAAATAAAATAAAGTTATGTATGATTTATTTTTATATTTCTAATTAATATTTATAGTCGAATTTATCTTATGTATAACCCTATTTTAAAAATGGTTTAGTTATTAATCATTTAATTTTACACTTTAAACTCTTCATTAAATAAAATAATAAAAAATGTCCTAATATAAATTATGTGGACCAGAAAGAATCATATTTTAATAATATGGTTGATATTGGTTGTAATAAACTTATTCAATAGAATTAGTACATTTTTTTGGGTAATTATAATATCATTGTTTACCTTTAATTACCATATTTACTTTTAATCGTGGTAAATAAAAGTCAAAAGTTACTGTTCCTCAAAAATTATTTTCACCTTATTAAAAAAAATATTACTTAATGAAGATAACTAAGACTCTAGGATTTTCTAAAATCAATTCTTTTAAGTGTTAAAATTACGTTTTATGCAAATTTGCAAATTTTTTTTGAATATGGGTAAAAAACGTTAAAAAGTTCGATAAACTTTTATACATCTAATTTAATTAAAAAAAGTCTAAAATGAATTAAATTGAACATATATAGGTATTATATATATTTTATGACATAAAATAATTTTTAATTAAATAAAACATAATTTTGAATAAAATGTTATCTTTAAACAATAACTTAGTGTTTTTCATTATTCATCTAAAATTGAATGTTTTCATAAAAATACAAAAAATTCACCCTAAGATAATTTTGATCCTGTGTATTCAAAAATGAATTCTATTTTACCAAATTCAAAAAATATATGTTTTATTAATTAATTTAAAATTGGTTCTCGTTGTCAAATCCAAAAAGCTGGTTTCTTAAAAAGTAAAAACAATCAAAAAATTGACATGTGTTTATGCCAAATATAGTTTTAAAATTACTTATAATGACCTAAATTGTATTAAATGATAATAATACAATCTAATTATACATATAATCTATTAAAATATATAATTTAACAGTATAAATATTTTTTATTGAATTTTTTTTTCAATTAAATTCTTTTATTTTTCACTATTCACCAAAATATGAAAGTTATCATAAAAACAAAAAAAAATTATCAAATATAAATTTTTATATTCCAATTATAAAGTAAAAGTATAATTTGTCAAATTTAATATATAAAAGTGTCAAATATATCATTTTAAATGGGTTTTCTATTAAAAGGCGATAAAATTGCATTTTCTAAAAAATACATCCATTATCTGAAAAATTTGAATGTGTTATTATACAATATCTAAAAATAGAATAATATGGATGTAAAAATTATATAGAATATATAAAATTAAAAATGAAGTTAATGTCATAACCTCTTTTAGAACACCTAGTTTGGTAGGTCATGGTGCGCTCGAACTCGGTATTTCTTGCAGCACATGTTATTGAATTACATGGAAGAAAAAACATACTTTGAAATATTGGGGTGTTACATTCTCCCCGCATTCAATAAATTTCCTCCTACCAATTGGTAATTTTTCATTAAATAAAGGGTTAAAAAAGGAAAATACATTTGTGGAAATCCCACATTGGAAATTGTGTTAATAAAATTTTTTCATAATAATAGGGAAAGACAAAATGAAAAGGTGACCACAAAATTATGATCTCTTTTAGTAGAATAGTGATTCAAATTAGAGAAATATAATTGGGGGGAAATTTAAATATTTATTGGGAGTGTTTGTGGTCATCAATCACAAACATGTATAAAATTTAGGGCCACAAAGCCATCACTCTATGATAATTCAAAATATCATATGTACAACAAAACATTTTGTATTAGGATGATGTGTTTTTAGTTTTAATAAACCTTATATAAAGATGAATAATTATCTTATTCATAGAATAAAAGATAAATATTTCTTTGATGAGTAGAGTTTCATCCTTCAACTAATTCTTACCACTAACTCATCTTTCACACCAAAAGATAATAGAATTCAAAAAATTAAATTTATCCTAATCGTATTGGGTTCAAAAATAATGAATTTATAATTAATTTGTTAGACTATTTAAAAATATACATTATACAAATAGGACATCATGTAGTCCTATGGTATGTGATACACCCTTTTCGCCATTTGGATGCGGGTTCATGTCCAGTGGCCTTATCAGACGTGAAGAGTTGACTCCTGACTTTCGAGTTGTTCTTTTTATAAAAATCCAGAAATAATCTTATGAAATGATTTACCCTTAACAATAGTATTAAATGTAAAACATAATACATTTTAACCTTTATAATTTTCCAAAATAATTATGTCCAAACTCACAGTCCAAAATTTATAAGGAAGATAAACACAATAAGGATCTTTTTTCCACGTAATAACATGTGAATACCTTCATCGTGTATTTCTTTAAATCACAGTAACACCCTGAATTATCATAAATCCTTATTGATTAAGTTCATTATCACTTATTCTTTATTGAATACTATATATACTCCTTGAATCCAAAATTTTTGAAACACCTATAATAATAAAATAAACAAAAATATAATTAGTTTCAAAGTATTCAAGAAAGGTGAATATAATATTTCCAAATCAATAACTCCTTATTAAAAACCACTACCTCAGTTTCATAACCATTTTAAATATTATTTATATTTTTACAATGTATTTTCAAAAAATATTAACTTGAAATTGAGTCATTTTTCTTAGAACTATATAATCTCATATCATTAATGAAATAGAAATTTAGTACAATCTCTATTTATTTCCATAATTTATATAACTAGTACTTAGTTGATACATCACTCAAATGAAATAAATCATTAATAAAAACATAAGAACAATACAAATTCCTCTTATTATTTGGTATTATCATAGCATGATTATTATCCAATAGCATCATTTAGGTCATAATCGAATTATTTGGACAATGATTCATGTAGTGTCCAAAATCCTTGAAGAGGAAGCATTGCACATTTGAAACCATTTTTTACCCTTTTAATCACGAAAATGGTGTCCTTCTTCTCCACACATTTGACAAACTCCCATTATTTTGAAGCACTTCCAAGGACGATTTTTTCCACAATTATCACATATGAGAAAATCCTTCAATCCCTTCATCTCTTTATACATATTTTTCTCTACCATCCTCTTCTTCTCTAGCTTCCCTTTAAATCCATATGACTCAGAGAATACATAAATTATCTTATTAACAAATGATACCATTTCTTCATAGGATGAGAATGCATGAAAGAATATTTCCATTCTAAATGATATCTTAATACTATGAATGATATGACACTTCTTACTCTTTGGATCATAGATATTGCTAGAGTTCTCACTAATTATACTAGGCTCCATTTTAAAATAATGAAATATACTACGTTAGATCACATCATAATGTATAAACCAAAAACAATAAATATCCTCAACAATAATTGATGATATTCATTCATATAATCTCATAGACATAAAAATGGTTTCTTTGTTGTCATATTTACTTATAAATCCTTCATAATGTTTTTAAAGAAAATTAGTGTTATCCTAAGAAAATATCCCGGGATTGTCATATCCAAGAGTTTAGAAAGGCCCGTTGACGTGTACCAAGATACCCCAACTTAAGCCTGAAACTCTTTGTCAGAGTTTTCACTTCTAGTTACAACTATTCCATAGCCACCTCCCCTCCACGTATCCAGACAGGTATGTATTTCATGGAAAAATCACAAAATCCCTACATTAACAAAATTATAGGAAGCTCTTTTATACTAATCCTCAATGATTATATTATAGTAACGTTATCTAATTAGAGTTTTTGTAAATATAGATTCCAAGGTTTGAACTCAAAATCCTTTGATACAAACTATAATACCCCTACCCAAGTTACCCAGAGTCAGTACTTTATTACATAACATTAGAATGATTACCAAGAATCATGTCCCGAAGGACAGATAAATTTAGTAGTCTTGGAAAATAGATTACATACATTGAAATTGCATTAAACATTCAAACCTAGAACACAACATAAATAATTTGTTCAGAACAACATTATTCCTGTAGCATAACCCCACATATCAAACATAATACACTTCTTCGAACCCTGGGAAAACAAAACATAATAAAGGGGTGAGCTTAAATGATCAGTAAGGGTAAATAATTTAGCGGAATCTATAATCTTTTAAGGAAAGATGTTTAATAAAAACAACAGCCTTTTAAACAAAAACATAAACATAATATAGAGAAAATATGTCATACATTACCATATAAACATGAACATGGATATTCTATTAGTCTAATAGTAATGTGTAATAATTAATTTCATAATGAGGCAATGCCTGATGTTGGACATCATTACCATATAGTCAATGCCTCGTGCCAAGAAAGCAAATAAAATTATTATCAAGGCCTTATGCCACGACACTAGTTTGTCTCCTGAGACATACCGATGCATCAATGAGATATAGTGGGCTCCACCCCTCACATACTAATTCCACTGCATTCCTTGTATGAAAATGATGAACCATAACATAAACATTAGTATTAAAAGTAGTATAAGAATTGTTAATACATAAACCATAAACCATGAATGGTTTTAAAATAACACATCCATATTCAAAATTATCAATAAAAAATCTATACAATATAGAAGATTATATTATAAAAAATAAACCCCAATCAAGAATAATATCCAGTAAAGGATGTTGAAAAAGTTGGAAAAGTTCAGTAAAACTCTTTGAGAGAAAAATCTCATTTCATGAAATCATTTAAAAGTTACACAATTTAGAGAGGAAAACATTTAAAATACATATTCGTACAAAAGTTTCTCATACCACTTTGAATGTTTTGAAAGGAATCAACATTTTAAAACAATCATTTCTTTATAAATAAATCCTTAAAATCATTTTTAAAACATGGACATTAATTAAAATGATTTAGAAAAATAAGGCATTAAAACATTTCAAATGTTGGTCTTAATAAATATTCCCTTCCAAAAAACATTAAAATATTCATTTTGAAAACATTTTTTTTGAAACCCAGTCCTGGATGATATAAATTTCATAGTAAATACTAACACATAAACAATATCAGATAATATTGAGATTGAGGAATTTACCCTTACCTTACACTTTCCTTTGGCTGAGTGTATGTTTATCCTCTTGTATAATGGCCATAGTTTGTTATTAAATTATACCATAACCATATTCATATTTATTATATCATAAATTCTAAATTTATGACATTATAATACCCATTTAATAATTATTTTTATGTTAAACTAACATTTCAGGAAATAATTGATTTCTTTATCGTACATGTTTTAACTTGTTATTCTTGATCATATAATTTAGATCATGATTTAAATACTTCAAAAATATAAAACATGATTTTTATGTAATATATATTTAGAATATAAATATGTATTATATATAGATATATGAAATGTAAAACACCATTTATGGAGATGGT
The DNA here is from genome assembly GCA_963277665.1 of Viscum album. Classification (NCBI taxonomy): domain Eukaryota; kingdom Viridiplantae; phylum Streptophyta; class Magnoliopsida; order Santalales; family Viscaceae; genus Viscum; species Viscum album. Next base: position 1,029,451,216 of record OY728159.1, read on the forward strand.
AGGTCGTACCTACCCATAAACGTTGTTTCCATTTTCTTATCTTATTGAACGGATGTAATTGAATAAGATACATGTAAGTAAATATATATATATATATATATATATCTACAATATCATTATTATTTCATATATTACATAATTATTAATAATATATATTTTTATAATCATTGTTGAATGGTGATCCATGAAATGAAACTCATCGCATAGTGGAGACAGTAAGTTGTATGTACACTTGGGCGATGATATCATTTCCTTAATGATTAAAACATGTGGACATGGATGGTGTATTAATTGTACATAGAAATTATCATGTTATTTTCATTTTTTTTATACATTTTACTCATCATTATATCCATCTATATAACATAGTTTTGAATAAAAAATTACACCATAGTGTGGAGACGGTAAGCCGTGCGTACACACATATGGTTACATCATCTTTAATATGATGGATAGAATAATGAGAATGGTTGTACGATATTTTTAATAACATAATAGTATGTAGAAGGTACTGGAGTTATTATTTTCATATGAAAATTACAAATAAAATCACAGTGGAAGAAGGAAACAACTTTGAAATAGGTGATAAAATAATTATCTCTTCTTTGGGTGTTTTATTTTGATTTGAACAAAATGGCTCCTTAATTTAGATTTCTTCTCAAGGGAAGGTATTTAGGTGAAATTGATGGAATTTGGCAGGATATTTGGGCTTGGTTTGGCTGAGCCAATTGGATTTGGAGGTGTGATTTTGAGATAAGGGGAAGTACCCTTTTATAATAGAGGTGAGGGTCACTTGAGGAAAAGATAGAAATATTATGTTATTATATTATAATTTTCAGTCTATAATGGTTAAAAATTAATTTATTTCTATCCTAATGTGGTTATGGGTCAAAATACTCTCATATAATAAGTTTTATACATGGTTAGATACAAATTTAACCATATATTTAGATTTAACTCTTAGTTAAATATTTTAACTTTTAAAATATATTCTTTTATGTTTGTAATACGTAGTTAATAAACGTACTATAAAATGCCAAGATAACCCCATGTTGGTCATTAATGACATATATATAATTATAATATCCCATTGAAAAAACCTTATATTTTTATGACAATTATATAATTTAATAATATAGTATTTATTTTAAAACTCATTTAGGTCAATTTTTACACAATTTGGTATTTTGTTTTTTCATAAATCATATAAACATGATAAATTTGGAAAAAATTCATCGAAACAACCCTAACATTTAATAATGACCTAAAAAATTAGTGTAATGCATCAAAATTATCATCATACATTTATTCGGATATTTATAATATCAATAATATTACTATACCATTAATAAGGTAATTACTTCATCATTATTATGTCATAAATAAATTTTTTTATATAATGTATAAAAATAATAAATAAAATAATATTATTTTTGAAGTAATTATATATTTATAATCAATATTTATAGTCGAATTTATGTAAGGTATAATCTAATATAAAAAATTGTTTAGTTATTAAAAATTGAATTTAACACATTTAACTATTCTTTAAATAAAAAAAATTATTATCTAATAAAAGTGGACAAAAGAATAATATTTTATTTATAAGGTGGATTTTGTTCTAAAGAAACTTATCCAATAGGATTATTTAATGTTTTAGCGTAATTATAATATCACTTTTTACCTTCAATTACCCTATTTACTTTTTACTATGCTTAATAAAAGTCAAAAGTTACTATTCACCCAAAAAATATTTTCATATTATTGAACCACATACATACTTATTTATACCATGTCTCTTGGATTTTTTAAATTCAATTCATAGAAGTGGTAAAATTATGTCTTATACAAATATGAAAATGTACCTAGAAGGTGGGTAAAAGACGTTAAAAAGTTCAAAAAATTATATAAATATAATTTTATTACAAATAACTCCAATGAATTACATCGAACTTATAGAGGTATTATATATCTATTTTGACATAAAATAAATTTAAATAAAATAATTAATTATTTAAATAATAATTTCGTTTAAAACAATAACATAGTGTTTTTCACTATTCATAAAAATTGAAAGTTTGCAGAAAAATACCAAAAATACACCCTAAGAAAATTTTGATATTCAAAATTAAAAAAATGAATTCTATTTTCCTATATTAAAAACATATAAGTTTAATTAATTAATTTAAAATTAATTCTCATTGCCAAAACCAAAAAACATGTTTTTTAAAAAGAAATAACTATCAAAAGATTGACTTGTGTTTATGTCAAATTTAAGAGTGAAATTACATATAATTACTTTCATTGTATTAAATGATAAAACTATAATTTAATTATACTTCAAAACCAATCAATTGTATAATTTAACACTAATTTTTTTTATGAAAAAAAAATTTGTTTTCAAATAAAATTTAGTATTTTTCACTATTCACAAAAAATGAATGTTTTTAGAAAAATGACAAAAATTTATCAAAACTAAATTTTTATGTCTTGACTCTAATGAATGAAGTTTATTTTGTCGAATTTAATATATAAATATGTCATATATTGGATTTAAAAATAGTTACCTATCAAAAGGCGGTAAAATCATTTTTTTGGAAAATACTTATTTTATCTATAAAATATGAATTTGATCATATAATATGTCTATGAAACACATAATATGGATTTTAAGATTATATACAATATATAAAATTCAAAATGCAGTTAATAATATTCATATAATTTTCTTGAACTTCTAGTTTGGTATCTCATGGTGTGCTTGAACTCTGTGTTTTTTGTGGTGCAAGATTTTGAATTACATCAAAATATAATGTACTATGAAATCATGGAGTGTTATAGATAGTTTAACAATACTTCAAAAATAAAATAAATTTAAAAATATTTATTATTTCTCAATAATGAGCATATATATATGTAATATCCCAAGTAAATAATGAATAATAACTTTTCATATTTATTATTATTTTTAAAATAAATATTAATGTTATTTTAAAAGTGGTCGATATGTTCTATGGCGTACCCGATACACAAAAATGGGTTTCATTGATGTCTAAAGTTACATAGAACGTTGAGTCATAATAAAAAAAATAATCTAAAATTATTTTAACTGCTAGTTAATGACTAGCTATTATAATAGCTTGAATGAACAAAACTAACTACAATATGATTATACAAGTTTTTAAAATGTTTTTACATTTATCCTATAAATTTTAGAGACATAAAATATTAATGAATCTAATTTTAATCATAAATATAGTAATATTCTTTAAAAGGTCGATTCACCACCTTTTGATGGAGAACCATCTTTAAATAACTTTTTATTGTTACTTTTATATGCTTTATTTGACAAAATAACATTTTTCATTATAATTGGGATATCAATATTTATTTTCAGTAAAATTTTGTTATTTTTCTGAAAAAATTCTTTTATAAATGAATAGTGAAGAATAATGTATTTTAATTCAAAACTTCCTTTTAAGATTATTTATTTATATAGATATATTAACTATTTAATTGGATTTAAAGTGTAATTAGATTATATTTTTATCATTTAATTAATATTTTGTCATTTGATGTAATTTCACTTTGGAATTGGACTTAAACAAGTGTTAATATTTTGATAGTTATTATTTCATAAAAACATGCTTTTTGTTTTGACAGTGCTAATTAATTTTATATTAATTAATGAAACATATATTTTTTCAACTTGGTAAAATAGAGATTATATTTTAATTCAAAATATCAAATATATCTTAGGCTTAATGTTTGGTTTATTTCTTAAAAAAATTCAAATTTTGATGAATAGTGAACCCACTGACTTGTAGTTAAAAAATAAATTTTTCATTAAAATGAAATATTATCACTACTGTGATTTTAATTTCAAAAATCTGACATAAATTGTAGTTATTAGTAAATAAAATGTGGTTTAATAAAATGAAAACAAAATTCAGTGAATTGTAACATTTGACATTTATTTAACGTGGTTAAAGGTAAATAGGAAAATTCAATGTAAAAACTATATTATAATAATATATAATTACCTTAACACTTTTCCTAACCTTATTGGATGAGTAATGACTGACCCAGAAAATCCTTGGGCGAGAATTTTGGCCTTTGAAATCCACTTGGGTAAAATTTTTATATTAATAACTTTTTATTTAAAGTAAAAACAAAAATATCATAAACATGTATTATTTTGTAAAAAAAATAAATAGGGGGTTATATAACTGGTATATTTGAATATAAATATTCATTTCAACGTTATAACTATTTCCTATATCATGGTATTTTTTTTAAAATTTATAAACATAAAATAAATGAACTTATAAATGACATAGTAATGATTTAGTTTTTACATGATTAATGAATGACTTAAATAAATAGGATTATAAAAATTATACAAATATCCAAAACCTCTTCAATTCATATTGGATGGTTTATTTCGAACAATAATTATATTATCATCAGCTTTAATAAATTTTAGACAATTAGAAACCAAAAATCATTATATAATAATATAATATTTTCAAACTTTTGTAAAGAGCCCCTCCCCCCCTTATAAAAAGACATCATCTATAACCCATTACACACACCTATCAATCCCATTGGCTTGTCTTAATTTTTCCCAATTAAGTTTCCTGCATCCCTCTCTTCTACCTAGAAGCCTTACTTTAGTCAAAACACACTTCATGAAATCCGTTTTGTTCAAACTAAAGGGAGTTACCTGATTTAAAGGTAACATCATTGTTTAAGTTATTTTCTTTTATTTTACTCCTCCAACCCCCAAAACACTTTTTTATTCAATTATTTATTAATAGAAATTATATTCTATATATACTAGGTTGTTTTTATGATAAGGATTCAAACTACACATATACACGCCTCCATCTAACGGGTAAAGAATATATTGTTTATGTGGAAGACAAACTACTACCTCCCAAAATGATGATTTTTCAATTGCCTCCAACTGCCACTCATGGTGACCGTTAATATGAAACTGTATTTATATGCAATATATATTATATTTATATTGTGTCTATGATTCATTATTTTTCATTTTTATCATACATTTTTGGTTTCCGTTATGGGAAAACACGATAAATTTATTTGAGAAACGCGGACTACCGCCCCCTCAAGGTGATATGACTCGTTAATGACATATGTGGAATGTATAAAATATGTAATTACTGAAATTATATATATGATATTATAATAGAATTATAATATACCTATTTATCATAAAATATTCATTCCATTAAATATGACGTATAAATGATAGTAGCGTTAATGTGTACGTAGGACTTACTGTCTCCATGAATGGTGCATTTCATTTCATACCTCCAAATTTTATATAATATTATAAATACATATATGTACTAGATATATATGATATATATGATATCTAAATCATGAATATATTTTTGGAGATAATTTAATTTTTATCACATGGACTATTTATAATTATAACAAGTTCAATTTTAACTCATGTTCTGAACATCGACAAAATATTCGATAAGAAATTACCTAATTAAATAATTGCTATAGATAGGTAAAAAGTCATATAAAATGAATAATAAATATGATAAAGGTTCTTAATAAAGTTAAAATTAACTTATGTTTATTATTAAAGGAATTAAATAATAAACGGGTGATGTCAAACATGAGGTAAGTGACTACGTCTCAATATCATTTCCTTGAGGCATACGTAGACTTATACATGACATTCATTTATACTGTATATACTGAAACCATTTGACTTTTAATTTCATTCAAATGGAATCTATTTTCAATGAAGTGTTTTACTAAATTACAAAAGGAATGTTTTGAACATTTGTGGCAATAATGACCACTCAGCCAATGTATTAGTCAGTTGGCTTCCTCTATAAGCCTTAATGTTTTTTAAATGAAAAAGAACCCCGTTATTCAGTTTTTGGGTGTTTTGTTATTGAAAATAGTTATTGAAATCGATTTATTATTTCAATATATTGAAATTATTTATTTTTATTTCAAATTAAATGTTATTAGTGAAATATTTATATTTTCAATATTTTATGTGTTATGATTTGATAATTGTACATGGATATTTGATGGGTGGTTACGTGATAAACCAAATGACGGGTGGTGATGGGTAAACCAGGATGAGTGGTTACATTATAACCTCCAATGTATCGGGTATGGAAGTTTTTCATATGGCTATTCCATTTACTGAAATTTGTGGAAGTTGACCGTATGGTTATTCCAATTATGTATGTTTATGTCCCATGTTACCTATATATTTTATATGTGATTTCGATGAGGATTATGGTAATATATTTGTTACAAATGGGTATGAAATTATCTTTTATTTAGTGATGTGTATTTACTTCCTAATAAAGGTGAAAAGTATTTCTAATTATAAAGTATTCATGATTTACTTGTTCTTTTTTTTTTTGAAAAACTAACAGTTTTCCCGCTTTGTATAACCCTTAATGAGCATTTTTTGCTCATCCCATGTTGTTTTGGAAATATTTTTCAATGGAAATAAATATGAATAAGGTCAATTATGGGATCAAAGAAAATTTATTATGTCTATAATATGGAACTAGACATGACTCATTTTTTCAAGAGTTTTTATTTTATGAAAAAATGGATTCTGGGGTGAAGGGTCTACCTATAATATTCAAATTTCACTATATATGTTATGGACTAATTATCTAAATCTCCAAACTTGAAAAGTTCCTCAATGTCAATTATTCATTTAATTGATTATTATTTAATATTTTATGGCTGGGGCCATATAGATGGTATCAAAGTCGGTTTTGATAACTTAATGGGTTAGAATATTGTTAAATTATTTTATGGTATGATTGAAATGATATAGAATTTACAGATTACCATGTTTCTTATCCTAATATATTTCATTGTTCATAATTTTTTCTTACTGAGTAAACAAGGCTACAATATTGGGAAGGCATACAATGCAGAATAACCATCCAAATCGGCAACCTAAGATGGTCGAAATCGGAACTGAACCATTTGATGTAGTGATGGAATAGTTGAATCAGGATATAAATGGTGGGGTTATCCAAGAACGACATCATCCATAATAATCACAGAGAAACAAGTTAGTAATGGATAATTTCACAAGGAAACATCCCCCCATAAATTAGGGGATCATCTGACCATGTGCTAGATGATGGGGGATTAAAACACTGGAGAATATTTTTATTATCATGGGGTGTTAAAAACGTCAAATGATTATTGTTATTGTTTACCATTTTGATGGTGAAGCCGGTCAGTGGTGGAAGAAGGTGAAAAATAGTGGGGATAGTGAGGAGATTGATTCTCTTGATTGGGACGAATTCAAGGATATGTATCTTGATAAATATTTTCCTATAGTGGATCATCTTAGTATGGAAAAACAATTCTTGGAATTTAGGCAGAAGGATGGCTCCATGGATTCTTATGGAGAACAATTCACTCGAATGGCAAGGTATGCTCCAATTTTCTACGAGATTTTGATAGTAAGATAAATCGATTTTCCTAAATATTGAACATGAAATATCCAAGATCATATTCCTCTCATGAATTAAAAAGCTATGAAAAATATGTTATATGTGATGAGAAGGTAGAAATAGAGTTTTCTGATGATCTGGTGTTCCAATAAAGTCAACAAAATTAGAGGCCCAGTTGGATGTCAAAGGGAATGAATTAATCATAGAATCCTAGAGGTAAGAAAAGTACATATCCATCTTGTGGGAAGTGTGGTAAAAACCATTCTAGAGAATATTTATCATTGTATTAAAAGTACATTCATTGTGGTATGTCTGGTTATACTTCTCGTAACTGTAAGGAAGATAATCAAATAGGAAATGAAAATCAAATAGTAAGATGTTTTAAGTGAAATGAAATAGGAAATTATGAAAATGGGGGTCTAAGGAAGAACTCAGCTGAGGTAAAGCAGCATGACTATAAGAAAAAAGGGGTGGTGAAATTCTATGAAACTACATTAGTAGATGCAGGGTCATCGAATTAAGAAGTATCAAGAACACTATTTGTTTTTTCATATTATGCCAACAGGATGTTTGATTCAGGGACAACACATTCATTAATTTATATGAAGATTTATACTAAATTGGGAGTTCCATATCATGATATGATTCCTGATTTTGTGGTAAAAACAGGGAGGATATATTTAGACAAAAAGAAAATGTATGAACTTTTTTATCCATATGTGTGGAAAAAATCTACATGCGAACCTTGTTGTTTTTATTCTAGTTGAGTTTGAATTTATTTTGGATATGGATTGGATTTCTGTTTATCATGCTAATATTTAATGTAGAGATAAAGTGGTTTATTTTTAGAAATAGTATTAGTTCTTGTACAAGAATGAACCCTCAAATTTGATTACATATCTGGAAGATGAGAAAGTAATAAAAGATGGAAATGAATTTTACCTTGCACATATTGTCAAAATCAAAGGAACTATTCAGATTAATGATGTGCTAGTGGTAAATGAGTAACTTGATGTTTTTTAATGAGTTTCTTGGTATTATACATTATTGTGATGTTGAATTTACTGTTGAATTAGTTCCAGATGCTAATCCAATTTCAAATCCCCCTTATCTAATGGATCAAATTGAACTTTTAGAGTTAAAAAAACATTGCAGGTGTAATTAGATTAAGGATTCATTCGACCAAGCACATCACCATGGGGTGATTCTGCCATGTTTGTAAGAAAGAAAGTCAGTTCAATGTGACTTTTCATTGATAATAGAGCGTTGAATAACGTCACTATTAAGAAGAAGTATCTGATGCCACAGATTGATGATTTGTTTGATTAGCTCCATGGTGCATAGTATTTTTTGAATATTGACTTGATGTTAGGGTACCATCAGTTGAATGTAATGGAAGAAGAAATTATGATGACCATGTTCTTTACTATATAGGACCATTATGAATTTTTAGTTTTTCCTTTTGGTTTAACCAATGAACCTACTATATTCATGGATCTTATGAACAAAATATTTCGGTGAGTTCTTGGATAAGTTTTTGGATGTCTCGATTGATGATATTTTTGTTTATTAAAAATGTAAATAGGAGTATTAAAGACATTTAATGGTTATCTTGAAACCTTAAATGAAAAGAAACTGTATGGAAAATTTAGCATGTGTGAGTTTTGGATACATAAAATTTCATTCCTTGGTGACATTGTTTCAAAAAATTGAATAATTTTTGATCTTGGTAAAACAAAAGTAGTTGAAGAATGGCCAACACCCCCAAATATAACAAATATCTGTAGTTTTCATAGTTTGGAAGGTTATTATCGGAGGTTTTTTGGAGATTTTTTTTATATTTAACTAGTCCAATGACTAAGTTAACACGAAAAGGTTTTATATTCATTTGGACAAATGAATGTGATGATCATTTTTAGGAATTGAATATATTATTGGTGAATGATCCAGTTTTGGAATTACCTTCCAGAGATGGTGAATTTGTAATCTATAGTGATCCTTCATTTAAAGGATTTGGATGTGTCCTTATAAAAAATGATCCTGTAATTGATTATGATTCACTTCAGTTGAAACCTCATGAGTTAAATTACCCTACACTTTATTTGGAATCAGCTATTGTTTTTCATTCTTTAAAAATATAGAGGCATTATTTGTATGCATTAAATGTGAAATATATACCGACCATAAAACTTTGATGTATATATTCAATAAGAATGAATTAAACATGAGATAATGTAGAAGATTGAAATTAATCAAGAATTATGAATGCACGAACCATTACAATCTGGGAAATTCAAATAGAGTGGCTGATTATTTGAGTCTAAAATGTAATGCTACATTATCCATGTTACATTTGGAATAAGATATTTTGATTAAAGAATTGATTAAATTTGGCATAGAAGTTTTTGGTGTGGGTAATACATCTGTTTTGTTTCTAGTGTCAGTGAAATCAGATCTATCAAATAGAATTATGCAAGAATAGAAGGAAGACAATGAGATGCAGAAAAAGGTGGAGTTTGTTCAGAAGGGTAGATTGAAAAATTATAACATTGATAATGACTATTTTTGGAGGATTGGGAAGAGATTATGTGGGCCTTTGGGTTCACAGTTGAAGAATGAGTTGTTATGTGAAGCTCATAGTTCTACATTTTTAGTTCACCCTGGCAGTATTAATATGTATAGAGATTTTTGAGAGTATTACTAGTGGGATGGAATGAAAAGTGATATTTTTTATTATACAATGAAGTGTTTGACTTGTCAGTAGGATAAAGAAGAGCATCATTTACCGAAAAGGGATGTATCAGTCTTTATCGTTTCTAGATTGGAAATGGGAAAATATATCCATGGACATCATTTTGGAATTACCAAACACATCTCAAGATAATATTGCAATCTGAGATATTGTTGTTCGATTGACTAAATTTGATCATTTCTTTAATATTAGAGATACTTTGTCTCTATATAATCTTTATCAATTGTATGTTAATGAGATATTCAAGGTACATGGAGTTCCCATCTACATTGCATCTGATCATGATCCCATGTTTACTTATAACTTTTAGAAAAGCCTTCAGATGTTGGTGGGTACTGAATTAAATTTTAGTACAACTTTTCATCCTCAACATGATGGGATGTCAGAATGAACAATTGAGGCCTTGGAGGATATGAAACATGATTGTTCAATGGATTACCTAGGAAGCAGAGACTAACATATTTATTTTGATGAATTTCCCTATAAAAATAGTTTTTATTCCAGTATATAGATGGATCCTTTGGAAAATTATATGGGAATCAATGTCGAACTCCAGATTTTTGGGAAAAGTAAGTGAAAGGAAACTAATGGTATGAGAAATGGTATAAGAGATGGCAGAAAATGATTAGTTGACTAAGAAGAAGATGAGAAAATTTCAGAGCAGGAATAAAAAGTTATGTGGATAACCGGAGGAAGGAACTTTCTTTTGAGGTAGGTGATCATGTATTTCTCAAATATTCTCTATGGAAAATTGTGATGCGTTTTCATAAAAAGGTAATGTTGAGTCTGAGGTTTATTGGACCTTATGAAATTATTGAGAAATATAGATCAGTTGCCTACAGAGTGTTTTTTCCTATAGGTTTATCCTAGGTACACAATGTTTTTCACATTTTAATTTTGAGACCATATATAATGGATTCATCTCATGTTTTTAGCCAAGAGGTAGTTCAGTCGGAATATAATATCTCTTATGAGAAATAACCAGTCAAGATTCTTAATAGTAGAGAGAAAGTGTTGTGTAATAGGGAAATTTTTTAGCTAACAGTTTGGTGGAAAATTCTTATTGTTGAAGAGGAAACATAGGAATCTGAAAATGCTAGTATTGATAAATACCACCATATATTTGATATGTGAATAAAAATTGTGAGAAAGAAATTTGAAAAAGGGGGAAAGGATGTAACACCCCAAGTAAATAAAGAATAATACATTTTCATATTTATTAATATTTATAAATTAAATATATATTTTATTTTAAAATGGTATTCTATGTTCGATGGCGTACCTGATATACAACAATGAGATTCATTTAAGTACAATGTTACACAGAATGTTGAGTCATACTGAAAAATAATAATATAATGTTTTTTTAAATGGTAGTTAACGCCTAGACATTGTAATAGGTGGAATAAACAGAACTAACTAAAACATTAATATACAATTTTGATAAATGTTTTTATATTTATCCAATAAAACATAGAGGCTAAAAATGTGAATGAATCAAATTGCAAGTATAAATACCTTAATATTATTTAAAAGGTCGATTTGCCACCATTTGTTGGTGAACCCACGTTAAATATAGTTTTTCTCGCTTATATATGTTATATGTGACAAAATAAATTATTCTTTATAATCGGGATCTCGAAATTTATTTGGGTAAATTTTTGGTATTTTTATGATAATATTCATTTTTTTAATGAATAGTGAAAAAATTTGGTATTTTAATTCAAAACTGCATTTTAGTCTAATTTATTTATATGGTTAGAATATTATTTTAATTGATTTTAATGTGTGATTAGATTATATTTTTACCATTTAAACAAATTTAGTACATTTGGAGTAATTTCACATTAAAATTGGACATAAACAAGTGGCAATCTTTTGATAATTATTATTTCCTAAAAACAAGTTTTTTTGTTTTGACAGCGAGAATTAATTTTAAATTTATTAATTCAACGTCAATGTTTTGAATTTGGTAAAATAGAAATCATTTTTGAAATCAGAATATCAAATATATAATTGGCTGAATTTTTGATATTTTTCTGAAAACATCAACTTTTGATGAATAGTGAAAACCCTAAGTAGTAGATAAAAAACTAACTTTTAAATTTAGATGATATTTTATTGCTTCTGTGAATTAAATTTCAAAAATCCTACAAACATAGTTGTTATTATTATATAAAATTTGGTTCAATAAGATGAGAATAATTTTGTGGTGAATAGTAACTTTTGACTTTAGTTACATCGGTTAAAGGAAAATTGGGTAATTCAAGGAAAAAAATATTTTAACAATATAAAATTACCTTAACACTTTTACTAACCCTATTGGATGAGTAATGGATATAAATTAAAATACATGGGTGAGACTTTAGGCTTTTGAAAGCCACATATGTAAGATAATGATTTTAATAACATTTTATTTAAAGTAAAAATATAAATATCATAAACATGTATTTTTTTGTTAGAAAAAATTTAATATGATGTTATATAATTGATATATTTGACTAAAATTATTAATTTTAAAGATAAAAAGATTTCATATATTCTGTTATTCTTAAAAATATTTTTTAGACATCATATAAATAAACTTATTCACGAGACAAAAAATGATGTAGTGTTTACATCATTAATGAAAAATTTAAATAAATAAGATTATAAAAATTGAAAAAATATTCAAAACATATCTAATTTTTATTAGATGTTTCTACATAAAACAATAGTCATATTATCTTCGAAGTTACTTATATTTGGGACTTTGGAAAAAGAAAATAATTATATAATAAAATAATATTTCAAAACATTTCTTAAGAGCCCCTCCTCTCCCTTATGAAAAGCCAACAAGTCTAAAGCATTACTCACACATCTCTAGCCCCTTGGATCATTCAATATATGACCAATTTATCTCCCAAATTCTCTATCTTCCACCTCGATGCATTACCTTAGTCAGAAAGCAAATCATGAAATCCTTTTGTTCAAACCAAAGTGAGTTAACAGATTTAAAGGTAACGTCTTATTTTATGTTCTTTTTTTTTACTTATCCAACCGCATAATATCATTTTATTCCATTATTTTATAACAATTCCAAAATCCTAAAAATACTATGTTGTTTTTATAAGAATTATTTGAACTAGACTTACAAACATGTCTATTTAAGGGGTAATGAACATACTGTTTCTGTGGATGGTGAACTACTGCCTCACGAAACGATGATCTCTCAACTGTCTCCAACTGCCTATCCTGGTGGCCATTAAGATTGAACTATATTTATATGTGATATATATTATATTTATATAGTTTCTATTCTTCTATATTTTTCATTTATATCATACCGTTATGGTTTCTATTATGGGTAAACATGATAATTTATTTAAGGAAGTGCGGACTACCGCCCCCTAGAAGTGATATGAATCATTCATGCCATAAGTGGAACATATAAAAGATGGAGTTACTGAATTTATATATATGATATTATACTATAATTATAATATACCAATGTATAATTAATCTTTCATTCCAAAAAAAAATAGAAATAGAAATAAAAATATCGTTCATGCGTACGTTTGGCTTACTGTCTCCATAAATGGTGCATTTCATTTCATACCTCCAAATGTTATATAATTTTATAAATACATATATATATACAAGATATATATGATATATATGATATGTAAATCATGAATATCGTTTTGGTGATAATGAAATGTTGACCAGATGGATAATTTATAAATATAACAAGTTCATTTTTAACTCAAGTTCTGAACATGGATAAAATTTCCGATATGAAATCAAATAATTAACTAATTGTTATAGAAAGGTAATTTTAAAGACCCAGAAATTCCTTGGTATTTTTTTCATAAATACATGAAAATTTTACGAGCCTGTGAGAATTGACGGTGAATGATTCTGAGGCCCGATCTGCCTGGAATCAATTTCTGAATTTTTTCTCAGGCACGTTAAATAAACGTACAAGAATATTTTTATAACATTTGACCCTGTGCTCGGAATTGAAATCTGAGGACACCGTTAAACTCGCAGCACCGGTATTCGCTTAATGAGACCTTCACCTTGACGAGAGTGGGTCAATATTAAATGATAGTTTTTGGGTTTTTACAGAATGAAATAAATAAAAATAAAGTGTGGGGATTAATTTTTATTTGTTGGTTAAAACCTCCTCAAAGAAGTTGGAGGTGGGACCACCACACCTTAACCTCCAAAGAAAGGTTATGTTGGAGGGGCCCACCCGAACCTAACCTCCCGCGAGAGGTTAAGAAGTGTGTACCACACATGAATAACCCCCCCAATTAATGGTGGGAAAGAAAACCTATCAACTCCCCTCATTGAAGAGGGAGAGTCTCTCCACACCCCCTCCATTATTGGTTCCACCTCCACTAATTTAGTTGTTCCAAATCCTATACATTAATTAAGGGGAGGCATGTTAACTAATTCACTATATTGTATTTCATGCGAGCAAATTAAATAATATATTAACACAATATATTATTATTTTGGGTGGAATTGTTCATTTTGGTGGAAACTTTGAGGAGAGGATTATTGAGAGAAAGCTCCCAACGAAGAATGCTGTCGACTAAAAAAAACGTCGACCTTCATGGACTTATTCCTCAGAGATTCTACCGACATGGGACATCTTCAACTAAAATTCCCTTTCCATATTCGTCAACGACCAAACACATGAGCTCGAGATTGAAAGTGTGCGGAGGATGCGAAGAATGACGATCTTTTCCATCATCTTCCTCGCGACTTCATCGGTGATCAATGAACAAAGTTAGGGGTTGTTTACTTTTATGTGACATGTTATTCTTTTCTTTCAAAATGAATAACGCGGTTATGATTTTTTTTTCTGGTGAGTTTTTGTTCATCGTTCTCCTACGATGATAAGCCTAGTGTTACCACCCTAAACGCGGAGGGTGTAGGCTAATCCAACATGGCCCAACCCCTCCAACATTCTTGTTTGTGGAGATCTTCGACATGAAGATGTAACAACAAAGCAGTGTTGATGGAGACAAAGGAAAAAAAGGAAAAGGGTGTGCTTCCCAAAACCTCCGTAAACCGTTCCGGCCCAAGCCGTGTCGTGCCGCGCTAGCCCAGCCGCCAGACGGCCCGCCTGCCGGCCTACCCGGCCACCCACCAGCTTGGTTGTGCCATGCCCAACCGCTCGCCGACCCACTAGCTGGCACCCTGCTTGGCCGCTTGCTAGCCTAGCCATTCCCCACCAGCCTTCCTGGCCGCCTCCCGGCCTGCCCCACCTCCTCCCACGTGCCCCACATGCCCAACGCACCCTCCGGTCCATGTCATGCCGGTTTGCGCGCCTCGTGCCTCCCGAGCCGCACCCTAGCGGTGCTCTGGGATGAACCGGCCCCGATCCCAGGCCTGACTGCCCATGCTGCCGACTGGGTTGGGCCTTGTGGGCTGGGCCGAACCTAATAGGCTGGCATACCCAATGGTCCAGGCCAGACCCGACTTGTCTGACCATGTCCACCCAGACCGCGTTGGCCCAGACTGGGTCCGATCGGGTCAGACCGGACCCGATCCCACCACCGACCCTTTATTTTCTTTTCCAAATCATAGGCACCAGACGACCGTTTGATGAACCATCAGCTGCGCTGATAATCTTGAAGAGAGACGGTCCCTTTGAGTATCCCCACTAGAGTTTGGGGTATAGTTGAGATACGGTCAGGTTGGATCGTGCACGAATCCAACCGGGCCCCCGGGACTAAAAGGCTAATAACTCACAGATCGGGCATCCGATTGATGCGCCTTCTATTGCGTTGAGACCTCTATGACGTGGAGGACCATTGAGTTACTCTTATATGGGAATTCGCGATAGTTAGAGTATCAACCTATAACTCGTAGATCAGATCTTCCCTGAGATGAGTGAGCATAGTGCAGAGACCTAGTAGCTAGCTGAGACCTGAAGACTGCTGACCGTTTTGACTAGGAGTGATTGGACTAGCCTAGTGGGGAGAGCCTTAGTGTCACGAAAGAACCACATTGGGGAGTGCCTTGGTGTCGTGGCATTCCCACGATACTCGATAGGACGAGTACCTCAGTAGGCTACAAGGGGGAGCACCTTGGTGACGTAGCATACCCACGGTACATGACAGGAGGAGTACCTCAGCAGTCCAAGGTTAGTGGGAAGAATGTTGGTGTCGCGGTAGGCCCACTGTAATCGGTAGAGAAGGAGTTCTCCAGCAGCTGTGGTTTCGATAATGTGAATAAAAATCCTGGTTGAGCTGAGTCAGTAACTTTTGTGATTTATTCATAGTTGAGATGGATTACTTGATAACTCCGGTATATGTATGGGCATATACCTTTGTGAGGTTATCTGTTTAATTCATACTTTGTAGTTTATCCTTGTTTCATTTTGTGAGACCTTGAGAGTCTCGGGGTCGCTATAGAGTATTGTTATACTCACCCCGACACTAGCTATACCCACACCTCAATGTGTTGGATGCAGACGATAGACATCACTGACTGAGGCTGAGACTAGTAGGACTGGACGTTAACTAGAGGTGGACCTTACGACGAGTCGGTACACAGTGTATTCTGACAGATGTGGAGTACTGAGGAGGCTATCTGTAAGTACACTTCATGTATAAATCCTTGAGGACGACCCAACAGCTGTTTTACCATTCTTCTATTTTACTTGTTTTTCAGTTGTACTTGTACTTTCTTATTGGTCTTGTATTCCAACCCCATTACATTCAACACTATCTTTTGGTTATACAGTTTTCTTAGTGTTTCGTATCTAGTTGTGGTCTCTATTATGTGTGTTTACACATTATAAAGGCAATACCTTCCCAGTTTTAGGGAATTACACCTTTGGTGCTAGTCACCATCCACTAGCCAATGGAAGTTGGGCATGGGGTAAGCACGACATGGGCCTCGAGGGACGGGTCATGACAAATTGGTGTTAGAGGAGTCAGTTCTATCATAGAATATAGGACTCTGATCTTTTCTGTGGAGTAATAGTCTTATGGGTTTCGAGTGTGGTTTTTAGTTCAGGGAGTCCAATGTTGGTGCGACGACCGATGAATCCATACACTAGGACCCTAACTAATGATTTTAGACTCAGTTCAGGAAAACACTGATTGTGTGTGTATTTTCTAATGTTTTTTTTAATTCAGCTCAACCTGGTCAGCTCACCGGGTATAATCGTTTGACAGTGTCACATCTATTTCCTTCAAGATGCCTCCCTACAGAATACTAGTGAGAGTCCTGAGAGTAGTAGACACAAATAGCCCACCCAGCGAAGAGGCCTCAGTGCAGGGCTCTTTTCCTACTAAGGCACCTACGGTACTACATCTAGTTTGGCCACCAATTCCACCAGCCCTAGAAGCAGATGAAGCACGCCGCTTGAGCACATTGCACGAGTTCCAGGGCCAGAGGATGCCCAGGTTTAGGGGAGTGACAGACCCACATGAAGGTGAGGATTGGATGGAGGCTATGGTGAGAGTCTTCAAATTGGTAGGGACACCATTAGACCTTATAGTGATCCATTCCACGAGTCTCCTTCAGGAAACTACAGGTAGATGGTGGAGCTTGATGCTCTAGGTGAATGACGAGGCGAAACTTCTCTTGGCATACATTAACGGCCTCCTTTTTTCAGAGATTGTCCCAGCCACCCTATGTGTAGTTCCGATTCATTAGTTACATTATCTGCAGCAGGGAAGCATCACTATATCTCAGTACTCAGCGAGGTTCAAGGACCTCTCATGATACTCAACCGATATGGTATGGGACCTATTATTCCAGTCCCAGACCTTCAAGAATAGGCTCATGCAAGAGATAAGAGCTTATATGATCTCCCTAAACATCTCGAAACAGATAGGGGTCTTGGAGAGAGCCCTCTTTGTATAGAGTTTCCTTGCAGAGAAATATCTAGCAGTGAGACCCACCACTAGTCAACATGCAGTAGAGTCTTCAGAAACTCGCAGTAGACAGGTGTCGAAGTGATCCAAGAGGACTAGTCCCACAGTTGGATGACTGCATGAATCAGAATTAGTTGTGTTGGGCACCCAAGGTAGAGACATTCAGTAAATGAGTGGGCATGGGTTTTCATGCGGTGGGTAGGGTCACATGAATCGTGACCATCTGAACCGCTGTTCGTATGATCAGCAGATGGTCGAATGATCAACCAGGTAGAGACAAAGATTCGATTGGGGAGGTATGCATGGAGTATGAAGACGTGGCAGAGGAGCTGGTCGAGCAGCTAGCAATGGGAGACGTTTCGTGGTGTTACTGCCACAACCACCATGAAGACCACCCCGACCGCAGGGATTAGGTGGACCTTGGAAAGCTCAATTCTAGGAAGATGAGGCTAACGATCACGGTGCTCTGTAGATGATTTGAGGTAAAATCTATATCTACTCTACCAAAGATAAAATTCTTATAGACACATGTGGTAGTCACTCTTTCGTTTCCACTGACCTTGTTCGGAGCTCAGAGATTCCGACGAAGCCATTGGCATGATCCTTAATGCTAGAGACTCCTACGAGAGAAGAGTCAATGATTACCCACTAGTTCCGGTATTGTGAGATTAATCTATTAGGTGAGATCTTCGGATGAGATCTCATTGTAGAGGCATCGAGTCCTTATGAAGTCATCTTGGGTATGAACTGGTCATATATAGTCCATTCCCAGATCGACTGTATTAGGTTCAATGTGTAGTTTTAATGCATGGATGGGACCAGGTTTACCTTCACCGACGAGAAGGGAGCATTTTCAGCACATGATGGACTTACTCGGAAGAGGGTGCAGCCAGTCACTCATCAGTCAGCCTTCCATACCCTCGGAGTAGTTTATGTTGAGAGTCTGAGTTATCCTGTAGTGGTGTACCAGTACGTGGATGTTTTCCCTACTGATGTCCTAGGTCTACCTCCTTACAGAGAGGTGGACTTCTACATTGACCGATACCCTGGGACGACACCGATATCTACACCAGTATATCGGATGGCTCTCGCTGAGCTTTGTGAACTGCAGATACAACTATAGGACTTGCATGAGAAGGGATTCATCCAGCCCAGTGTTTCTCGGTAAGCAGCCCATATTCTGTTTGCCCAAAAGGCTGATGGAACCTTGAGGCTTTGTGTCGACTACTGTCACCTAAACTATGTGACTATGAAGAACCTATACCCACTCCTAAGGATTGACGACCTATTTGATCAGCTGAAGGGAGAATGGTAGTTCTTGAAGATTGAACTCAGATCAAGCTATCACCAGCTTAGAGTTCGAGATGAAGGCATGCAGAAGATGACATTAGGATGTCGGTTCCGCCACTACGTGTTCTGGTTATTCCATTCAGTGTAACCAATGCTCCAGAAATGTTCATGAGACTCATTAACATGATATTCCACCAATACCTTGATCTCTTTGTCATAGTATTCATCGACGACATTCTGATCTACTCGACTACTGAGGAGGAGCATGCCTACCATTTACAGGTCATACTATTCAAACTCCGAGAGAATCAACATTATGGTAAGCTCTCAAAGTTCCAGTTTTGGATCTGAGAGGTACACTTCTTGGGAAATGTCATCTCAGAGTCTGGTGTTGTAGTAGATCCAGTGAAGATTGAGGTGGTACTTGCATGGGAGCCACCCAGAACTGGGACAAAGGTACAAGGTTTCCTAGGTTTGGCTAGGTACTACTAGAGGATCATTCTAGACTTATACAAGTTTTTAACACCACGACCAGCCTTGACAAAGAAAGGGAAACCCTTCGTGTTGTCGGAGAGATGCACGTAGAGCTTTCCGGAGATGAGGCATAGGCTGACTAGTGCCCCCATCCTAAGGCTTCAGAGGAAGGAAAAGGGCATGTAGTCTATTGTGGCACATTAGGGACCCGACTCGGATGTGTCTTGATGAAGGAGCGAGAATTGATCACGTATCGTTCTCAGCAGTCGAGACATCATGAGAAGTATGCAACACATGACCTGGAGTTCCAGCAACGGTCTTCTCCTTGAATATGTGGCCACACTATCTAATGGGGAATGTTTTACCATGTACACTTATCACAAGAGTCTTAGCGATATCTTCTCTCAGAAGGACCTGAACCTGAGACCATGACGATGGCTTGACTTCCTCCAAGACTTTGACTTCGAGAAAGTATATACTCCTGGAAAGGGGAACGTTGAAGCAGATGCACTCACCTGGAGATCTGGTATACAACTACTAGCCGAGGCGACAGAGAAGCTATCTTCCTTACATATATCCTATGTGGATAGAGAAAGAGCATCATTTATACAGTCTCTTACATTCAATTCTCCACATCATCAGTGAGTCATTAAGGAACAGTGTGGAGATGCTAACTGCGAGACACGACGTGCTCATATATCCACAAGGCAGGCACCTGAATGATTTTCTAAAGGTAGGGAGCACATCATCTTCTTCAGAGAATGTACTATGGTACAAGTGTAAATTCAGGAGGATGTGTTGAGGTATTTTCACACATCCCCTTTAGCGGTACATCCAGGAGTGGAGAAGATGTACCAGGACCTTCGACGACAGTAATGGTGGCCAGGGATGAAGAAGGAAGTTATAGAGTTTGTCTCTCTATGCCTCACTTTTCCGCAAGTGAAGGTCAAGGACTAGGTAACAACAAGAATGATTCAGCCTTTAGAGGTTCCATAGTGGAAGTGGGATGGGATATCCAGGGACATAGTGATGGGTCATCCACGAATATCCAAGGGTCATGACTCTATTTGGGTGATCATTGACCGAATCACCAAGTTGGCCGACTTCCGACCAATCAGAGAGAATGGTTCTGTAAAGAGCTTGGGATTCCCTTAAGTGCATGATATTGTGAGGCTACATGGATTAACTTCATCTACTGTCTCAGATTGTGACACAATATTTATATCCCTGCTATGGAAGGGGTTGAAGGAGGCATTCAGGATGCAGCTTTGTTTGAGAACCGCCTTCCACTCTCATATGGATGGTTAAACTGAGTGGATTATTCAGACCCTCGAGGAAATGCTACATGCATGCATCCTCTACATTGGTTTCAGCTAGGAGGACCACTTACCATTTTTGGAGTTTCCATAAAACAACACATATCACTCCACCTTAGGGATGACACCTTTTGAGGCATTATACGTGCGACCTTGTAGATCCCCATTGTGTTGGACTAACCTTGGGGAGTCAGCACTAGTGAGACCAGAGATGGTACGAACTACCAAAGAGACGGTGTAGATCATCCAGGAGTAGATGAAGACTGTGCTGAGCAGACAGAAGTAGTATGCTGACAGGAGACGAAGACGTCTGGAGTTTGAGGATGGAGACCACGTATTTGTAGGGGTATCACCTCGATGAGGACTATGGAGATTTTTCTGAGGAGGAAAGTTATCTCTGAGGTTCCTCAGACCTTTCAAGGTCCTCAACAGTTTAGGAAAGGTGGATAACTGCCTAGATCTTCCACCTCAGCTGCACCGGGTGCACGACGTCTTCCACGTATCTCAGTTGAGGAGATACGTGCATGACCCTTCTCACATCATTGACCATGGAGAGATGGAAATTGATGATGGGGAAACTTAGTGAAGGTTCCAGTGGATATTTTGGATCGATAGGATCAGGTCGTACGTGGACTTTCAATACCTCTGGTGCACGTTTTCGGGCAGAACGAGAACCTCCAAGAGAGCACATTGGAGCAGGAGGATCAGATGCGTGCTCATTACCGCAACATGATTTCATAGATCGAGTTGTAGCATACAGGGATGTAAAGACCTGGGTTGGGGAGAATGTAAAGACCAAAAATTTCCATGTAATGTTTTTCTTAAATACGTTGGAATTTTATGATTCTGCAAAAATTGACGACAAATGATTCCAAGGCCCGGTGTGCCCCAAATCAATTTCTAAATTTTTTTTCGCGTACATTCATTAAACGTACGAGCAGGTTTTTATAATAGTTAAACTGGTGCTCAGAATTGAAATCTTAGGACACCGTTGAACTCGTAGCACTCGTTTTCACTTATGGAGTCTTTCTCCTCGACGACAGTGGGTCGAGATTAAAAAATAGTTTTTGGGGTTTTATTGAATGAATTATATAAAATTTCTGTGTGTGGATGAATTTTTTTTGTTGGTTAAAACCTACTCATTGATGTTGGAGGTTGGACCACCACACCTTAACCACCCAAGAGAGGTTATGGTGGTGGGGCCCACCCAAACCTAACCTCCTACGAGAGGCTATGATGGGGGGACCACGTGGGACTAAACCCCCTATTAATGGTGGGAGAGAAAACCTATCCACTCCCCTCATTAATGAGGGAGAGTCTCTCCACACCCCTACCTTTATTGGTGCCAACTCCCCGGATTTAATGGTGCCAAATCCTTCACATTAATTAAGTGGAGCCATGTTAATTAATTCACCATTTTGAATTTTGTACCAAAAAATTAAATAATAGATTAACACAGTCTATTATTATTTTGGTTGGCATTGTTCATTTTGGTGGCTTCATAGAGAAGAGGATTATTGGGAGAAATCTCCCAACGAATAATTCCTTTGACTATGAAGAATGTAGACCTTCTTCGACTTCTTCCTCAGAGCTTCTACCGACAAGGGATGTCTTCCACCAACCTTCCCTCTGCATCGTCGTTAACAAGTCGACACACGAGCTCAAGATTGAAAGTGTGCGGCAGACACGATGAACGACGATCATCTCTGTCATCTTCCCCATGACTTAATCAGTGATATAAGAACAATGGTAGGGGTTGTTTTTTATTATGTCTCATGTTCTTCCTTTCATTAAAAATGACGAATGGGGTTATGCTTCTTTTTGCGTGTGAGTTGTTTTTCATCGTTATCCTACATTGATGAGCCAAGTGAAACCACCCTAAACACGGAGGGTGTGGGCCAAAATAATATGTCCCGACCCCAAATCCATTATTATTTGTGATGATCTTCGGCATGGAGACATAACAACGAAGAGCCGTTGAAGATAATGAAGGCAACATGAAAAGTCCATGCTTGCTGCGGCCTCTGTAGACCGCACTGGCCCGAGACGCACTGAACCACGCTGACCCGGCCTCCCGTCCTTATGGCCGCCCACCTGGCGCCCTGTTCAGGTGCCGGTTGGCCTTTCCATGCCCCACCGGCCTGCCCAGCCACCTCGTGTGTGCCCTACACACACTCCAGGCCGAATCGCATTGGGCCATGTGCCCCGTGCGCCGCATGCCATCCGAGCCGCACCATAGCGGCGCTTCGGGCCGAACCGCCCACGCGGCCTGCTGTGTAACGCCCCGACCCCAGTTACCTAGAGTCGGTCCATTATTACATAACATTGGCATGATCATAAGAAAGATCAAATCTCGAAAGACCGATAGGTTTAGTAGCCTTGGAAACACTAGATATATTCATAAGTCTTACATTACATCATAAAGTGAAAAACTACTAAAACAACATATTGTCTCCATATTCCACACTCATATCCCCACATAATATCCCTGCAGGTCATTCATAATTTACTTATTCACTTCCTGGGAAAAATAAAACATAGAAAAGTGGTGAGCTCAAATGCCCAGTAAGGATAAAAATATAGTGGAAACTTTGATAAATAAGAATAAACATTTAAGGCAGTTTATAACTAAAAAAAACTTTTTAAACTTGAACTTCAACATAGTATGGAAAAAATAAAATGAAATAATACCATTTACTTTTTCACATGGATCTTCTACTAATCGAATAATCACATGCAATATCAATAACCACATTCATAATGATGGAATGCATAATGCCAGACTATCATAACCACATAGCCATGGCCTCATGCCAAGACTACAAATAAAATTTTTCCAAGGCCTTATGCCAAGACACTAGTTTGTCTCATGAGACCTACTGATGCATCGAGGATCTATAACGGGATCCAACCATCACATATTAAGTCCAATTCATTCCCATATGAAAAGGTTTAAACATAACATAAACATTTGTATTAAAACTAGCATATGAAATGTCAATACTTTCACCATAAACCATGAATGGTATAAATATAGCACATCCACAATCAAACATATCACAAAACCATCAATACAATATAGAAGTTTTGTATCATAATAAATCAACTTCAAATAAGCTTAAAATCTATCAAAGGATGTTGACATATATGAAATCAAAACCATTTGAGAGGAATATCTCTTTTCTCGAAATCATTGAAAAGTCACCCATTTATAAAGGAAGTAATTTAAAAGAGATTTTTGAATCAAAGTGTCCCATACCACTTTGAAACTTTTGAAAAGAAATGTAATTTCAAAACATTCATGTCCATATAAATAATTCCTTAAAATCATTTTGAAAACAAGGATATTAATTAAATATATTTAGAAAGATAAATCTTTAAAACATTTAAAATTATAATCTTGATAAAGAGTACCTTTCAAAAATTCCGAAAATATTCATTTTGAAATCATTTAAAAGTCACATAATTATAAAATAAAACATTTACATTGAAAATATTCTTATAAGATTGTAAGGGAAGCTTTGACGGTTTTATAACGGCGGTAAATAGCCGCACCCGCCGTATAAGTTAAAAAAAACATTATTACCTTAAATTTGTCGAAAAGGTTAAAAGTGTCTTGTTTGGAAAACGACGGAAAGATTCCTTTAAAACACATCAGGGTATAAATGACTTTAACCCATTGTCTAATAAATAGTAAAAATGTTTTTAAATACATTTTTAAGGAACATGGATGTTGATGATAAAGAGATCCCAGTAGATAATTACGTATAAACAACCTCGGATAATGAAGAGATTGTGAAATAAACCCTTACCTTGTACTTTTCCTTGGTTGGGGTAGGTTAACCTCCTGTATAATAGTGAAATAATTGTTATTCAATTATACAAGAATCATATATCTTCAAATGATATCATATATGATCTTTTAACATTGCTTTGTTAATAATATCTTAGTATTATCGTCATTTCGGGTGTTAACTTACTCATTTTATTTTATCTGTTTTGTTACATAAGCCATGTTTGTCATGAATAGGTTGTATATTATTCATATACAGAATGATATCAAGTCCTTAAACATTATTTTTAAATCATCAAATTATAATTATACTTGAATGGATATGATGGAGAATGAATCTCATCGCATTCGTGGAGACGGTAGTCCGTACGTACGCACGAGCGACAATATCATTCTTTTGATATTAAAATAATATATAAATGGATGGTATATCATAAATAAAGAATCATTATGATGTTATATTTATTATTTACATGAGTTACACATCATTATTATACCCATCCAAATAAAAATATATTGAATAACAATTACACCACGACGTGGAGACGGTAAGCCGTACGTACGCACGTATGGTGAAATTTTATTCAAAGGGTGGATAGAATACTGAATATGGTTGTACCATATTTATAAAAACATCACATTATATATATGATACTGGAGTTATTATTTTAGAATGGTAATAACAAAGGAAGAAGAAGTGGAAGAAGAAAGGAACTAGGAAAAGGGTGGTGAACTCATTACCTCTTCTTCGGGTTCTTCCTTTTGATTATATCAAAAGGGCTCCATAGGTTGGATTTATGATCAAACTAAGGCCTCTAGGTTGTAGTGATGGAATTTGGGAGAGTATTGGGGCAGAGTTTGGCCGAACCAAAAGGCTTTGATGGTGTGAAGAAATGAGAAGGAGGAGTGCTCTTTTATAAGAAGGGTGAGGGGCACCTTTGGAAAAGCTAGAAATATTAATTTATTATAAATTCATATTCGGTTTCTAATGGCTCCAAAGTTGATTATTTAAATGTTAAGGTGGGGATAGGTCTAAAACCATTCAGCCAATATAATTTAGACTGGTTTGGGTTTCTATATTAACCTTATCTTTAAGTATTAACTCTTAATTAATTAGTTTGACATTTACCGTGCCACTTTGTATTTTTATATTATATAGTTAATAAACTTACTATATACATCCAAACGACCCCCAAGTGGTCAATTAATGATACCACTATCATTATATAAGTCTCTTGGCCGAACCGTAGATTTTTAGGAATTTAATATCAATTAATAATATAATATTTGTTTTAAAAACTCTTTTATGTCAATTTTGACACTATTCAATAGTTGATTTTTGTGAAACTCATAACAGAATGATTACTTCAAAAAAAGTTAATTAAATCAATCCTAATATGTAATATTATCATATAATATTATTTTAATTCATTAAAAGTCCTAAATTATATTTATTTGGGTATTTATAATATCAATTATTTTAAAGTTTCACTATTATGGTAATTACTGCATCATCATTGTGTCATAAATAAATTAAATTATGTAATCTCTAAAAATTATAAATAAAATATCATTACGTAGAAAATCTTTTTGAGATTTATAATGAATATTTATAGTCTAAAATCCAACATATATAACCCTATGTAAAAAAATGTTTTTCTAAAAGATATATGCGTGTGTCATTTTTGTATTCATTTTAACTTAATTAAAATAAAGTGTCCCTATCACCTACAAGTGGCTCCATGGGTCCCAAAATCGACCCAAAGATGCCTATGGTCGAACATGTATCAGCCAATAAGGCTAGGACACGTTTTATTGTAATTTAGTGTTATTATAATATTATTTTTTTAACCCTTATTTACCGGATTTACCCTTAACCATGGTAAATAAAATATTTACCAAAGTAATTATTCAAAATGTCTAAAAATAAAAGATACCTATTTACACAATTTGAACATCATGATTCCAAATATGGAATACATTTTTCCAAATTCAAAACACAGAAGTGGCAGTAATTAATTTAAAATTAATTCCCGTTGTTAAAACAAAAAGCGTGTTTTTAAGAGATAATAACTATCAAAAGATTGACACTTGTTTATGTTCGGTTTAATTGTAAAATTATGTCTAATGACCAACATTATATTAAATGGTAAAAATATATTCCAAATATACTTTAAAACAACTCAAATTCATAATTTATCACTATTAATTATTTTGATTAAAAAAGTTGTTTTTAATTAAAATTTAGTAATTTTCACCATTCATCAAAATATTAAAGTTATCCGAAAAGTACCGAAATTTCACCCTAGGATAATTTTAATATTATGAATCCAAAAATGAAGTCCATTTTAAGGGATAGAATTTAAAAAATTTCAAAAATTAGGTATTACTATTCATAAAGGCTAGTTTGGTAAGTCATGGTGCGCTTTAACTCTGTGTTGCGTGTAGTGCAAGTTATTGAATTATTTTGAATAAATAACACACTATGAAATCTTGGGGTGTTACATGCTGGGCTTAGCCCAGTGGGCCAAGACGAACCTAAAAGGATGGCCTTCCTAATGGGTCAGGCCAAACCTGACATTTCTAACCTGGTCGGCCCAGACTGTGTCGGCCCAAACTGGGTCAGACCAGCTCGGTCTGACCGAGTTGGACCAGACCCGGGCCCACTACTGACCCTTTACATTCTTTGGCCATATCATTTTCACCTGATGACCTTTCGAAGAACCGTCAGCGGTGCTGGTAATATTGAAAAGAGACGGCCCCTTTGAGTATACCCCACTAGAGTTCATGTTATCGTTGAGATATGGTCAGGTTGGATCGTGCAAGAATCCAGCCGGGCCGCTCGGACTAAAATGCTAATAACCCACAGACCGAGTGTCTGATTGATGCGTCATCTATTCCTTTAAGACCCCTATAATGTGGAGGACCTTTGAGATACTTCTACATAGGACATTGTGACATTTGGAGTATCGACATGTAGCTTGTGGAGCAGATCCTCCAGGAGACGAGCGAGTATAGTGCGGAGACCTTGTAGCTAGGTGAGACCTGGCGACTGTTTACTGATTCGACTTGGAGTTATTAGACTAGCCCAATGGGGAGAACCTTGGTGTCGTGGAAGACCCACAGTGGGGAGCACCTTGGTGTCACGACAGACCCAAAATACTCAACAAGAGGAGTATCTCAGCAGGCTACGAGGGGGAGTGCCTTGGTGACATGAAAGACCCATGGTGGGAAGCTCCTTGGTGGCGCAGCAGACCCACGGTACTCGACAAAAGGAGTACTTATGTAGTCTAAGATTAGTAGGAAGCACCTTGGTGTCACGACAGGCCCACTGTACTCAATAGAGGAGGAGTTAACTAGTAGCCATGGTTTCGATAATGTGGATGAAAATCCTGGTTGAGTTGAGTCAGTGACTTTTGTGTTTCCTCATGATTGAGATGGATTACATGATAACATAGGTATATGCATGGGCATATAAATACATGATGTTATCTATTGAATTCATAGATTTTGGTTTATACTTTTTGGATTT
The DNA here is from genome assembly GCA_963277665.1 of Viscum album. Taxonomy (NCBI): domain Eukaryota; kingdom Viridiplantae; phylum Streptophyta; class Magnoliopsida; order Santalales; family Viscaceae; genus Viscum; species Viscum album. Next base: position 1,029,479,755 of record OY728159.1, read on the forward strand.
TGTGAGACCTTGAGGGTCTCGGGGTCCCTACTGAGTATCGTTGTACTCTCCCTTGCACGGGCTATGCCCTAACCTCTTTGTGTTGGATGCAGATGATAGACAGTGCTGAATGAGGTTGTGACTAGCAGAACTAGACAGTACCCGGAGGTAGACATAATGAAGGTTTATTACATGGTGGAGACTGACAGACATGGATTATTGAGGAGGGTATCTGTACCTTCCCTTCCCATAGGAATCCTAGACAATGACTCTGTAGTTGTTTTACTGTTCTTCTGTTATAATTGTTTTTTAGTTTTTTGTGTACATTCTTGTTAGGCTTGTATTCTGACCCATTTACTTTCAGTACTCTCTTTTGGTTATACAGTTTCTTTAGTGTTTTGTATCCATCTCTATACTCTGTTGTGTGTGCTTACACATTATAAATGCAATGACTTCCCAGTTTTATGGAACTGCACCTTTGGTGCTAGTTGCCAGCCCCTAGAATATGGGAGGTGGGCATGGGGTAGTCATTTTACGGGCCCCGAGGGATGGTTCATGACAGTAATAAGTTATATTAAAGGAATAATAAACGTGAAAAAAATTCATAACAAAGTAAAAATTAAATTAATTTTATTATTCAGGAAATCAAAAAAACGAATGGTTTATATTGGACACGAGGTAAGGGACATAGTCTCAATCTCCTTTCATTGAAACAAACATTGATTTATAGTTAATATTATTTTATAAGGTATATAACAAATCCCTTTGACTTTTATTTTCATTCAAATGAAATATTTTTTCTATGAAGAATTTTACTAAATGTCAAAAGAGATGTTTTTAACGTTTTAAGTGACAATGACCACTCTTCCATTGTAATCATTATTTGGCTTCCTCTATAAGCCTTAATGATTTTAAAATGAAAACAAAACCCCTTATTCCATTTTTTTGGGTGTTTTGGTATTGAAAATGGATTTTGAAATCTATTTAATATTTCAATATATTGAAATTATTATTTTTGATTGCAAATGAAATGTTATTATTAATATATTTATATTTGAAATATTTTATGAGTTATGATTTTAAAATGGCACTTGAACATTTGGAAAGTGGATACCTTATAAACCAAATGGTAGGTTGTGCTATGATAAACTAGGATGGGTGGTAACATTATAAACTATAATCCATTGGGTATGGAAGTCATATATATTTTTATTCCATTTAGTGATATGTGTGCAAGACGACCGTATGGTTATTCCATTTAAGTATGTTTATGTCCCAAGGTACCTATATATGTTATGTGTTCTTTCTATGGGTTTTATGGTAACCTTTTGGTAACAAATCGGTAAGCAATAATCTTTAATTCTGTAAAGAGTATTTACTACTTCATAATGTTAAAAAGTATCACTTATGATTAAGTATTCATGATTTACTTATTGTTTTAAAAAAATAATAGTTTTACTTTATTGTGTATACCATACTGAGCTTTTTATGCTCATCCCATTTTTTAAAATATTTTTCACAGGACATAAAAATGAATATGGTCAATGATAGGATGAAGGAAAAGTCATGATATCTGAAATAAATAACTAGATATGGATCTTTTTTTCCAGAGTTTTTATTTTATGAAAAAATGGATATAGAGTAGAAGTGTCTACATGTAATATTCAAATTTAATTGTATATTTTTTAGCCAAATTCAATATTGATCCAAACCTAAAGATATATTTGATATGAAATATTCATTTAAATCATCATTTTGTAATTTTTTATGGACATGGAATTATCATATCCATATGAGCATCAACCTTATTGGATAAAATGGGGAGTACATAAAATAATGGGTGAGGTATAAAGAACAATATGGGAATAAAATTAGTATCGAGTCATAAAATGTGTGTTAAATTGAATGATGTCATATCATAAAATATATGGAAGATGAATAATAACATTGGAACATTAAATAATTGACATGATATCATATAAAAATTGAATCATGGGGAAGTATATTAAACAAAAAACATGACATAAGAATAATTCAAGGATAACAGCTATAAGAACATCACATGTTGTATATATTCTGATTCTAGATTAGGTTCACTTCCCAATCCCATACATATCATCTCATGAGACCAAAAATATTCCCCAATACTTGGGAGAATATCTAGGTGAACCCATAAAAACCTTCACATTATTTTGTGTTATACAGCTGGAAATAAATCATAAGTATTAAACACAAGAATTATACATGTAACCAAATGTATTTCCTAATCCTATCATAGATAATAATTAAAATTGATTTTATAATTATTCTAAATATAATAAAGAATTATTTTTTCAAAATTTTGAAATCAATATGATGTCCCAAAACATGGTGTAATTTTTTAATTTATATAATTATAAATGGTATATAAATGGGTATAAACATGAACTTTTAAGAAATATTTTAAGAAAAATGTTAAATTAATTGGAAGAATGATGAGGTTTTGAAAATTATTTCAAAACTATTATAAAAACAAGATGAAAATGCCTAAAATATTCTGATATTCAATGAAATAATGAATGGTAATAAATAACTTATATTTTCCATATATAAATGGGTTAGGGTATTGGGATGTTTCTTTTATTCAGGTTTAATAATAAATCAGAATTTGAAAATTGATATAAAGGAATGAATTTCCCCCTTCACAGAAGATACAATAAGTTATATATATAAGTGAATTTAAAATAGAATTTCAAGGAAATACATAATATAAAATATGTATATACAATGATAGTTTGATATAGAAAATTCACAAATCCAAGAAAAATGTTGGTTCTCATAGATCACATAACATATGTTCCAATATAATTGGTCACATTCACTTAATATCAGGAATGACAAAACTATTTCAATTAATTAAATAATAAATAAAATTTAACATATATATTAGATTTATTATAATTATAATATGTTCATTTAAAACCATATAATTGTGATATAAATAATCTTTTCACTTTTGTAAGGGTCTTTGTTTCATTATTCTACAGAAAGATTAGTTGTGAATAATTATTGATGTTCTTGTCGAATAGTTATTAAAATAGAAATGGTAAGTGAAATTTTATTCATTTCCTTTTAGAAATATCTAGGGTCCCAAATATGAAAAATATATTTTTTCAAAGGGATGATTCATTTTGAAAAAATATTAATATCAAATGGGTTTTTAATTTAAGAAGTTTCCTGGCCAGTACGAACTATATTTGTTTTATTTAATATTATAACTATATAATAAATATAAAACCTAACATAAGTTATAATATAAAAATTATTATTATTATTTAAAAATAATTTTTTACGATCAATGAAGCCAGATGATAAAAATATTCATATCTTTATAGAGGAGGTGAACTTGCCGTTTTTATAAATATAATTTTTAATTTTGAATCCAAGTAATGGAGGATAAAATATGAGTATTCTAACATAATAATAAAACAAATTATACCATTATGAACTTGTTTAGTTTGGTGGGAATCAAATGGGTTGGTGGAAGAAAAATAAAATTAAAAATATTTAGTCGAGAATCTTACCTATTCTTTTGGATGTCTCCTCTAATGTTACACATTAAGTCTCTATGAGATTTTATTTTATGAGAACATCAACACCGGTTTGTGGGTGAGAGGATTGGTAAGGTCATTTAACAGAACCGTGGAAAGTAATAAGGCATAGAATAGGTGAGGATAAGAGGTTTTTGAAGGGTTATATTTAAAAGGTGATGAGAGTGGTATTTATGAATGTTATAACCATTATATTATTATTTTATATCAATACATTCAATATAGTCGATTATTACAATTATTAATATAAAATGGAACATGTAAGTTCTTACTAATGCATAATTCCACCATTTATGACTCAAAATTTCATGTATTTGGATAATAATGATAAATTCTATACATTTTCATATTTCACTATTAAGAAAAAAGTTATTCTATTTTTGAAAAATACCAACAATTATCCTTAATAAATTATTGAGTAGTATATTAAAAAAAATATTTTATGAAAATAAGTCACTAAATATGTGAGCATTAATTCTTAATTAATATCCTCATTTATTAGAAAAACGAAATCTTAAAAATAAAATCAATTTTTAGACCCTTTCAAAAAAATCTCATGGTATCATAAAATTAAATTATTTCTTATCATGATAATTAATATTAATTTATACATCTGTTTGATGAAAATATATTTATTTTAATTAGTTATATTTATTAATTAATGGAATTTTATACAGATATTTTTAAAAAAATAATGAAACATAAATTATGATTTTTAAAATCCATTATTAACATGTACCTTATTATAAATTTATCAAATTTCTATTTTATAATATACAAATAAATTTCAATACATTTCCTTAATTTGTGTTTATATTCTAACGATTATGTAACTATTCTTAACGGTTTGATTACATTCCAAGGAACATTTTTTTCTTAAAATGGTATAAATTTCAATAGTTATATGAGATCTCTACTTAAAATAAATATCTCATATTTCACTCAATATTTTTTTAAATTTTTTTTTTAAAAAAGGTTAAATATTTTCATTTTTAAAAATATTATAACATTAAAAATTTTCTACATCATTTATATAGTATTGTTCATTATATTGAGTATTCAGGGTGTTCAAGGATATCTAAATTTTCTTATTATCATTATTTTACTTTCTAATATTATTTCATTTATAGTACCTTAAATTCTTATGTACATTTTTATTCTATATGTTTAATATTATGATTACTTTAATAAAATTTTATTGATTCTATCATGTGTTGTTTCTGTAATATACAATATATTATTACAAACGATGTAAAATTTATATATTAAGAATGAAAAATATATTAATAAAATATTGGCACATTATATCTATACTAATAACATATGACGATGATCTGTATATTATTTCAATTAATGAGTAATTATAAATTTTCCCTATTTTCTCATTTATTATGTTGTTAGTATATAATTAATAAAAATTATATATGGATGATTATAAATGATAAAAGTTATGAATATTAATCTATACTCATGATAGTAAATTTTTTATATTTTTTTGATGTTATAATTATAAAATATTCCTATGAAATTCATACAAAGAGTTTAAGAAAGAAATATAAAGATAAAGTAAATTAATTTAAAAATATAAAATGTATTATGTTTTGGAAGAAGTTTGATTTTCCAAAAAATTATATGTATAATTGATAATTATATGTTTTTTAGAATATGATAATATTATAATTCAATTATCATATTGATTCCTTTTAATTCATTACATGTGAATTGTAATTAAAATGTATTAAAATGAAATCTAATGATAAAAAATTATTTTAAAACAATTAAAAATTTTGAAAAATAGTATCTGAAATAATGTATATAAGAAATTTTTTATAATATCATTCATGGATCATATTTCTAACAAATTTAATCTTTTTATTACTTCTATTACCATTAAATACTGAAAAATATTTTACCATGGTAATGGTTAAAATGGATTGTGAGGGGATTAAATAAATAGATATGGTTCAAAGTGCCATTTACTATTCACTATTATTGTTGGTAATGTTCTTTTCTACCTAAAAATTATTATCTTTAAATATGTGGAACTATGTAAAAAATTTAAATGATTTTGATACATATTATATATTAGTATTCTATATATATATAATATTACCACCCACCTCATTTATGAAATGGAACATCCACCCCTCTCTTCCTCATACCTGATGAGCCCATTAAATTTGGAAAGATATATATATACCACCTTAAATAATTCTTCAATATTTATTATTTTTTATGTTATCATCAAAATACCGTCCTAAATGTATTATGATATATGTAAAATATGGTTTTCCATTAAACAGATATAACACTTAACTTATTTATTTCTGATTCAGTTTTTATCTAAGAAACATCAAATCCAAAATAAGAAAGATAATAGGATAACCTTTGTATAATCCATATAAATAAATCATATTACATTATTGGAATAACATTTTTTACTCTAGTTTTCTATCATATGTAAAATAAAAACATCAGTCATGTGTAGGTGTGGATTAACAACTCCATGAAGCAATGTTTTTCATTTTTCTCCATCGAATAACAAGGATGGTTTTCATTATTTATCTAATGAATGTATATGATATTAATGAAATAAATATGATTAATTAAATATATTATATTAAAATAATTATTCCCATTACATTGGAAAATAATAATGTTTTTCATGCATAGTTGTTGACTTCCAGTTCCAAAGAGAAATCCTATTAAAATTTCATGTGTGTATTTCAGGTAATATTTTTTATTTTATTTAATTTATGAAAATAATAAATAATTCAAGAAGAATATTCTAATGATGATGGAACCATTACATGTTTTAATGTGGTTAACCTTACAATTTTATTTTTGAAGTATGAACCAAATCCACTCAAAACATATAACATAAAATTAATCGATGTTATAACTAAATAAGTCATTGTAAAAAATTAAATAATAAGAATAATGGTAATTTAATGACCATTAAAATAGTTATTAATTTTTTTAAATTATAATTTAATTATACATGAGTTAGAGATCTTATAAAAAAATGCAAGATTTTAGGAATGGTATTTATCATCTAAATTTCAATTTATTGTGACTCATACCATATTCATCTATTTTTTTCATTTATATGGTGTATACAAGACAATATTAATTGATTTTATCTAATATTAAATTAAATTAATTTTTATTATATAATGTTTCCATTCTATATCCTTTAATTGTGTTTTGATTAAAAAAATTCAACAAGAATAATTGTTTATGATGCAATTTCATTTCTTTTTTAGTAGTGACTATGTTAAATATTTAGGGGAACATATTTGATATTTGTCCAATTTACCCAATATAATTAATTTCACTTTGGTTAATTTTAGAAATTATTATGTATTATAATCATTTTCATCTCTATTCAACTTAAAATTACCATGGAATTTTTTTTAAAAATGTTGATGACTTTTACATTTCATAAAATAATTTGTTTTTCCATAAAAATTATTTTGTAAAGTTGTTTATAAAAGTATTCAGCTATTTACAAATTATTGTGATAGATAATTTTTACTACCTTTTACAATATCTACAAATTATTTCATGTAATTGATTCAATTTTTTTATATATGAATAACTTTTTAATTTCATCAAATGTGTGATCAATGATTTCTCTTTCAACATAAATGGAATGAACAATTTTTCTCATCAACATTGTTATTATATTATTATAATTTAACTTTAAATGATTCCATGGTAATTTTAAATGAAATTATTTTTTTATTAGACTATAAAATTAATTCTTTAAGGATATGGCATCAAAATTATATTTTTATCAATTTTTTATTGAAATAATTTAATGTTTTTAAGGTATTTTCAAATATGTCAGTATACCTTGATGATTTTTATATTGTTTTTGGATTTTAACTAACGGTTCAATCAACCATATTTATCTAAATGGATTATGATTATGATGATTTATTTGTTGATGGGGTAAACTGTTGATAATTCATTAGCATGTTGTTTAATATTAATGATTATATTTAAAATGTGTCGAATAGTTTTTCATTATTTTATTTATGAAATATATTTTTCCTACTACCATATGGGAGGGGCCCCTTATAGCCTCTTAATAAATGAATTTGTTTCATGAGAAAATGTAGTTTGGTTATATGGATTATTATTTAGAAATTTATATATTATTTCATGGAATGGGGTCTTGTAATAATGAATATGATGTTCAATGTCAAAAATTAAATATGTGTGAAACTATTTTATATTACCTATGTGATAATATATTTTTTAATTTCATCCATGGATTAATTCCCCATTCATGATATGTTTTAAATTAAATATTTTATTACTTTTTATATATTACCCATTGTATTTCCCCAATAGGTTTTTAATAGGTTCATATGTATTTTTTCCCTCACTGAGTATCAAGGCTCGACCATTCCTATATTTTCAATTCCCAAGGACATAAATATATGTGATATATAATACAATACTAGAAGATTATTTTATGGGGATATTTTTTAGGATATATTTTATTGTTATCATAGAATAATAAAATCAATGTATAGTTGAAAGTAAGTCCACTAGAATAGAAAGGAATTTTTTTATATTGAAAATTTTAATTTTATAAATCAATTAACATGCAGTTGAAATCGGTATATATGTGATGTAAATATTTCATTTTCAGATTATAAATTCAAATGAAAAAAATTTTGTATCCTTTTTTGGTATAAAAACTACTATGTAAATGTTTATTTTTAACTAGATTGAGGTGTGTGGAATTGGATAATAAAATTTGTATCATAGTGTGGTTAATATTATATTATAGTCTATGATGTTAAAACATGATGATAATTTAAGTATATTAAGCACTATAATGGAATAATATTTCTATGTATGATCATAGGTATAATTGAATAGATAAACATTGATGTTTTTTATATGAGATTTTATACTGATCAATAATAGGTTTTTACTTATTCATTAGGTTCTAAGATGAATATATAATTGATTTAAATATAACCCTTCAAATTTAAATGTGATATTCTATAATGTTTATTATCAATTAACATTATTATATTAGGGATAAAATTTATATTGTTAAAATAACAAACTTGTTAATGTGATCATTGATTTTTATGTAATTTCAAATAAAGGATTATTTTGTGGATAATATTTATTATCAAATACAAACCATTGAAACAAAAAAGGGTTAATAATAAACTCTTTTTTAATGTAATTTGGGAAGAATATCACTATGTTTGTGGGATAATTTTATGAATTAATATAAATATTTAAAAATAACCTACTATTTCATAATATGTCAAATTTTATGAAAAAAATATGTCAATAATTCATCATATAACATTTGAAATAATAAATTATTTTAAAATAGTTATATGTCATTGTAATTTATGTTTTTTTTAAACACTAGTAAATTTTATATTTTTTCCCTATGTCATATGTTTGTTATGGGAATTTATGAATGATAAATTGTGTTTGAATACAAATGTATAGTTTATTTAGATGAATATGTGACATATATATATATATATAATTTAAAATTTGTTCAAAAATATTTTTAAATATTTTTCATGTTTGAATAACTATTTATTGATTTACTAGTACATTTTTGTAATTTTAGATAAATGTATTAATTCATCACATGATGTTCTATGTATATTAATTAATGTCTCAAATTATGGTAACATGTTTTTGTTTTATTAAATTTCATGAAACATGATGAATAACATTGCGTGAAATGTTTCAATATTATTATCCATAAAAGTTATTTTTAGTGATTCAGTTAAAAATAATCATCATTAATGTTATCATTTATAAAATGAGATAACATTGAGGTGAAAAAGTAATGGAAACCCAACCAAAATGTTCAAAGCGATTCAAATTGAATGGAAAAAAGAAAATTGAGTATTAATTATTACAATCTTCTTTGATTGCAATATATATCTCTTTCATGAACCAAACTGGGGTTTCATCCAACCCAACACCAGACCATGTATGTGGCATGAACCTAAAGGCATTGAAAATCACCATAGGCTAGAAATTGTATCCTAAGTATCATAATATGCATTGGGAATGGTTTCACCCATTTACATATGAAAATTAACCAATAAAAATAAAAAACCCAATGATATATAACTAATGCCAAATAAAACATAAAAGTGTTTAGACTGATGGATTTATAGATTTATACAAAACCCAAAGATATATTAAAATTATGTGAAAAGCATATCCCAAAAGAACCATTTTTTAAGAGGTATGTCACACTCGTACCACAACCACAACCAAAACCAACTAGAGGATTACCACTAGCAACCTGAACCACCATCTAAATACATCGTGCATTTTTCTAATTCAACCATAAAATGATCTACATACACCCAAAGATGTATGGAGGGTGCTATCCAAATCCAAGTATGATTCCACCAGAAATAAAATTTTCTTTGCCAAAAAATTATAAGAAAAATAAACATTCATGTTTTATAAAGGTAAAACCTGGAAACATTTTTAAGGGAATCAATTTAAAGGGAACAATTTTTTGCCTTTTCAATAACCAATAAATTTAAATATTTGTGTATTATTATTAAGATATCACAATATAGCAGAATGTCAAGGGAAAATAATACTGAAAACGGATAAAATGTGAGACTAGGAACCTCTAATATTAGTGATACATGGTATAGAAACCACAACCCACAAAATTCTCATGAACAAGACACTATCAGAGAACATCTAATGGTCCATTTGGTCTCTAATCATTGTCATAATTTGGTTATGATTGTAATCATCAATCCTGCATAGTTAATATGTGATTTTCTACTTCAGAGTCAACTATAAACAACCTACTAGAATAATCTAAGCATTCTACTTTTGAATCACTAGTTTACTCGATCTATTCTTACTAGGTAGATACCTAGTATTCCATGTTTTTCTCTATTCACCATTTTCATTCCATGTATATAAATATATATCACCAAATTCACATTCACACACATGAAATGTCAAAACAAAAATAAAACCACCATTTCTCATAAACAAAACCCTATTTAAATTCATTGGCACAAAAATCTACCACAAATCTTGCTTCTCACCAATTGAACATTATATTAAATTGTTGTCAAAATTTATAAAACACATTCAAGAACCCAAAAAAAGTAACATGCTTGAAAACAACCAATTTCTCATATAGAATACCCTATCAAACCATACACATATTGAAACCATTCTAAAATGCATTTATAACCTCATACAAATGCATATAACACAACCAAAAAAAGAAAATAAAGCATATAAATACACTAAATATTTTTTGAGCATTGAACCACCAACCTTATGTGATGATACCTCCACAAAAATATTCAGACCCATATCTTCACCATAAGATAACTATATAAAAGAAAAAATCAAACCATAAAAAATATGGTTGATCCATAAAGAACCCGATCCAACCCTAAACATACCTAGAGAGATCCCTGGACAAACTCGGTTCAAATTCACCTACCGGTACATAGTGCATCTCCATTTTCTATTAAAAATGGACACTCTAAACTGACATATCCAATGTCACATCCTAAAAATATCTATCAAGTCAAGGGGGCTACCAAACATTCCAATCAGTTTTGATAATAGACCATTACTCGACCCTCTAAAAGACTCCCACAAAACACATGTTAATAGAATTCTATCTATATCGGAGGCCCTCACAATTTTGACTATCGAAAGCCTCTGTCACCATACTTTTCTACCAAAACTCTGACACCTCTTATATGATAACCAATATAGGAAAATACTCCTTAGGTATTATCTTTATAAAAAATCATTAATTAGGGACAACCGTTCTTTCACATAACATTATCTTATAAAACATTTCACAAAAACATTTTATGAATCCAAGTATTCATTTAAAATTTCAAAATGATAATTCTTTTTTATAATAACATATGGTTCTAACCATGAATTCAATATTATCTATTCAAAATACACTTTCAAAAGATGCCTCATCCATTTTCAAAATCAACGTAAAGTACCACATTCATTTTATGATTCCTAACATATATTTACTTATAAAAATAAATTCTAGTCCCAAAACCATTTCCAAAACATTGAAAAAACATAAAAATGACTAGAGGTTCCAAAAGGATATAATTACATTTAGAAATAAACAATATTTCAAGGTAACACATGATAATCAAATGTTCGTGGAATATAATTGTTTTTAATGTTCTTTTATTTGAATGTGCAACCATATGTGGGCCTTGTGAACCCACGTATGTTCCACAATATAATGGAACCATAATTGAAATCCAAATAACATATAAGGATCATTTTGGAAAATCAATCATTAATAAAAACCTACAGATAATTCTGATCCCATGAAGTTTCCACTTATATCATACATCATCAAATGTCATAATAAAGAAAGACACTAGAACATAACCATATGTGAACTCAATTGAAAACTCACCATTTTATTATTAAATTCCAAATGAAATTTTATGAAGCACCATAATTTCATTAACATATATATATGTTCAAGGAAATCTCAATAAAAATCAATTCACATATCATCAAGCACATTATGTTCACATATTTACATGCATAACGATTGAAGATTCTAAAATACATTTTTTTACCAAATTATACCATCATTAAAACATCATAAAAAATTATGAAAATGAATCACATGCATTCAAACCAGTTTATAAAATATTCAAAATACAAAAGAATTAATGGGTTGTATTGGAACAGAAAATAACAGAATCACCTACATTAATGGTGTGAGAATGGCATAAAACTCTATTATAAGGAAGGACACACCCTAAATATCAATCCACAAACTATACACATAAATATACTAAAATACCACATCAAACATAACATCTAGGGTTACACCATGAGAGAAACCACCAATGAAGAACCAATAAAAAGGGGGAGGCAGAATAAAAGAAGGGTAAAATGCATGATTTGATGTAGAAATTATGAATAAACCCTAACATTTAGTTAAAAAAATTGAAATAAGTCACCCCATAAGATGTAAAACTATTTGGGGGACCCACTAGATGAAACTTAATAGTTCGGAATTAAAATGGGAGCCTTAATTACTTATATTAGGTTTTTAAAACAAAATTTATTTAGGTTTCCATGGGTTCCATGGTTTTTAGGCACCGTTTTGCTACACCTTTTATTAAATTGTGTGCAAACCATGTGATTACTACGATAAAAATTATGAAACATTCATGTTTATTTTTCATGGTTTGGAAAAACCGTTATCAAACCATGTGACCTCCAAAATAATCCAAAACCCTCAAATGAAAACTCAAATAAAATGTTATCCCTATCAATGATTATTGAATGATTTAAACACAATTTTTTGACCCTGTGGGTTTCACAAAATCCCCACCACGACCCATTATCCCAATAAAATTCACAATAACCATGAAAATGGGCAATAATAGAACTAAAAACACCAAATCAAAAATACGTTTTTCAGAAACTCAACTCAAACCTCATAAAAAATATCCATAATCAAGAAATAAATAAAAATTAAATTAAATTATGGTCTGGGTGTGACGGTTCTCCCCACCACAAAAACGTTCATCCCCTAGAATGTCACCCAGCCGAATGGTAAACAAAAAACAGTCCCATGATCCTAATAATACAAGCAAACCATTAAATAATGCATGTAATTTTAGTTAAATATTCACACCTGACCCACTCAAATGAACCCCACATTTAAAAGTACAATGAAGAGTGGAGCATTCTCCCCAGTACAATAACCCGGCTAACACCATGACACTATTCTGGACTGGACAAATGTAGAAAATCTAAACACAAACCAAGAACCAATTGAAAAAAATTGAAAACTAAAATAATGTTAAAATACTAGAGTTAAAATAGAAAATTTCAATATATTAATGATCCTTAAAAGTTGCATGGTTTTTCAGGATGATTTGAAAAAATTGTGCACAAACTGTAAACACCTTACTACTGATGAAATACCCCCACATGGACTAACCAAAAAGCTTCCCAAACTAGGTGACAACCACAAAAAATTATAATGACTTATTCTAGAGCCTCTCCAAATGCATTACAAATAGTTTCCATGACCGTGTTTATCCGATGTTCCATGCCTTCAGTCCCAACTCTCATGACGCACAGTTTCCTCGGTGAGGGGTCACAGTTTCCAAACCCATAAACCCATAAAATATTAAGGATAACACTTCACCCCAAAGAAACTAAAAACAAAAAAATAGAAACATTTGACTGTTCAAAAATATTCCAAAGTTGACAAGAACTTCCAACAAAAACAAGAAAACACCCACACTAAGGGGAAAACTCAAAGAAGATACAAAAAATGGAAAACAAGAATATGATATATCATTTAAAAAAATCATGACCATATCCAAAACAAACACAGTCAGGAATAGAAACCAACCAACCATTATGGGGATGAACACACCCAACAGATAACAAATCTCTGAAATCTACACTTAATTTTTTTTAAATCTACATTTTAATAGAATAGAACCATAACACCACTAATAATTTCATGAACTGAAGATAACATAAAATAAAATAAAAATACTATATCCACTCCTCACTGGAGAAACAATTGGGCCATGCTTCCCCACACCGCATGGTGATTCATAACTTTTTGAAATGATTCCTTCTATGGCCTATGCTTAGAACCCAAATGTTGGAAGCATTTTTTACCCCGTAGATAGTCACTGAAATCCATTACTAATGTGATAGGTTCCTCTGTCACAAAACATTTTCTAGATGGGGAATAATTATGAGAAAAAAATACCCTAGATAACCAACTCCCAAATCTCGTGTTCACAAACCGCTAGAAGTACTGAAGACTCAGTACATCATCAATGTTCTTCACCATCACCTCCCTAGGTATGATATTTTCTATGAATTCAGTCTGAATGTATTCCTAAAACATCCTATAATGAAATGATTTTTGGAAAAAAAGTCATCAATTTATCCAAAATTGATCCTTCCAATAAACCCAAAATATTATAGACTCTCAAATATTTGGGAGTTCTTAATGATTTGACGACACCTCGACTTCCTGAAGACATTATACAGCTTCTGATGGAACTTAATCACCATGAAAGATAAGAAACAAATGATATGACCTGGTAAACATTATGGAACTCACTATAATCCTTGGGGACTGTTATTGGTTTCATACTTTGACCAACATCAAAAGAGGAATCCACATCCAATCAAAACACATCCAAGAGACCATCCAAGGCCAGACTAATTGACTCACAAGAAAAAAATCACTAAAAAAACAAATCCTCTATTTATAAATATCTATTTCCATTTTCATTTTAACAATAGAATTATATAAAGGAATCTTAAAAAATACCAAAACTCATCATAAAACATGAAAAAAATTTTCAAATTGAATCATATTTTCAAAACTATTTTCTAATTAAAACCACCTTCATAAATCAATTCAAATATTCAATCTTAATTAGTCAAACATGGAATCATATGAGTTGTTTGATGCATTCCATCTCACAACATGCCAACATGCCCCTTATATTCATACCCATTCATATACATACATCTGTAATGAACACCCAGGGTCACATGAATCTTTACATCACCAAACCCTAGCATTCATCCATTTTTTAATCCGGAATACATACCCATTTGAAGCACCTTATTCCAACACAAAAAAAAATAAATGAAATCGTATCCACTTAAAAAGTTATTTTCATTTTAAAATCATACTGACACCAACCAATGACAAATTATAAAGAAGTTACACTAGACTATTGGAATGGGGAACTAGTTGTCATGATAAACATATTGACATGGTCGTGAGGCATGCCTCATGTGTGTTATACCAAATAAAGGGACCTCACAACGTGTACTCATAACCCACATCGATCATTACCCCATGTGATACAATGACATTACACCATCTATCCTCAATTTATATTTATCATACTGTCATGAAAAAAAACAAGAGTCTCACTCACAAATTATTCCCAGAAACAACAGGGTTGGAATGAGAAAGAGTACAGAACTCTATACATATACCTACCTATAAAGTCCAAAAAATCCTAATCCCAAATCAACCTAACACCTCCCAATAACAAGGGCCTTTACTGATAACATTTTTTCATAAACTATGATGAGATTATTTCCATTTAAACATGTGACCTGGTTCTAGACCAAGCCAAAAAGGCTTCCTGTTCCACACGCACTGACAACTAGTGTGGGGAATCAATGAAATCACTATGTGTCTAATTTTTTCCTAATTAAATAGGTACTATAAATAAAATAATTCGATGAAGAAAATAAATAAATGGAATAAATAAATATTCAAACTCTATTCAGAAAAAATTCCTGTGAACAAAACTGAAAATCAAACAAAACAAAACCAAAATTTTTCTAACACGGTCTTCATGAGAACTCATGGTCACCACCATACAAAAATAGTATTGATAAAAAGGAAAATCAAACCCAAAACTTGAACCTACAAAACAACTTTTTCCTACTAACACGGAATGGTACAAGTTGGTAATGAGATTCATATTTCATTTGGAAGTCACCAATAAATCCATACATATCCTATGAAAAAAATAATACATTAAAAATATTTTTTAAAAACTTATATAAAACTAGGGTTTATTCATTTTGATAAACAAACAAATCATTACTTTTTTAAATAACTCACACACCATATCTCAATTTTCCAAATTATTTAACATTATTAAACCCAAACCCAAAAAAAAATGAAATATCATGTTATTTTGAAAAAATATTAACTATAAAACCATAAGCAGTATAATGTAAAAATGAAAATATAGATGGTAAAAAATGGGTTTCCCTCAACATCCTTAGGGTTATCCCTCTATGTACTCGGTTCAGACTCACTTAATTCATATAATACAACTCTATAGTCTACTACCAAATAGCCACCATAAACTAACTAATCCAGTGGCACATCCACCAAAACCATATAAAGGGAAGGGGGTACCAACCCCTCTAATCAGGGTTGATAAGAAACTATCCCTCAACCATAAAAAATATACTTAATAAACCAATAGTAATAGTATACTATGTATTTAGGATTTCCTCACATGTATGACGCACCATACATATTATCACTGAACATACCTACCTCTACACGATCACCACCTATATTTCAACCCATATAGGTAAATTTTTAATAAGGGTAACCATCATAAAACAAGTCATTCATAAGCCCCAACAGATCTGTCACATTACATGATATTATAAAACATTTCTCAAAAACATTTAAATATTCCAACTAAGATTTAAAAATGTCAAAACAATATTTAATTTTCTAAATAAAATAATGTTCCAACTAGGACAACAATATTATCAATTCGAAATACAGTTTCAAAACATCCCACAACCATGTTCAAAATACATGTAAATAATTACATTCATTTTTACAATTAAAAACATGACATTACCTATAGATCCTAATAATATATGAAACTCTATTTCCAAAAAAAAAGTAAATCAAAAAAAATCCATGAAGGATCTAAAAAGACACTGACGTCATTTAGAATTCAACTATATTTAGAAATACAACTTGAGAGACCGAGTTTAAAGGAAAATAATATTATTTAAATCGCCTTATTTATTTAAATTCACATCCATGAGTGTGTCTTATACCCCCATGAATGTGATAATTTTCAATGGTGCATTGATTAAAACCCATAAGAGTATACAAGGGCAATTTTGGAAAATTCATCATTCACAATGACCAGAACATGACCTCATTCCATGAAATAACTATTTATTTCAAACAACATCCAATTTCATAATAATTATAACCACTAGAAGATAAAAATAATAAATCTCAATTCAAAACACCCCCATTTTTTTCATAAAGGATAATTGAAATTTTCTAAAAACTCCATTCATAGATATACGTATGGTTATGTTCAATAAAACTAAATTAAAAATAAATTTATTTTCATTGAGCACATTATGTGCACATATTTACAATCATAATGATTGAAGATCTAAAAATACTATTTTTAACTTGTTTTTAAAAACTAAAATCATCATAATAAATTTACCAAATGCATCCAAGTCATGAGAATGATTTTTATAATTTATTTATTGACACACAATATTCAATGGGATGTTCCAAAAATGAAACTAACATAATCACCTACCAAAATGGTGTGATAACGTGATGAAACTCCTAGAGAAGGAAAATGCACCATGAAACTCATCTTGCACTCCCTAGACATAATGAAAATCAAAATACACAACAAACCTAACATATATGATTCATAAAATATAATCCCACCATAGAAGAACAAATAAATATTGATAGGTGGAATAATGAAAGAGTAATGGAGAATATTTGAAGATGAAATAATAAATAAAAATTATCATTTGGTGATAAATCATCCATAAAGTTTCCGAAGACAAAAAATTTGTGGGGTTTTCTATAGTAATAACCAAGTAGTTAGGTATTAATAGGGGAGGATGAATCACATAAAGTGGTTTCCAAGATAAAATTTATGTGGTTTTAATGCACTGAATGGTTTTGTTGAATGATTTTGTAAACTGTGAGCAAACCATTAAAATTCTAATAGATTTTTTTTGAAACTAGTAGGTTTATGATGCAATGTTTAGGAAATTTGTTGTCAAACTATGTGACATGATTTTTTTTACAAAACCCTCAAATGATACCCCAAACTCTAGTAAATCCCATCCCCTAAACCATGAATGATTTATACATAATTTAGTGACATCGTGGGTGTCAAAAACTACCCAATGTTGCACTTTCTCCCAAAAACATTCACAATTACCATGCATAGAACTAGAAAAAAAATCATTAACTAGAAAATCATAGAGAATTTTTGTTAAACACTCAACCCAAACATCAACCGATACATCCATCATTGATAAATAAATAAAAATAAATGGATACAATTTTATCATGTGATATTTTACCTACTAAATAGTAGTACAATATGATATGATGTCAACTATTTAGCATCCTGTTATCACTCTAGAAAATATACCTTAAACCCTGTCTTGGATTTCCTTTTCATTGTTTAGGTAAGGCTTGAGTTCATTTTTGGAGGATACCTATAAAGATAATGTCAGACACTTAATGGATTTTTGAACACTAAATAGGGTGTTTTTGTAAACTATCAATGAATTACAAATCATGAACTGAGGTTACATGACATATAAGTTGACACAGGGTACAAGTTATGAAAGAGGAAATCATGTTGTAAAGGGTCTCATATCAGGAAAAATGTTTTCACATATAGAAAAATTGATAGATCACTACTTTGACTCAGTCATCATCCATTAATGAATAATGACATATTTTCTAGTCATCTTTGTGTTACTTTTGGATATCATGGAATGTAATGAATTACATGCCCTGTAATCCCATAATAGTAAAAAAAGGAGGTAGTGAACTTGGTTATTTTTCATTAAATCCTCTCCAATTACACTTTTTTTGACCCAAAGCCTTCCCCTATCTTTGTTGGAGCCTTCCAACCCTTCTAGATCCATTATTTTTTAGATCAATCATCATTTCAATGGTGGTTGATATTCGGGTACCTGTTATTCTTTGTTCTTCATCTACATAACTTACTACTTTCTTGAGTCATTTAGGTATTGATGGATCTATGACATGTGGTGTTGGATATTTCTTATAGGTTTGGTCTCATGGTATTGTACATTTTAATTCTCATTTATGGGTGTCGTTGGGATTATTGAGTTTTTTATAAAGTGGTAGGTTATTCAATCCTGAATTGTAAAATTGATTATTCGTAAATTGCATTATTTATATCAATTTTAGATTTAATTTTATGTTCTACAAATTTATATAAATTGAATAATTAAAAATTAGATTCTAGTGAATCTAGATATTTGAAATGATTTTGGCATATAAATTTAGAAAACAACTTATTCAATAAAATTGGGGTGATTTAATAAAAAATCAGAGGATTTAAATTTTGTAGTCGACAGAAATTTTTTCAACTAAAATATTGAATTTAATTGGGGAAATGGGTTGTGTAAATGATAGAATTGGGTTTGACTGGATTTCAAATGTGAGAAAATGGCTTAATGTTAATTTTATAGAAACTAATATATTTTAGATAGTGAAAAGGGTTGCTTTTTTAAAATCATGTTTTGGTTTTAAATTAAATGGAATATGAATTTTTTGAATAAAATAATTGGATATATTATTTTTTAAGAAATATTAAAATTAATTTTCCATAATGTAAGATCGCATGGATGCCTTAGGTAGTTGGTGAGTTTTTCTTATACAGTCAACATTATTACAATGTTCTAAAACATACATACAGTGGGTTGCATCCCCAATGGGAGGGTTAAGAGCATACTCTAGATAGTGTTAGGGGGACATGAGTATACTCATTTTTTTGTGATCACATAGAGATGGTAGAATCATATATCTTGTTAATACGATCATACCTAATTGTCATATGACTATGATGATTGATTGATCATTTATATATGACATATAAATGTATTCCAATGTTTTATAACTACTATATACGCCACTACTATATTTACATAAACTATTTTATGTAACAGTTTTATTTAGTCTATTGTTTTAGAAATATTTTATTTCATATATTTTAAAGACTTTTATTTAATAGTATTTTTCATCATATTAAAATTTTATATCATGTTTTATTTAAATTTTATATTTAGAGTTCCAATCTAGTTATTTTGAAAATTTAATGCTTTTCTTTAGATTGTCTATATTTTTAATATGTTATGGAATTTCTGGCCATATACTACATAGAATTGTCTCACACCCTACATTTTCTTTTGGGTTTTTATAACATATCCTTCAAGGTTCATGTAAATGTAAGAGAACTCATAGAGGTAGATCCTAGCTCTTGAACTTTAGACATGATAAGTTGTGCCCTTATGGACCTTAGAGTTTTTTTCCTTATTTTTAGTACATGGGTTTTAGTACTTTGGGATTTTTATTCCTCCTAGTATTTTGGTACATTACTCGATGTGGAGTCTTATTATTATTCATAATTTATTTTTTTACATATGTTTTCTGGAATAAATTTCCAACATGCATGATGTATGTTTTCAGGTGCTAGTATCCAACCTAAGTGGATAAAAAATGCCATTTAGGATATTTTATCCCCAGTGAAATTATTGGGTTACCGGGGTACCAAAGCTAGTTCATGACAAAGTGGTATGTGAGGGAGGTTGTTCAACATTTGTCGTGAAGATAGTATGCCTTTTTGAAATCTTATCTGGACATAAGAGGTAGTTGAATTTGATTTTCTAGAATGATCTCACCGTAATAAACTATATGTCACCATGGGTAGTTAGGGAATGATGTCTTCTGGTCTAGTTTTATTATTTAATCTATTTTGATTTGTATAGAGTGAAATCAAATCCATACTATCCTATATATTAGGATTCATGTTTACCTCTTTACTCTATTTGTGCATTATATAATATATTAAAGGGTGTTATTTGATGTCTTATAGCATCATTCCTTTGAGAAGACATACAAATCAGATCTAGCAGGAGGTTACTACTAAACTAGAACAAGAAAATCCTCTATGGGACCCAAACTTAGTTGAGGCAATCATGAGCACTGTCCATGCTATAGGATATGCACCACTTCCTTCCCTCATTCAGGCTCCATCAATATACCCCAATGTGGATGTTTTTAATTATAGTTATCATGAATTATGTTTCTAAACGTAACTTGTTTTCAAATGACCCACTGATCCTCCACATGATAAGGAATGGTTTAGAAAATTAGATACTTTGTTTGAATTCTTTGAGACATTGGATGTGGTCATGGTGAAGTAAACAACCTTTGTGCTGGAAGGACCAAGAAAGAGAAGGAGGGACACCATTGTTACTATATGGAAACAATAGAGAATATTGTGTAAATAAATCAAGGTTATTTTCACCGATTAGTTCTACCCAGAGAGAATGGTGGTGGCTAAGCCTTTTGAGTTTAATAATTTTGAGCTGGACAACAAAACCATGACTGAGTATTATAATCAATTTCATGAGTTGGTGTACTATTCTCTTGAGACAATATCTATTGAAAGGATAAATTATCAATGATTCAAGACAAGTCTTCTGTCACAAATCTTATCTCATGTTTTCTTGATGGGTCACTCTACTTATATTGATGATCATGATATAGTGATGATGGTTGAGATGGTCCTCATATGAATGTTGGGGTTGTTATCAATTTCATTTCATCCTAGTTGTAGTAGTGATTAATTCAAATGAAAATGACTGTGTGATTATTTTCAATCTAATTCCCAATTACAGGGTCAATCCAGACCATCTACAACTCTACGTAGAAGTTATTTGTTTTTCTACTAGTGATTAGAGTTAACAAATTATATGAATGCTTTCAATAAGGAAAAAAAATATTGTAGCTCATTAGGATGTTTAGGAATCATACATAGATTATTCCATCCCATATCTACTATGATTAGTAGAACATGATCATCATCACCTATAAATACAGTGGGAAAATAAAATTCATCCCTTACAAAAGGGTTCTAGGAGCAAAAATTCTAATCGATACCTTTTCACATAGTGGACGATTCTCTAGAAGAAGCAGACATGCGTCCAACAATTTTGAGAGGTATAATTACTATAACATCATCATTAGTGAATGATCAAATTGATATTGTTTCATGTATTTAATGTATATCAACCTATAATTTTTATCTTCAAAATCATACTATGTATCATTTATCTTATGAAATGGATATTACTACACTACTTGGTATAAAGATAGAGTAGGGTCTCTAATGTCATGAATTTGTATTTTCCATGTCATATATTGATCTATCATTGAGTGTTATGGTCCTTGACATGAAATCTCTTGACATCATATTCTTGGTGGATTAGATCACTTTCAATGGGGATCATATTGATTGTTATCTTTGATAGTTCTACCTTACAACTCATAGTGCTATATCTCTTTTATTTCAACAAGATTGGGACCCAAGGTCGATCATTGTGATGCATTCTTATCCAGAATTTTGGAAAGTGATATTTTTTTCTTCATCTCATCTGAAGAAATATTCAATGACTGGGGATCTCCATAAAATCTTCATCAAGTATCATAAATGGTTTCCATCTGTTTTATCTCATTTTTCCACCTGTAAGGGAGGTCAGGGTTTCCACTGACTTAATGTCTAGTAATCAATCAATTTTAATTACCTTTTACTGCGTTGAACGAGGTGAACTAATAGATAGGAAGGTCATGTTTGATGATCCTTTTTATAATGGCATTATACTCCCTAGTGTGTCACCATGGGTGTTATTAGTTCTCTTCACAATGAGTGTTAATGATTCTCTTTGCCTATGCGTTGAATTCCGAAAACTCAATCAATTTGTGGTATAGAAAAGTATTTGTTTCCATGGATTAATGATCTATTAGATCAATTGATAAGTGTGAAATTTCATTCAATGATAGAACATTGATCCGGTTACAATAAATTATGGATAATGGATTTTGACATTCGGAAAATTTCCATTCAGAGCGTGTATTGCCATTATGAGTCCCTTCTTATGCCCTCTGTTCTAACAAATTCTATCTTGGATATCGTGGTTTTGATAAAAAAATATTTTCCCTGAGTATCTAGATAACATTGTAGTAGTCTTTATGGATGTCATACTCTTTTAATATAAGTATGAGGAGGAACATGTGAAAAATATTTTAACAATGATGGGTTTATTAAGAGGTCACTGACTTTATGCACATCTTTCAAAGTGTGATATTTTGATTCAATATGTAAAATTCTTAAGACATGTGGTGTCTAAACATGGTATATTAGTTGATCCAAAGAAGGTAAAGGCTATTATGACTTGGGAGAAACCATGAAATTCCTTCAATATTAAAGCTTCTTGTGCATAGCTAGACACTATAGAGGGTTCATGAAGGACTTCTCAATGTTGTATTATCTAATAAAACCTCTGACTCGAAAGGGGTGAAATTTTCATGTGATAAAAAATTTCAGAATTCGTATATTTATTTCAATTTTTTAATTATGAATACGTAGTTAAAATAACTTCCCTAGGCTGGGTATGGCTATGTAGACTTTTGTGATGAAATAGGTTCATGAAGGGGTCGTGTTCTTATTCATGGTCATCATGTTGTACCCTATGGATCACATCATCTATGGCCACACAAGAAGAATTATCCTTCCCAAAAGCATGAACATGAAATTATGATGAACACAATTAGTATTTGGTAGAATTACCTTTATGGATTAAGGTTTACTGTGTTTTTAGTCCAAAAAATATTGATTTATATTTTCTCTCAAAAATATTTTAATGTTCTCCCAAGGCATTGGGTGGAGTACCTACATTATTTTTTAATAGACATCGCCTATACCCAAGGGAAATGGAATGAAATTATAGATGCATTATGCAGGAAAAAACCAACCCAGAAAGTCTGGTAATCATCAGAAGATGGGAATATGATTGCTATCTTTTCATAGTTGGATATTGGAGTTTCTGAGAAAAGGGATGAAGTTTATTGAGTTAGAATTTCATTGAAATATACTCTTCTCGATTCAATTCACTAGGACCAAGATCATGGTGATGAATTCCATATAATAAGTGATTTTATATGGTGGGGAGATAATGTCCCAATGGTTGATATCTGTATATGGTGTTCTATGGTATTAGGATAAAATTATTGTGACTTTAGCGGAAAAAATGGTGATGTGGGATTGTTATAATTATTCGTGGGTTCTGCACCAAAAAAACCAAGATTTTATATGATATTCAATGAAAATTATCGTGGATATGTATGAGGTGAAACATTTCTGAGTTTGTTATAGGTTTCTATATGTGACAATATGTGAATGTCAAGCACCAGAAACCTTTAGGGTTGATTAAACCGTATCTTTTCCCTACATGTAAGTGGAATGAAATATATATGTACATTGTTGTTGGGATTCCTTGTAACCATATGAATAAAAATGTGATATGGGTTGTGATTGATATGATGGAAAATCCATGTCACTTTATACCCATTCTGAATACAACCAAAGTTGATGAGTTGGGGAATCTCTATTTGGAATAGATTATTTGTTTTCACCGAGTTCCAACTGCTATTTTCTTGGTTATGGATCCTTGATTTACTTATAATTCAAGGAGTGGCCTCAATAGGCTCTATGTTCTTAGGTTCATCTAAGCATTTCCTATCATCCATAGTCTGATGGATAGAAAGATATATCAGTACAGATTATTTAAGGTTTTCTTCTCTCATTTGTTCTTGAAATTGGTGGGACTTTGGATGTTCACTTATGATTGGTTGAGTTATATTACAACAATAGTTACAAGTACGTGATCATAATGGATACGTTTTAGGCCTTTAATGGTCTTCCATATAAATATTCATTGTGTTGGTCGAATATTACTGAAAGATCCTTGTTTGGCAGATGTTTGTTTCAAGAAGATATAACAATGATTCAACTAAATCATCCATGACTATTGAGAGTGTAGATCATGTTTAAATATTACATTCATATTCATCATAGGCCCTTGAAATTTTAATTTGGTGAACATATATTCATGAATGTTTTACCCAGGTTGGATCATCAAAGTCATGGGAAGCAATAGAATCTTGATACTCATTTATGGGACCTTTCGAGGATGTTGATAAGGTGGGGAAGGTTACTTGTCATTTATAACTACCACCAAAATTGATATCGATACACAATATGTAATTTGTATCATAGTGGAGAAATTATATATCTAATCCATCTAACATTTTTAGTATGAGTTAACTTGAGATAGAACTATATTTTTCTTTGACATAGTGGCCATTTAGGAGAGTTGATTCTGATATCAAGGTACTTAATGGGAAGATCATACCTTTGGTTCATGTGTGACAGAAGCACGGTTATAATCGTCATGAGAAATGGGAATTTGAAGGACTGATGAAGGAGTAGTGGGGTCATCCTTTTGGAATGGATGATTCTTCATAGTCTTTCTCAGGAGAGAAAGATATTAGGTGGTGGGGAGGGGTTGGAATATCTCATTACCTTTCTTCCAGGTATGTCTCAAACATTCCAGTGTGTTTCCTATTAATTGTTTTTGGTAAGGGTTGTGATTGGATTGTGATAATAATTATAATTACAAAGGCTGACACTTGTTGGAATTTTTAACCTTAAATTGGGTGTTTTTGTAAACAACCCTGGAATTACATTTCGTGAATCAAGCATACACGGCGTCTAAGTTATAACATGGTACAATATAGGAAAGAGTAATTCTCATTGTGAAGGGTTTCAAGTCATGAACCCTCATTACATGTCATGAAAAAGTGAAAGATTAGTCATTTGACACACACATATTCCAGTAATTCATATAGACATGTTTCCTCTCACAGTTTCATTACGTAAGGATTTCCGGAAATGTAATGGATTATACATCATGTAATCCCCCAAAATTATCCTATAAAAATGAGTAAGAGAGTTGGATAATTTTCATTCACTCCTCTCCAATTCCTCTTCCTTCTAACCATATCATTTCATAGTTATTCATAGATCTTTCAAACCCTTCCATATCTATTCTATTGGTGATTAATCACCATTTCATTACCGGGTGACATCTTTTTAAGCATTAATAATCTCTATTCATATATATCTCATTCTACTTTCATTGATAATCTTGGTATCGAAGGATATAATCCCTCTAGTGTTGGATCTTACGTTTTGGTTTTGATTCAAGGTATTCTCCACATTAATTCTAATTTATGGGTGTTGTTTCATGTATTGTGCTCTGGGAAAGAGGTGTGTTTTTCTATCCCAAATGGCCAAATAATTTATTCCTAAATTCCTTGATTTATTTTAATTACTGATTTAAATTAATTTTCTCTAAAATTCATTTAATTATATTTATAAAACAATGATTCTATTTAATCATAATATTTGATGATTTTTTGGAAAAAAAATATGGAAAACCCCAATTCCATTAAATTTGCGCGTGTTTATGGAAATTGGATAATTTAAAATTTTGATATTTAATTATGGATGTGATGAAAATGTTTTCAATTAAACTATACTATATATTTATTGAAATGAATTTTGAAAAGGATGGAATTGGTTTTGAATGTATTATAAACATGGGAAAATGGATTAAAAATGTTTTAGTAGAAACCGGGTGGGTTTAACTTGTTTAAAATGCATGTATTTGATTAGAACCCAATTTTTTTAATGCATAGAAATTTTCATTTTGAAGATGAAATATTGGGATGTATTTTATTTTATGTAGTATTAAAATAAATTTTCCATCCTGAAACAATCCGTTCAATACAAAGTTAGTAGGTTTGTTATTTTGATGCAGTCTACGTTTTTACAACATTCTAAAACAAACATATTGTGGGTCACATCCTTGATGGGAGGGTCACAAGTCACCTTGGGCCAATATTGGGGAGAATTAGTACCCTTATTTTTCTATGATCACATACAAAGTGTTAATTCTTATAGAGGATTAATACTACAGTTCCTACATATAATATTACCATGTTCATGTCTTGTTTATTTATATGTGAGATATATAAGTATTTCATTGATGTAAAAGTACATTAAATTTCTTTTTCCAGATTTACATAAACTGTATTATGTAACGGTTCTCTTTATGAATTTTTTTTAGAAATATTTCATCTCTTGGTAAGTAAATAATGTGAATTAAAAGTATTTTCCAGTATTCCAAAACATTATATCTTGTTTTTTTAATATTATTTTTTAATTTCCAAACATATGAATTTTAAAAATTTAATCATTTTCATTGGATAATCTATATATTCTATCTATTATCGAATCAAAAGTAGTGTCCTAGAAGGCTAAGGATCACAACCTAGTTTTTCCTTCAACTTTTTATAGGCATTCTCCTACCTGGTTCGAGTAAAGGGAAGAGATATCTTGAAGGTGGAACCAACTTTTGAGTATTAAACATAGTGAGTCATGTCATTATGTACTTTGGGGATGTTTTTCATATTTTTGGTACCTGGGTTTTGGTAATTTTCTATTTTTATGAATCCTTTTATTCTGGTACACTACTCCCAATGGAGCTTCATTGTACTTATTATTGTCTTGGTTATTTTTCTTCATCTATGTTTTGGGGAAAATTTGTTCCCACATGAATATTGTATAATTCAAAGTGATAGTCACCGACCCGTGTGGATTAAGAATTCCCTTTGGGATTTATAAGGGTCAGTTCAGTTATTGGGTTACCTGGGAACCCAAGATGGATCCTGAAAATCTATATCACTCTTCATACCTTTCCACAAGAACATCTAACACACATCATAAAACATCATTATAGAATCCAAATTAACGAACCAATTATACTGGTGGATACCATGAATTTCCACCATTCTCAAAGATTACTTCACCCCAAACGGACCCATGTATCAAAAAACTCCCTCATGATACAACAACCTATCAAAAAAAGTATCCCCACCATGATTAAACTGTATAGTCTTCTAGGAAAACTCATCACTTGGACTCTCATACTGAATTTACTCCAAAATTGAACATTTTATCTGCCCACCAAAAATGAATGAACTTACACTACGCTCCTTGTTCACTATGTTTGTTTGAGAAAATATCCCAATCAACTTTCCCTCATCATTATACATAATAAACAATTGCACATGAAAAATTTCTACTCAACTAATAATCCACAATGTTGCCTTTTCCTGAGGTACAAACTATACCAATGTTAATCCCTTGATGTAACTCAACCAAAATTGATTCCTTGCATTCAAATCCTTGGGGAAATTTTTTTCTATGCTCTTATGATTATAACTAACCTTAAATTTCTCACAAATAATATAATGGGGCCACCATGTCAAGGCATTCATAACTGGTACCAACTAAAGGTCATGGGTTGGGTAATTCTTTTCAAGTTGTCAGAGATGGTGGGTTTCGTATTCCACCATAAGATCATTCATCATAATCACTCACTTGGGACCCATAACATATACATTGCATTGAACCACATATCCCTTCCCACATTCTGGAAAGAGAAACATATAGGCGGTTTTAAATCAACACTTATGTAACTAAAATAATTATTAAAATAGAAGAATCCATTCAAACATCACTCCATTCTAGGTGAGTGGATTCATAGATAAAGAATGATGAGAGACGACTCAAATGAACCACCCGTGATACACAGTTCGGTTTAGGAAGATTCTAATCTCAAATACATTCATTACATTCTCTATTTAAATTACTACACTAATACACTCGGGGTCCACTGAATCCTTGATTGCAAGAAGAAATGACCCATTAACACGACATCATTAATAAAAATATATTATTTAGTGATATTAGAAAAAAATGACAACCCTCATGCGTGCCCAACACTATCCAAAAAGGAATCTCATGCTTGTCCTCAGATCAGGAATAGAACCTGATGTTGTCCATGAATACCACAATGAAGGAATCTGGTTACTTCTAGAAAACCAGGTTCATTAGCACCATATTGACTGATGGAGAATTTACAAGTCTAAAAGTCCTGGAATGATATCCAAAATGATGGTACATACTTAGAAAAGAATTTTTTCAGACGTCCTCTATAGTCAATATAACATGGTGATACTCGGAATGCAAATAAACTTGATAACACTACATCGCCCACTTATGCTGATCAAAAAGGGAACCAATTTGGGAAAAATGTATATGTTTTTAATCATCACCATATCATCTTCAGATTATCAATACATAATAAGATAGATCATACATCCTTTTTCTCAAATAAAACATAGGCAGCCCAAGGAGAGCTCCTCAGACAGATAAATCCATTGGATTCAAAATCATCAAATTATATATTTAATTCCATAAATATAGTGGGGGACATATTGTATGAGGATGATATATTTGATATGTTATTGATTCCAAATTCATAGAAAATTCTATATCCTGCACTAGAGGTATGCCTAAAAATTCCTCTAGAAATACATTTTGGAACTCATCCACTATAACAGGTAATCCACAGTAAAGATAAATACCATCATCCTTTAACATGAGTGATGAAAAATAAAAAATTAGATTACCTAATTATGGAAGAGGAGGTCCATAACGACTTGTACAAGTATCCTATTCACCATGAAAAACCAGGTTAGTCCCAACATGTGTAAAAAACATACTCTCAACCTATAGTAACTGATGTGCACATGAAAATGAACCATCCAATCCATAAAAAGGATAATGTAAAAGTGTCTCATCTACAAAAAAGTAAATATTAATCAATCTCGACACCATTAGAATTTTGAGTGCAAAAGATGGATACATGAGACCATTATCTCACATTTTACCATGAAACATTACTAAATCCATCTCATATGGCATATGCATAGATGAAAAATTAACACATCAACTGTGATGGAAGAAATAAAATAAATGGATGCACCAGTACCAAATAAGATATCATCTAAAAATAATGTAATAATAATGGTACCTATAACTATGGAAATCCATACAACTAATTCTACTAGTTCTTGATCCACCACATAATGATATTTTATCTCATCCAAAGAATGATAATGGCCACTAGCTTATGGCTCTACCAAAATCTGAATAGACCTAGATGATGTCCTAGCTCAGCACCATGACTACCAAACAAAGAACACACTATCATTGATTGTTCATAATGATAATTCATACCCTTAGAAAATATAGATATTGTACCACTATTATATGGGAACTCCACTTTTCTCTAATTCTGAAACTACCCAATAACTCGACATAATTGGAAAGGTCTTGAAGAAGATGTGAACATTGGTCTTCTGTGACCTTCCTTCCCACACTGATGACACACAAAAGAGCCAACATTAGAATTCAGAAATGAAGACTGCCAAGAATGATGGCCCGAACAACCACCTATCGTAGTCCCCTTCTTATCCCACTTTTTCTTCGATGAAGAAATCCCACTTCCCATAGATGACATTGGTCCATGAAAACCATGTTGAATATTGAAATTGACTCTAACATTATCACATGATCAAACACCTCATTATAGTTCCTACGTTTTAATAGAAACAACTAAGAGTGTATCGTTGGAAACAACCCGTTTTTTGAACTATGGAGTGATTATTTTCTCATTAGAAATGTTCTAAGGTGTGTAATGAACTAACTCATAAATGGGGTTATCATATTTTATCACAGACCATTATTAATGGGTAAGATAAATAAAATACAAGGATATGGTATATGATAATACTTCAAGACAATACTTCACATTGAAAATGACTTCAATTTATTTCCAAACCAACTTATTGTACTTTCCAACTTTTCCATTGAGTCCAAATACTTCATACTAGGACCTTCCAACACGAATGAAGCACATTTCACTATACATGCCTCTAGGGTGTCATGAAACTTAGTCATACTCTTTTTTTTCTCAATACAGTCCTCCACTTCAAGGGGTATAATACTTTTACATAATGAATAAAAAAATTTCATAAGAATCCCTAGAGAATTTTTCTTTACATGACCTCGGTCAAATTCTCAAACTAGAGCTGGAGTAAAACCTGATCCCTATATTTAATCATAGACATCACTAAACACAACATCCACTAATATATGATCAATTGGTGAGGCAAAAATTACTCCTGTCCTTTCCTTTGGATGCATAGTAATTATCTATAGAAGAATGTTTCTACAATAATAAATAGAAAAAAAGAAAACCATCAATAACACAATTCTAAAAATTTTACAGCAATGATAACAAATACTAACATTTCATAAATCAAAAAATAAAAACCATCACCATAATATGACAACAAAACCAGTCTAAAATCACCCAATGAGCATATATAGTCTACAACATGTACGTTTGACCTAGAGGCCATGTCAAACAATTTACCAACATATCATGGGGACTCGAGTCATATAACGAGGTGTGAAGGCTAGAAACTATAATCAAAACCATATCCTCAAGACCTAGTAGTCATAGATCATGTCAATCAAGTCTCATAAAAAATGAAATAACCCCAAAGATAGAAAATTATATGATATAATCCTTTCACAAACCTAGGGGGTTCCATATAGCTTGACACCAGACGTGGTCTATGGCATGCTTAATAGGCGTTCTCAATTATCAGAGGCAAGAAAATGGTTCCTAGGTATCAAAATATTCACTGCGAATAGATTCACCGATTCATATAGTCATAAATTACCAAAACATTAGATAAATCAATAAATAATTACCTAGACAATAATGTAATATCAATTATCATATTTATGGTATTATTGATTTAGAAGAAAAACCCAAAAGACATACAATTAGAAGAAAATTGAAAAACTAACCCAAAACCGCCCTATGAAAAGAGATACATCCCCCTCAATCCATAAACACCCCAAAAAATGTATGACAAAGACTAGTAGAAACCCAAATTACTATATCCATACATCTGACCTTTTCCTGATTCATACATCTCAATGTCTACATACACCTAAAGTAGTATGTAGGGTGTGAGCTAAAGACAGTTAAGATTGCACCAAAAAAAATATTCGATGCGTAAAAACTTATATGAAAAATTTACAATAGTGTTTTATAAATTGAATAAATAAAAACATTATTTTAGAATAACATTAAAGGGAAAACCTAATTTTGTTTTTTAATAACTAAAAAAGTTAAATGTATGATGATATTGAGTAAGATATCACAAAACACCACATGTCATGGAAAAACATATAATAACTAACTTAAATGAGAAACCTTGAACCTAATATATCAGTGAAACATGGTGTAGAAACCACAACATATTTTTTCTCTTGAATGAGCCATAAGGATGGAATATACCAAGGGCCTATTGTTCTTCTATAATAATCATAGTTTAGTGAGGTTTATAATCATCCTTCTTAGTAAGTGAATATGGGATTTTCCACTTCTATGTCAGCCTACATCAACCTACTACAAGAATCTATGATTTCCACTTCTGATTCACATGCATACAAGTTCTAGTCTAACCACCTACATTACATGGATACCACTTTATTCTCAATTACCATTTCTCATTCCATATATATCACCACACTTACCAGAACACACAAAAATTAGAACATATAATTATTACTACCATTTCTCATAATCAAAATGAATTTAAAATGAACATTCAAACCAAATAATACATAAATCATGTTTTATACCACTTTCAAAATTTATTAAATCACATGAACAAATTATAAAGCACTTTCATGAAACAAGATTAAAGTCACATTAAAAAAATAAAATTTCCCATTAGAAATCCATTTTAAAACCATATGATTTTTCAAACCTTTAAAAAAGAAATTTGAAACCTCATATACAATTCATAAAACCCAATCCAAAATCAAAGTAATCATATCAAAATCACTAAATATTGTTTGATTATGGAACCAAAAATGTGATGTGAAGAATAATTTAGAAGAATGAGTTAAAACCCAACTACACCTCATGATAACTATATAAGTGTATGATTAAATCATCGAAATCATGATTTATCACTAAAGGTGAATATACCGCACGAAAAATATCACCATTAATTATGAAAATAATAAACCACAAGAATGACCGAGAAAGAACCCTCGAAAGAGGGAAACACCATGGATAAATAGAACATCCAAGAAGAATATTCGAGAAACCACACTCAATACTCAAAGAAACTGAGTTATAAGGGAGACAAGGGAGGGGGAGGAGGTCCTTAGGGTAGATAATCTTTAGTGGGGATGAATTGGGGAGTTTATGATCAAACATCGAGGGGGTATAAAAACCTAATTTTTTAATGACATAGATAAGATGCAACACATTCCCTCATTATTTTAAAAACCATGAGGTAGTGGTTTAGTCACCAATATTCATAAAGGACATGCTGCATAGTTAGTCACTTATTTCAAAAAACGACGTGCCAACTATATTTTTTTGGCTCAGTCAAAAAATGACTCCGTGATGCCCAATTTCATGGGAAATGAATTTGATTTCCCATATCCATCTCCCAACCATGCACCAACAAATGTTCACCCCAAAAACATCAACATTATACCAAGGACCAAAGAAAAACTCAAGAAAAATTCATAAAAAAAATTGAGAAATACCTTGAAATTAAAACAAAGATGTGATATTCCTCAACTCAAATAATAAAAAGACGAATCTGTCGATATTTTTTTGTAAAATATCACTCATGTATTAATGTATGATTTTGGGTACCTATTCTCATTTATATATGTAATATGGGTAAAGACATGGGTTATAAAAATTTAAGAGATACTTGGTTTTTTATTAGTGATATCGAAAATCACAGATATGATAAAATCTATATATATGATTATACTTATGTCAAGATATTTTCATTTTGGTGAATGAAAATTACAATTGTGAGTAAATAATTTTTATAAGAGGGGGATATATATACATCTAATTATTTCTGTATTTAATTACATTTAAAATAACAATATCTTTGATTGTGTGTACCACACTCAACAACATGATAAAATAACCAACAATATACTATAGAAACATCAGTAGTTAAATATTATCATTATAAACATTTAATTGGATTTTTGTATATTAAAAAGAGTTACCAAAACATTAAATATTAGTATAAAATTTCCCCCAAAATATTTTTTTTGATTATATTATATAATATAACCACTCTAATTTTAATTATAAAAATCAAATAATATGAGTATAAATATTATAAAATGGTTATTTTCAAATAAATTTCCATTTACATTATATTTTTTATTTTCATTAATATAATATAACTATAAATGTAATAAATATATTTATATTAAAATTATATTAATTTTTCTTTTAAAATATCACAATTGCTTTCAAGTCAGGAATTTTTGTTTTCT
Source organism: Viscum album (assembly GCA_963277665.1). NCBI lineage: Eukaryota > Viridiplantae > Streptophyta > Magnoliopsida > Santalales > Viscaceae > Viscum > Viscum album. The sequence continues at coordinate 1,029,514,202 of OY728159.1, forward strand.
ATAATATGTTATTTGTGTGTGAATTATGAAAAGTTCTTATTTAACTTAAAATGTCACTTTTATGATATTATTAAAAAAGAATAAAATGGAATCTAATTAAGGTTCTTTATATAAAAATATATATTAACTATTTAAATTAATTAATTTAAAAATAGAATTATTATCTTATTAATCACATTATTAGTATTAGAAATCTAATAATATTTTTATTCAAATAAAAACTAATATTGTTTCTTCTCTTTTAATCAATTATTAAAATAGTAAATTATGGTTTCTATTTCATTTAATGATAAAAAATATTTATATGAAATAAGAAAAATTAATTCAATTGAAATCAAAATTATACTTTATTTTGGTATATAATAATATTATTATTAAAATAAGTATTTTTTTTAAAAAATAGTTTTTATAGTATTTCATTCTCCTTCATTAAAATTAATTTTTAAACATATATAAATTAAATAATATAAATTGTATTACGTATTTTTATTCAACATATTCAAATTATATAATATGTAATATATAATGTTTAATAATTATGAATACCAACCAAGGTAAAAGATCAATAACTCAATAAAGGGTAAATTGGTTAATCGACGTACAAATAATTGGATAAGGATAAAAAAATATCTATTTTTCCTAAATATTTTTGTTTTTTTTGAGAAAAACATAAGATATAGATTATGTTTTGTTTACTTTTTTCTTCATTATAAAATTTTTATTATTTCTTATAGGGATTATATAAAATTTTTTACTCTCTCTAACTTATTATGATGTTATGATATGTATATAGATAAAATTTTATAAAAATGAATCTACATAATCCAATTAATCCATAATAATCTATATTTATTAGGGTATAATATTTTTTCTATAAGTTACTATATAATTTTATAAAATTCATGGGAAACAACATTTCTCGGATATAGAAAGTAATATAAAAGTAATGTCATTTATATTAACACCATTGATTTTTTTTGGACATATGGTGTTCTTGGAATTTGATGTTCAATTAAAATGTACTGGTTATGGTGGAGACATCTGGTTTAAAATTATATTATTATGATTATTCTCTTAAGGTAAATATTTTTCAGAAAAAATGAAAATTGTTTTAATTTTTATTTAATTGATTAAAATTATTTGAAAGTATTTACTAAATGATGATATTATTATCATAACTAAAAGAACCTGGGTTTTTGTACGAGGTACATATCCTTTTATTTTCAGTTTAACTGTTCTATAGAGTCCTATTGTAGATGTCTAACTTGACCAAGGGATTGACGGAGGTGTTAGGGGCTTGTTTGGAGCTCGGAACCAAGTTGGAGGCTGAAAATGGTCTGGCACATGGTTTGTACATGGCCTGCGCATAGACTGGCTAAACCATCCGCCTTGTGCAGGCTTGGCAGAGGCAAGAGCACGACCTGCACAATGTTTGGGGAAACAGTGTGGGGAGACCGTGCGGCTGCCCCTTGCCTTCCAGTGAGGTACGAATAGTCTCCGCATGATTTGATAGTCCGTGCGAGTAAACCATGCAACCTGCTGTGTTTTGTTAATTTAATTAATTTTCAATTAAATTAAATGAAATCTTATAAAACCTAAACCTAACCTATTCTATTCCACTGTACAGTAGTGGGAGAGCACTCAAGGTGCCTAAGAGAGAATTTGAGCTAGCTTCTCCGTCTGAACTCTGTTTCGATCGTCGTTTGTCTTGTTAGATACTCCATGGTATGTCATCAATTACGTTTTAATCCTTCTCGATTCTTCTGGTTACAAAGAACACATATTGGATTAAGGCTCATATTCCCTAATTTCTCGTTCCTCATCTGTTCTTCAGATGTCATCCAAACCAGGATGAACCAGAGCCTGATACTGGATGAGATATCTAGTATGAGCCCAAGGTATGTGGTCTCTTGCTTTTCGCTGATTTTCAAGTTGTTTATATATGCCTGAGTGTCGCACGCACACTATTGGGGTGTCTCTTGAACCTGGAATTTAACCCTGCTGTTACTTAGCATGTTGTAGGTAATTTGAATAGTGTGGTGTGTGCCTGAGATAGGTTGTACACCTTGTACAGGACCCACCCCTTTGGTGCGTTGTCTTAAATGGCTCTTTTATGGACTTTTGACCAAGGATTCCTATGAGGTATGCCTTTTTGTTCCCTTGTGGGTTGTTAAAAAATGGAATTTAATGAATGGAATTTCAATATGATGAAATTGTAATTGAAATGGTTTCGGGTATGGGATGGAGTGTTGCCCCTTGACCGTTGTATGTAAATTCTTGAATTGCTAGCCCACATGAGTTAAATGTTTTTGAGCAGTTTAAAATGTGAAACAAAGTCATGGGTGAACCATGGAACCAATGTGAGTGGCCATGGATAGACTTATACGAGACTTGTTACTGTAATGCTGAGTGAATCATGGATCCAATATTAGATGCCATGGACGGACTTAATAGGGAACGACATGTCATGGGTGATATCCAGATCATATTTATAGGATTATAGGGACAAGATTAACTGATGGACTATAACACACCTAGATAGAGGCTGGGTACCTAGGAGGTTCACCGAAATGGGCTCGTAGAGCGATGTCGGGGTCCTAGAGGTTCACCGCAATGGGCTTATAGGGTGTAGGTGGATTTTCTCCCTGAGTGATGCCTGGTCTCCGATTGAGTATACTAGGAACGGGCTAATGGAATCGTTTGAACACATGAATGAAATGATTGATGTGTGGAATGGATACTTGAAGCGATACCAAGCCAAAGCAGAAGCTTGGGTCGGTCTTGCTTGTTTCCCTTGTTTACTGTTTTCCATATTACACTGCCTGTTTATATATTCACTGACATATTAGCACGGATCTTTGGTGGTTGCCTTCTGGGATTCAATCTCACACCCTGTTTGGGTCATGTTTTTGGACCCAATCAGATTATATGGTTGTAGGTAATGAGAAGGGAAAAGGACCTTGTAATAGTACTTGACTTACTTCTCGGAGTGGGAGTGCACGGGACCAAGATGAGGCTTGTGATGCGATAGGGGATACTTTTTGTTTTCTTTTGATGTTTTTTACGTGTATTGTACTGTATTGACTTGTACCATATTGGCTATTTTATAGACTCTTGTGCCAATTGCACCATTATATGGATGTCAGATCCTTCTTTTTGTTATCTATTTCTGCTGTCTAGGTGTTGTCTACTTTTTACCTTCTTCCGCTATTGTATGTTGTAATTTCATTGTGATTCTTTGGTAATGAGGGCATAGTCTCCCAAGAGACTCACCTAGGCTCTCGCTGCAAGTTGGCAGCCTCTGGTGTTTGGGGAGATGCGCTTGAGGCCATGTGGCGGCCGGTCTGGCTAACCAGTTGAATTGTAAGTCGGGTTGGGATGTTACAATGTGGTATCAGTGGGGTTTTCCTTTTCTGCATTGACTTACTATTTAGCGACTATAGACAGTATTATGATGGGAATGGACTGTGGAAATAAACTGTGCCCGGGAGTTGCAAACCCGCGTATAGGGAAAATCCAAGTTGCCACTTATGGAATTGTGTTTTATTGTATTGATTATTACATTTTTTCTGATTTCACCATTCGGTGAAGCACATGGTTTTTGCTGATACTATTGATATTATTGTGGGTTTTATTTCGTAGAAACCCAATGAGATGAGGGTTTTTTATCTCATGCATCATATAGGAACCTTGATAGGAATCACATTTCATGCATTAAGCCATTATATCTAGGATGCATTAGATATTGCATGTTGTTGTGATAAGTGTTGTGATAGCTATTGCATGTTGTGTTGATAGTTAATTGATAACTGTTCTTACTGTTGTGTTAGATTGGGTGCAATGAATGAGGTGTGACATCATCTTTCTACTCATAAGGTGTATGGGCCCTTATGGATTGTGAAATGATGCACCAATACGATGTAAATTCTAAATGAAGTTAATTTGCATGGTTATATGGGCATCAAATATTGATTCATGAGGTGTTATGGGCCCTCATAGATCATAAATTTGTGGACCATTGGTTATAGCTTTTGAAAAAAGGCATGTTAGAAGAATGAATGTTGAATATAGAGCCTGACCTAGACCTGGCTTTTGAGTGGGCAAGAGGTAGTGACTCTAGTGGTTTTTGGTGACTATTCCTTACACAGTCCGGGATTTAGATGTAGGCAGTGGGTTGACGAGGTTTTTAGGAAGTTCTTGACATGTCTTGTATTGGTTCTTGTGCTCGTGAGTTTCTAACCTCGTTACAAATCTTGAACTAATTCATGTGTTTGGCATTGCAGATTCATGCCTCCACGGTGACCTCCAGTGGTACGTCAAGACAGTGGTGATGACCACGTTCCAGAGATGGCAGGCCATGGGATACTAGATGAAACTCTAGTTCTGCCAGCTGCGGCACCAACGACTATACCAGACACAGGTTCTGAGGCACAATTCCATGAGATCTTGTTATGTTTTATGAAGACCCTTCAGGGAGCACCTCGACTTGCCCCGATTATGGAAGAGTTGACGCGTGAGTTTCAGCAGAAGCATCTGCCTACGTTTTCATGTGATGGCGGACCATATGCTTCAGAGTCCTGGTTTGAGGCGATACTATCTATCATTTAGCATCTAGAGATGCCTCTGGAGAGGAGGGTCATTCTCACTATGTACATACTACGTGATTCCTCCAAGTGGTGGTGGCACATGATCATCCAGTTGGATCGTCATCGGGAGATGGCTTGGTTAGAGTTTCATGTAGCCTTCTATGATTTTTTTCCCCGAGACTTTGAGGGCTGATCAAGCCCTGGAGTTCTTGCGTCTGAAGCAAGGCGTGTTATCAGTGATGGAATACTCATCCCGTTTTACTGAGCTTCAGCACTTCACACCTATCCTAATGGGTGATGAGCTGTTGAGGGCCATGCTTTTTTAGGATGGTCCGAGATATGACATCTGATCTCTGGTAAATATCATCATGTTGACAACCATTTTTGGGATTTAGAACTAGGTGCTAATCACATAACGTAACCTAAGAGAGGCTGGAGGTGCGAGCCAGAGTGGTTCGACACTGAGATTAGGTACTTCAGCGACTATTAGGAGGAAGTGTCATCTGGAGATTCCAAAAGGTGATTCTAGCAGTCATAACCGATCATTAGTTAGTAATTTGAGGTGCTACCAGTGCGATAGGTTGGGACACACAATGCCACAGTTTCCAAGGGACCCAATCGTGTGCCTATCATGTGGAAAGATGGGCCATCTTCAATGTTTTTGAAGAACATTTTCACCAGTACCCAACGATCGAGGGTCCACACCGACACCATATGTAGGAGCAGGGTCGGCATCATTCCATCAGACATGGAGTTGGGGTGCGACTGGCCGATCAGGCTGAGGTAGTGGTCGTGGAAGAGGTATCTAGGAACAGGGTACACCAAGACGTTAGAGTGGTCCAACTCCGTGTAGTGAGGTTGTATCATAGGGCCATGGTTCATGCTATGTTTATGCACTACAGCCTACTTATGATGATCAGGATGTGGGACCGTCTACTATGAGAGGTACGATCTTAGTAGCATCTATTATTTCATCTTCCCTCTTTGATACAGGTGCATCACATAGTTTTATATCTACGCCTATAGTGAAAAGCCTTGGGCTAGTTGTGTTGTCATCTGATGGCGTTGTGATGCTTGACACACCACTAAGAGTTAGGGCAGAGGTTGTACGTAAGTGGAGAGGGTCCCCACTTGAAGTTGGAGGGTGTCAGTTCTACTAATATCATTATGTTCTCAAGATGATAGGTTTTGATTTCATTCTCAGTATGGATTGGCTAGTAACTTACCGAGTGTACGTTGATTGTTACCGCCGGAGGGTGATTTTCACATCCCCATAGGGTGAAGTGTTTACTCATAAGGGCGAGTGTGATCTCGAGGAGTACCGAGCTGGACCAGAGCATTGTGGGCCGTGCTGGATGACATCTACCATCACTTTTTTGTTTCTGGATAATCAGGGAGTGAGTCATACAGACCTTCCTCCGGTTTTTTACCGCTTCAGCGATGTTTTTCCGGACGATTTTTCAGGTTTACCTCCGGAGAGAGATGTGGAATTCTTCATTGAGCTAGTTCTAGGTGTTGCACCAGTATCCATTCCTTCTTAATTGATGGCTACGAAAAAGTTGCAAGATCTCAGAAACAGCTCAATGATTTGGAGGCAAAGGGGTCTATTTGACCCAGTACTTCTCCGTGGGGTTCGACGGTCCTTTTTGCGAACAAAGCAGACAGAACACTTAGGAAATGTGTGGACTATCGAAAGCTGAACCAACTGACAGTTAAAAAATGATATCCCTTACCATGGTTAGATGACCTGTTTGACCAGCTTCGAGGAGATAGGGTGTTCTCAAAAATTGATTTGAGGTCATGGCATCGACGAGTGTGTGATCGACCTGCAGAAATATCTCGTACAACTTTTCGTAGCAGGTATGGTATGTATCAGTATTTGGTTATGTCGTTTAGCCTCACGAACGCACCACCGGTTTTCATGGATTTGATGAATCGCGTGTTCCATCCTTACTTGGACTCGTTCATCGGGGTTTTTGTGGATGATATTTTGGTGTATTCTCAAAATCAAAACGTACCATGCCAATCATCTTGATATTGTCCTGAATACACTAAGAAAGCATCAGCTATACGAGAAGCTTACTAAGTAGAACTTTTGGATGGATAATTTTCACTTCTTTGGCCATGTTATATTTGAGATAGGTGTTTTTGTAGACCTAAAGAGGGTTAGAGATGTGGTATCTTGGAAAAAACTCTTGAATGTCTTTGACATACAGAGTTTATTGGGGTTTTCTAGTTATTATCGTCATTTCATACAGGATTTCTCATTCTTAGCTGTACCATTGACATGCCTGACTAAGAAGGGAATAAAATTTGTATGGACAGATGATTGTGAAGCATCCTTTCATGAGGTGAATGGATGTTTGACATCAGCACCAGTCCCGATACTGTCGAAACATGGCAAGAGTTACACGGTGTATTGTGACGCATCAGGTATTGGGCTAGGTGCAATGTTGATGCAGGGAGACAACGTCGTGGCGTATGGATCTCAGCAGCTGAGGCCACACGAGAGGAATTATCCGACACATGATCTTGAGATATCACTATTTGTACATGCGATGTGCTGTTGGAGACATTATTTATTGGGAGATCATTTTTTGGTGTACACAAACCACAAGAGCCTCAAATATATATTTACTCAGTATGATCTGAATCTTAGGCAGCGACGGTGGGTGGAGTACCTATAGTCCTACGAATTTGAGCTTGCTTATACGCATGGTAAGGGAAATGTAGTGGCCAATGCATTGAGCAAGAGAACTCAAATGCAGGAAGTGCAATATGCAAGAAATGAATGGAAGCTTATGTCCTTGTTATCTGAGATGCATCTTTATGTGTAGAACAGCCAAGGGAAGCCTTTTCTATCGTCTATAGCTGCGACTTATACCCTCCTGGACTGAGTAAGGATGAGACATCTGTCAGATTCGGAATGCCTAGTTCTACGATAAGGTGTGTCAGGTAAGGACCCTCCTCCTAGTTGGAAGAGAGGCGAGGATGAAGTTCTTCGTATCCATGGACGTGTATGGGTTTTAGTGGATTTTAGAGACGAGATGATGTGGGATTTTCATGCTTCGGTTTGGGAAGTTCATCTCGGAGTAACTAAGATGTATCGTGACTTCCACCGACAGTACTAGTGGTTGGGTATGAAGAGGGATGTGGCTAGTTTTACCGTGAGATGTTCCACCTGTCAGCAGGTGAAGGTGGAACAACAACGACCAGCTGGGATTTTACAGCAGCTACCTACCAGAGTTGAAATGGGATGATGTTGTGATGTACTTCATGACTAGTTTGCCGAGGTTGCCTCGAGGTAACGATGCTGTGTGGGTTGTGGTTGATAGGCTCACAAAGGTTTCTCATTTCTTATTGATCAAGGAGACCTTTAGTTTGGATGAGATTGGAAGGTTGTATATCTGTGAGATAGTACGAATCCACAGGGTCCCGTGCACCATTGTTTCAGACAGGGATGCTCGTTTTACGTTACGTTTCTGGCAGATTTTTCAGAGGGCGCTGAGTACACAAGTGCTCCTAAACACAACATACGACCCTCATACTGATGGCCAGTCATAGCGTACGATAAAAGTGCTAGAGGACATTCTACGAGCATGCGTCCTGGATTTTGGGGGCTCATGGGAGATGCACATTCGCCTAGTTGAGTTTTACTATAACAATAGTTATTAGGTGACTATTCATTTGGCACCGTATGAGGATTTATATAGTAGGTCAAGACGATCACCCCTGTGATGGTTAGAGGTAGGTGAGGAAGCTTTACTGGGATGACGTCTTGTCCAAGAGACGTCTGAGCAGTTCCAGTTGTTACAGAAGTGTATGGCTACCGCACAGTCTTGTCAGAAGTTATATGCTGATCACCGCAGATGACCCCTAGAGTTTGAGGTCTGGGATCAGGTTTTCTTGCGTATTTCACTAAGGCTGGGGCACAGGCGGATCAAGAGACATGGTAAGATATCACTGAGATATGTTGGGCCTTTTGAGATTATGGAGATGGTTGGGATGGTAGACTGTCGGGGTCAGTTACCTCATAGGTACTAAGCCATGCATGACATGTTCCATGTTTCTCAGTTACAGATATACTATTCAGACCCGCCTCTTACCTACCAGCCTGAGGAGTTCGAGATTCAGATAGATGCATCTTTTGAGGAGCATCTAATTCATATCGTTGATAGGAGCAAGAAGGTTCTCTGAGGCCAGTCAGTTCCTCTAGTACGGGTGCTATGGCAGCCCGACCGTTTATAGGATGAGACTTGGGAGAGGGAAGCCGATGTACGTGCTCAGTGGATGGAGTTGTTCGTAGATGAATCTTGACCACCCTTCAGAGAGCAATTAATGGATGAATTGCAATAATGGGGGAAGATTGTAAGAACCCGGGTTTTCATACGCGGTAAGTATCCTTTTAATTCTAGTTTAAATATTCTGTTGAGGCCTATTGTGTATGTCTAACTTGACCAAGGGAGTTACGGAAGTGTTCGGGTCTTGTTTGGAGCTCAGAACCAAGTTGGATGTTGAAAATGGCCTGGCACACAGTTTGCACATGGCCTGTGCATGGCCTGGCTGAACCGTGCACCTTGTGCAGGCTTGGCAGAGGCAAGAGCACGACATGCACAGTTTGGGGAAAACGTGCGGGGTTGACGTGCGGTTTCCCCTTGCCTTCCAGTGAGGTCTGCACGGTCCCCGCATGGTTTGTTAGGCCATGTGGGTAAACCATACAACCTGTTGTGTTTTGTTAGTTTAATTAATTTTTAGTTAAATTAATTGAAATCTTATAAAACCTAAACCTAACCTATTCTATTCCATGGTACAGTAGTGGGAGAGCTCTCAAGGAGCATAAGGGAGAATTGGAGCTAGCTTATTCGTCTGAACTCTGTTTCGATCATCGTTCATCTTGTTAGATCCTCAATGGTAAGTCCTCAATTCCTTTTTAATCCTTCTCGATTCTTCTGGTTACAACAAACACAGATTGGATTAAGGCTCATATAACCTAATTTACCGTTCTTCATCTATTCTTCAGATTTCTTCCAAACCACGACGAATCAGAGCCTGATATTGGACGAGCTATCCAGTACGAGCCTAAGGTAGGTGGTCTCATTCTTTTCGCTGATTGTCAAGCTATTTATATATGTCGGAGTGCCACGCGCCCACTTTTCTGGGTGTTGCTTGAACCTAGAATTTAACCTTGTTGTTACCTAGCATGTTGTAGGTAATTTGAATAGGGTGGTGTGTGCATCAGTTAGGTTGTACACCTTGGACAGAAAACACCCCTTGGGGGCATTGCCTTGAATAGATCTTTTATGGAATTTTGACCCAGGATGCCTATGAGGCATGCCTTTTATTTCCCTTGCGGGTTGTTAAAAATTGAATTTAATGAATGTAATTGAAATATTATGAAATTGTAATTTAAATGGTTTTAGGTATGGGATGGAGTGTTGCCCATTGACCCTTGTATGCAAATTCTTGAATTTCTAGCCCACGTGAGTTAAATGCTTTTGAGCTATTTATTATGTGAAACAATGTCATGGGTGAACCATGGAACCAAGGTGACATTCCATGGATGGACTCATACAAGATTTGTTACTATAATGCCGAGTGAATCATGGATATAGTATGAGATGCCATAGACAGACTCAACAGGGCACATTATTTCATGGGCGATACCCTAATCTTATTTATACGATTCTGGGGACGGGCTTAGTTGATGGACTATAACGCACCTAGAGCGAGTCTGGGTACCTTGGATGTTCACCGGAACGAGCTCGTAGAGTGATGTTGGGGTCCTAGAGGTTCACCGGAACGGGCTTGTAGGGTGTAAGTGGATTTTCTCCCTGAGTGATGCCTGGTTTTCGATTAAGTATACCAGGAACGAGCTCAAGGAATGGTTTGAACACATGGATGAAATTATTGATGAGTGGAATGAATACTTGAAGTGATTCCAAGCCAATGAACAAGCTTGGGTCAGTCTTTCTTGCTTCCCTTGTTTACTACTTTCCATATTACACTGCCTGTTTATATATTCACTGACAGAGTAGCACAGATCTTTGGTGGTTTCCTACTGGGTTTCAATCTCACACCCTGTTTGGGTCATGTTTTTGGACCCAAGCAGATAATATAGATGCAGGTAATGAGAAGGGAAAAGGCCCTTGTACTGGTACTTGACTTGCTGCTCGGAGTGGGAGCGTGCGGGAGAAAGGTGAGGCTTGTGATACGACAGGGGATACTTTTTGTTTTCTTTTGATGTTTTGTTTACTTGTATTGTACTGTATTAACTTGTACCATCTTGGTTGTTTTCTAGACTCTTGTACCAACTGCACCATTATATGGATGTCAGATCCTTCTATTTGATATCTATTTCTGATGTCTATGTTTTTTTTACTGGTTACCTTCTTCTGCTATTGTAAGATGTAATTTTGCTATGATGTTTTGGTAATGAGGGCATTGTCTCCCCATAGACTCACCTAGGCCCTCGCTGCTAGTCGGCAGCCTCTGGCATTTGGGGAGATGCGCTTGAGGGCATGTGGCGACCGGTGTGACTACCGTGTTGAATGTTAAGTTGGTTTAGGACATTACAATAACTCATGTTTGTGGTAAATTATTTATAATGTGATTCATTGATCATTTATTTTCACCTTTTATATTAAAATTTACTTTAATGGAACATAGAGATTTAAAATTTTGTTACCATAGGTGAGGGTAGAATAGTTAATGGGGGGATTAACTAAGAGAAAATATTAAAAATTCCTAAAAATAAATGAATTAGATCTTATGAATATATTTCAGCCATAAATACAATCGTTGTGGTTTTGTGATATATTTTACATATTTGAAATGAATTACATATTTATTATATATTAATATTTCATTTATATATATATTATTTCTAGCCACCTCACTTATAATATAGTATCTCATCCACTCTCTTCATCGCACCACATAACCCATTTCTGTCACAAATATAAACACCAATAACATATGAAAAAAAACCTTCCTTGGTGTTTCATGTCTCCAAAAAAGTAATTCCAAGAAGGAATAATCAATAATCTAAAATAGTTTTTCCAAAGAAGGTGTATTACTTGCTTCCTAGTGTCTTCAGGTATCTTTAATATTCGAAATCCTTAAACTATTATGTAAAAAATATAATATTTTAAAATTAATATATATTAAATTATTAAATTATAGTATGTTTATTTCACATATCTTTTAATATCATATTTCTTCCTATAGAAGATGAAAACATTGTTATTTCATACAAGAGGACTACTATCTCCTTGAAACAATGTCTTCCTTTTTTCATCACTATATCCCAACACTAACTATTATAATGAATTTAAAAAATATAAATTATATTAAGAAATAATTATTCTCCAGTAATATAAAATCATTACTTACCTTATAACTTATCCATTAGTTATAAAAATAAAACTTCGTTCATGTTTATGTGTGTAATACAACCTATGAAAATTGATGAAATTCATATTCAATGTAAATGATTCATTATTACTTCAAAAAAAATTTAATTTATAAAAATTATAATTATTTCATGATATATATTATTTATGTTATGTAACCATGACCCCATTGATCATGGTATCCCTACCATAGTATTTTTTGAATCATTAACTGATCAATTTAAAAACATTTGAACAAATTATAACAAGTTTATTAAGTAATTATTTCATGTAATTAATTAAAATAAAATGAATAATGATCTTTTAAAAAGAATTAAATAGTAAAATAATTATAGAATAAAATAATAGTATTTAATAATTTATTATTTAGAGAATGTATAAAATCAATCGGTATTCATGGTAAGGGATTTCTCATCTAGATTCCTTACATTGATACACAATATATGTTCTACATGTGTTTTGTTTTTTTGTTGTGTATGTAATTACTTATAAATATATTTTTCATTCGTTTTCTAAAATTCAATTGGTTTACAAATAATTTTTATTTTCTCTTAGTTAATTATATTTTTCCTAGATGTTACTAAAGTGGTAATGATTTATGTTATAGTCTTATTTATTTTTATGACTATCTATATAAATTTTAAAATGAGGGAAATTATATGATGAGAGGTTATGGTTTTTCCATTGGATCTGTGCCCATGCATTTCAGCACAGGACTTCTCACCAAAGTGTTATGATTATATGAAGATTATCATTATTGTGTAAATTCTAAGGGAGGAGCTAATCCTGTAGTTTGTTCTATGTTTTTTTTGCATTGGATTAAAATGGGACTTGTTGGAATTTATAGTTTCTCAGTTTTCCTGAAAAGTTTTTTTAAAATAAAAAAGAAATATTTTATCATATGATACATATCCCCATAACCCCATATCTTTCATATCCTATGTAGTTTCCAATAATTTTCATGTATTATTATTTTATTCTGTTATTTGGTTATTAAAAATATCAAGAGACATATTTATGAAAACTACATTAGATGAAAAAATATTTTTTTTAAAGAAACTACATCAGATGAAAAACTAAGATTAAATTACACATTGTTGGAACCACATGAATTTCATGTTTTTTTAAATAAACCCAACAACATATCACTATTGTGGCCTCGTTTAGTATAAAATAAAACTACATCAAATGAAAAACAAGGGATTACTTTACTCAAAAACAATATAAAATAAGTATTTATGTTTTAAAGTAACCACAAACCACACTCTGATGATATCCATAGTTTTTATTACACCCACCTATATTAAAAAAATATTCTAATGCTAAAATTACATCCAAAATTATGGAAAATAATACAAAATATCATAATTACACCCCACCCAATAATATGGATAATCATGAATTGAATAAAGACAATTTTTATCTGAAAAAATTATATTTATACGCATTGCAACCAATATAATACAAAGGAAAAAATATAAAATTTCAAGTATGAATGTTTACATCATCATAAAGACTTCCATGACATATTAAAAAATTAATATGTCATATAACACTCTCAAAGGTTTCCTACCTTGTCAGTTTTGCATCCAATCCAAAATATACCACACACATAGTAATTTTCCCATAAACCCAAACATGTTGACCATTTTCTAATCCATCATATATAATTCCATTACCATCCTTCACAATAATGATAATATCATCAAAAAAAATTATATGAAGCATTTATAAGTCCACTATATCATTTCATAAGCATTGATACACCCCATAGGTTACCCAATACCATTCATATAATTCTTTATTTTAGGAACATTGTCAATTGGGAAAATGGAATCATTAATAAACAATTTATGGTTCTATCACGACCAAAACAATCAACACTATACTCATTGGAAAAAATGAATCCAATATATGAATCATATCAAGGAATTTTCACATGCTTAAAAACATCAATGTTCCATAACATACATTAATTTCATATAAACTAATAATATCATTTTGGAACCATTACACTCATACTCATAGGATCCCCATCAATAATGAATATAAATTGATTCATCATAAATTGCATTATTTTCTAAAAACAATATGAATCCAAAGAATTAGAGTTTCCTAATGGAAAATAGTATAACATTGAAAATAATGCAATATTATGAGTATAAAGTGAAAATTATTCCAAGTAATATATCTTGAAATACATTAGGACAATCATCACATAAATATTAAAAAAAAATTGAAAATAAATAACTATATAAGATAATATTATGCAAGGATAAGGAATGATACCTCAGAGTAAAAATAAAAAAAATAATGCGAACTCATTCTATAAGTTTTATCATTTTATTTAAATTAATAAAATAATAAAAAAACGGTTGTGGTTACATTAAAGAATAACCATGAATTTCAAGATCTATCTTTCTATATTATGGTATATTTGAGAAATTATCCTACTCATAATGGTGTCACACAAAAATCCAAAGAAACACCAAGATATAATGTTAAATTCCTAAACACCATGGTCAATCACATCCATTTATGGTGTAATCTTCCTCATAGTCTCCAAAACATCAACGTGTTATCACAAGATCATTGCATGCTCAACCCCTTTTAATATTTAGTAGATTCTCCCACAACTAAAACACACAAAAAATCCTCTAATATAAAAAATTATTACCAAGTGGTCTTGTTTTATAAGGCCACTTAATAAATTACATACCTTAACATATAATATATTTTATGATCTTCCCACCATATATTAGCTCATAATTTATGTGCATCACTAAGGATCACTATAAAAAAGATCTATTAACTCTAATTTCATGCAACGACCATAAATATATTAGCTAAGACTCACTTGTTAATTAATTAAATTGGTTCTATAAATAATATATCACATACATATGGACTGAATAGTTTACTATTCATGGTAAAATACATTCCTTCTTCAATCATATGTTACACTTGAAAACAAAGAATAAAACATTTTATTTTATTTAGAAAATAATTATTACCATTATAATATCCCTATATAATGATCATAATTATATATAATGTAATCATAGGAAAAAGAAACAAAATAAAGGGGTGAGCACATACATTAAGTAAAAGTAAGAATACAAAAAAATAATAATTCATGACTAATATTCCAATAATAAATAATGTTATATAATATAATATAAATAGTCTCATGACCTAGAAACATATCCATGGATATCATAACTATTAACATTATCAAATTGAAATCAGTAAATAATTACAAAAATTAATTCATAATTCCAGTCATTTGAAACATATTATCAAGTCCTTATGTCAAGGAATCTGATATAAATGGATATGGCCTCTGCTAAATACCAATTCATGTTTTTCTAATGAGACTTGTCGATTCATCGAGGGGATATGTAATTTTTGTACCCAATTATCTATTACTATGTCTAATTGATTCATCCTAAGACTAAATAATATTACATAATAAAAATTCATAAAAATTACATTAATATATATGTTGGAATGTCTATAATACATTATATTAATACATTCCCCAGTCAAAAAGATCATAAAACTTCCAGAGGGGTATGAATGATGGTATCACTATAGTATATCCTCAATAAAAAATCAAAGAAAGACAACTTCATAGATGAAAACCCTAAAAAAGATAACTAGATAACTTTTTTAGTAAAATACCCCTTTCAATATGAAATTTTTTATTCAAAGTATAATGTTTTTTAAATAAATTAGGGAGTACATTTTTTTGAATGGTGTTAGAACCCAACCATAATAATAACATATTTAAAAGAATTTAAACTAGAATTCAGCTTCTTTCATTACCAATGATATTTTATGTTTAGGGTTTTAGAGAGTTATTTCATTATTTTACATTTAATCCCCATATATATAAAAATGGGGTGTATATATAAAATTTCAATTTTCCTACAATATATTGATTTCAAAATAAAAAATGATTTTATTCATTGAAAATTTTTCACGAGCATCAACATGACTTATTCATTTCCATTACCTATTATAAATCCCTGAGAAAAAATTTTAATGTAAGAGAAGAGGAACAGAATTGTAATAAGGTACATTATAAGATGGAATCTGTTAGTTTATTGAAAAATTTGATAACCCAAGAAGCATATTCTCAAACAAATAATTTCATTATATCTTAAAAAAGCATAAATATTTACATTACAAATATTATTATATTAAAATTTTAAAATAAAATTATTTCAATGAAATATTAATGAAAATAAAAGAAATGACCCATAGAGACCATGGAACAAAAATATATTATAACTCTTACAAAACCCTCACATGAACTATTTTAAATGGAAAAATCATACGACTGACTTCAAATTGAATTCTCCTATGAGCATAATAATTACCCAAATGGGTTAGATCACTATATAGTAACATCCATTATTTATGAAATATCAGGCTCACCAATGAGATTTAATATGTTAAAAATCATTATAACAACATCCAAGGATCATGTAATATATAAAATCATTTAAAATCTCTTTTAATACCTATATTCAAGCCTTTTTAAATGTCAAAATCCATATCTTCTTATAACAAATCTTATATACCAAAATTCCTATAAAAATGGGAATTGTTTATTTATTATTGAAAAAATGAAATATTTTAGATTAATCCAAACATTGAATAATTTTTAATGGAGTGAGAAATGTTTTTGTCATTATATACAATTATATCGAATATTCTTTTTTTTTTGTATTGAATGTCAAATATTATGTAATAATATTCCTTTTAAAAACAATTGACTAAATGTAAATGGAGGCATAAAAAATTCATTATAATTTTTTTTTTCAAATAAAAACAACTATAACATTAAAAATATAGATATGGGGGAATATATACTACTTTTAAGATAACATTAAAAAAATATTTTTAAATGAAAGTCCCATAACATGTGTCTGACTAATCACATATGTTTTTATCTTCCTGAATAACAAATGTATATTATATTTATTTTTTGATCATATTTTTTTTTTCAAATTTATTAATCCTTTATTTAATTTTATAAAATCTTATATAAAATTTCCTAATCAATTAAATTCATGTTTGGGATTTTCCAGATATTGGGCTCATATGTCTGAATATAATTTATTATGTTAAATATGGTCAAGGAGTTAATTATTCCATTATCTCAAGAACAATAATATTATCCAAATAATATTTTTATACAAAAATGATTCATTAAAATCCAATCATTATTTATGGGTTTGAAAAATTAACTATGTTGTAATCAATGAGATTCTAGGGAATAAATACATATGAGTAACTTTTAAAAATTCAATGATTATTATGAAAAAAAGGTAAATATCAATTTATCATTACAAAATGATAATAATATCATTAATATCACGTTAGTTGTTTATATATATATGTGTGTGTTTGTGTTTGTGTGTCTGTGTTTGTTATACATGATGTGTAAATGAAAAACGAATCATGTCACTTTGTAGAGCTGGTAGTCATCACGTTTGACAAAAGAATATTATCAATTTTTAGTGAATTAAAAGGTTATAAAGTAAATTATATATTATCTATTAATAATTATTAATAACTTATAAATATAATATATAAACACAACTTCCATAATTATATAATACTAATGTGTTATGGTGTTAGAAAAATAATTACTTCAGTTCTTGAGGTTGTAGTTCAACAAACCCATTGACTAGTGATCATTGTATATTTGTTGGATGAAGAGATTTATATTAATAATTAATTTAAAAAACTGGTAATTATATTTACAGTACTAATTTAATTATATAATTCTGATTATGGATTTTTTAATGGAGAATTAATATGATATAAACCCAAAACACTTGATTAAAAATGATACCTCTTCTTTAGACAACCTTTTTTTCATAACAAATTATAACCATTAACATTGTTATTATGTCATAAATAAGGAGTCTAAATCGTTTATATGGATGTTAGGAAGGTATTTAAGAAAAAAATTGAAAAATAGGTGTTTATATATAATGAAATGGAAATAAGTGGTTTCCTTTTATAGGAGAGGAGAGGATCTATCTTTGAATTTATTATAATATTTTATTAATTTATACTGTTTTCTAATATAAAATTTATCTATACTAATTAAGTTATACTTTCAGATAAGTTTTTATCAAAATAAACTTATACAATAAAAATTATATAGGTATTGATAACATTTTTACCCTTATCATTTTTATCCCCTCGTAAACTTTTTTACATTTACCTTGACAACAATGATCTTTACACATCCGGGTTCAATATTGATAAAATAAATAGAATAACTACCCATAAATGAACCATGGTTGATATGATAAAACATATTCTAAATGAATTAATAAATATATTATTATATGAATATTATTTAAATTAACAAAATATTATTTATTATAACTTCTCATTAATGCAATTTTTATAACACCCCCTTACATTGAATTTTTTACATTAATAAAACATTTAAAATAAGATATAAATATTTTAATATAACCCTATATTTTTATATTTATATATAATTTTTTTGTTTCATATTTATTTTACCCCTTTATATTAAATTTATAATTTTTAATAACATTTATTTTGTTTTATTTATTAATTAAAAAATTACCTTATCAAGGTTATGAAAATATTTTATGTAATTATTTATTTATTATAAATTAAAAATAAATTATAATTATGAATAAAATTAAATTATAAATCAATATTATATTTACAACTAACCATCTAAACTATTCAACCCTATGTTAAATACGATATAGTTATTAAGAACAATTGTTTTAATTTATTAGATTTTCTTTATAATAATATTTTAAAATCATTAATAACATCAAAATGGAATAAAAGTAAATTTAAGAAATTATAGGTTATAATGTGTAAAATGGACTTATACAATAAAATTAATTAATGTTTTAGGGAAATTTTATAATCCTTATCATTTCATTTATAGCTATAATTAATGATTTACCGTTTATTGTGATAATAACAAATACTAAGGAAAAATTAAATATTAAATAAAAAAATTAATATATTTACAAAAATATGAACCATATATTTTAAATATTGAATACATTTTTAATAAATAAAAAAATTTATTTGGTGGAATTTAAAATAGTATTTTCTTTGAAAATTTAATGAAAATATTTTTTTTTTAAAAAATACACTTTAATATAAAAAATACTGGTATAATAAATTCATGTATAAAATTAAGTTTCAATTAAAAAATTGTGTTGTTTTAAATAATAAATATCTAATTTAATTTTAAGAAACATAAATAATATATTATAGATTTATAAATAATTGAAATGAAATAGAATTTGTAATATCACGATCCTAATTTTTTACTAATTAGTAAAAAATTTGTTTTCTAAAAAAACAAAAAAACAATCGGAAGATAATATAAACATACTAAATTAAAAACTGAAATTTGTTTTTTCAATTTAAAATTATATAATTTTGAAAAATAAATTTTCTAATAAAACCATATATTACATGATTTTAATAATACTATATCCTCCTTCATATTAAAATTACATATCAATTTTATTATGAATATACACCTATACTATATATCTAATTAATATTTATAAGCCACAAAAATTATTTATTCAAACATTAGAATGATTATTATATTCTTCTTCATTTTTTACTATGTATATTTTCACAATTTTAGGGAGATGGAACTCGGTGACGACGTTGACAATTCCTGGCGATGGTGCTCGGTGACTGCTCCTGGCGACAAGCCCTAGATCATGAGTACAGATAGATCCCCCCTTCCTGAAGGTTGGAGGGGGTGGAGGTTCTTCCTCAACCTTTGTTTTTGCAAGAAGCTTTCGTACCTTTCTATAACCCTAGCATTCTTCCTGAATTTCTGTCAATCTCTTTGAGTCCAAAGGTTCCAAATTTGCATCTTGGGGATCCTCAGCTTACGATCCCTTTATCGGAGTTCTCGAGAGTGTCGAATCTCATGAACTTGACCCTAGTGTCTCACTTTAACCACCAAAGACCTTCGGTAGATGACTTCAACATATTTGTGTTTATTAATTAGGATCTGCAGGACTGCGTGGTGGTAGATTTGATTGATAAGTTCCATTTGATGATACGTTTTTCTTCCGAGGAATATTTAATTTGTGCTTGGTCTCGAGCTCCTCGATGTGGCAATGGATGCCGGTTTTTCCTTCTCCGATGTACTTTTGATCTCTGCATGAAATGGGACTCACCCTCTGTCACGACCTAGGTAAGATATCCGCTTCTACCTTTTCCCATTCAGAATCCAACGATTATCCGAATGATAGGAAATCTGGTAGGGTGTTTTCTCTGAACTGATTCCCGCACTGCGTTGGTTAGTCACCCAGTAAATCCGCCACTCTGTGTTGAGGTGGACACTTCAAAGGCACCGGTGGAGTTGATATGGATCACGATTGGTGAGGAGTACCACTCGAAGCAAGCGGTGGAGTTTAAATCCTGCGATGATTATTGTCTGGAGTGTTATCGTCTGGGCCACTGAGACGAGAAATGTCAAAGTGGAAACCTCTCAGTTCTAGTGGGAATAAATGGTAGAGATGCGGGACAAGGGAAGAAGATTGACGGTGTCGCAAAGAGTAGAAATACTGTGGGTGGGCTGGGCTTGGGAAATCTTTCTGTTGATGCGGTGTCTGAGAGACTGAATTAGGACCCAAGTGCTGGTTCTTCTGGAAGTGGCGTTGTGAAGGCCCCTGTTGTTGCACAACCTGCAGGTCAGTGTTTTGTTTCTACTTGGCATGGGGATAATGGAACCAAACGATGTGTTGCTGATGCAGGGTTCAATTGTGTTGGTTCGAATGAGGGGGGTGCCTTTGAATTTTGAGGGCCGTGGGAAAATGACATATTTTAGTACATGTCTGAACAGTGAGATGCATAAGGTGTAGCTGCAATCTGCTATCTCAGGGAGTAATGCTTCTACCTACAACGAGTACTAAGTTTTGAAGAATTAGGTGGGATGTCAAGAGGAGATGGGTGATTCAATGAAAGATAGTAACAATATGTAGTGTGTTTTAGTTGATGCAGTGAAGGAGGTGGATGTTATCCAGGTGATTGAAGGGTAGTTTGAAGAGGTTGATTAGGTTAATGCAGCAAACGTAGTGGACATTAGACATGTGATGAAGGGGTATCCACCATCTCTGGCTGTGATTCACTGTAACCGAGGTAATGAATAGGCCCGAGGGGTGGTTGATGGTTTCAATGATGGAATAATAACTGGATTTTGGGGGGACATCTTTGACAGTGACAAAGAAAATCATAGTGTGATGGTTGGACATTCCTATTGTGAGGTTCTCAAAGACAGGAAAGGAAAATCTGGGCAGGAGGTGACCACCATAGAAAAAAGAAGGACGAGGAAAGACTACTCTAATTTGTCGAAGCCGCTGTCCACTAGGTCCTCTTTTAAACAATCTCCATAGGAATTGATATCTTTGGATAAATTGAAACTTAGAATGAAGTATGCTAAGATTCTAAAGCACTATGGAAGATCGGAATGGGAGATGGCCACTACGGAAGGAGGCTCTTATGGCAGTTGTGATGGTTATGATGGGTTTGATATGTAATCGTTCTTCTACATACTTGTTGTACTTTTCTTTTTATTTAATAAATTGACAGGGGCCTACCTATAACTGACTTTCCTGGTATATTTTCACAATTTTATTCACTTATTAAACAAGAGTGGACCCCATTACCTCATATCATTTATAGAACCCTCATTTCTCTTATTCCAACATATTATTTTCTCACAATACAATAACCAAGTGAATTAACATGTTAGATAGTCCATTATATATATGGTCATGAATCTAAACATGATATTTCTCAAAATAATGTTTGTCTTCTATTTGAACATATTTAGGACCCAAAACATGTGGTGAATCTTTCATAATCATTCTTAACATCATAACATGAAACACATTGTTTACCTAAGATAAACTCATAGGAAATGAGAATTTGTAGGAAATTGATCTAAATTTTTTCAAAATTTGATATGTTCTAATAAAAATTGTACATAACTTTACCTTTTTACTAAAATGTATTACACTTTTCCATAGATATACTTTTTTGGAAAACTTGATCACCTACATAGAAATATATAGATTTCTTCTAGTAATCCACATACCTTTTATTTCGTATATGATCTATCCAACAATGTTATTGAATTAAATTAACCTAATCAACCATTTCCTCTTAAAAATATATTCACACCAACTTGCATTATCCTACATCCTAAAAGATGTATGACTATGACATATCAATCCATATACTACCAAAAAAAGTTCATATATATATTGAAATGAAAACAGATGATATAAAAATATTAAATAGGCTACTGATGTTGATCTCATTATCCATGTTAATCCATTGAAAATAATTAATGAATGTATTTAATGGGATTAATTTTTTTATTCAAACTAACCATCAGATTGATAATAAAATAATATATAGATATTTAATTCAGTACCCAATGACTTCTAAAAAGCCATCCAAAAATTTGATTTGATTCTAGAATCATGACCATATATGATGGAGAGGGTGACTGTATGTAACCTGAAACTATCCTTTAAATTCAATCGATAATGTTAGTCGAATGATATTGTATCTAGAATCGTAATGAAATAACTAGATTTACTTAATATATGAATAATTAAAAAAAATTAAAATTTTGATGTCATTAGAAATATCACTACATAATCCATGAGTATATATTCACATCTCCACATATTTACTATAAAATGTTGAAGATTACAAATTTATTATTTTTATTATTCCTTAACCAATTGAAAAGTAAAATATATATTGGTAACGGGAGAAATATCTATTTTTATTTCATACCACATGTAATTCACAAAAGGTTTTCTATACATCACAGTACTGTAATGATACATAGAGAAAGGGGAACAATGATCTTCAAAGAAAAATTCATTACTTAATTAATAATACCAATGAAACCATAATTTATTTCCAAATCTCAAAAGACATTATTTTTCAAAATTATATTTTGTAAACAAACTATTCTTAACCAGTTAAACCATTTCTCATAACATATGGCCTTTCTTCTATGGTTTCTTAATTCCATTTTTCAAATTCCACTAAACTAAATTCTAAAAAAGAGGATGTTCTTGTATCCACATATTATGGAACAAAATTATTGAAATCATAAACCAAGGTGTCATGTTTTTAATGTAATGTTGATAATGTAGATTTATTTTTCTAATTGAATGTATTAAATAGTTTGTCTTAACTTTCTAGGTTTATAATGAATCCTCTAATCATAATCCTTAATTAGTTCTGCCCATCATTTCTATATCAAATCAATCTTCTTCTATTTGAATATAGATATAAAATTGTTATGATTATTATATATTTCACACATAGATCCATAAAAATTATACCACTAACGTACAAAAAACAATTGGATCTATTTGAAGATCATGTATAGGATAATTTGACTAACTTGGATTCATTTATCGTAATGAAAAAGAAATTACCAAATAAGTATATATCAAAAAATAACCAAGTCCCTTCATTAAAGAATCAATATAGATGAATAATTCACCATATTTAAATAAAAATGACAAAATTGGGGCATCTACCAATATTATTTTTTATTTATAAAAATATTATTCATATTTCTTTTTACAGATTGATTTATATCCATTTTTATTTGTCATTTTCCAAGTTCTAGATAACATTATATATTCAACAATCCTATAATAGAGACACATTAAACTACAAAAAGTAAAAATCTATTAACCATTGTTTTTTCATGGAATCTATTTATTAATTTTATGTAGGCCCAACCACTATTCTATATTTGGAAACAAATTTTCAATGAAATCAACTATTTTCCCCCAAAATTTAATATTACTAATTTTTTTAGATAGTTTCATTTCTTTTAATACTTTAAAAATAACCCTTATGTGTTATTAACGATCTTCATTAATTTTAGAATTAAAAAAATAAATTATCTATAAAAACACAATATTCAAATAAAAATATTCACTAAATAATCTATTCTTGAGGAACATAAATATTTTTGGTGAATTATAAAACCAAAAGAGAATGACAGTAAACTCATAGTGCCCATATATAGTAAAAAATGTATTCTTGTAAATTTATACATCCATCACATTCAGTTCATGGCACGATGACATGAGATTAATAAAAAAATTAATATGCATTCTGAATATTATAATAAATCAATTTGATGAAAATGATACTTTCAATTAAGAGTGATGATATTTCAAGCTCCATAATCAATGAAAATAGTCATAGAACCATTATTTTTAAATAGAAAAATAGTATAATCCCAATGTGAAGTACATAAATTAATGGAAAACTTTCTTAGAAACTCCTAATTTTTTTTTCCAAAATTTATAATTCAACCATTCAATAAAGGGGTTGTAAAATTAGGATCACCTCCATTATTAAGTGAATAGTAAACTCCGCCACCTGGTAATAAATAAAACATGATAAATAAACCGGTATAACATATATATATACACACACACCCACTATAGAGACATAACTATTTTGTATAGATTATTTCATTTCAAATTTATCTTCCTGAAACATTCAATTTCATCTATAATCATCTTCCCAACTTTTTGGTTGATTATCAATGTTAACAAATCACTGAACAAAACATTTCTGGAATTATAGACTATCATAACATGATAATATAAAAATAAATCAACACACAAAATAATATTAAACATTACTATAAGAAGTTTATTAAAAATTACAAGGATGAACATTATATTAATAAAATTAAGAGTATTACTATTAGTTAAAGTTTCACTAAAATTTCTAGGAAGAGTTATAACCAAAAGAAATATCAAACATTCATAATGTTATATTTATGATAGTCATTAAAATTTCATTGAACAAAATGAATGAAAAGAAAAAATTAAAACAGTTTGTTGAAATAATTTTAATAAACATGTAATATACCTGCCGGTATTAATTTTGATAGCAATGCACTAACTATAATAGTAGAAAATGATATATCCACACCATTATATTATTAGCCTTGATGATTTCCATCCATATTAACTATCTTCAGACCCAGGTTATAATAATTTACCATCTCAATATAACTAAAACATGTCACAAATGGATGAATATTGGTTGACCAGGTATTTTATTATCGAAGTCCCATTTCCATGCAATCTTGTGTCATGTTACAAAGCATACCACACCGATAACACTATATAAAATTTACCCGACCTCACCCATTATTATTTAGTACCACACATACCACAATCTAAGGAGTTTAGTTACAAACCTATGTATTTTTTTTGATGAATTATTTCCTATCATATTTTCTTCTTGTTTTCTTAGAATACATTATCATAAATTAACCACATTTATACCTTCTCATCCCACAAAACATGTTTATATCTATATGATATGTTAATAGAAATATAATTCTCTTTGATAGATTAGTTTTAACAATGACTAGAACTGATTAATATAACAATCAAGATCAGAGATACAATTTGGTATATACTTATTCATAATTATAAAAAACCCACTATAGCTACAAAATCGTTATTCATTTTCCTGAAATCCATTATTTTATATTCATCCCGAATCAAAATATTATTAAAAATTATTTCTCTATGATGATATTTAAAAACAATAACCATTACAGGAAATAAATTCCAACTCTGTATTTGTTAATCCTTACCAAATACCATTATTAAAAAGATTCACCTTCAAAATGATAAATTGTTTATATTAATGTTAAATGATCCAAACACCGATGACATTAAATATCATCTCTAGTGAATTAATACTTCCATAAGATAATAATTTTTAAGAAGATCCACAAAATTATAGTTCATTTTTTCTTATAGAATGAACTATTATGTTCATGTTCCTATTTTTTAAATTTGGAATATACTATTATAGATTCAGCCACTATTTATAGCTTTTATCAAATAATACTCATTGAAAAAACATATTAGTTCTAGTTTAAATCATTTTAGGTAGCTAATTTTGTTTGATTTTTTCCTCATTGGGACTTTATAATATAGACTCCTTATTTCCTCTATTCGTTATCCATTATTTAAAATATCAAACATTCAAAATAAATCATATTTATTTTCATAAAAAATATTCATGACCTTCAAATTGCCTTATTATATTGACTTTATATCCTTAATCCATGTGAAAAGTTTGAAATATATGACATCAGAAAAAAATATTTTGGGAAAAATTAATACAAATTCTTTTTCATTCAGTGGAATATATTAAAACCCATTATATACTTATTATCAGAAACATAATTTTTTAATCTGAAAAGGGTATTATTTTTCAATTAAAAATATCCTTATTATTCCATTTGAAAACAAATGATTTCCCTGAAAATTTATTTGTTACCATAAAAAACTATTGTTGGTTCTTTATGAGAGAATCAAATAAAGACACTATGAAAACCCTTACATGAACCCTTATAAATATAACAACCATATGACTAGCATATAATACAATTTTCCCGAGAAAATATTCCTTATTAAATTAATTGGAGTGTTTTCTTGGAAAACCTACTGAATGATCTATATCTGGATCACATATGATCTATAAAGGAGAAAAACCAATCATATAATTATCGAGAGACCATATAATAAATAAAACCATTCAGAAACTCTTTATAACCCCATATAAAATATTATGAAAATAAAATACCCTTTTATCTTAAAATCGCATTTTCAATATAAAAACACTGAAAACATGAAAGGTTGTTTATATTTTAATAAAACATGAAATGTTTTTTTGGAATAAAAAAAAATATAATGGGTAATTTGGATAGAAAAATTATTGTCACTATATAATTTAAAATATAAAAGTAATTTTAAGTTATTTATAGAAACAATGTACAACATTCCATAAAAATATTATCTTCCATAAAAATTAAAGGAAATTAAAGACATACAAAATATATAATTTATAAATAATTTTTAAAAAATTAATAACATAAATAACATGAAAAATAAGGATATATAATAAAATTATTGTGTAAAAGATTATTTAAAATATGATATTTAATAGAAAGTCCCTCACCTTGGTCCTACTCATATAGTTCAATATTTATTTTCCTGAATAATAAGATTACATTAATATTATACTTGATTAAGAACATTTTTCATGGTAATTTTTATTTATTTAATTTATTTTCTTGTTATATAAAATAAAATTATCAGTTAAATTCTTGTTGGGTGTTTTGAATATATTCGAGTCATATGTCATTAATGAATTCTGTATGATGAATATGGGTCAAAAGATAAAATTAACATAATCCATTGAATAATATAAATAATATAATTATCCTTTTTTTAATAAATTATAATTTAAAATAAAACAATTAACTATGGTTGTGAAAAATAAATTGTGCTCTAATCTTGGAGACAATATATTGTACATAGATGTGAGTAATAATTAAAATTTTAAAGATAATTATGGATAGAAGGTATATATTATTTTTTTATTTATTAATTACAATAACCTTGTATATATAATATTAAATATTTATATATACATTTCTATATTATCCATGTTTTGTGGTGATGGAAACTGAATCACATCACATTGTGAAGGTGGTAGTCTACACCTATAGAAGAATGATGACACCATTTTTCAATGAATGGAATGAAAAGAAGGTAAATGATATATTATCTTTTATAGATGATAAATATTTCATGAAGATCATATATAAACAATAAATACATCATTATAATCTATCCATCATATATGGGAATGGGGAAAATAATTTAATTGGATCATGAGGTGGTAGTCTTTTATACACATGAACCATGGTTTCATTTCACATTGGATAAATGAGAATATTGAAATGGGTTGTTAAATTAACATAAATACACCATAGAAAATGGTTTATAATTTTGTAATTATATATTCATTTTTGAGGAATATTTTAATGTGGTAGAGGAAAAAATAAAATAAAATAACTCGATTAAGAACGATACCTCTTCATCTGACAACCTCCTTTTAATTACACCATCAAATTACTATGTTTTGTATTATGGCCCAACCAGGGCCTATAGATAGTGGGAAATGATAATTCTAATGTATTTTTATAGATAATCACAATAAAAATTGGTGTTAATGTGTTATGGAATGAGAATAATAGATTCTCTTTTAAAAAAATTTGGGTGGATAACTCTTTGAATTTCTCTACATAATATATTAATATAACTTATTATTCCACTATAATTCCTTTAAAACATGTTTATTTATAATATAGAATTATTTTTTGTTAGAATAACCTAACAAGACAATAATTATAAACGTTTTGATCACATTTTTGGTATTACATTTTTCTTTTGACCTCTCGTTACCCATTTTCAAACTTACCATGACAATAATAATTTTTAATATTTCTATTTTAATATAGTTACTCTGGAGGAAAAAATATCCATAAATGGACCAATGATGATATTGTCAACCATATAATAATCACCGAGTTTGATAAAATATATATTTTCTAAATTTTATATCATTTAACTAAATATTATTGCTTGAAGATGCTCCATGGGATTGATTACACTGCAACTCATGCCTACCGTGAAGCAAATGTCATTGCCGATGCTCTTGCTAACAAAGGAGTTCATCAAAGCATGACTTGGCTAGACACTCTGCCAGCAGATTTATCTTATCTTTTTGACAGAGATTGTAAAAAAATCCAATCTTTCCATCTCTTGTAACCTTTTTAATTTATATATTGTGCTTTGACCTTTAAAAAAAATATTATTATAGACAATTTTTATAACTATTCATTACATTGCCTTTAATAACATCATTACAACAAGTAATTATTGAAAGAAAATATTTTTTTAACATTCATAACAATTCATGATAATATATTAAATATGTTTATCACATTATTTATCTAAAATAATATTACTTTTTTTATTTTAAATATCATTTATTGATTTCTTTCATTAATTTAGTACTTACTACGTCAAAATTGTATAAATATTAAGATAAATATTACATTATTGGAAATTAAAAATAAATTTCAATGATGAAGAAAAAAAATTTATATTTAAAAATTAATATTTATTACCAAACATATCCTCTGGTTAACCTATACCAGAAATATTAAAATTATGATAAACATCACTAAATATTTACTAGATTTTATAAATAAAATGTTATAAAGTTAATAATCACATACAAAAGGATGGTAACGAAAATATAATTGAATATTGTACAAGAATCCAAATATATTACCCATTTAAAAATATTAAGTCATTTTTATGATATGTTTATAATCCATATCATTTTATTTTAACTTTAATAACATGATTTACCCTTTATTATGGTAATAATCATTAATAGGGTTAATATTCATATTGAACGAAAATAAAACAGGTCTATAAACAGATTTTGTACCCATTAATTACAAATATGGAATCCATAGTTTCAAAATTAAGAAAAATTAAGTGTCCTAAATTTAATATAAAATTAAACCCAAAAAATTAAATGAAAACAGGGTTGAAGATGAAAAAAATATGATTTTAATGTAATAATGACTTTATAATATACTCAGGTATAATAATAATGTTCAAAACCCGTAATGGGATTAAATTCAATCCAAATTAACTAAAAATATTTTTACACTCATGAAAATATTATTTGAATTTGTAAATACATGAATACAAATTCTATTCTTAATAACAAAGTTAGGTGTTTTCCATGATAAAAAAAAATCAATGTTTTTTGAAAATTCTAAAACATTCATAAAAATATGATATGGAAATTATAAATTTAAAAATGTAATTATTTTTTTAAAAAAGTAAATTATAGTACTTTGTTAATTATTTTATTCAATTATACATTATTAAGAAATAGATTTTGAAAATTATATCTTTTTTTATTTAATTATTACTATAATTTTTATTATGATTATAACAATATAATAAATAATAGATTATTATTAATATATAATTATAATTATTTATTCAAACATTACCTATGATTTTTGAGAATGAAACTTGTAAAATATTAAAGAAATCTTCAATGAAATGAGTTTTCAAGATAGTTTAAAATTCCATTCGCAACATATAAGAATAAAAGATATTCATTTCACACTTTTATAAAAATGTCAAAAAGTACATCATTTGGATTATTATTAAATGATTAAATTTATAAAATATTGAATAAATATAAAAATAGGTAAAAAATTCAATAATAAATAAATGGATACTATTAAGAGCATCCTTTTATATATTTTATGGGAAAAATGGAAACCTTATTGAAACCCCCCCACTAGGTAGAAAAAAGGCAGTTTTCATTAAAAAAATTGTTTCAGTTTCATAAGTGTGTTAAGGGAGGGAATTTAATGTTAAAAAATTTACTAGATAAATAACTAGATTTGGATATAATATATATATATATATATATATATTTTATAATTATAAAATTATTTTCACATTGGAGACATAAACATAAACAATATCAAATAATTATGAGGTTGTATAATAATTCTTTACTAAATGTCTCACTTAGGTTATATGTTTTAATCCTGATGTATAAGAATTAATAATTTATTATAAATTTTATTATAACTATAAAAAAATATATAAAAATATATATGATTTACATATAATCACTTATCCCCTATTTATGAACAATTCATTGTTAAATGTTCTATTTAGTGTAATAACTACTTTAATTTTCTTATATTCATTAGCTTGGTAGTATTAGTAATTGTATATATATCATTGTATAATAATATTAAAAATTATAATTATTATATTAATATCATATATTTTCAATATATTAGTATTTAGTGTAATCCATAAAAGTTAGAGATATAGTATTGAATTAAAATGTTCGTTAATATGGTAGATTCTATGTATATATCAATGTCGTTTCCACTTCTCGATGGCTATAAAAAATAAATATAATTTTTAGAATAATTATAATATGATATAAATCATATATTTCTCACAAATCTGTCTTTATTATCAAACATGTATAAGTGAAGTGAAAAATGAATCACATTGTTTCATGGAGGTGGTAGTCAATGTATATACAAGTGTGATTTCATTGCCTTCGAAAAGATTAGAAGGTAATAATATAGGAATGATATGATAATTAAATAAGTATAATTGTGACCAATGTTAAAATATATACATAAAATCAATCATTATATCCAAATATTAGAGGTGTTGATGTATGTTAAATTATATTTGTTACTGAGGAGGTAGTCTTCCATACCAATGATTGACTGTTTCATTTCTAATATGGTTGAATGTAAAACAGATATAGTTTAAAAAATTAAAGTAAAAAACATCTAATTATATGGTATATAATAATATTATTTTTAAATCAATTTTATGTAGATTTTTAGATTGTATCAAATGTAATAACGGATAATAAATTGTTAATAATTAATCATCTTTTACGAGAAACAACTTATGATTTGTTTCTAAATACTTCCTAGGATGAATTTTTTGAAAAAAAACTCTAGGAAATTGGTATTAATGTAATTAATAGATATTTTTGTGTGTTTTCCAAATGTAAAGGCTACATTATTATCTATGGGAGATGAGATGGGATTTTCTTTTACAAGCGAAATGGAATGTCATTTTTATAAATACCCAAATCTATTCAATAATATTATGTTATTGTCAATCCAACAACCTCTTAATATTTGAAAAATAATATATTTTAAGGTATGTATGTGCCATGTATACATCCACCATTAAAAATATACATTTATAAAACATCTTATTAACATAACCATTATGAAAACAAACATTTACCATATTAGTTATCAGAATTGTAATTTTTTTATCTACCTAACTTATCATTAAATAATAAAAATTGAGAAATATTAGATAATTTTATCCCACTAATTATTGAAATCAATTCAATTTTTTTACAAAAAAATATTTTTTTTGGAAAAATAATATTAACATAAGTGATTCTAACGCAGAAAACCCCATTTTAGCCATAACCATGGTAGTTAATTTTTACAGTATTTACAATTCATAATAAACCAAAATTGTGTTCACTATATTAGATAATATTAATTATATATAATAAAAATATTTATAAATTTTTTAAAATTATATTCACATTATTAAATGAATTTAATTTAAAATTAATATCACAAACATAACAAAATGTAGTTTTAAATGATTTTTTTAAATATATATATACATATTTTATATCTAAATTTAACATTACATTTATTCTAATGAAATATTTTTAATTAATAATAATATAATTAATATAAATTTAATTCTAAATGAATAATTACAAATAAAATAACTTTATATCAAATTTAAAAGAAAACATATTTATTATTAAAAATATACATTTTACCTATTCCTTGAACAATAAATTTTTTTAAAAATAATCACCAATTACCTCTATGATAATTTTGAAATGTTGATTTGAAAAAGGTATTTATTTTTTCAACTACTTTTTTGTAAAACAGTATTAAATTTATATTTTAAAAAATTTCAATACATGAGTATATCATTTTATAGTAAAAAACACTTTTTTCAATACAAAATACAAATTATTTTAAATTTCTAATGATTTACATTTTCACATATAACCAACATATTAATGGTGAATTTATTTTTAATTTTTTTATTTTTTTCATAATTTATTTATTCTTATTCATACTCAATAATTTAAAATTTATGTTGTTATGGTTGACTGTATTACAGTTTATTTATACTCAATGTTTTGTATATCACAATATATCAAAGAGATTAAATTTATTAATATATATTTATTTTTTTATAAAATCATTTGAAATTATATTTTACAACAAATAGAATGATTTTATCCATCAGCAATCCATTATTTTTATAAAATAATGATAATATATTATAATCATTTCATCCTTAGGTTCCCATGTAGATCCTATGAATTTATGATTCCTTTAAAGAACATCAACTAGATGAGTAATATTATTCAGTAGAAATTAATATAATTTATTAGTTATTTAGGTTGGTTTTTCAATATAGTATCAATTATTCTTCAAATGTATGATATTTTATCTTAGTACATGTGAAATATCAAGTTTTTAATTAAACATCGTAGATCTATGGAACACATCATGAACATGGTTGAGGTTTAGTGGATGTTCCATGTGATTAGCTATAATCCTTTTCCAACCATTAATATTGAAGGGTCCAATATACATCAAGATTATCTCCTCTTTATTCCAAAGTTTCACAAATATATTCAATATAAAATTCATAGAAACACATTCTCACCATCTTTTAACTCGAGATCTCCTCGATGATTATCATCCTTGATTTTTTGTTGACATAAATTTATCTTATTTGTGATGTTGAATTATTATAACATATAATACCATATCTTCATCTAGCCTAGATCTAAATAGAATTATTACACCAATACCATTGATAAAATTGGAGTTATACTAGTATTTCTTTCTAGGGATTCATAAGGCTATATATAAATTCCCTTATGAAACCTAATGCTATAATAAAATTTTAATAGAGGAAGGTATTGATCCCAACCAAAAATAGAATTCCTAGATAAAGATCTCATAATATCCTCTAGGGTACTAATGGTATTATTAGATTAATGATATCTATGAGTATTGTAAGAGGTAATAATGATTACCTAGGAATCTAGTGCCTTATATTAACTTTACATGATCATCATAGTAATCCACATTTCCTGGTTAAATATATAATATTATTGTACTCCATGAAAAATGTTGAATCATTAATGAATATTTTTGATATCTGATCAATGGAGATGTCTTATCTCATTTAAAAGAAATGTTCCAACTTTAATAGGTAATAATAGCCATCACATATAGAATTATTGAATTTTAACATTTTGGTTAGTGTGATGATAAAATCCATGATGATTTTTATCATTTTCATTCATGTATGGGTAATTGTTGAAATATATCCTTAGATTTAAATCTCTCAATATCTAATTTTTTACATTCTTGGAACCAACATAAATACTCTAAAACACATGTCTTCAAGTTTTATGAAAATAAATATTCCTTCATATATCTATACAACTACAATCGTCAAGGATTAAAAGAGAATGATGAATTATGGGCCTCATCAAACAGTTCATTCTTCAAATATGGTATGTATAGATCATACACATTGATCCTAACCCTTATCATCTCATCATAATAATATTTTACCAGAATAAAATTAATTACCATTTTTGTATCACTATAAATTACATATGAAAATCATTATTAATAAATTTGGTATATGGTTGAACACTCATTCTTGAAAGATAATATTCTACTCTTCTATTAATATTTCTTGATCTGACATTAATAATTAAAAATAAATTTGGTTTCTTAGGTTCCTTATCTTATAAATTTTTAACTTCCCAACCTTGGTCACCACTATGGCAGTGGCCGGACCGGGAGGTTACATGACCTCAAGCGCATCTCCCCGAATGCCAAAGGCTGCCGACAAGCATCGAAGTTCTTTTTGTGTCTGAGGGGAAGACTATGCCTTCATAGATAATATTTGTTTTCACAAAATAATTAATCAACAATCAAATAACTAATAGTCGAACCATATGAATGAGTAATCTATAGTAGAAGAAACATAAATAATCCATTTGAATAATACTCAAGTGTGGAAGACCAAAATATAATGTCATTCCATGATGTATGTCTATACTGAATGTAAAGAAAATAGAAACACAATAATATTGTCAACTAAATGAAAAAGACACTAAGTACGAAAACTGTATCATGATCAAGGCTTAGTCCTCTGCCCCAGTCACTATCCAGAGCTGCAAGAAACAATCAGGCAATAGAACCTGCAAACATCCCTTTGACAATAGTTGCAAAAAAATAATTTACTCTTGTTTCAACAATTCCCAAGTAATATATGAGATAAAATACCAGCAGTCAAGAACCCAAAGTGTCTATAATTTTCTATTTTTTGCAATCATTAAATATTGTGTGCTATTATATAACTATTTCAGATAATAAGTTGAGTGAATTGGAATAAATAACACGACCCGAGTTCCAAGCAGAACGCATGCCTGATCACAAGTTTCAGCCTAAGCTGGATGTCAGAAAAGTGTACCTATAACATATGGCACATAATCATATATATAAAACATGAAAAAGTAAGGTAAAACAAGGTAGATGAATTCCCAAATCTGGTGCAATAATATGGGGTTTATAACAAGTGTCAACCATGTCTGCTTCAACATACCAGAAAAATATTGCAAATCTGAAGAGGCTCAAGTGAAATTGATATAAACCTTTAGTGAATCTTTTTTAGGGATCATGTTTAGATTTGTAGTCTAAGACCATGCAAAAAATATAGTTGTGGAAAATCCATCAATTTATCCAATACCACTAATCCCGTCCTAGGTAATCTTTCAAGATACCAAGTATCTCTCGATGCATGTCATTACCCTGAGTGTGTCCCGATATCGCAAAAAGGGGTCGTGAACCATCCGAGGAAGAATTAGAAACACTGACAATGGATCCATCATGATGGGACCCTTTGGAACCAGTATCACTCATAAGTATTAGAAAGCTTGAGGAATTCTTGGTCCAAAAAAGTCAATGAAACCGCCCACCCAACACATAGAGTTAACCGGTCAGGAATAGAGGTTCTTAGTGTGGCTCATAATACTGGAGCCACCATCTTTCCCCACCCTAAATTTAATTAATGTTTTCACAGTAGTAGATATGAAATCAACATATGTTATTGTAGGTTGAAACTAAACATGCCCATGTGTGAGTCACAAGGTATAAATTAAATATTTCCGGATAAAAATCTTAATAAAAAAATGATATCGCATCATCATAAGTAAATAAATGAACTTTTAAAAGAAAAAAATGATTCGGCCCAAAAAACTACCAAAGATCCAACAATTCAAAATTCATAATAAATACAAATTAGTTATTTAAATTAAACATTAAAAAAATTGGCTACGTAATGCATGATGATAAATGAAATTTTTAATAATAATAAAATCAGCACAAAAAACTAACAAAGATACAACAATTCAAGGTTCGTAATTAATATATATTAATTATCTCAATTAAACACTTCACAAATTTGTAGTGCAACACATGAATCTAATTAAATTAAATTAATGGACATAAAAATTTAAATATATAAATAAATAATCACAAGAAACAACCAAACATCCCCCAATTCAAGGTTCGTAATAATATACAATATTTATTGAAATTAAACACTACAAAATAGGTTGTGCAAACACATGAATTGAAGTAAAATAAATACTCGGGCTTACAGAATTTATACTGACAACTTCAGATCACCAAAATTGGTGTCCGACCACATTAAAAATAATTAATAATTTAATTCCTGATGAATAGGGCTACCACAATTATGTCACACAATTAAATTAAAAAATTTTGTGAATTATCAAAAATCTGATGGCATAGACGAACAACACAACAATTTCTTTTTATAAATGTTAAACAAATAGAGGAAAAAATAGTAGATTCCCTACCTTATGTTTGTAGATGATCCTATGATATGTGGTATGCCTTGATTTGACCTAAAATGAAAGAAAACATATAAATTTAGAAAAACTCCAAAATAGGGTAAAATCTTTCCGTGATGAACTGCACGTTGGATACTCAACAGAAACCTAAGATTCCACATTAGCAAAATTAGCCTTTCCCTAAGGTTTGATGCACGCTTGATGATTTAGAAAACAGATGATAGATGAAGGAGAGACATTATTCTGAAGGGATAGCAAGGTAGTGCACCACAAAGTGGATAGGGGGTGTGCGACGTGATGGAGAGGAGGTGAGGAAGGGAGAAAAAAAGAATGAAAGAAAATGAAGAAAATGGAATTAAATAACAAAAAAATAAATTAAATAGTAAAGGGAAAATAAAAAAAAATAAAATAGAATTAACGGATTGAAGAGAAAATGATAAAAAAAAAATAAAAATGGAAATCCCTAATATTAATTACTTTTATTTTTTTCTTAACCCCCTTTTATTTTATTTTTAAATTTCCTTTCATCCCTTCCATCATTATTTTAGATGTTCTTTAAATATCTTATTATTCTTTTTCAAAATGTAAATATTTATTTAAAAAATCGATCACAGTGCTGAAGCATGACATAACATTTTTCATAAACTCACCAGTTATTTAATTAATTTAAATATAGATGTAAGGGACCCGCATTGGTCTGCACATGCGCGCGTCCCAGGTAGCATTAAAGAAAAGGACAATAGAATTAAAAAATGGTCCGTACCTAATTTAGGATGTGATATTTCCAAAATAATTATAATAAAATTATTGTTATTATTTCTAATGGCCAACAAAAATATTTATATCCAAATAAATTATCTTCAGGTGTGATATGACCAAATTTCAGACACTTGTAACGGTTGTAACCTGCCTTTGGTAAACCACTGGTCCTGAAACTATTTGTGGTCTCAAATTTTTCATTTAACAAACTATTTCAGAGAAAAATAATTATTTAATATATAATAAATGAGAAAATTAATTAATTAAAAATAAACATGGTATTATCATGTGATAGGGTGTCAAACACCCGATGCGAATCAAGGTTATACCCTGCATATGGTAAACCTGATGATCCATACCAAACAGTTGCCTCAAGTTTCTCATAAAACACACCATTTGATATTTATTTTTCTTATAAAATAAAACAAAAATTCATATAAATAAAATAAATTTAATATTTTTATTCTATAAATGTTGAGAGTCTCATAAACCAACACTGACTCACTGTGTAAATTTAAAAATACTTCATAAATATTTCAAAATTTTAAAAAGTCTTTTACCCTTCATTAAACTTATTTCCATTTTAGTTTAAACCTAATTAATTTAATAAAATTTATTTAAAATGTAACATTGCAGTGTTAACTATTAGAAACAAAAGTTTTGATGCTCAGTTTTAAAACAGGCATGCCCAGTTGACAGAAAAATTTAATTTTCATTGCTTTTTTGTCAGGTTTAAAATAGGAAATGTTACAACCTTACCACCTTATAACTTCTCGTCCCCGAGAAGCCATAAAGAACAATGTAACCCTCATTTAATACACAAGGGTAGTGAAGTCTCACACAAAAGTTTGTGTTGCATCACTAAATGCCAACCACACGATCATAGATTGGTTAGGCAAATGTCAAAAAGTTATTAAGATCTGATCCAACACACATCTTACAACTAAAACACTATGATGATACCTATCCAAAATCGTTTAGCTAGACACATGACCATGTTGTCATCTCCATAACGTCGAGACATGGTTACTTCCCATGATATTTTCTAAAATTAGAAAGAGGAAAATTTCGAGTCACGATACTTTCCATTATCAGAATTTCCTATAAGACACGAACTTAAGAATTCTAGTGAGGCTTCTCATGTGATTTCTTGAATGGGATAAAATGGTTGATCCCACATCCACCATAAATCCCAAGTTGAGCCTGTTTTTATGAAAATCCCAGGTTGACACAGACCACAACTGTCTCGCCTGATAACGTGTTATAAAATGTTCCTTCACTGACAACTTCATTGAGAAAGAGAACTATTCAAGACACTTCTAACAACCATTTAAGAAGATGATCTTCTTAGATGGCATGTGTTTTATAGACTAAACTATGATATCTTTTTCATAGTACTATCAAATTTACCATGAACACTTCCACCAATGATCATACCTGACCTCTGGCGACATTCCATGATTTAGGCATCACCGAGTCGAACAACAAGTCTAGGGTAACCTCGGATTGGCACAAAAAGAGTGAAAAGAACTAATTCATGGTAGTCTATACAACATGTTTACGAGTGAGACATCATTACAAGGGAATGATTACCATATCTAATCATTGACCGAGCCAAGAGCGGCAATGGTCTAGCTGTCAAGATAGATGAAACAAATGGTTCACTAGAGTTCTTCCGAAATTCCTACACATAAATCCAAGGGTCACTCAGGGCTAAACAAAGCCTTGATAGGAATGACATATCAGTTTTAAACACTGATAAAAACACCCTAAACAAGTCCAACATCATTTAAAGCATTAACATGGAATAAGATCGATGCTCTCTTAGTGCATCAAGGATGAAGGAAATATAGGGTACATGTTTGTCAATTAAAGAATAGTACACCAATAGAATTTAGATATTTACATAAGGAAAAAATTTAAAAAATTGTCATGAAAGCGCAAACAAACTAGCTGGTGTGTAAAGACACATATTCCTCTAAAGGTTATACCGAGCATTGGGACGAAATTTATTTTTTTAACATAGATGTTACTAAAATATAGAGATAACCCAAAAAGTTTTTAATAATGAAAGTCATTATTATTACACTGAAGTCAACTTGTTCGTCACAATGTTCAATACTCGATGACAATGTGTGCGTGAATGCATACCCCCGATGTGATACAGAATCAATATGACTTTTAACTCATATGATGACGTACCACATCATCCATCACTGTGTAGAAGAGAAGGTCGAACGACCTATGAAGCAACGGACCATTCCTAAGTCATTCCAGACCTGATGTAAATGATCATTACCCGATGCTCAAGAATGAAAAAAACAAGGAAAACACGACCACACATCCAAAAAAGTGTGTTGCTTTATGAAAGGTGGGTTGATTAGGACCAACATCATGAAAATGGTCCATTTCAAAAGAAACCCAAGGAGAATCTCAAACTACCCTTATAACAGGGTCATAAGTAGAGGACATCTCTACAGGTTCCATATCCAAGACCTTTATATTTAATCACATATAATCTTTAATCATCAAAATATTTAATAAAAACATCATGTACCAATTTTCAAAACCAAACACATGGTACTTGATCTTAGCCAACGCCTTAAAGAAAAACATGCATGTTTAATAGGGCTTAATTTAAAAAAATAATTCATTAATTGAAATCCCATCCTCAATTTGGAAATATATCACATAAATTTTCTTTTATGTAGATAAGATCACCTACAAGTGTTCCACTAATCCAACATGGGTTTATTAGTATTCAGTACAACAATATTTGATCAATTATTAATAGTCACAACACCCATACCAGGTTATCTCTTAATGAACATACACCAACTAGCCTACTTGGTCCTAGTTGTGCTTTTAGTTAAATAGCCAATTCATTTTAAATTAAAACATGCTCAAAACCATATCATCCTAGATATATAGGTGGCAATCAACCTAATATGAAACTGTACAATTTATTGATTTTGGAATTTGGATCTTATTCAAAGGGAACCAATAAATTTTAGA
This sequence comes from Viscum album, assembly GCA_963277665.1. Taxonomy (NCBI): domain Eukaryota; kingdom Viridiplantae; phylum Streptophyta; class Magnoliopsida; order Santalales; family Viscaceae; genus Viscum; species Viscum album. The sequence continues at coordinate 1,029,554,517 of OY728159.1, forward strand.
AAAGAAACCAATTACATAAAAAACTAGATAGCAGGTCACTACAAGAAGATAACAACGAGAGACTTGTTGTAATCATAAAATCATAACCTTTTAATCACATAGACATTCTAACAGGGACAAAATCATGATACAAGGAAAACATGTTATTCAACCGGAAGCATGACAATAGGCTAGAATACTAAATATATCTACAAAACATGGTATATAAAATAGTTTACAAATAATTAAAAGAAATGGCATACATTCAATGCAAAAAATTTGAATCAATAGGAAGCCTAAAATGGCACTACATGGAATGGAACTATGCATGGAATGTGAATTCCTATGTACCTATTATGATCCATGAAATGAATCATCATTTCACAAAGAAACAAAGAGTAAAATATTATAAATTCCCTAAATTCATATGATGCAAAAATTACACCAATCACTCGAGGTGAAATCATATCAATTGTAAAAACATGAATCATGAACAGTAATCAAAACCTTAGCCACATGGACATTTCTCGTACGTGCGGTGATCAGTCCCACGCATGGATATTAACCAAGAGCAGAAACTTTATTAATCTATTGTCTATGATCCCATAATAGTAAGACAAAGTAAACAATACTAGATCTGATACCACTTTGTAATATCCTGAATCGACTCACCTCTGAAATAGTGGCTAGATTGGTGGGTTACACGACATCAAGTGCATATCCCAGAACACCAGAGGCTACCGAATTGCAGCAAGGGACTCTTTGTTTCCAAGGGGGAGACTATTACAGCATAGGTAATATGTATTTTCAAAGTAGAAGTAAAAAAACAATCAAAAAGTAAATATAAGAAGCATATAAATGAGAAAACAACAGCAGAAGCAATATAAATAATTCGGATGTATAATACTTGTGTGCAGAAGCTCACAAAAAGTTATCATGCCCTGATGTATGTCTAAAATGAATGTACAGAAAAAAAAATCAAGCATACTGTCAACGAAATGAAAATACACAACGTATGAAAACTACATCACAAGAAAAGTTTTTCCTCTACCCCAACCTTCATCCTAAGAAGCAAGAAACAATTTAGCATCGGAAGCAGCACACTTCCCATTGTAAATACCTGCAAGAATATTATCTACTTGGGTGTCAACGATTCATGAGTATGGTGTGAGATGAATTCCTATTAGGCTGGCACCCATGGTGTCTAAAACATTCCATTTCATGAAATGATAAATTGCAGTGCGCCATTTTATAACAATTTCATATAATAAATTATGTTCCATGGAAGAAATAACTCGGCCTAGGTTCCAAGCGGCACCCATGCCTAATCACCTAATTTATCCTAATATGGATGTGTAAAAATAGTACCTGTAATATATTGCACATATACATATATATAAAATGTGGAAAATCCAGGCAAAACAGGGGAGAGGCATTCCCAAATCTTCTGCGTTAACATGGAGTCTAAGTCAAGTGTCAAACAGGTGTGCTTCAACATACCAAAAGAATATTGAAAATATCAAGAGGCTGAAGTGGCATTGATATAAACCATTAGTGCATCATTTTTATGGTTCAAGTTATAGGCTGGAATCTGTGCCTATCCAGAATGTATCATTGTGGAACATCCGTCAAATTATCCAATACCACTGAGCCCGTCCAAGGCAATATTTCAATAGAAATAGTATTGGTCGAGGCATGGAATTACCCTGAGTCCATTATAATCTCGAAAAAGGGGTCAAGTACCATTCAAGTCTATCATAGCCACATTTCCAACGGATTTGTCTCGATGGGACCGTTTGAAATTGGTATCACTCATAAGTATTAGAAATCCTAGTGAAGTCTCGGTCTGGAAAATCCAATGACACAACCACCGACACATAGAGGTAACCAGTCAGGAATGGGGGGTCTATGTGTGTCCCTTAATATGGGACCCACCTTATTTCCCCACCTTGAATTTGATTATTGTTTTCACAATAGTAGATATGACATCAACATATATAATTGCAGCTTGAAACTAAACAGGCACACACGTGCATCACGAGGTATATATTAAATATTACAGTATAAAAATATTAACAAGGAAAGATACCAAATAAATATAAGCAGATAAATTTACTTTTAAATGAATAAATGATTCACCACAAAAAATTACTAAGAATCCCAAAATTCAAAGGTCATAATTAATATAATTTAATTATTTAAATTAAAAATAAAAAAATTTGGTTGCACAACATAAGAAGATATTGGAACATTTTAATAATAAATAAATTAGCACAAACAACTACCAATGATACAACAATTCACATTTCATATTTAAATTATATTAATTAGCTAAATTAAACAAAACAAAAATAGGTTGTGCAACACATGATGCTAATTAAATTAAATGCTCAGACATTCAGAATAAAATAAATAAATAAATCATAAATAACAATAACCAAATATCGAATAACTCAAGGTTTATAATTATTCTATAATAATTAATTAAATTAAACAAAAAAAATATGTTGCACAAACAGATGAAGTTAAGTGAATTAAATACCAAGGCATACAAAATTTATACCGACAATGTCGGAACACCCAAAGCAGTGTCCAACCAGGTTGAAACAATGTAAACAATTTAATTCATGATATATAAGGTAGAAAAAATTATAAGAAACATTTAAATTAACAAAATTTTGTGAATTGCCATAATGTCGGTAGGCACTGACGATCAGCACAATGGTGAATTTTTATAAATCACAACGAAGCAGAGGGAAAGACAATAGATGCCCTACATTATGGTCATAGATGATCCTATGATCTGTGGTAGGATTTTATTTTACATAAAATAGTAAAAAATGAATGATTTTTAGAAAACCCCCAAATAGGTTAAAATACCTTCGTGATAAACTACGCATGGGATACTCAACGAAAACCTCAATTTTCACTTGTGCAAGGTTAGCCTTGCCCTAAAGTTTACTACTCACTTGACAGTGAAGAAAACAGATGAATGATGGAGGATCAATAGTGTTCTGAAGGGGCTGCAAGGTTATGGGCCACCTAAGGGAGAGGGGGAGTACGACGAGAGGGAGTCGAGGAGAGGAATAGAGGAAAAAAGAAAAAAAGAAAAGGAATAAATAGAAAAAAGGAGAAAAATAAAAGAAAAATAAAAGAAAAAATAACAAAGAAAAAATTAAAATTGAATAGATGAATAAAAAACTGAAATCTCCAAATATAATTAATTTTATTTTTCCTGTAACCACCTTTCTATTTTATATCAAAATTTTATTTTATTCAATTATTTCATACTTTTAAATCTTTTTTAATATCTTATTATTATTTTCCAAACATTAATTAATTATTTTAAAACTTGAACATGATGCTAAAGCGTTGCATAACACATTTCATAAATTCAGCAGTTATTTAATTAATTTAAATAAAATTGTTTAGGGACCTCATAGGGGTGCACAGGCGCACGCCCCGATACTCTTTAAAGAAAAGGAAACAAAATTTAAAAATAGTATAGACCTGATTACGGCCGGGATGTCACAGAAATAATAATAAAATTATTATTATTATTTTTATTATTGTTATTATTATTTCTAGCTGCCAACAAAAATATTTATATCCAAATGAATTATCTTCAGGTTTCATATGACTAAACCTCCGACGCTCGTAATGCTTATAAACTACCTAGGGTAAACCCCACATCCCAGAACTATTGGTTGTGTCAAATTCCTTATTCAATGCACCGTTTATAAGAAAAATAATTATTTATTATATAAAAAATAGAATAATTAATTAATTAAAAATAAACATGGTATTATAATATGCGAGGGTGCCAAACAACCGATGTGAATCAAGGTTATACCCTACCTTGGGTAATCCTGGCATTCCAAACCTAACGGCGCCCTCAAATATCTCCTATAACACATATATTAGGAGTTATTTTCTTTTTTAAAAAACACAGACACGTATATGAATAAAATAAAATTTATATTTTTATTCTATCATCACCGAGAGTCTCAGAAACCCGCATTGACTCATTGTCTAAATATAAAAATTCTTCATAAATAATTCAAAATCTTAATAAAGCTTTTACCCTTCATTTTATTTATTTCCTTTTTAATTTAAATATAATTAATTTAATAATATATATTTTAACAAGCACATCACAATGGAAACTATCAGAAGTAAAAGGGCTGACGGTCGATTTTAAAACCGACAAGCCTAGCTGACAGAAAAATATAATTTCCTTTACTTTTTTTGTCTGGTTGAAAACATCGAACATTACAAAATTATACAATGATCACTTTAAAAAGGCTAATATACCACCTTTTTAAAATTCCTTCAGTGGTAATGTATAGAGAAATCAAAATATTTAATATCATCCCATAATATTTTCTAGAACATATTTAATGAATTATATGTAAATATATACATTGATAATTTACTACTGGTATATATATTAACATTTTATCTATAAATATAATGCCTCCATATCATTAATGAAAAAATATCTGCCATAAACTACAGTTCCTATGTTGGGTAATTTTTTAATGAATATTCAATTATTTTGATCCATAAGATATCACAATTATATTTATTATGAGGATGAATCTGTGTCCCATTTTCGATGCATCATTATATATCACAAGCTCTTATCCACTACTGGGTAGTGTAATCATAAGTGTGATTGCCAAAATTCTCTTCATCTCTTTGAAACTGATGTCACATTCCTTGATCAATAATAATTTAACACCCTAATGAGTGATTTTTTTAGTATAATATATACATGAACAATAAATCACAATGAATTGGTAATATCCATACAACACAAGAAAAATATAGATCTCAATTAATATGGATATTATATTATTTTCTTCAATAGATTTAGTGATTTATGGATCCATCAATATAACTTTTCCGGGGGAGATATGACATAAGAAGAATACTTATTGATTTTAAATTTCAAAAAATCGTAAATTTATCATAAAAATATACTTCCTTATATAATTTAAGAAAAATATAAAATGTTCATGATGATCATACTTTATCTTTGAAAATATAATAATATCATAAATAAAGACTACCACAATGTATCTAGGTAATCTACAATGAATCTATAAATTGTATCCATGAGTATTGTAGGAGAACTGGTAAGTCCAAATGGAATTATATTAAATTCATAATGTCTATACCTCATTTGAATGGTAGTATTGGGTATATAACCCTTCTTGATCATTTGTTTATGAACATTAGATTGAAGATAAATCTTGTAAAAATTTAAAAATCCTCATAATTTACAAAAAAAATAAACAGTATGGGGATCATGATACTTTTCCTTTCTTTCATCTCATTATTTTCTGGATAATCAAATTAAAGACTCATTTCATCATCCTTATTTACAATAAGAATAATTTTAAATACCAATTTAGAATCCCATGTATTATTGATTCAATAATCTAGATTATCCTTGGGTTTATTCATCGATTAATACAATTAAATTGGAAATATTCTATATGTAGTATTTGATATTTGACTGGAACAATATATTAGTTCTATTAAAAACACAACATCATGTTTCAAGGGAAAACTAAGAATATTTTTTCAAAATATATAATCATATTCCTAATAAATTGTTAAAAATTTATGACTTTTTTCCCCTAAAAACATTCAAGATAAATTTCCCTCATGAATATGTGTAATGATCGATATTATTGATGGAATTTATATTAAGGTTTCAGGTTTATCCTCTAATTGATAGATGATTGAAGGTTGAATTAGACTATGAAATTTATCATTCCTTCCTCATAAATTTATATGGTCTCCATATAGTGGGAGTTAATACATACATCAGATTTTGAAAAATTTAACGAGAATAAGAATAACAATATTCCCCTGATGAACATCCCCATAAACATAAATCATAATGGTGTTATTTAAATCGTATATGTCATACTACCGTTAAGATTTTAACTACCAAAAGAACATAAAATTTATGATATGGTAATATGAATCCCATATAAAATTCATTTGATATAAAATAGTATGTGGAAAATGATAAAAAAACATCTCAATCCTGGATTAAATGATAACTGTACCTTTTCACCAGGGAACTAAGAATATCCATAGCATCTTTTTAAATTTCGTATGTATGTTTTTCTCTAAATGAATTATTTTTTGGTATATTCCCTTGACATTTGAGACATTGGTTAGAATAATACCCCATTTCCATACTGTTATTGAACAATAAATGGATGGATTATGTCTCACCCATTCATTAGTCGGTTAAATTACTTTTTCCAATAGTTGATACAAACTCCATTTCATTTTAGGAAGTTGAGAATATTTTTCTTTCAATGGGAATAAAATTCGGGGATATTACTATTTTTCTTCCTCTCCATATCAATATGATTAATTATTGTCCTATTATTATCTTTTTTCCCATAAAATCTATATGAAAATGACAATTTACTCCTTATATTTATATAGAGTTATATTGTATTCTAATATGATAAGAATGACACGGATAATTTTAACCATTAAATTATTGGAATAATCCCATCAAATATATGGTCAAATTTAATCTATGTATTACATATTTACTCTCCATCATGAGTTGATTACCCTAAAATGTTATATTTATACAAAACAATAATTTCTTTAATCATTTGCCTCAAAATAAAAAAATTTCTCTACATATCAGCACATTTTTCATGAGGAAAATTTTATTCAATGAAAATTTACGTAGAATCTATCTATTCCATTCATGTTATTTCCTCATCATCTATATTGATTTCACTAATGTCCCTCGTTAATTCAATTCAACTATGATTTTATAAACATCCTTGAAAACCTTCACTCATTCCATAATTTCTATGGGGATTAGTATCATCTTTGGGAAAAATTATATATTTCTTATAAAAAATGGATTTCTAGTCCCATTGAATTATACTAGTTATTGATTTATGAAGTTGCCTAAAATTGATACATCACATTTTTAGATAAAAATGATTCTCCATATAGGAATTGATTTTGGTAATAACCTGAGTCATATTCTCCAATATAGTTATAATGTATTCAAATCCACATACAGCTCCAAAACCATATTTATTAAATTTTATTGGAGAAAAATCCATATTTGGAATACATTCAATGACATTTTTTTCATTCATCTTCTAGGTACCATTTCATAAAAATGGAATACACAATATTGTGTCATAAAATTATGAATCATAATATATTATATCAAAACTATGGGAACATTTAACATAAAATTAAATAGAATGCACATATAAACTAAGAATCACAGACTTGTTTTGTTTTGGAATATTATAAAAAATGGAAATTATTTTCAATTCCTTCAGAATGGTTTGAAAATAAATTGGGAATTAAACTGAGTAAATCCCCTTATAGTATAAATTGTTTTTTTCAGTATGGGATCATTGACTATAAAGTAGAGTGTTAAATGATATATAATAAAACCAAATATTTTCATATGTATTACTTCTAGATGAATATAGTCAAAAAACATCTACCTTTAGTATCTAAAATGGGCTATACATAATGGAAATAGACATAATACATACCTAAAAGAATTAGGAAAATATATTCTACCCAAAAATTATACTAAATGTCACTCCTAGAGATATATTCAATAAACTATGTTTTTCTAAATGTAGTTATCAAGAGTTCTAATAAAATTTCTCTACTACTAACTATAAAGTCCCTGAAATTGTTATCCTAGAGTCCTTGGTATCATTATTAAATTGTAACAATATACAAGTGATTAAATCCCAAAGTATTGAATATTTTAATAGTCCTAGTAATTTAGATATATTCTTGAATCAAAAATAAAAAATGAAAAAAAATTAAACACAAGGTAAATGAATCATTAGAAGGGGATGAGCTTATATTCATAGTATGGGTATGCATATATTGATATCAAATAGAGGATAAATAATATTGAAAGAATAAATTATCAAAAAATAATGTCTTCTAAATAACCACATCAGATGGAAACATTTAAATATAAATCAAATCTATTAAAATATTCCCATGAACAATTTTTTTTTTTATAATTATAGAATTCATAATTTTTGGTATATAAATCATGTCATCATGGCCTCATGATATGTAATAATAAATAATTTGGTATGCCCAGAACCAAATATCCATACCCGATTACCTCATAAGTCCAAATGATTCATCTATATTGTAGATAATTCTAACACAAACCTTTCAAATAATATGTCTAATACGTTAATAATATTCATAAATATTACAACTCAATCAACATGTCATAAAATCAATAATTTTTTTTTCATTTTAATAACAATAATGAGATATATATACACATTACCTAATCAAAATGACCATAAAATATTTATATAATTTGGTTGATGTTACCATTATAGTATATTCTCAGTATGATATTCATCAATGTATGTTGACATAGAATAAAATTATTTAAGAATATCACTTGAATATTTTTTGAGGAAAATAATCTTTTCTCATTGAATTAATTTATTTAAAAATGTAAGAAAAGGTAAAAGGAGGATAGGCGATGCCATACTAAAATACATTCCCTCATCAGTCGAGAAAGAAATTATAGATCATAATAAGACATGTCATTACCATAGTTAGAATCATCAGATATTTCCCATTCCTGTCACGACCCGTCCCTGGGGCCCGTTCCGTGACTACCCCAAACCCACCTTCCATAGGCCAGGGGCTGGTGACTAGAACCAAAGGCGTGAATCCCGATAATTGTGAAGGAATTGACTTTATAAAACATAAACACATCCAACCAGAGTGAAAGAGGAAGTAATACACTAAGTACAAAAGAAAGTGTTGAAGGGTAAATGGGCCAGAATACAAACCCAACTAAAAAGTACAGCTACAACTGAATGAAAGTACAACAGAAAAGACAAACATCTGGAAAATAGAAATAACTCCTGGGTCGTCCACTTCGGATCCTACCTGAAGGGTAGGTTCAGATAGCCTCCATAACTCTCTCACCCGCCAACTTCCTCCTACTATCATCTCGTTGTCAAGTCCTCCTCTAGGTACTGTCTCATTGTGAGGTCCACCTCCAGGTATTGTCTCATCATGAATTCTACCTCTAGGTACCATCCAGTCCTCATACACTCGGTCTCTGTCAGCGTTGTCCGTCATCTGCATCCAACACAACGAGGTGCAGGCATATCCCATGTAGGGGTGAGTATAACAATACTCTTTAGGGACCCTACGACCCTCAAGTCTCAGTAAAACCAACAAGGATAACAAAAAATAAGGATCCTAAAAGATATCCCATACTTAAGTATAAGCCCATACTTATACCAATGTTATCATGTAACCCATCTCAATCCTGAGGTAACAAAAAGGTTATGAAATCAATAGATAACCACTAATTTGGTATATTAAAATACATATACATATGTTATCAAGTGACCCATCTCAATCATGAGGTAACACAAAGGTCATTGACTCATCTCAATCCAGGATTATATTCATGATGTCGAAACCACGGCTGCTGGAGAACTCCTCCTCTGTCGAGTACAGTGGTCCTGCTGCTACAACCAAGTGCTTCCCACTAACCTTGGACTATTTTAGTACTCCACCTGTCAAGTACTGTGTGCCTACAGCTACAACCAAGCACTTCCCACCATAGGTCTGCCACTACATCCAAGCGCACTCCCTCATTGCCAATAGAGGTACTCCTTCTGTCGAGTACCATGGGTCTGCCGTTACAACCAAGCTATCCTCCAATGTGGGTCTATTTCTACAATCAAGCGCACCCCACTGGTCCATCCAAATCACTCCGAGTCGATCGATCATCAGTCGTCAAGTCTCAACCAGCTACTAGGTCTCAGCACTCCATACACTCGTCTCCTGGGGGGTCCGCTCCATGAGCTACTGGTTGATTCTTCCAAGTGTCATGTAATCTCACGTGGAAGTATCTCAAAGTACCGCCTCGTCATAAGGGTCTAAACGAAACAGACTTCACGTCAATCAGACACCCAATTTGTGAGTTATTAGCATTTCCGTTCCTGGGGCCCATTTGATTTCAGGTACAATCCAACCCGACTATGCTCAAACAGCAACCAAATCTAATATAGAGTATGAAAAGATTACAGTCTCATCAGGAGTAATCCAACGTAGTCGACTGCATGTCAATCAGACATCCGGACCTCAAGTTATAAGTGTTTCCGCTCCGAGGGCCCGGTTGGTTTTCGATTCGAACCAACCCGTCTATACCCAAAATTTGCCTAAACGTTGAGTGTAATATAACTAAATTACCACCTCGATCCATGTAATCATACGCAACTAACGGTGCGTTGATCGGAGGTCGAAAACTCATGTTACAATCGTTTAACTGAAAACTGTCCGAAAATAGGGGGTTTGAGCCCGGTCCGACCCGACCCAATACCCCTGGGTCGGCCCGAACTGGGTCGACCTGACCCGGGTCCGGGTCTAGCCCAGTTGGGTGCGGCCCAGCCCAGCCGGTGCGGCCCAGCCATGGTGCGGGCAGCTTGGCTGAGCGGAAGCTGAGAGTGGGGGGCACTGCCCCTCGCCGTTGATTGACATCGGCGGTGCTTTGCGCCGCCCTGCTGTCCCAGATCCCGCGGCCGTGCGGGATCTTCCACCTCGATGTCATGGAACAGCCACGATGGGTCATCTCCGGCGACGCGCTAGGGCCCCGCCACCTCCAGGCGGCTGGACGGCTCCGACCGTCGCCTCTGGTCACCGGAGCCTCCACGCCGGCACAGCGCACCGCCACCACCTTCCACGGACCACCAGACATGCTCCGATGGTCCGTCTTGCCCACCGTCTCTGCCAGCGGATCTCACAGGACCTGTTCTTCACTTGGAAAATGTCCAAATGCCTTTTCGGACCAGTTTCATCATCACCGTCAATCCACACACAAAAAATATTTTCCGGAGGGTCCGGGCATGTTCGTTAGCCCGTGCCCTTAGCGTTAGAGGTTTTAAATTAAGATCAAACTCAAATCCAATCTCAAAAATTAACCCTGTATCCAACCTGCATGAACAATCGATCCACGGATCAACCGGGCAGGGGTTGCTCCATGCTCGACGTTCTTTTCTCAAAAAGAAAAGAGAAAATCAAATATAATTCTGCTACCTCGATAAACTTGCCGGGCGTTCGTTCACCGCATAGAATGCTTTGACACTCCGTAAATACCAAAAAAGAACCGTCATCATTGGCGAGTTCCCTGTGGTTGTATTTCCTCCCTTGATTAGGAGGAAGAAAATGAAGCATGTTGTCGATCTTCATGGAAGTGGCGTTCTTCGTTGAAGAAGCATCGTTCTTCGTCGGAGGGAAGTTCTTTCTTCTTCACACCAAAGCTCTACCAAAAACTCTATAACTTCACAAATATTTCTCCACACACCCAAAGCTCAAAAAAATAATAATATATCTTGATATTATTTTTATTCCCATCACAAAGAATTTAAAATTCAAAAACAAAGCACTTAATTAAATAAATGAAGCTCATCTCATTAATTAGGGCATGTTGGCAAGAATTTACGAGGGGAAGAGGAGGAGGTGTGGGGTCTCATAAATGGGAGTGTTGACAAAATTAAACAAGGGAGCATTAATGGGGGGTTAATGAGAGTTATGGAGAGTTCACAAATTAAGAAGGTGAATTTGACGATTTTAAGGGAAGGTGAAGGGTTGGGGATCGTGTGGGCCCCACCTAACATTTATCCTCACATGGGTACCTAGGTGCTTGTGGGTCCCACCCTAACTCCCCCATGTAGGATAAAACTACCTTAGATATAAAAATAAAATTATTCTACAATTTTATTCATTCCTCATTTAATCCACAATTTTTAACTTCTCCACCCGTGAAACGCAACCGCGGCAAAGGTCCCCTTAAGCAATTACCGGCACAGCGAGCTCATCGGTGCCCTCAGATTTCAATTCCGATCAATGGTTAAAAAGATAGAAAAACACGCTTTTTCGTTTACTGAACGTACCCAAGCTAAGCTTCAGAAATTGATTCTGGGCACACCAGGCCCCAAAATCAGGTTTTGTCTAAAACTGCGCACTAATAAAATTCCAGAGAAATTAAGAAAAAAATTTCTTTGAAATTTTCTAGTATTGAAATTACTCCCACCTCAGGGCTTTACATCCCCGTAAAGCTACAACACAATAAGGGAAACTAAAGGAGATACTGAGCACGCATCTGAGCCTCCTACTCCAATGTACTCTCCCAGAGGTTCTTGTGCAGCCAATGAAAGCACACAAGAGGAATCGAACATCCCCATAGAACCCGCTCATGTTGATCCCCAACCTCTACTGGATCCCAGTGAAAGTTTCCCCTTCATCGATGTCCAACTCTCCGTGGTCGATGATTATGGATAGGTCATGCACACATCTCCTCAGTTGAGATACATGAATGATGTCGTGCACCTGGTGTAATTGAGGTGGAAGGGCTAGATGAACCTTAGAGATAACATTCCCCCTCATCCACATCTCCATAGACTTCATCGAGGCGAGACCCGTATAAAGATGTGGTCGTCACCCTCTATCTCTAGTGTTCTCATCTCATATCAGCATATAACTTCTGTCTGCTCTGTGCAGTCTTCATCCGCTCCTAGATGATATGCACCTTCTCTGTCATAGCCTTACCATTTCTGGTTTTACACTTGTTGACTCCATCACTATCGACAAAGGATATCTGAAACGTGGACTGTTGCTATCTCGCCACTCCTAACATCTGAATACCCAATCTTCTACAAAGAGCATCTGCTACACCATACCCCTCTCTAGGAGTATAAACTATATCAAAGTCGTATTCCTGAAGGAATTTAAGCCATCACCTCTCTCCCAGGTTCATGTCCTTCTGAGAGAAAATACACTTGAGATTATTGAGATGGAGAGAACCATAAACCGTTCACTCAACAAACAATTGGTGAGACTAGCCAATTGTAAAAACTCATCTCCACCCTTCTTCGTCTATGTTCTACCAAAGAGCTATTGGGATTTATCCTCTACCAAAAAGAAAAATCTTATCTCATTCCCTAGATGAACCACATTCATCACCTAATACAGTCAATCCTGACATGAACGGTACTATTTCATTTCATAGAAGACGTCGTAAGGCCTCATTTCTACTACCAAGAGATCCTACCGTTACTCTCTCTTCCAAGGGTCGAGTCACACTGTCATCAGCAGTGAGTGGTAATTGGGTCTCCTCCAGTAGGTATTTCGAAAGTGAGGATCATGTCAGCAGTTTTAAATCGGAACCTCTTAGTATTAACCATACATAAAGTATAGGAAAGTAAATGTCGCAAAGAAAGGTGTCTTTTATTACTGCAGCTCAAAGTACAAAGACACATACAACCACAAAAAAAGGAAGCTAGAAGGACCAAGAAAAAAGGCCACCATGCTTGGAACTAGTCTCGCTCCTGTCCACCTGCTTCTGAAGATCCATTTTCGTTTTCCTCAGCTTCCTGAAGCTGAGCTCTCCCATGTCCACCAATTCATTATGGTCGGGGTGGACCTCCTCGTGGTGGTGGTGGAAACACATCAAAGCGTCGTCCACCTCTAGCTACATGGCCAGCTCCTCCCCCTTGGTCTCCTACACCTTGCGGTCTACCTCGATCGAACCTATGTCTCTGCCTGGGAGGTCCTTCATCTATTTGCAGATCATCTGTATGGCGGGTCGGACAGTCACGTTCCATGTGACCAAGCCCCCGGCAGGAGTAACACTCTCTACTCCTGGTAATTCATTATACACCACGGGTGCCACACACACACAATCCTAAGTCATGCAGTCGACTACCTGTGGGTCTATTCCTCTTGGAACTCTGCGTCATCTGTCTACTGCAAGCTGCAGAGGACTCTACTGCATGCCAGTTGGTGGTGGGTCCCACTACTAGAGACTGCTAATCAAGGAAACTATCTACTAAGAGGGCTTGCTCCAACACCCTCGTCTGCATCGGGATGATGTGGGAGACAACTGAAGCTATAATCTCTCGACTGAGCCCCTGATCGATGGTCTGGGCCCTAAAGAAAGGGTCTCGTACCATGTCTGTTGAGTAGTGTGAGAGGTCTGTGATCCTCGCTGAGTACTGCTCCACAGTCATGCTACCTTACTTTAGATGCAGTAGTTCTTGAATACGCACCGCTCGAAGGGTGGCCGATACAAACTCCACATAGAATAGGCTCTAGACGTCTTCCGTTAGAAATGTCGCCTCATCGTGCATCTGGAGCATCAGGCTCCACCATCTTCCTGCTACTGCCTGAAGGAGAATGGCAGCAAGGATCACCATAAATTCTTCTGGCCTCCCTACTAGCCTAAAGACTCTCACCACAGCCTTCATCCAATCCTTAGCCACCTGTGGGTCCATCTCTCCCCGGAACCTGGGTGTCCTCTGGTGCTGGAACTTGTGCAGTGCGATCAAGGGCATGCATCGCCAGCTGCTGGGGCTGGTGGAATCGGTGGCCCAACGGGTGGTAGTAATGCTGGAAACTCCACTGGATGTGGTCCCTGTACTAAGGCTTTGTTTCTCAGCATCCTTTCAGTCAGTAAAACTCTCGGGGCTCTAGCTGGTCATCCGCGGGGAGGCAACCTGAAAGAAACAGATGCGACACGATCAAAAACTAAACCTGGTGAGATGACCTGGTTTGAGCTGATTTAAAAGAATCTTTTGAAAACAAACACGCAATTAGTGTTCTCGTGCACTGATTCGGAAATCAGAAGTCGGTGTCCTGGTGTATGGATACGTCGGCCACCCACACCAACACTGGACTCCCTGAACTGAAAACCACACTTAATACCCTTAACACTATTGGTTCACAGAAATAAAATATCAGAGTCCTATGTTCTTCAGTAGAACCGACTTCTATGATACCAATTTTTCACAACCCATCCTCGGGGCCTGTGCCGTGACTACCCAAAGCCTTTCTTCTATAGGCCAGGGGATATCGACTAGCACCAAAGGAATGAATACCGATAACTGGGAAGGCATTGCCTTTATAAAACATTAACTCCTCCAACCAGAGTACAAGCAGGAGTAATACACTAAGTACAAAAGAATGTGTTGAAGGGTAAATGAGCTATAATACAAACCTAAATGAAAAGTAAAACTACAAATGAATGAAAGTACAGCAGAAAAGACAAACAGCTGGAAGATAGAAGCAGCTCCTAGGTCGTCCACCTCGGATCCTACCTGAAGGGTAGGTACAGATATCCTCTTCAATGCTCTCGTCTGGAAACCTCCTCCGAGTACCGTCTCGTCATGAAGTCCACCTCCAGGTACTGTCTCATCGTGAGGTCCACCTCCGGGTACAGTCTCGTCATGAGGTCCACCTCCGGGTACCGTCTAGTCCTCGTACACTCAGTCTCGGTCATTGTTGTCCATCGTCTGCATCCAACACAACGAGGTGCGGGCCTAGCCCGTGTAGGGGCGAGTATAACGATACACGGTAAGGACCCTGAGACCCTCATGTCTCACTAAAACCAACAAGGTTAACAACAAAGAAGGATCTCAACAGATAACCCTTACTTAGGTATAATCCCATACAAATACCTAACTTATCAAGTAACCCATCTCAATCCTGAGGTAACACAAAGGTTATGAAATCAATGGATAAAAACTACTTAGGTATATGCCCATACATATACCTAAGTTATCAAGTGACCCATCTCAATCATGAGGTAAACACAAAGGTCATTAACTCATCTCAAAACAAGATTTTATTCATGATGTCGAAACCATGGCTGCTGGAGAACTCCTCCTCTGTCGAGTACAATGGGCATGCCACTACAACCAAGTACTTCCCACTAACCTTGAACTGATGAAGTACTCCACCTGTCAAGTACTGTGGGAGTGTTTCTACAACCAAGCGCTTCCAACCATGGGTCTGCCGCTACAACAAAGCGCACCCCCTCATAGCCTACAGATGTACTCTTTCTGTCAAGTGCCGCAGGTCTACCGCAAAAACCATGCGCTCCTCTACCGTGGGTCTGCTACAACAACCAAGCACATCCCATTGGGCCATCCAAATCACTCCGAGTCGATCGATCATCAGTCGTCAATTCTCATCTAGCCACTAGGTCTGAACACTCCGTACGATCGTCTCTGGGAGGGTCCACTCCCAGAGCTACTGGTCGATACTTCCAAGTTTCATGTAATCTCACGAGGAAGAATCTCAAAGGACCGCCTCGTCATAGGGGTCCTAACACAATAGACGGCGCGTCAATCGGACGCTCATTCTGTGAGTTATTAACATTTTCGTTCCAGGGGCCCGGTTGGATTTTGGGTACAATCCAACCCGGCCATGTGCAAAGTACAACCAAATCTAGTGTAGATTATTCCAATAGAGCTGTCTCATCAGTAGTAATCCAACGTAGTTAACGACACGTCAATCAGACGTCCTGTACTCAGGTTATAAGCGTTTCCGCTCTGAGGGCCCAATTGGTTACGGGTTCGAACCAACCCAGCCATACCAAATCTTCTCCAAAACCTTGAGTGTAATATACCGAAACTAACATCTCGATCGAAGAAATCCTACGCAACTAACATTGTGTCGATCGGAGGTCCAAAACTCATGTTACGGCCATTTAACCGAAAATAGTCCGAAAATAGGGGGTTTGGGCCCGGTCCGACTCGGCCCAATACCCCCTGGGTCGACACGAACTGGGTCAACCTGACACTCACCCTGGTTCAGCCCAGTTGGGCGCAGATCAGCCTGACTCTTGCGGCGCGGCCCGGCCTGTGCAGCCCCGCAGCGTGGCTAGACATGGCTCGACCAGCATGGCCGAGCGGAAGCCGCGGAGTGGGGGGCACTGCCCCTCATCGCTAATTGACAACGGTGGCGATTTACACTGCCCCTCCATCCCAAATCCTGCGGCAGCGTGGGATCTTCCACCATGCCGCTGCGACATAGCTAGGGCAGGTCTTTTTTGGCAGTGCGCTGGGGCGCCACTACCTCCAGGTGGCCGGGTGGCTCAGGATGCCACCTCCGGTCACCAGTATCGCCGCGCCGGTGGGGCGCGCCACTGCCACTTTCCACGGGCCACCGGACGCACTCCGGTGGTCCGTCTTGCCCAGCGTCTCCACTAGAAACTCTCCCTGGACCCGTTCTACACTACGACGTCTTCAAAACGCCTTTTCAAACCTGTTTCATCATTGCCGTCAATCCGCACAAAACAAATATTTTGCAGAGTGTCTGTGCATGTTCATTAGCCCATGCCCTCAACGTTAGAGGTTTTCAATTAAGATCAAACTCAAATCCAATTTCAAAAATTAACCCTGCATCCAACCCGCATGAGAGGGTGATCCGCGGATCAACCGGGAAGGTGTTGGTCCATGCTCGTCGTTCTTTTCTCAAAAGGTAAAGAGAAAATCATATATAATTCCCCTACCTCGATTAACTTGTCCGGCGTTCGTTCGTCGCGAGGAAAGCATTTCCAATCCGTCCACACAGAGAAAGAACCGTCATCGTTGGTGGGTTCCCCTCCATTGTATTTTATCCCTTGATGTGGAGGAAGAAAAAGATGTGCATCGTTGATCTTCGCGGAAGTGGCGTTCTTCGTTGAATAGGCATCGGTCTTCGTCAAAGGGAAGTTCTTTCTTCATCACACCAAAGCTCTCCCAAAAACTCTATAACTTCACTAATATTTCTCCACACACCCAAATCTCCAACACTAAATAATATCTCTTGATATTATTTTTATTCCCATCAAAAAGAATTTAAAATTAAAAAACAAACCACTTAATTAATTAAATTAAGCTCATCTCATTAATTAGGGCATGTTGGTAAGAATTTATGAGGGGAAGAGGAGGAGGTGAGGGGTCTCAGAAATGGGAGTGTTGGAAAAATTATACAAGGGAGCTTTAATGGGGGGGGGGGGGTTAATGAGAGTTATGGGGAGTTCACAAATTAAGAAGGAAAATGTGAAGATTTTAAGGGAAGGTGAAGGGTTGGGGCTCCTGTGGGGCCCACCTCACATTTATCCTCACATGGGTTGTTAGGTTCTCGTGGGTCCCACCCTAACTCCCCCATGTAGGATAAAACCACCTTAGGTATAAAAATAAAATTGTTTCACAATTTAATTCATTCCTCATTTAATCCACAATTTTTAACTTCTCCACCCGTGTAAACACAAACGCGGCAAAGGCCCCCTTAAGCAATTACCGGCGCTGCGAGTTCATCGGTGCCCTTAGATTTAAATTCTGAGCACTGGATAAAATGTTAGAAAAAACCACTCATTTTTTACTGAACGTACCTGAGCTAAACTTCAAAAATTGTTTCTGGGCATACCGGGCCTCAAAATCAGGTGCATTCTGAAACTTTTCACTCGTAAAATTCCATAGAAATTAAGAAAAAGTTTTCCTTGAAATTTTCAGGTCTTTACAATTCTAACTTGGACTTACCCTAATTGAGAATCCCAAGAATACCAATGTTTAACATTCCTAGAATCATTGAATATGGTCAAGTAGACACAGTGCAAGGTGTGTAATATTAGTCAATTCTATGAATTCTCCTAGAGGGATCAGGAATGATGATTATACAATCATCATCCTTCTCTTTTCTAGATAAGATTCCTTATTTCTAAATTTTCATGACCACCACTGCTCATTTCCAACCCATCTACCTCAAATATGTCACCCCACTTTTCAGAAATCATAGATGAGTTCAGTAAATTTTGGATCACTTGATGACAATAAACATGTTGAGGAACCCTAATGTGACCATCCAAGCTAGGTTCCAACACAACAGATCATTATGTGTCATGACTACACTAGGACTATCAATCATTATTGGATTTGAAGGATTATTATTAGAAGGAGACCCAACAATAATGGGACTAACATTCTATCATGTTTTAAAAAATCCAATGGGAGAACCATCATGACCTGTATTGGATGTATTCTCCTTATAAAATTCAACCTGAGTAATAGAAGGACCAATATTACCTCTCATCGAGGACATATCCACTATTAATCCTTTGACAAAAAAATTAATCACCTGGGAGATAGACCTATCAGATGTCAACATTACAACATTATAAGATGATTTATTATTGAGAAAATATCCATCACGATAAAAATACTTTGAAAATCCACATGCAACCACTCAAGTTTCCTTATATAGAGGATAACTAAATGACATGTTATCCCACAACTCATGTACGGTATCTTCTTCAAACAAAACTCTAATGAATTACCAATATCCATACATTAGGTATATAAAAAGAAATATCATTCATATTTAACATCAATATTGATATTATAAGAAGGATTGGAGAGAGTTGCCTTAAAAAAATTGGATCTCATGTAAATCTCTACTAGCATTATGTTGAATTCATTAAACCAAAGAACATGTGTTTCCTTGTCGATGTGTATAAGAGTCCCAATTTCTATGACAATATCATGGAAAATTTTTGGGTGAAAAGGTTCTAATTATGTCCATGAAAATGAACCCAAACCTATGAAAAGGAATTCCTTTCATGCAATGTGTTTAAATCCAGGGACCATTCATATAGGTGATGTCATTCAGTTATCAGTGATAGAGACCCAAGGCTCCACGCTTGTATTTTGAAGTCATTCTATGGGAAAATTCATTGAATGAAGACACAATCTAGATAAAAACATCTCTTGTAGGATGAATACCGATAAATAAAATCAATATGATAAGAAACTAAAACCTCAAAAACATCTCACCCTTCAATTATAGAAGAATAGAAATCACAGAATTATTACCAATTGCAATCATCGCGGAAAACACATCAGGGTTAGCCTCAACTAGGGCAGATAATGATATTCGGAGAATCCATTTAGAATGGGTGTGAAAAAAAGATGAAAATGTGGGTTCTAATGTAATATCATTCACTGCGTTAGTGGATACCTGGAAAAAAATAATTCAATTTGGAAACATCAAAATTCGTTTTCAAATTTACAATTCACGGATCAGAAATCTAAACAACATAGGGTAAATTCAACTTATTCAGCATCACCCCCTTCAACCATGATGGAAGATCAGACCTAGTAGAATCAAAATACTGCACATCACTATCTACATGCAAAATACTAATGAATTGAGCATCTAGCACTGATCTGGAATCCCAAACCTCAATAACACCCTTTGATTTATTCAAAAGATCTATCTTAGATAGATCATTGTGGCCTCATAAATTTTCTAGATGAGGGGTGCTCTATGTATCAAAGTCCACAACCAAGGAATCATTATTCAAAAGATAATCACACCGAATGAAGCTATCCTTGTGAAAATGTGGACTATAATACCATGCCAATCCACATTCACAAAAAATGAGAACAGATCAAAAAACAATTAATGAAGAGGAATATCGAACCCTTAAACTAAACCAGAACACCACGATGGAGGAGAAAAAGATCCCCTGAAGATCCATCTTTTAGTAAGGAAAACCATTTAATTAAAAGGAAAAATTTAATTATTTAATCTAATATCTGAATTAATTTTTGTTTATGATTGAGGTAAATTCACTTCTTGACATATTAGTCAAAAATATCTATTCATGGTTTTCTATAAAGGTTAAAAAATACCACGTTCAGAAAACTATAGGATGATTCCTTCTAAAACATTTAAATAAAAGTTAAATTTGGATAAAAAATAAATCCAATAACTCGTATTAATATGATAAAAACATACATCTATAAATTTTATTTAAGTTATAGATAGGAGTGAAAAAAGATATAACTTAGTTTAAATACAGTGTAATCATTCTATAAGTATATTATTTAATATCATGAGTAATAAAATACAAGAAATTGAATGGAACATTTTTATATATTGAAATAAAAATATGATAATGAAATATAATGGGTTTAATATATAATGATAAAATAATTTCCCCAGTGTATATATTAATAGAATCAACCCCAAATAAAGATGAGATTGTCAAGTAGAAAATTACAACATTCTCAGCATCCATCATAAGTTTCAGAAATTTATATATAATAAATAAATATTAACTATACAAAAAATTGTATTATAATTATAATATACAATAAACATAGTATAATTAATATTTATTGATTTATCACCCCGAAATTAATAATTTATTATTATAATTATTATTCGAGGTAATAATGGCATTGTTTTCTATGTTTGTTTGGTTTTGGTAGTTTCAGTCCTTATTTATTGATCATGGTTAAAAAAATATTATAATATAATAATGAAATAAATATCATATATATTCATTTATAGTAACAAAAAATGTTATAGACTAAAAAAATTAATTATATCATTCATGGATATGATTTGTCATACGTACACATGAACATTGTTCCCATCTTTTAATTTATGGAATGAAATATATGTAAATAATAATTAAAATTTATTTAATAAATATTAGTTGATATATATCATATATATTAATCAAATCTAACCATATTATCATCTATTTAGAAATTAAATTAATGATGATTCGGATCACATCAAGGAGGTGGTAGTCTAAACATATGTATAAGCAATGCAATCATTTAAAAAAAGGGTTGTGATAAATTATATTTTTAATTATAAATAAATATCTATAATTATTTATTAAATATAATATATATAAATTAATTTCAAAAGTATGTCCATATATGATAGGTTTTGAGGGAAAACAATTCACATCAGTTCACAAGGATGTAGTATACGGTAACAAAAATCGATATTTGTGTTTCCCATTTGATTGAAGAGGATATAGATATATGTTATACAATTAACACTATTAAATAAAACTATATATATGATATTTGGGTTATTAGTTAATAATTTATTAATAATATGAGAATTAGTTAGAAGATTAAATAAAACAAAAATTCATTATTACGAAATTTACCACATTACAAGACAACCTATTTAGGTTTATAACTAAATCCATCTAATGATAACATTATGATAAAATAAGGTAAACTAGGTTATATAGAGGGATGTAAGGAAGGGATTTCAGTATTTATTGGATGATCAAAAATTCTCTTTAATTGTGTATATGATATTCCAGGGTGTTATGTTTTATGTGTTATACAAGGTATATTTTTTCAAAATATCAAAATCTATTCAATAATGGAAGGTCACACTCAATCCATGGTCACTAAAAAATAAAAAAAATATTAGAGTAAATATATGGTCTAGACATAGATAAAATACTAAAAATATACATTCTTAACCACTTGGTTCACTTATCCTATAAGGTTACACATTTTACATTTTTATTTTTTACCATGGTAACAAAATATATTAACTTGATAATTTATCTTTTAAGAAAAAAATTGAAAAATATTAGATAATATTTTTCCATATATATTAAATATTAAATTAAATTTATCATTTATAAATGAATATTTTTTTGGAAATTTATTTTTATCATAATAGATTTTAATGAGAAAAACACAATTTTAACATTAACAATGATTATTAATTTTCATTATATACAGAATTAATTTATAATGAAAATTAGGTTTAAAATATAACCTTATATTAACTATGATGATTTAAAATTTGTATTGAATTTCATAAAATTCAGTTCACATAAGTGGCAAATTATAATTTAAAATTAATCCCAAAAAAATTATGAAATGTTATTTTACAAAAAAATGCATTTATATATATATGTAAATTTTTTAAATCAAAATTTGATAAAAAATTTATTCTAATGACATATATTGTATTATAGATAATAAAATTTATTTAATTATACTTTAAAATCCATTTAAAAAAAAATGGTACTTTATAAATTCTTTAAATGAAAAGTTAATTTTTAATAAAATGCAGTATTTTCCACTATTAATAAAAAATTTATCTTCCCACAAAATTTTCTTAAAAACACACTAACATAATATTTACATTTTTATTTAAAAATATAAATTCCTTTCAATATATTAATATTATAATTTTTTAAAAGAATAACTTCTTAATATTTTCACAGAACATGATGAAAATGATTTTTATAAAAATATTGTTTTCTCAAAGGAAATTGAAATTAAAATTCGAAGTATTTGTCTCCACAATAAATTGATAGAAAAAAGTTTATTTTATACCTTTTTAAACCATATAATTATCATTATTTAGTAATTCAAATTAATACACACTAATTTTACGACTTTTTTATGAGGATATATTTTGATATCGTTTACTAATTCTCTGGATGGAACATCATTAAATCTATAAAAATATTAATTTTGACGAAAAAAATAATTCTTAAAATAATGTGATGTTACGTATCATATATATATATATATATATATATATATATCCAATTTATCCATTTATATATTCCAATATTTTCATAGAACGTATAATAGGGGTACTTTCTTCTCTTATAGGGTCTTCATTCTCTGGTCTACAATATGAACTGCTAAATCATTGAAAGATGATTCTACATCCATGTTAACCTCATAAAAATTTATTACATGAGAAGGGTTGGAATGATATATATAATGAAATAATATAGGTTTTACTTCATGCCTAACATAGAAACTATACTATTTTTTTAACTAGTATTTTACTATTCTGAACCTCTCAACAACCAAAATTGGATGAAAAAATTATAATTTTCAATTTCTTTAAATTTATGTCTAATTATGTACTAATTGAAGAGATTCTATCAAAAAACAACTAGTCACTATCCTATTATCATGTATAATTACATCACTTATTTGTGTATGATCCCAAAAAACAAATAATATTCCCTAAACCAAACTAAATTAATTGAATATTATATCAAGTCTACTACATGAGACATATTCTGATAATAGATGAAATAAATTCCTCTAATAAGTACATTGGTGATCTACATTACCTAAAATTAATGTCCATAATTGTTTTTACGATGCTATTACATGCATACCACATTTCCATTATTATACGCATATATAAATTTTTTTCATGATTTTAAAACCAAAACATGTTTTGATAGGTGTAATTTTTCTATCATTGGAAATAACATGAAGATATCACATGAACCTGGATTTTTTTATTGAAATCATAATCTTCTGGAAACTTTTCCCATAGCTCATAATTACTATTGAACCACACAAACCGAGCTCTCCATCTCGGAAGACCATGCGGAGTAATGATACATGATAAATAACCCCCACATGGTTTCTACACTTTTTTCTAAACTATAGGGACCCTCTATGAGACCATTTTGGGCATGCTGATTTAGAGGAAATTGATTACCACATAGTCTCCACATGGTTTTAACCCTTTATAGACCATCCCAAAAAACTATACAGCTCAATTACATAGGAAATTTCCTAAAGGAGGATTGGTGCACTATTAAAATAATCATGCGCCTTAACATGCGATGGAAACAGTTTCCACAAACATTCTATATACCCTATTTAACCACCATTTACACAGTATTAGGGCCCCTAGAAACCCTAGGATAGTGGGGAATACAAAATAATGCCAGGAGATTTGTTCTAGAGGAGTATCATCCTCTTGTAGAAATCTATCTTGAAGGGAGATATCTTGAAACACAGTCTCATCAATATTTAGAGGATGTATCTTGTCATTTCCTGAATTTTTACCATTCTTTATCTTCATTAATGAACACTAAAGGAATAAAAATATTATTTTTCATCATTTATTACATTTTTATATAATCCCTTTTATTTTTTGGGTTGTGGTTAATGGATATTTTTTTGGTGACTGAAACCACTTTTTATGATTGTGTTAGATTATTTTTATCTCCCATAGTTCCCCTGCATTTAATTTTATCTTAATTCTAGAAACTACATATTGAATTAAGAACATAGTTTAAGTGATCTCCATTGAAATTAATATGAGTAATCCCATGACTATTTGTTGAAGCTTTTTCCTATAAAATTGGTTTTATACCATAAATATTAAAAAAACAAATTCTGGAACAATGAAATTTTTTTCTAATTATATTAATCGAAACTAATCTGCCCAAGGTACTTCTGTCACATTTAAATATCTAGGATGTGAGTAATTTTGAACAACAGAACATGATAAGATAATTTTTTTATTTATATAATCACCTACATTCCCAACACATTTCATCAATTAATTATTAAAAATGATTTCTGAAATTTATATTTTTTTAAAACTAAACTATTAATGAATTTGAATAGTTAATCATTCACCCATTAGTAAAAACCTCCAATAATCCAAAATAGAAACTCTAAATGTAATAAAAATATACTTAAATAATTATAAAATAAGGAAAATAATATTCCATTTTGTCCATATGTATCGACCTCGTTATTATAGTATATTAGTTGTGAGAGTATGTAAATCAATTTGGCTAGCCAAATGATACACTTCAGCAGGAATGACACCATTTTATTCTAAAAGATACCAAATAATTCATATTATAAGAAAATTATATATATGAAATTTTCCCCTTTCATGAACCACTATATTGTTGGATGAATTCTCAAAACATGTCCTAAAAAACAAAGATTATTCACCTAGAAATCCCATCTATTTAAAGATGAGTTCTTCTAGTCTAATTCAATTGAATCTTTAAATACATATATAATCCCTTCTAATAGTGTACATTAAATTTATTATAAAAAATGATATAATATTATTAGTTGTAAACTCACACATTCCATCTCTTATACATAAAACATCTCTAAATCATTGACGAACCAGGTTACATTTATTATTACCAGATTACACACCTTGGAAAGCTAATCATTTATGACACCGACTAAATCACAACCTATAAGAAACATTGAAAACCCCATCCTAAAATAAGTCACTATGTCATCATACATAAACTTATCAGTGTATATCAAATTAGAAATAATCGTTCTTAAAAATTTTGAGGTTAGGTTTTCAGTAATGATATTGGGGATACTTTTATATAGTTCCAAGGATTTATGATTAAGTAATACAATGATGTCTGTTGGAGATTGGAAATTATTAATGGTCTTCTTCATATTATATTAATACAATACCCTAAAACTATGGGCTATATGGCATTATATATTACAATTGTTTATATATTTTATACTTTAATGATATGTATCAATTTAATGGGATTCAACAAACCATAATATAGTTTATTGTTAATATTTCATAAATATATAGTTGTATATCAAAGTTTCAAAGGATAATAAAGAAACATATCATATAGTAATTCATTC
Source organism: Viscum album (assembly GCA_963277665.1). Classification (NCBI taxonomy): domain Eukaryota; kingdom Viridiplantae; phylum Streptophyta; class Magnoliopsida; order Santalales; family Viscaceae; genus Viscum; species Viscum album. The sequence continues at coordinate 1,029,580,610 of OY728159.1, forward strand.
TGTCATTACAATATAAGTGATCCAAAAAAATAAACATTTTGCATGGTGTTTCTTATGGGAAACTGTGCATGTCATGATTGGTTGTCTGTATAAATTAAATGTTTCTAAGTCTAGTGATGGAATTGAAATCACTTCATGGTCGGTACTACTATTATATAATGGATAATGGGTAATTTTGTGTGATCTACCTAATAAAATATATGAAATTATATTTTCTACTGATAATTTTGTTGGTGGCCAATTAATATTTTTTTTATTTCTATACATCATGTGTGTAATAATTTGTATAGGTAATGTTAGAATTTAATATCATTTCACCCGGATGAATTTTTTCTCAATAATAACTTTTTTATTTGGTAGTATTATGAAATTTATTTATAGAAAAATTCATAATCCCATGAGGTTATTGGTCTTTCCAAATTATAGTTATGTCAGGGGAAATATATTTATTTTTTATTTACTACAATTTAGGGATTTTTTGGTATTCAAATTATTTACTTTTAACTCAAAATTAATCACCTGTTTGAAATAATTTTCTTATAATTGTTTATATAAATTATCAATTATTCTAATGGAAAAGTGGTGATTCTATCATGGTAAATGTTATAAAATTGTCTTCAATGATTGGAACATGAAAAATTTATCATTATCGTTAGTATGTCACATCTTCACTATAAATATAATAGATAGGGTGGGAAGATCAATTAGTATCTCTCACTGGATTATCATGGGTTTATATTGTTGGAATGAAGATGGATATATACGATAAATTATTTTTGGTGTAATAACATTATTAGATTTTGAATATCAAGACAATTACTACAAGAGATGTTTTGAGGTTCATATGATATTATGTTAAATTATTTCAATCATTGCAAGGGATGTGAACATAGAGGTTCGGTGTGGTCCCACTAAATTTTAATGAAATAATAAATATGTTTTCTGATTTTGTTCATTATGGAATTAGTGTTGTATGATACAAGGACATATACATCTTCAAGTGAACTTTATAAAAAATATCTTTATCTCTTCTTATATATATATTCTCATTGTGTTTATTGTGTTAGAGATAATTGTTCTAATAAATTGTGAATTATGTCTATTTATGAGGTACATATGAAAAGAAACATGTTTCATAATTAATCCCCCACTAATTTATTCACCTTATATAAAACTAATAAATTTGTTTATATTAAATGGTAGTTGATGAAAAATAACTCTTAGAGTTAATTATGTGTTCATGAATCATAGAAGAATAAAAATATTTGATGGAAACAATTATATATATATATTTTAATTATATTATATTTATAATATATTTTAATGTATATCTAAACTGCATACAAAAATGAAACATCAGTCAACATAGGATTCATAAAATTATCTAATAAATACTAAATAGAGAAAGATACCAATTCCAATGTAGTAAATAATTAAAGAGGTACTTTTTTCCAACCCAATAAACATAGAAGTTATGTCATATAAATCCCCCATACTATGTGAGAAAAGTTGATCAATATATTTTAATGAAATTTCATGCAATATAAAGGGAAAATACTATTTGTATTTAACATGCACCATGACATATGGAAGAAACTAAATGAATATATTTATGAAATCTATGATCAGGTGAAAATTATTTTGTATGAAATATTTAGACATGAAAAAACTAATAATGGTAACAAGATAATATATGATCTATAAATGAGTTCCACCAAGATTCAATGAAAAATATGTTATAGTCCAAAATAAAGATTCCAAGGTTTTTATAGTAGACACACTTCACCTACCCTTATTGTAAAGGGTTTGAGGAATGATTAATACAAGTTATTATCAAAGGAATTCTATAAAAATTTAATGATCATTGAAATATTAACAATAACAACAGAATATGTTCCTAATGATATGGACATTAGCATATGTAATACATTCATTTCAAAAAATATAAAATGGGAGAAAATAAAATTCAAAGGATATATTCCATGCACTTTTTTTGTTATGGAAATTAGAAGGACCACAGTGAAAAATGTCTCATGATGTTTTAGGTGAGTGGTAATTATGAATCCAAAAAAATTTAAAATATGTGAACATACTAAAAATATTAATGTAAATATTATTATTTAATAAGAACATGATTTCATAAGAGAATGATTTTTCATGAGACACTATAATGGAAGAAATTGATGATTAAAAAGGCCTCGAGGAATAAGTCTGTGTGGCTATCAATGAAAAATTAAAATCAACAGAAAATGATAGGGAATGTGAAAATTAATATTGAAATTTATAACTCAATATTGATATAAAAGATTCTATTAAAGATATTAATATTTTTGGGGACATAAAAAATATGAAAAATTGTGTTTATCTTATATTTAAAGTCTATATACAGAAATATCATGATGATAAATCTTAATTGAGGGAAAAAATTAATTTTTCACTTTAAATATACTTGAAATGCTAGAGAATTATATTCAGTAAAAACAAATAATTATTTTGTATTATTATATTATTAGAGTAATCACTAATAATTTGAATGTTACATCTGAATAGATTGAATAAATTGAGTAGAAATTTATGTATTATTGTGAAAACATAATTCCAAAAAATATTAGTGACTCTTAATTCAACATTAAGAAATATAAATGTATGCTATAAATATGGTGTAAGAGATCATTTATTATCAAGACTAGAATTTATAGGATTTACCATAGATTAAATGATTCAAATATAGAGGAATATTTTATGTTTTGATTATCTAAAGAAAAATGTAGTAGAAGGTGATGTATATCCACAACTTCCAAAACCTCACGGATGATCAACTTGGGTGACTCTAAAAAGACACAAAAGTCTTCAAGAAAAATGAGTGAATCAAAAAATATACCTAAAGCCTATTTTTAAAAATATATAATGAAAATGCATAGATGATAAAATTATGGTAAAGAAAAATTGACACTTCATGTCATTAGATAATAAAAATTAAATTCGTATAAATTCTTAGACTATTTATTTTTTTTAACAACTATTTTTGTGTGTGAATTTAAAAGACATAAGGGAATGAATTTCTCAACAAGAATATAAATGTATTTTTCTAGAATATAATAGTTGAAGAAATTATATATAGTTGTAATCATCATATAGTTTGGTAAAAATTAAATATAAATATGTATTCTAATAATATTACAATGACAGATTTTTCCGATGGTGGAAGAAATATACTCTCAACACAATGGGATGAAACAATAAAAATAGATAATGAAATTATGAGTTGATAAGGACAATGCTTTATATATTTCATTGAAATAATCGATTATGATAGATATTGTATTCTTCAAATCATATGAAGATCATATAATATAATAAATAGAAGAAAATTTCTTGTAAAATTTTTATGAAAATGATGGGGTCATTCATTTAGTAAATAGGTATGGATTAAAAAGTATCATCTCTAGAAATCTTAAATATGATAAAAAAAATGGAAAACAGAGTAGTCTAGATCCTCATTATCAATTTTTGGAGTGTATGATAGTTATAATAACTATGTAATTCAATTAATTTCAATATAACATTAAAAATTGTAAAATTAATTGATGGAAAAATTATAATAAAAATAAAGAACACATAAGGAAATATTTAAGAAATTTGTGTACAAGAGGACATGTATTTCTTATAACCAAATAAAAATTACATGTTTTGGTATAAAATTATTGACCAATTAATTGAATATTCCATTTATAATTAATTTAATGAAGGGTATCAATAACCCTTATAGATTAACCATGAACATGGTCTCATGTGAGATGTTTTCTAATGAGAAAGACATTCTAAAACCCTAAAATCTGAAGGAAAAAATGTAACATCCCATGTAATTATAGAATAAGAAATTTTAATATCTATGAATATTCATGACATAGATATTAAATTTATATTAAATGGGAAAGTATGTCTAATACTATACCCAGCATGCATCAATGTGTTCCTAGAAAATCTTACATTGCCCACAAGACTGAGTTATACAGAAAATAATATATAATATTATAATTATTATAATTTTAAATGGTAGTTATAAAATAGTCATTGTATTGGTGTGAATGAATATAAGTAAATTTAGTTTTTTACACATGTTTATAAAATATTTAATTTTTTTCCAATAAATTTTAGAGGCTAAAAAAGAGAAAAATCCAATGTTAAGCATAAAATACTCTAATATTTTTAAAAGGTAGTTTTTCAATTTTTTAATGAAAAACTGTTTTTAAATCTAGATATTGTACCATTAATATGATCTATTTTAGAAAACAAAGTTCTTATTTTTTAGTGGGACATCAAAATTTTTTGTGGATGAATTTTTTGTATTTTTCAGATAAAATTCATGTTTTAATGAATAGTGAAAAATTATGCATTTCAATTCAAAACATTTTTTCATCTAATATATTTATATTTTTAGATTATCTTTTTAATGTTATTAATTTATTATTAGATTAATTTTGTATCATTTAATATAATTTTGGTCATATTATGTAATTTAACAATGAAATTAGATATAAATACATGTCAAAATTTTAATGGGTTTTTACATTTAAACACATGTTTTCTCATTTTGAGAATGGGGATAAATTCCAAATTAATTACTGAAAATTCTATATTTTATGTTTTAATATATGTATTCTATATTTGGAAATATTAAGTCCAAATTAAGTTAATATGTTATTTTTTTAATTTTATGAATAGTTACTTTGGTAATTTTTATTTACCACGATTAACGGTTAATCATGTAAATTATAATAATAAATAATATGAAAGGGATAATAAAATTACCCTAAATCCTACCAAAATCATATTGGATGCATAAAATTCGACCCATTACACTTAAAGATTGTAATGGAATCATTTAATGTAACATTCTCATGAATTTAATATTAATATTATTACAACAAATGAAAGTGGCAACATGTCACCCTCTTTTTTCATATATGTAAAATAATTTAAATATAGTGATAAATATGATATAACATAGATGATAAATAGTATCTAAAAATCTATTGAAATTATCTACATCATGGGAATTTGTTAAGTAATTTGTGTGATTAAATAATTATTTTAAATATTGACACGACCCTGATACAATAATTACTTTATTAATAGAAATATCAAAATAAAAGATAGGAAAAATATTAAAATAAATATAATTTTAATTAATTAGTGTAGAATATTAATTTTCTATGTTACTATGTCATATTTTAATTATATTCAGTTTTATCCAATGTATTCTCTCTGGTTGGAATTTATTTATTCAATGAAATGAATAGTATCAAAATTGGCACTATTGATTATATATAATGATTATATTTTATTTAATCATTTAAAAATAATAAAAATAATAAAAATCATAAAAAATTAAATTTTTGATATGATAGGTTCCAAAACATTTGAAAGTTTCTATTTATTGAAAATTTACCCCATATATTAAAAATTTATAACCTCTTAATATTTAAATATCTTTAAGACAATTAAAATTAAAATACACTAATTATAGGTAAACCAAAAATAAAAGGATAAAAATGAAACAAATACATGTATAAATATTATTGGATGAATATATTTTCAACCATACTCATCTTATCTTCAATATATAATAGGATTGATTTTTTTAATTTTTAATGAAAATATAAATTAATTTATTATTTTAAGAGTTCCAGATTTTTCCCCTCCCTTCTCCTATGTAAATATACCCACTCTTATTTATTAAAATCACTTTGAAACCCCATTTGTTTTGGCTAGGATATGCCAAATTCCCTTCAAAAAGTCCCACCCCACATTTACAAGGCATTCATTTAGGAAGAACACCCTCCAATATCCTCAATATATAGATATATTATTATATTAGAATCATATCCTAATCCAACACCTCTACCGTTAAAGGGGAAATGAATTAATCATTCGTGAATATGTGTGAACAATCACCTACAAGAACTGAACTAATTCATTTTCCATAACCATCTCTAATGAATGGTTGTAAAAATCTAATTAATGTTCATATATTATATTAATTACATATTAATTATTATAACATAATAATATATCAATTACATTTTTACATTGCAATCACGTAAAAATGATAATGTCTTTGATGAGTACGTGTGAACTATCACATCCATGAGCCAATGTGATTCATTTTAATTCACTAAATCTCATGGATGATATACATAAGAATACATAAATTATAAATATGATATTAATGAATTTTTGATCATTATGAAAAATAAAACAATACTTTCTATCATCGCCTAATGATAAATGAAAAATGGAAAATGTTACTCATGTGTATGTATGACTTACCGAATATTTACAAAACATCTGATATGAACATAAATAATTGGGTAATTTTTATATAATATGATAAAAATTAATATAAAAGGTGTAATAATTATTAAATAGGTTATCCTGAATGTATACATTAACCTTTGTATAGTATTTTATAATATAAATATTGTACGGGACAAGACAATCTCAATTTAAGGAACTATATCTAAATCTACATTAATTGAGGCATATTTTGATGTTATACAACATTTCATTTTTGTAATGATTATAATAAAGCCCTTTTACATTAAATTTTTTCAAATGTTTTTGATGATAATTTTTCTATAAGAATCAATTTACTTTCTTTAGAAAATGACCAAATGAATGAATTTTTTTGGCATGTAGGGATAGTGACTTCATTTTCACAGTAAGCCTTATTTGATATTTGGATTCCTCTATAAGACTTTGTTTTTTAAAAAGGAAAATAAACCTCTTCTTCAATTTCTTTGTTTTTTAGTATTCATAATGGGTTTTATAGAGGATTGACAATTTCAATATCTTGAAATGATTTCTTGCGATTTCAAATGAAATTGTATGTGTGAAATGTTGATAATTTCTATATTTTGTGATTTATTATTATACAATGGTATTTTTAAATTTCACAAGTTTTTATGTGACATTCCAAATACAGGTGGTTAGGTGACTATCCAAATATGGGTGGTTTTGTGAAAATCCAAGTATTGGTGGTTATGTTTTCCCTCCAGTTCAATGTGTATGTAATTTGTTCCTATATATATATATTCTATTTTTAAGACTCATATGTTTGGATGTTTCTTGTATGTTTATTCCATTTATGTTTGATTATGTTTAATGATTCTTTATATGGTATGTGTGGTTTTATATTTTTTATAGTAAAATTTTGAATAAAAAATTGCATTGTACTGATATTATATTTTGTGATGAGTGTTTACTACTTCATAAAGTTGAAAATTATTACATTATAAAAATGTATTCATGGTTTAATTTTTTTATAAGAATAATAGTTTTCTTTATTTCTGTATCTATTATAGAGGATTTAATTCTCATCCCATGTATTGAAATATGTTTAAATTGTTTTAAAGGATAATATAGATAAGGATGGGATAAAGGAAAAGTAATTACATTTAAACATAAAACAAAATGATGTTTTTTAATAGATTATGCTATTTAAAAAAATGGATAGTTAGTAGAAGTGTGTATTGATTTATATTTGAGTTGTTATGTATGACTAATGTCCAAATTCATTAAATCATTAAACCAAAAAAAAATTATGTGAAAGAAATTCAAATTTTTTACATAACTAAATATTAAGTAATGTATATGGATATGGCCTTATAATTGGTATGAGAGGTGATATTAGATTACATTAGTAGTTAGAATAATTTTAATCGAATATAATTAAATTATTTTTACTTTGTCATAAATTTAAATGATATATAATTTTATGATTACCCTATTTTTTCCTATAAGATATGTCTGTTCAGAATGGGTTTTTAGAGGAAACATGGAAGCAGTGATGGGATTGCCTACAGAGGAAAGCAACCTTTTAAATCTGTATCCTGGGATAGTTGGAAATGGAATTGAATATTTTATTTTCAATTATTGATGAATTGAATTTGGAAAAAAATGGTGGTGGTGTTCATATATGATATCAACCAAATAAATTGCAAGGGAATATGTTGGTAGGGAATAATTTCATGGGAAAAAGACCACCATAATACTAAGGATCATCTAAACAAGTTTTATCTAAATAGTGGATGTAACATCCCCATTTCGAAAGCCACCCATAGGCTACCCATACCCAGTTGGTCACATGGACTCATGCTCATTTCCCCAAACGACAGAGGATTCTTACTAGCAGTGAGAGCCTTGGGTGTGATCGTGGGGAAACTATTCCCTCATTGGCAGAGTAACAGAATGGAAGGGAAACAAATACATAATGGTAGAAGCAGTGAATATCCAACAATAGTAAAAAAAAGAAGACTGAATTAATAAACAACTGGAGCACATATATATAAACTGATTCATGATACATATGTCTAAGAAAACAGTTAAACAAGTCACAATACTGAATACAAATAGTATTAAACCAATGTGAAAATGAAATAGATAAACCAGCTCCTTTGCATCGCTAGCCAAAGCTTGGTCCCATGCTCTCCAACTCCATAGAAAGTCAGGTACCTGAAGTAAAAGGGCGCATTCCCTTATCTATACCAGCAACAATATGTTCTACATGGGCCCAAAAGCATGCCCCAAATAGGGGGTAAGACTAAATGCCAGTAAGAAATCACCCAAAGATTTGTGCCTAATAGTCTATGAATATATATGGCCGGTGTAACATCCCAGGGACATAAAAAATAAAACATTTTCATATTTATTAATATTTACGAATTCAATATTAATTTCACTTTAAAGGGGTTGCTATGTTCGATAGCATACCCGATACGCAACAAAGAGTTTCTTTGAAATCTTACGTTGCACACTAGTAATAAAATAATTTTATTTTAAATGGTAGTTAACACGTAGCCGTTATATTGGCAGGAATGAATATAAATAACTAAAATATGATTATATATGATTTTTAATGATTTTACATTTATTGAATAAAAGATAAAGGCTTAAAATATGAAAAGAATTCAATTTTAGGCATTTATACCATAATTTTCACTAAAGGTTCACTTATCGCCTTTTGATGGCGAACCGTCATTAAATTTAGTTTTGGTCACTCTTATACATTCTATTGGACCAAATAAAACTCTTTTTTAGAACTGGGACATCAAAATTTACTTTGTGTAAATTTTTGGTATTTTTCCGATAAAGTTCATTTTTTAATGAATAGTGAAAATGTTGTATTTTAATTCAAAACCACTTTTTAATATAATTTATTTATATGATTATATTATCGTTTGAATTGGTTTTAAAGTGAAATTAGAATATATTTTTACCATTTAATCCAATAGTGGTCATTGTAATTAATTTCACTTTGAAATCGGAATTAAACTAGTGTCAATCTATTGATACTTATTATTTCATAAAAACATACTATTTTCTCTGACATTGGGAATTAATTATTAAATTAATTAATTCAACTTATATGTTTTTAATTTTTTAAAATAGTCTCCATTTTTGAATTCAGAATTTCAAATATTGCTTAGGGTGAATAATTGGAATTTTTCTAAAAAACTTCAATTTTTGATGAATAGTGAAACCACTAAGTAGTACTTAAAAAAATGATTTTTCGTTTAAATGAAATTTTACCACCTCTGTGTTTTGAATTTTAAAACTCTGACATACATGGTTTTCATTAAGAAGTAAAATGTGGTTCAATGGAATTAAAATAATTTTTTTTATGAATAGTAACTTCTAAGTTTTTAATCGCGATTAGATGTAATTACTGTAGTTTAAGGTAAAAATAATGTTTTAATATTATGAAATGAACTTGAAACATGTCCAACCCTTACTGGATGTGTCATGGCCGACCAAGAAAATCAATGGGTCAACTTGGGGACCCATGGAGCCACATTGGTAGGAAAATGACATTAATATCTTTTTATTTAAAGTTAAAATAAAAATGTCACAATCATGAGTTGTTTTACTAAAACAATTTTTAAATGGGGTTATACAAATCATTTTATTTACTATAAATATTCATTAGAAATCTAAAAATATTTCCTACATCATGATATTTTTTTATAATTTTTGGACATTAAATAAATTAAATTATTTATGACATCATGATGATGTAGTGATTACCTCATTAATGAACGATTTAAATAAAATGAAATGATAATGTAAAATCTAAGACATACAATTGTCAAAGACCTATTGGATGAGTATATTTTGAACCCTTATCACATTATCCTCGAACTATATCAATATGGGACATTTAAAATCCGAAAATCATTTTATAATAAAGTAAACTTTTATAACTTTCCAAGAGTGCCCCTCCTCTGCTCTTATAATAGGCCCCAACCTCTACCACCTTACCCACACCTCTCAAGCCTTTGGTTCGGCCAAGCTATGCCCATTTTTTCTCTCCAAATACCTCTCTTACTCCTATAAGCTTCAATTTGGGCAGAATCCTTCCTAAGCAAGCCTTCGAGCTCAAATCTATGAGAGTTACCAGATTTTAAGGTAATGTCTTCACTTGTGTTCTTTTGTTTTATTTTTCTTCTCCAACCCCCTAAATTTTTTTATTCATTTTTTTGTAACAAATACAGTATATTCAATATACTAGGATGTTGTTATATGAATAATTCGAGCTACACTTACACACACCTACATCTAATGGTTAAAGAACATACTACATCTGTGGATGGTGAATTTCTGCCTCACGAAACGATGATTGTTCAATATTTTTCCAACACCTTAAAAGGTGGCCATTAAGATGTCACTATATTTATATATGATATATAATATGGTTATTTCTTCCTTATTCTTCGGTATTTTTCATTTATGGCACACCTTTATGGCTTCCATTATGGGTATACGCGATATCTTCATTTTAGGAAGTGCGGACTACCGCCCCCTCAAAGTGATTTGATTCGTTAATGCCATATGTGGGACGTATAAAGTATGGATTTAAAGATAATATATATGATGTATGTTATATCTAAATTATGAATATAATTCTGGAATTAAAATATACATACCTCTCATTTAGTTTTAATTCCATTAATACGACATAGAAATGAAAGTAGCGTTCATGCGTACCTACGGCTTACCGTCTCCATGAACGGTGAATTTCATTTCTTACCTCTAAATGATTTTGTAATATTATAAATACATTTATATTATGGATATATATGATATATATGATATCCAAATCATTAATATCATTCTAGATATAATGAACCTTTGACCACACGGACAACATGTAATTGTAAGAAGTCCACTTTTGACTTAAGAACCAAATATCGACAAAACAAACATTATTAACATAAATGATTAAATAATGTTTATAACATGGTAATAAGTGATATAAAAGTAATAATGATCTTGAAAAAGGTTCTTAAGCAAGTATAAATTAACTCAAGTTTATTATTCAGGACGTTAAAGAACGATCGAGTCAAGTCGGACTCGAGGTAAGGGACTTCATCTCAATCCCCTTTCATTGAGCCATATTTCGTTTTATACACAACTTTCTTTTATACGGTGTATAAACCCCATTGACTTTTACTTTTATAAAAAAGTAATCTTTTTTCTACGAATTCTTTTACTAATCGACAAAAAGGAATGTCTTTATTAATGTACGTGGTGACAACGACCTTTTCTACCACCGCGAGTATTATTTGGTCTTTGGCTTCCTCAATAAGCTGTAATGTTTTTAAAATGAAATAAATACCATATAATCATTTATGTATTTTGGTATTGAAAATGGTTTTTATAATGGATTTGTTATGTCAATATATTTACGTGATATATGGTGATCAACGTGTGGAAATGATTTCTTTCCATTATATTTGTTTTATGTCTTATGATTTTATAATGGTAATTGGACATTTGACGGGTGGTTACGTGATAAACCATATGACGGGTGGTACCGTTAATACCAGGATGGGTGGTTATGTTATAACCTCCAATGCAATGGGTATGGAAGTCAGCTGTATGGCTATTCCATTAAGTGATATGTGTGGAAGTCGACCGTATGGTTATTCCATTTTAGTATGTTTATGTCCCAAGTTACCTTTATATGTTATGTGATCTTTATATGGGTTTCTATGGTAATCTTTTTTGTAAAAAATGGGTAAGTAATGATCATTTATTCAGTGAAGAGTTTTTACTTCTTCATAAAGGTGAAAATTATTACTTTGATAAAGTATACATGGTTTACTGGTTGTTTTGATAAACTAACAGTTTTCATTCTTTGTGTATCCCTTACTGAGCTTTTTATGCTCACCCCAATTTTTTTTGAAATGTTTTTGACAGGACTTAATGTGGAATAGGGTCAAGGATTGGATCAAGGGAAGGTCATGCTATGTAAATCATGGAACTAGACATGTTTTTTAAAGAGTTTTTATTCTATGGAAACTTAGTAGAAGTGTCTACTTTGTAATCTTTTGAGATGTTATAGTTATGTCCTAATTCTATAAAACTCTAAACCTGAAAATATACTCAATATGAATTATTCATTTAATTCAATATTAAGTAAGATTTAATGTCGGGGCCTTATAGTTGGTATTAGAGGGAGGTTTAGACAACTTTAAGAGTTAGAAAATTGTTAAATTATAAATTATTTTATGGTATGAATAAAATGATATAGAATTTGAAGAATACCATGTTTCTTCTCCTAATATATTTCTGTGTTAAGAATGGTTTTTCATAGAGGGAACAGAACAGATTTTCTGGGAAGGCATATAGAGGGAAATGACCTTTCAAATCCGTATCCTGAGATAGTCAGAATCAGAACTAAACAGTTTGTTGCATTGATGGCTCAGTTGACTCAGGTGAAAAATGTTGGTTGTTTTTATTGATGATATTTTGGTGTTTTCTAAAAGAAAATAGGAGAATGAAAGTCATTTAAGGGTTATCTTTCAAACCTTAAAAGAAAATAAACTGTATGGAAAATTTAGCAAGTTTTAGTTTTGGTTGCAAAAAATTTCTTTCCTGGGTCACATTGTTTCAAAAGATGGCATAACTGTTGATCATGCTAAAACAAAAGTTGTTGAAGAATGGCCAAGACCCACAAATGTAACCGAGATCCATAGTTTTCTTGGTTTGGTAGGTTACTACCGAGGGTTTGTTGAACATTTTTCATGATTATCTAGTCCAATGACTAAGATAACTCGGAAGGGTGTTAAGTTTATCTGGACAAAATAATGTGATGATTGTTTTCTAGGATTTGAAAAGAACATTGGTGAATGCTCCAGTTTTGGAACTTCCTTCCAATAATGGTGAGTTTGTTATCTATAGTGATGCTTCGTTGAAGGGAATTAGTTGTTTCCTTATGCAGAATGATCAAGTAATTTCTTATGTTTCACGTCAGTTGAAAACTAATGAGGTAAATTACCCTACACGTGATTTGGAATTAGCTGTTGTTGTTTTCGCTTTAAAAACTTGGAGTCATCATTTGTATGGAGTAAACTGTGAAATATATACTGATCACAAAAGTTTAATGTATATATTCACTCATGAATGAATTGAACATTATACAAAGAAGATGGCTAGAATTAATAAAATATTAGGATTGTACAATTCATTTCCATACGAGAAAAGAAAATAAAGTGGCTGATTCTTTGAGTTGAAAAAGTAATGCTTTATTAAACATGCTATGTTTGGAACGAGATCCTTGGGTTTTTGATTTAATGAAATTTGTCATAGAAGATGTTGGTGCAGGATGTTCTTCTGTTTTGTTTCAGGTATCAGTTAGATCATCCCTATCAGACAGAATTAAGCAAGCACAGAAGCAAGACAGCGAGTTTCCGGAAAAGGCAAAGCTGGTTCAGAAGGGTAAGTTTCCTAAATTTAACATTGATAATGATTGTGTTTTGAGGTTTGGGAAGAGATTATGTGTGCCTTGTGATTCAAAGTTGAAGAATGAGTTGTTATGTGAAGCTCATAGTTCCCTGTTTTCAGCTCATCCTGGCAGTACTAAGATGTACAGAGATCTGCGGGAGTATTACTGGTAGGATGGAATGAAAAGAGATATTTCTGATTTTACTAAGAAGTGTTTGACTTGTTAGCAGTTTAAAGTAGAGTGAAAATTACCGAAAGGGATGCTTCATCCATTACCAGTGCCGGAGTGGAAATGGGAAAATATATCCATGGACTTTTTTGTGGGATTACCGAGGACATCTCGAGGTAATAATGCAATCTGGGTTATTGTTGATCGATTGACTAAATCTGCTCATTTCCTTCCTATTCGAGATACATTTTCTCTAGATCAACATTCTCGATTGTATCTTAAAAAGATAGTCAGGTTGCATGGAGTTCCATTCTCCATTGAATCTGATCGTTATCCCAGGTTTATTTCGTACTTTTGGAAAGGCCTTCAGAAGTCGTTGGGTACTGAATTAAATTTTAGTACAGCTTTTCATCCGCAATGGGATGAGCAGTCAGAACGAACAATTCAGACCATGGAGGATATGCTACGAGCATACTCTATGGATTATCAGGGAAGTTGGGACCAACAACTTTCTTTGGATGAGTTTTCTTATAATAATAGATTTCATTCCAGTATACAGATGGAACCATTTGAGGCATTATATGGGAGGCGGTGTCGAACTCCATATTTTTGGGATGAAGTGGGTGAAAGGAAGCTGATGGGACCATAATTGGTAGAAGAGATGGCAGAAAAAGTTTATTTGATTCAGAAACACATGAGAACAGCTCAGAGCAGGCAGAAGAGTTATGCAGATAACTGGAGGAAGGATATATCATTTGAGGTAGGTGATCATGTTTTTCTCAAAGTTTTAACGTGGAAAAGTGTGATGCGATTTGGTAAGAAAGGAAAGATGAGTCAAAGGTTCATCGGACCATATAATATTATGGAGAAATTTGGATCAGTTTCATACAGAGTGGCTTTACCTTCGAGTTTATCTCAGGTACACAATGTTTTTCATGTTTTGATGTTGAGAAAGTATATTCCAGATTCATCTCATGTTTTGAGACCAGAGGTAGTTCAGTTAGAAGAGAATCTCTCTTATGAAGAACAACCAGTCCAGATTCTTGACCGAAGAGATGAAGTGTTGTGAAATAAGGTAATTTACAAGGTAATGGTTTTGTGGAAAAACCATATGGTTGAAGAGTCAACGTGGGAATCTGAAAATACTATGAGGGATAAATACCCCCACTTATTTTGATAAGTGAATAAAATTGCGAGGACGTAATTCCCAAAAGGGGGGAAGGATGTAACATCCCAGGTAAATAAATAATAAAACATTTTCATATTTATTAATATTTACAAATTAAATATTAATTTTTCTTTAAAGGGGTTTCTATGTTTGATAGCGTACCCGATACGCAACAAAGAGTTTCTTTGAAATCTTACATTGCACACTAGTAATAAAATAATATTATTTTAAATGGTAGTTAACACATAGCCGTTATATTGGCGGGAATAAATAGAACTTACTAAAATATGATTATATATATTTTTTAAATGTATTTACATTTATCCAATAAAAGATAAAGGCTTAAAATACGAAAAGAATTCAATTTTAGGCATTTATACCCTAATTTTCACTAAAGGGTCACTTATCACATTTTGATGGAGAACCATCATTAAATATACTTTTGGTCACTCTTATACATTCTATTGTACCAAATAAAACTATTTTTTAGAATCGGGACATCAAAATTTACTTTTTGTAAATTTTTGGTATTTTTCCGATAAAGTTCATTTTTTAATGAATATTGAAAAATGTTGTATTTTAATTCAAAACCTCTTTTTAATCTAATTTATTTATATGATTAGATTATCATTTGAATTAGTTTTAAAGTGAAATTAGAATATATTTTTACCATTTAATCCAATAGTGGTCGTTGAAATTAATTTCACTTTGAAATCGGACTTAAACTAGTGTCAATCTTTTAATACTTATTGTTTCATAAAAACACGCTACTTGCTTTGACATCGGGAATTAATTATTAAATTAATTAATGAAACATATATGTTTTTAATTTTTTAAAATATAATTCCTTTTTGAATTCTTAATATCAAATATATCTTAGGGTTATTTTTTGGTATTTTTCTAAAAAACATCAATTTTTGATGAATAGTGAAACCACTAAGTGGTACTTAAAAACCGATTTTTCGTTTAAATGAAATTTTACCACCTCTATGTTTTTAATTTCAAAAAATCCGACATACATGGTTGTCATTAAGATGTAAAATGCGGTTCAATGGGATTAAAATAATTTTTGGTGAATAGTAACTTTTAAGTTTTTAATCGCGATTAGAGGTAATTAGTGTAGTTTAAGGTAAAAATAATGTTTTAATATTATGAAATGAACATGACACATGTCCTACCCTTATTTGATGTGTCATGGCCGACCAAAAAAAATCCATGGGTCAACTTGGGGACCCCATGGAGCCACTTTGGTAGGAAAATGACATTAATATCTTTTTATTTAAAGTTAAAATAAAAATGTCACAATCTTGAGTTGTTTTACATAATCAATTTTTAAATGGGGTTATACAAGTCATATTTTTTACTATAAATATTTATTAGAAAGCTAAAAAGATTTCCTACATCATGATACTTTTATTTATAATTTTTAGACATTAAATAAAATAAATTATGTATGACATCATGATGATGAAGCGATTAACTCATTAATGAACGATTTAAATAAAATGAAAAGATAATGTAAAATACAAGACTTACACTTGTAAAAGACCTATTTTATGAGTATATTTCGAACCCTTATCACCTTATCCTAGAATTATATCAATTTGGGACCTTTAAAATCCGAAAATCATTTTATAATAAAGTAAACATTTATAACTTTCCAAGAGTGCCCCTCCTCTCCTCTTATAAAAGGCCCCCACCTCTACCACCTTAACCACACCTCTCAAGCCTTTGGTTCGGACACTATCTACCCATTGTTTCTCTCCACATCCCTATATTACTCTTAGAAGCCTCAATTTGGGCAGAAGTCTTCCCAAGGAATCCTTTGAGCTCAAATCTTAGAGAGTTACCCGATTTTAAGGTAATGCCTTCACTTGTGTTCTTTTGATTTATTTTGCTTATCCAACACTTAAACTCTTTTTATTCATTTATTTTGTAACAAATATAGTATCTAAAATATACTAGGATGTTTTTATAAGAATAATTAGAGCTGCATTTACAAACACCTACATCTTATGGTTAAAGAACATACTGTTTCTGTGGATGGTGAATTTCTGCCTCACGAAATGATGATTGTTCAATATTCTTCAAACACCATCAATGGTGGCCATTAAGATGTCACCATATTTATATATAATATATAATATGTTTATGTCTTCCTTAATATTCTGTATTTTTCATTTATGGCACACCTTTATGGATTCCATTATCGGTATATGCGATATCTTCATTTTAGGAAGTGCGGACTACCGCCCCCTCAAAGTGATTTGATTCGTTAATGCCATATGTGGGACGTATAAAGGATGGATTTAAATTTATTATATATGATTTATGTTACATCTGAATGATGAATATAATTCTAGAATTAAAATATACATACCTCTCATTTAGTTTTAATTCCATTAATATGACATAGAAATGAAAATAGCGTTCATGCGTACGTACGGCTTACCGTCTCCATGAACGGTGCATTTCATTTATTACCTCTAAATTATTATAGAATATTATAAATACATGTATATTCTTGATATATATCATATATATGATATCCAAATCATGAATATTATTCTGGATATAATGAACCTCTGACCACACAGACAACACGTAATTGTAAGAAGTCCACTTTCGACTTAAGAACCAAATATCGACAAAAAACAGTATAAACTTAAATGATTACATAATGTTTATATCATGGTAATAAGTGATATAAAAGTAATAATTAACTTGAAGAAGGTTCTTAAGCAAGTAGAAATTAACTCATGTTTATTATTCAGGACGTTAAAGAACGATCGAGTCAAGTCGGACCCGAGCTAAGGGACTTCGTCTCAATCTCCTTTCATTGAGGCATATTTCGTTTTATACACAACTTTATTTTATACGGTGTATAAAACCATTTGACTTTTAATTTTATAAAAAAAGAATCTTTTTCTACCAAGTGTTTTACTAAACGACAAAAAGGAATGTTTCTTTTAACGTAAGCGGTGACAATGACCTTTCCTGCCGCTGCGAGTATTATTTGGTCTTTGGATTCTTTAATAAGCCATAATGTTTTTAAAATGAAATAAATTCCATATACTCCTTTATGTATTTTGGTATTGAAAATGGTTTTTATAATGGATTTTCTATGTCAATATATTTATGTGATATATTGTGATCAAAGTGTGGAAATGTTTTCTTTCCATTATATTTGTTTTATGTCATATGATTTTATAATGGTACATGGACATTTGATGGGTGGTTACGTGATAAACCATATGAAAGGTGGTGCCATGAATATCAGGATAGGTGGTTACGTTATAACCTCCAATGAAATGGGTATGGAACTTGGCCGTATGGCTATTTCATTAAGTGATATGTGTGGAAGTCAACCGTATGGTTATTCCATTTAAGTATGTTTATGTCCCAAGATACCTTTATATGTTATGTGATCATTATATGGGTTTTATGGTAATCTTTTGGTTACAAAAGGGTAAGTAATGATCTTTTATTCAGTGAATAGTTTTTAATTCTTCATAAAGGTGAAAAGTATAACTTTGATAAAGTATACATGGTTTACTTGTTGTTTTGATAAACTAACAGTTTTCATTCTTTGTGTATCCCTTACTGACCTTTTTATGCTCACCCCAAGTTTTTTTGGAATGTTTTTCAAAGGACTTATTGTGGAATAGGGTCAAGGATGGGATCAAGGGAAAGTCATGCTATATAAAAAATGGAACTAGACATGTTTTTTAAGAGTTTTTATTCTATGGAAACTTAGTAGAAGTGTCTACCTTGTAATATTTTGAGATGTTATAGTTATGTCCTAATTCTCTAAAACTCTAAACCTGAAAATATCCTCAATGTGAATTATTAATTTAATTCAATATTAAGTAAGGTTTAAGGCCGGGGTCTTATAGCTGGTAATAAGAAAAGAAACAGTAAACAAGAGAGTACTAAGAAACAAATAGTTCCATATATCAAATAAGCTGCAAATCAAGCATGATAATCCTCCAAGAATTACACGCAGTCGATCCCATCTGGTTCAGTCAATATAATATAGAATGACTTTCTGAGGAAGCACTCACAGTCAATTTCCATTATAGTCAAATGTGATTAAAGTCCCTATAAGAAATCTCGGTCGGTCAATTCCCCTTATATTCATAGGTAGTCAAAGACTCTCAGAAGAAGATCACTCGGTCAATTACTCTTATAGCCCAAAAGCTGAGGAATATCTGAGGAAGCTCACTCAGTGAATTCTTCATATATCCCAAAATCATTCAAGTAATTCAAGGACTCTCTGTGGAAGATCACACGGTAAATTCTGTTTATAGTCTACTACACCAGGTTCTCACAGACCTGTGTAGGTCGATGATAAAAAGAATGCAATATATCCCAAGTAAACCTTCAGAACTACATGGATAACTACTCTAAAACATAACTAGCTTGTCAGAATACAAACTCATCACCATACATCTACAAGCATGGAAAACAGGCATGGAATCCAAAAGGCTAAGCAGGACCAAATGGTCGTAAACAGATCCTGCATGAGTCAAACACCAAATTCATAGTAATCAACCCTATTCATAACCAATTAATCTCTATAAAATAATTCAAACATGGAAGGTAATCAATAGGGGTTAAACGGTAAACACGCAATACCTCGTACAAGTGAATTGGTAAAAAATTCACATAATACTCAAAGACATTCAATGGAAATTCCTAAACCACCTACCTCAGCATTGAGAGATTGATATACTCTAGATTTGGCCCTTGGATCAACCTAGAACATGGTAGATCTACAAAATTACCTAAAAGGTTCAACAAAGGATAACATGAGAAAGATAAAAATAAGTAAAAAGAAACTCAAGTAGATGAGAGAGCTTACCGAGGCGATCCCAACGCAATCGACAATGGTAAAATTAGAGTTCTGATGCTCGGTCAGGGGTTCAGAGGAGAATCGTGGCCTTACAGGAGCTCTCAACCGAACAAGACCTAGAATAAGATCATTCTGGTGATTAGACATGACCCCGATGCATTTATTAAAAAAAGAAAATACATGGCGTGTACTCTTTAAATGTACGACATGTACTTTTATTTTCCATAATCTACTTTAGGTGGCCTCCAAGTCACCCCCACAGGGTCGTGTTCATGGACTCTACATAGCCAGCCCACGACTACCTGTGTTAATAGAGTGCATGGCGTGTACTCATAAAGTACAGAACGTGTACATAGAAAATTTATAGAAAATCTTCTTTTTCTCAAAATTTACCAGAAAAAGAAAAAGAAACATGAAAATAATATCTGAGTTCTCACAAACTTCCCCCCTTTAGAAATTCATCCCCGAATTTCTCAGGCGCGGAGTAGAGGAAGGAACCTCAAACTAGTCCAGCCACTGTGCACGTACATCTGCCTCCATCTCCCAAGTCACATCTTGTACCCTCTCGTGCTGCCATAGCACTTGTACCAGAGGAACATATCTGCCACGGAGAACCTTTTTACTATTATCAACAACCCAGAAAGGATACTCTTCAAACAACACATTAATTTCAAGCTCAAACTCATCATATTGAAAGACATGAGATGGGTCTGAAAAGTAACGTCAGATCTAAAAATCATGAAAAACATTGTGCATAGCCCAGTACCTCTGAGGTAACTGCAACCTATAGGTAACTGACCCAACTCTCTCTTCAACACCATGAATGGTCTGACATACCTCGGTGAAATCTTACCCTCTCTCCTAATCCTCTTATGTCCCAACCTTTTTGTGACATGCAGGAAAACCTCATCCCTGACCTCAAACTCCAGAGGTCATCTCTGTTGATTAGCATAAGATTTCTATTGAGACTGTATAATAGATATCCTCTTTTGAATCAACTCTATTTGCTCTATGGCCTCCTAAACAAGATGATGTCCCAACAAAGCTCTCTCTCCTTCCTCTATCCAACATAAGGTTGATCGACATGGCCTACCGTATAGAGCCTCATACGGTTCTATCTGAATAGTTTCATGAAAACTATTATTTCATTCAAACTACCCCAAGGGTATGTGCATCTCCCAAGAACCTCCAAAATATAGGATGCATTCTCAGAGCATGTCCTAAGGCACCTAAATCGTACACTCAGACTGACCATCTGTATGGGTGTGATAGGTTGTACTTAGAATTACATATGTACCCATATCCTTCTGAAGCCCCTGCCAGACTCGAGAAGTAAAACATGCATCCTTATCTGAAACAATAGAGTGCAGGACATCATGCAGATGTACAATCTCTCTGATGTACGACCTTCCCATCTCATCATCACTGAAAGACTCCTTGATCAGCATGAAGTGAGAATCCTTCATGATTCTGTCAATGAAAACCCTATCTTCATCATTACATCTAGGAGATATTTGAAAACATGTCATGAAATCCTTCACGACATCATTACACTTCCACTCCGGGATGGATAACTACTGCAAAAGCCGTGCTGGTCGCTGATGCTCTGCCTTCACTTGAAGATAGATGGAATGTATCATGAAAAAACCAGGAACATCCCTCTTCATAACTGGCCACCAATACTGGCAGTGTAGATCACGATACATTTTGGTGACCCCAAGATGAACATCCCAAACTAAAGAATGATAGTCATGCATCAGCTCCTCGCGTATGTCTGCTGGCACCCATACGGGCACCTAGAAATGAAAGATCTCATCCTCACCTACTGTCCATCTAGGAATAGGGTTCTCTCCTGACATGCATTCACATAGGACTTCGCCTACTGAGTCTGATAGCTTCTTCATTCTCACTCTATCAAGAAGAGTAGAGGTAATCACTACAGAAGAAAGAAAAGACGACCCCTATCTATCTTGCACCTCCTAATGAATCTCATAGAATAGATCCATAAGCTTCCACTCACTGTTGGCCTTCTGAACTTCTGGTATCTGAGTCATCCTTCTCAGTGCATCCGCTAATCCATTTCCATTAACCGGCATGTAGGCAAGATCAAAGTAAACAGACTGAAGGTACTCAAGCCACCATCGCTGTCTTAAATTCAGATCATGCTGACTGAAGATGTACTTGAGACAATTGTGGTTGGTGAAAACCACAAAATGTTATCCCATATTATAATGACTCCAATAGCGTAAAGCATGAACAACTGCCGCCAACTCAAGATCTTGCGTCAGGTAGTTCTTTTCATGTAGAAACAACTACCGAGACCCATACGCAATGACCCCTTCTCCCTTCATAAGCACAGATCCTATCCTGATACCTGATGAATCACAATAAACAGTATAGCTCTTGCCTGAAACTGGAAAGACTATTATTGGTGCGGATTTTAACCTCACTTTCATCTCCTAAAAGGTTAACTCACATGAATCTTTCTAGAAGATTTATTCAATATTCTTAGTCATAATGGGCGGTGGTGTTGCTAAGTGTGAAAACTCTGGAATGAAGCATTTTTGGTATCCAACCATCCCTATAAAACTTTGTAGCTCGAAGATGTTCTTCGGATGCTCCCAGAAAACTATTATTCTCACTTTATATTGTTATATAGATACTACTATCATAAAGATTTCATGACCAAATAAGTGAATCTGATCCATTAAAAAGTTGAATTTTGAGATCATATTATATAACTAATGCTCTATCACTGTTCTCAAAGTGATTTCAAGGTGAGTGGAATGGTCATGTCGAGTGTGAGATTACAACAAGATATCATTTATGAAGACAACCATGAAGAAATCCAATTATGGATGGAAAAATCGCTTCATCAGTACTAGGAAATCTACAGGCATGTTCATGAGACCGAACGACATAACCATATATTAATATAGTCCATACCCTACTCCGGAAAACTGTGAGAGATATATCAGATGGTCGAATGCACAAATGATGATAACCGGACCACAAATCAATCTTTGAGAACACCTGGGCTCCTAGAATCTGATCAATGGTATCATCAATACTTGGTAAATGATATCTATTCTTGACTGTCAACTGGTTCAACATCTGATAAACTACACAAAGCCTAAGGGGACCATATGCCTTTTTCGCAAATAGGAGAGGAGAACCCTAAGGATAAGTACTGGGTCAGATAAAACCCATTGACTGCAACTCCTCCAACTTCTTCTTGAGCACCTGAAACACTATTGTAGACATCCTATAAGGAGGAATGGACAGTGGTGCCGCTCCAAGCATGAACTCAATAGAAAATTTCACCTCACACTTCGAAGGAAAACATGAAAAGTCCTCTAGAAAGACATCTCTGAAACAATCCACCACTAGATGAAAGTCTATCTGTGAAGTCCTCTGGTTATATTGATATAGACTAGAAATTTGGTCTATAAATCCTCCTTTACCATGATGCTCGGGTCCCACTCTACACACCTAGACATTCCACTATCCCTTATGAAGAAATGATATGCCCTCTGGTGATATGAAACTTACCCTCTGGTGATAGAAATCGACGACTTCCTGGAAGGTAACCAACTAGTCCATTCTAAGAATGACATCATATCCTGTCATCTATAGGGCATATTGGTACCATATAATGCTACACCCAACAACCTTAAGAGTTCACTCCTTGCACTGATGGACACTCTCCATTCTAGTCCCCAACAGAGTGTCTAGCATTAGGATATCAGCAGAAGAAAATATGTAGAGGGCAAGTCTCTCCAAAATAATTACAGATATAAAGCTATGGGAAGCCCCTGTATCAGGAAGAACATATGCTAAAAATAAGACTACTAATATTGTACCATGAACTGTAGAGGGTTCAGGATCCAACTATTTCTGGGTCAACTCTACTACAAAATTCTGACCCATGTTGTGGCCATGTCACCCTGCCGAAACACTATAAGCTGATCTACCCTGCTTCCACTGAATGACTAATGACTGACCACCATAACCATGACCTCCACCTTAGCATGAACAGCTGGAACAACTCCAGTACCCTGACTGCTGAGAAATTGGTGGTGCTACTCCTAAACCTGGAGTCATAGAAGAACCCCTTTCAGTAGGTACTGGTGAGAAAATCAGATAGAAGCGTTGAAGATTACACATCTTGCTACATGATCCACACTCCACTAGGTCTCTCAGGAAATGCGGCCTCATATGCCCGCTCCAACCACACTAGTATTATACCACCTGGATACTAGAAGATTCATCCCGCCTACTCTGATCTCCTCATCCAATGTCTCTACGGCGCTTCCTGCTACCAGTATGAGGAATACTTACATTCAATGCTGAATCGCCCAGGCTCACAGCTCCAGAATCCCTCAGATTATGTTATATGATCAGCGCCTGGTTATAGATAGAGGTTATCGAAGTAAACCTGAATATGTTCACCTGAGATCAGATGTCGTGCCTCAGACCATCCTGAATCATCCGTGCAAGGAAAAACTAATCACCTCCTAGAATTGGTGTGAAACACTATAGATTTGTGAAGCGAGAGGAATAATACATAACAGAAAGAGTACCCTAATCCAGACTCATAAACTATCAGTATTGATCTTCCCATAATGTCTCTGGGTAGAACTAATCAAATAAGATGTGATGAATCTCATCCCACCAATATTCTGTTGGCGCCACGCCAGAGATATCACATCCCACCACCTCTTGGTGAAGTCTCAAAGCATGTAGGTAGCGAGATTCACCTTCCTCTCTGGAGGTATCTCCATATGCTCGAAGATTGACAATGTTGATTATATCCATGACTCTCTAGACATGGGTATTATATCCTTTGAGAATGTGGGAGGATTCTTCTACTAAGAAACCCACTTCGATTTTTCCATCGACAAGGCAGGATGCGACACTCTCTGAAAAGTTTGCATCATCCTCATGAAGCCCTCTCTGAAATGTGAATTAGCACCTGTGTCAGGAATAACGGCTAGTTCCATGTCTGGAACAACATGAGGTTCTCCTGGAAGTCTCTCATCAGCCATGACTTTTGTTTGATCACCACCTAGAAACTGGCACACAACCGAAGGATGCCTCAGTGGCATGACATTTCAAGGTCAAGTACACACCATAGATCAAGATTATCAAGGATTGAAATATAGAATTGTAAGAAGGGAATAGATGAATGAAAAAATTTATGTTCCACAAAACATGACTATGGGGCATGTACAATTCCTATAAGGTGTGTCCCCTTATGCCATTCACGTGGTCATGTACTCCTACTAAAACTTGTTGTGTAACACCCAAAACAGACGGCTTGTTTTCCTAACACATGGTGTCTACTTTAATCCTCTTCCCAAACCTAAGTCTTTATAAAATGTTAGGATACAAGGCTCTCCTAAGAAAATACTACACGGCTTGTTCAAGATAGACACGACATGTACTAGAAAAGCTTCACCTAGCCCATGTTGTTAGTGAGATGTACTAGCACATGACTCACACTAAATGGTGTGTTCCAGACGGACACGGCATGGACGAGGAAGGATAACACTGACCCATTTTTTTCTTGACACGGCCGGGTACCTGGGTTAGACTACGTGGCATGTTCAGTTCTTACACAACATGTATAGAATAAATTTTCATCCATCTGTGACCTTAGGCACACGGATGGACACAGGGTCTCTACACATGGCTTGAAAATCTGGTGCACAAAATGTCCTTCAGAGATTTATCAACCTCGTGTCTCTACCCACATGACATATTAAAAGGTTAGAGACTACACGGCATGATCATAGAGACCACGAAATGTAATTATGAAAAACGGTTTCCTCCCGAACAGAAGAACACATGGCATGTAGTCAAAACTACAGCCAATGTATTCGGTGTTTTTCCGGACAGTAAGCCTCAAAAACTACTCGAGAACCCATAAAAACAATGAAACGAACATTGAAAATTCCAAATTCTGATATGTGAGGGCCCATAGTCCCCGTGAATCAAATCATGGCATCTTATACATGTTATAAAAAGGAAAACAGGGCAATGATCCTCAAAATTCCGGTTCATGAGGGCTCATAACACCTCAAAAACAAAATTTTAGTGTACATTCAAAAAAAAACTTACAAAAACTATACCCTATCAAACAAAATGTATTTTTATCAAGGAATCTATCACAATAGTATGCATATTCTACACAACATCTATCAAAACAACATGAAATCGCTGATGCATCCTAAATGGCATGGTAAGAATACATGCCATGTGATTTCTTACAAGTGCATATATAATAAATGATATGGAATACCCTCATCTCATTGGGTTGTGATAGAAATAGAACCTCAATAACATCAACAATAATAGAAAAAATCATATGAATCACTCAAGGTGAAATCAAATCAACTGTAGTAATTGAAAAACTATAAAAATTACAATTAAATGAGGTAGATGTGATTTTCCCTATACACGGGTTAGCTACTCCCAGGCATAACTTATTACCAAGTACTAATTCAATCATATCCCTGGTTATAGGCTCCAAACAGTGTGTCAAGAAGAGAATATTTCCTTTGATACCATATTTTAACATCCTAGTTCTGGAATCCACCAAGAGGTTCCCCAAACCCAGTTGGTCACAAGGCCTCAAGCGTATTTCCCCAATTTCCAGAGGCTTCTAACTAGTAGATAGGGCCTTGGGTGTGATTGTTGGGAAACTATTCCCTCATTGGAAGAGTAACACAACAGATGGAAAAAAATACAAAATAGCAGAAGTAGTAAATATCCACCAACAACAAACAGTTTAAGACTGCATTAATAAAAAACTAGAGCACACATATATAAAATGATGCATGAAAAATATATCAAAGAAAATATTCAAACAAGTCACAATGTTGAATACAAATAGTACTAAACAAAAGTTCATAAGAAACAGATAAATCAACTCCCCAGCATCGCAAGTCTAAGCTTGGTCCCATGATCTCAAGCTCCATTGCAAGTCATGTACCTAATGTAGAAGAGCGCTTTCCCTTATCTATAACCGCAATAAGATAATCATTTTGGGCCCAAAATCTGGACCCAAACAAGGCATGCGATTAATCCTAGTATGAAGCCACCCAAATATTTGTACCTAACCGTCAGTGAATATATATGGAAGGTAATAATAAAAGAAACAGTAAACAAAAGAGTACTCAGCAATACACAGTTCCACATAACAAATATATAGCTAATCAATCAAGGTAACCCTCTAGAAAGTACATACAACCTATGCCCTCTAGTATAATCATTAGAATATATAAATACTCTCAGAGGAAGATCTCGCAGTCAATTACCATTATAGCCAAAAGTGATTTAGGACTCTCGGAGGAAGCTCGCTCAGTCAATTACACTTATAGTCTATGTTAGTCAAGGACTCTCTGAGAAATCTCACTCAATAAATTCCTCCTATAGACCCATTGTAAACGAATCACCGAGGAAACTCACTCAGTCAATTCCCATTATATCAAAAAGTCATTCAAGTAATTCAAGGACTCTTAGAGGAAGCTCACATAGTAAATTCCTCATATTTTATACTACATCAGGTTCTCACGGCCATGTGTAGGTCAACGAGCATAGAAATAAAATATGGAAAATGTAATCCTACATAACTACTTGGCTAACCAGTCGACGTCGTAAATATCATGTTAGAAAAAAAAATCTCCACCCTACAGCAATAGGCATGGAAAATAGGAAAGGCGAGAAAAATGCTAAGCAGGACCAAACGGTCGTAAATAGATCATGTGTGGGTAAAACACCCAAAGGATAGTAATAAACCGTATACCTAACCAATTATTCTCTAAAAAAGTATACAGGCATGGAAGTAAATCAATAGGGTTATAAAGGTAAACATGAAATACCCTGCTCAAGGGTATTGGTCAAAATTTCTCATAATACTAAATTACTTTCAAGGGAAAGGCACAAACCACCAACCTCGGTGTTGGGAGATCGATATACTCCGGCTTCAGCCCTTGGATCGACCTATATCACATTAGATCAAAAAAAATTCCTAAAAGGTTCAACAGAGGATATCTTGATAAAGAGAAGGAATCATGAAATGTAGATCAAGTAGAAGAGAGAGATTACCAAGGTGATCCCAATGTAATCAACAATGGTCAAATTAGAGTTAGGATGCTCGGTTGGGGTCTTGGAAGAATATCACGGCCGTACGAGAGAACTCGGCTGAAAAAGACCTAGAAGAAGATCGTTATGGCGATTAGATGTGATCCCGGTGTGTTTAATAAAAAAATTACAGGACGTGCATTTTTTAAGTACTGGACATGTACTTGGATTTTCTGTAATCCAGTTTAGGCGGCCTCCAAGTCAACCCCACATGGACATGTTCAAGGCTGCTACACGGCCAGCACACGGATACCTGTGTAAACCGAGTACACGACGTGTACTTCAAAAATTTATAGAAATTCCTCTTTTTCTAAAAAAATGACTTGAAAAGGAAAACAAACCTGAAAAAACGATCTGGGTTCTTAAAGTGGATTAAATCATTATAAAATTGTTTTCATGTAATGCGGTGTTTAGGAAATAAAAAGGATCTTATTCATGTTTATCGTTTCGAAGGTGAAACTAATCATTTGTGGTCACTGATTAAACATTTCAGTGGAAGTGATGAGATTGGTCCCATGAAATAGGATCAATATAAAAATATCATACATGAGAAATATTTTCCTATGAATGAGTAAATTAGTATGGAAATGAAATTAATGTAATTTAGAAAAAAAGGAGTAAGATTACATGGTTTTATATGAAAACAATATCACCTATTTTTCAAGGTACATTCCAAATTTTAAATGGGAAATCGATAGTAAGATAAATTGGTTTTACATAGGGTTAAAGCCAATATATCGAAGGTAATTACCTTATTATGACATGAAAATCAATGAGAAACTATTCGTATCTAATTAATAGGTAGAAATGTAGTTTTCAAGAGAGAATGCATTCTATGTGTGTATGAAAAATAGGTGATCTAGATTGTAGGAATTGGGAAATAATTCATCATTTAAGTATAGATGTACGAAAAGTATATTTAAATCATGATAGAAGTGTAGTAAAATTCATACTATATATTGTCACTCAAATTCTAGAAAGTGATTCGGATATGGTAAGATTGGTCATATTACTCATGACTACAAGGAAGATTATCAAGAATGAAATGAAATTCTAGTAGTAAGATGTTTAAGTGGAAATGAGAATGGTAATTATATTAATGTGTGTCAAAAGTTGATTACCAATGTAGGAAACGAGGACATTAAGAAGAATAATTGTGTGGTGAAATCATATTCAACAACTACAGTTTATGGAGGGACATCAATTGAAGTGGTGATATTTATGTTATGGGATTTTTTTTCCTAATATTCCAACACTCTTTTTGACTATGTATCATCACATTCATTCATTTCTGAGATCATTTAAATTAAATTGGAAACATCGCCTCATGAATTGGATATAGTAATTTTGGTAAAAAAATATGGGAGGAAGTATTAATGCAACTAATATTTCTGGGATCATTCTAATTATCATTAGTGGTATATTTTTTCCTTCACATCTTGTTGAACATCCCATAGTGGAGTTTTCTATCATTTCGGCATTGATTCAATTTCAATTTATCATTAAAAGTATTTTAAAGGCAATAATGTTTTATTCAATGATTTAATACCTTTGATAACATTCCAATAAGCATAGATAGTAATTAAATATGGATGTGAATGTCATCTACTTTATTTATTGAAAAGAAATAAACAGTTTGGATTAGTAACATTCTTGTAGTGAATGAATTTAAAAATGTTTTTCCTATGGAATTTCCAGGTTTTTTAATGACTGGGATGTCGAATATAATATTAATTTAGTGTCTGATTCTAATCCAAATTATAAACCCCTTTATCAAATAAATTCTGTAGAATTGGTGGAATTGAATAATCAAATGCAAGAATGTATTGATAAATGATTCATTCGACCATGAAATTCACCATGGGGTGCCCTTATTTTGTTTTATAAAATGAAATGTGTTTCTATGAGACTATGTATTGAATACAGATCCATTACTAACATCATAGTTAAAAAAAGTATTTGTTGACTCATATAAATTATTTTTTTGATCAGCTCTCAGAATCACATTATATTTCGATGATTGATTTGATATCCAAGTTCCATAAGATAAACCTGAAAGAGGAAGACATTCCAAATACCACATTTAGAATAAGATATGAGAATTTTGAGTTTGATGTTATAACTTTTGGGTTAAATAATTATCATGTTGTATTTCTGAATCTCATAAATGGGATATTTCATCGGTTTTTGAATATGTTTTTTGAGGTGTTTTTAGAAGAAATTTTAGAATATTCAAAAAGTCATTAAAAACATTGAAGTCGTTGAATAATGATTTTTAAAACATTAGAAGAAAAACATTATATTAAATTTTTAGTATGAACAAATTTTTGTTTAAAAAATTTTCATTCTGTGGTCATATGGTTTCTAAAGATAGTATAACTTATAACTGTTATAAAGATAGATATTGAAGTGTGTCCAAGAGCAACCAAAATCATAGAGATTAGTATTTTTCTTAGATTAGAGGGTTATTACTAATGGATTGTTGAAAACATTCCTCTCTTATACTTTACACCAACTAAATTAACACATAATGGATTAAGTTTCATCTGGATAAAATAATGTGATGATTGTTTTTAGGGCTAGTAAAGATGATGTGTAAATGTTCTATTTGCGGAATTTCCTTCCATGAATGGAGAATATGATATCTAGAGTAATGCTTCATTGAAAGGAAATACGTGTTCCACAATATATAATTATCATGTAATTTCATATGATTCATATCATTTTAATATTCTTATGTTAAATTACCCTACTAATCATTTATAAATAGCTTCTATTTTTTTTATAAAAATATTTGAGCCAACTTTTTTATAGAGTAAACTGTAAAATATATACTGATCAAAATATTTTGATGTATATATTCCCTAAAAAAGAATTAATCATGAGTTAGAGATGATTGAATGATCTAATTAATGATTATGAGTGCACGATGTATTACCATATAGGATAATAAAAAAATTGGGTGGTTCTTTGAGTCAGATAAGTAATGATAAGTTAACCATGTTATATATTGAACATGATCATTTTATTGAGGATTTGATGAGTTTTGGAATGAAATAAGATGGTAAAGAAAATTATTATTCTTTTTATAGCATTCAATAAAATCATCTCTATTAGACCGAATTAATTAAGCAAATAATTATGATTATGAGTAAAAATGAATAATTTGTTCAAAAGAGTATGTTATAGGAATTAAAGATTAATGAGAACTATGTTTTGTGGTTTTGGAAGAGATTAGGTGTGCGCTGTGATTCAAATTTGATGAAATATTTTTTATCTGAAGATAATAGTTCTCTGTTTTCACTTCATCTGTGAATCAATAATATGTAAAATGACCTTCGGACATTTTAATTATAGGAGGAGTGAGAAGAGACAATTCTAACTATACACTGAGATGTGTTATTTATCCATATGTTAATGTTGAGTGGTATTTATGTATTGGTATTCTTCATCCATTGCTAATTCTTCAGTGGAAATATGAAAATATGTCCATGTATTACATAGTGGGATTACCAAATACATCTCTAGGTAAAAATATGATCTGGTTTATTACTGATTGATTCACTAAATCTTCTCAGTTTCTTCTTACTCGAGATAATTTGTCTCTATATCACCTTTATCAGTTTTATATTAAATAGATATTCAGGTAACATGGAGTTCTCATCCCATTTGTATTTTACCATGATCCCATGTTCACTTCTAAAATTTTTAATAACCTTCAAAAATCATTAGGTACTGAATTGAATTTCAGTAAACCTTTTCCTCCTCCATTAAATTTGTATTCATAATGAATATTTCAGACCATTGAGGATATGATACGTGAAACTTCAATGGATTAATATGAATTTTGGGATCTAAATATTTATTTTGTTGAGTTTTTGTATAATAACAGTTTTTATTCCAGTATACTGATGGCACCATAAATGGAATTTCAAGAAAGTGGTTTGAAAATCATTCTTTTTTGGATGATGTAGTTCAATGGGATTTATGAGAATAGAATTGGTGATTGATAGAGAAGAAAATGTTTAGTTGATTTTGTGACATATGATGATAGAAAAGAGTAGGTAAAAAATTTATTCAGATAACCAAAGGAAGGATATTTATTTTGTTATAGTTGATCATGTCTTTCTCAATGTTTCCCCGTAGAAATGTGTGATGTGTTTTGGAAAGAAGTGGAAGTTGATTCCTTGGTTTATTGGAACCTATGAAATAATGGATAATGTTTGATCAGTTTCCTGTAGAATGGATTTACCTATGAGTTTATCCTAGTTTATTTTCTTTTCTTATTTCAATGTAATGAATGTATATGTCGGATCCATCTCATGTTTTGATTCTAGAATTAGTTCAGAAGGAGGGGAGTATTTTATATAAATAATAATAATTCTAGATTATTGAATTTATAGAGAAGGTTTTTCATAATAAGGATATTATTTAGGATAAGGTTTTTTGGAAAACATATATAATTGAAAATGTAACATGGGAATATGAAAATTCTATGAAAGAGAAATACCCCCAAATAATTGATAATTGAATAAAATTAGGATGGAAAAATTTCCAAAAAGGGGAGAGGTTATAAGATCCTAGGTAATTATAGAATAAATATCTATTATATCTATTAATATTTATGACTTAAATATTAAATTAATAATAAAGGGGACAATATGTCTGATAGAGTAACCGACATGCAACAATTATTTACTCTAAAATATTACTTTGCACAAAAGAGTGAGTTATACCAAAAAATAAAATATTATTAATATTAATATTTTAAATGGTTGTTATCACATAGCCATTGTATTTGTTATAATTGAAGTAACTAACTATATTATCATTAAAATGGTTATTCAATATTTTTACTTTATTATAATAAATATTAGAGCCATAAAATGAGAATAAATCTAATCTTATACATAAAATACACTAAATTTTTTAAAATTTAGTTTTACCACCATTTGATGGAGAATAATATTTATATCATGCGTATTGTCACTTTTTATGTGTTATATGAAAAAAAATATTCTAGAAGTGGGGAATCATAATTTACTTTGGTTGAAGTTTTGTAATTTTCCCAATAAAATTCATATTTTACTGAATATTAAAAAATACAGCATTTCAATTCATAAATTCCTTTTTCATTTAATTTATTTATGTTTCAAGATTGTATTTTTAATTTTTTTAAAATTATAACTACAATAAATTTTTTTATTTTAATCAAACTTTGGTAATTTGAAATAATTCCACATTGAAATTAACAAAAAACGAGATCCAATATTTTGATGGGTTTTACTGTTAAAAACATGTTTTCACATTTTGACAATGGGGATTAATTTTAATTTAATTAATAAAACATATAACTTCTAAATTTAGGAACATTGATTTCGCATATGGAATCAATGGGTCACAATTATGTAATTAGGTACCTTTTATTTTTTTGAATGTTATGAATAGTACTTTTGCTACATTGTTTTACCATAGTTAAATGTAAATAATGTAAATTAGGGTAATAAATAATATGATAAGGATAATAAAATTATGCTCAAACGTTAAATAATCATATTTAATGAATAAAAGTCTACTCATAACTCCTAACGATCGTAATTGACTCATTTAATTGACTTTTTTCAATTGAATGTTAAAAAAATATTATTAAAACAAATAAATGTTACCACAAATCACCCTCTTATTTTATATAAGTATAATAATTTTAATATGTTGATAAATGTGATACAACATCAATAATAAAAATTATACACAAATATAATAAAATTATCTACATCAACAAATATTCTTTTAAATTTTTATAGATTAAATAATTACCATAAATAATGACACTATAGTGACAAAGTAATAATTTTATTAGTAGAAATATTAAGAAATGATATGAAAATTATTAAAATAAATATAATTACAATATATTATGGTAACAAATTAATTTTATAGGTGAATATGACATATTATTCATTTTTTCAATGGTTTTTTTGAATTTATATCTCTTTTTAGATTTTATTCAAATTCAATGAAATAAATAGTGTCACTATTGACAGTATTGATTTATTATTAATGTAATATATTGTAAAATTATTTAATAATCATAAAAATATTTAAAAAAAATTTGGATATTATATGGTGTATAATTTCACACAGAATCCATTCATAGGATATTGACCCCATATATGTAAAATTGAGAGCCTGTTACTATTGATTTGTTTTTTCCACAATTAAAATGAAAATTCATTACATAGGGGTAAACCAAAAAATTTATTTTAAAATATAATGTCAATAAATTTATAAAAATTATTGAATGAGTGGAATTAGAACCATTCTCATATTTTCTTATATATAAATCATAATGGAGTCATTTTTATATCAAAATTGACAAATATTAATTTAATATTTTAAGAGTTTGCAATGGTTCCCCTTATCTCTCCTATAAAAATTCAACCCATATTATATATTACACAAACTTATAAAACCATTTTTATTGAATAATATTATCCCAAAACCCTCACTAAAATCTGTCCCCAAAATATTGATATTTTATTTTGTACATAACACCCTCATTAGATGTGTTAAGCTGTACATTAAAGGTGATCAACCAAAGAAGAGGTGTCATTTTCTTTAAGTATTTCTAATTTATTTCTTTTTACACATACATAGAATCTCCTTATTCATGGATGAATTAATAACTTCGGTATATTTAATATCTTGATATGTTATTATTTTGATATAGTAACCTAAATACATCTCAATTTCTATTAAATGGGTAAGGAATTAATCATTTTCCTTACGTGTCACCTATCTCCTCTACGAACCGATCAAATTAATTTTCCGTAACCATCATTCATGACTGGTTATAGTAATGAAATTATTAATCATATGTGATATTAATGACATATTAATCTATATTAGATAACAACAAATAAATTGTGTTCTTACTTTCCATGCACATCAAAAGTATAATCTCGTTCATACGTACGTGTAAACTATCACCTCCACAAAGCGATTGAATGCATTTTTATTTACTACACAACATTTATGATAAATATGAGTATATTTAAATGAAAAATATGTTATTAATCATGTTATTATTATTTTTAAATATAATTAATTTCTTACCTTCTTTATGTAACAATAAATGAAAAATGTAACTCATTGGTATGTTCGACCTATTTTATATATGATTATAACATTATATATCTTTCATAAAAAATTTAATGATTTTATTTAAAATAACAAGTAAAAAATAATAATAATTTATTGAATATTATTATAGATATGATGTAATTATTTCCACATTGACTATTTTCATCATATGATTTTCATTTCTAACTCTAGTATCAAATATCAACAAAATGTTCGATATGAACTCAAATAATTTTGTAATTTTAATATAAAATTATAAGAAGATATATAAAAGGAATAATAAAATTTAAAAACCTTCATAATAAATTATAAATATTACCATTTTTATTATTCACCAATATAAACATTGTATGAGATAAGTCAGACTCAATGTAATGGACATCATCTCAATCTCCTTTCATTGAGGTATATTTTTATGTTATATGCCACCTTGTTTTATATGTTTTATAATAAAGCCCATTGAATTTTATATCATTAAATTCGACTCAAATATAATATTTTGACATGAATCATTTTTACAATCTCTACCAAATAAAAAAAAGATTTTTTCTTAGCATATGGTGGGAAAATAAATTTTCTTCCATCATAATTGTTATTTGATGTTTAGATTTCTCTATAAGAATTAATGTTTTAAAAAAAATTAATCCATTATTCCAATTTTGGGTGTTTCGTTATTGAAAATGGTTTTGAAATTAGATTTACTATTTCAATATGATGAAGTAATTTCTAGTGATTGTAAATGATATTTTGAGTAAAATGTTGATAATTGAAATCGGTAAAATGATATGATTATATAATCATAATTGGGAATTTTAAGGGCCGTTATGTGACAAACCAATAACTTGTGTTACCAAGATAAAACAGTATGGATGGATCCTTGATAATATAATTTTGGGTGGTCATGTTATAAACTATAATGCATTGGCTATGGAAGTATGACATAGGTCTATTCTATTTGTAAGTGTGATATGTGTAGAAGACGACTGTATGGTTATTATTTTTATGAATGATTATGTCCCATGAAAAATTTATATGTCATTTGTTATTCTTATGGATTATTGTAATATTTTGACTACAAAAATAGTAATCAATAAGATTATATTTAATTAATATTATTTACTAGATCATAAAGGTGAATAATATTACATTATGAAAAAGTATTTACGGTTGACATGATTTCACATGGATAATAGTTTTCCTTCATTGTGTATCTCTTACTGGGATTTTTATTCTCACCCCATGTTTTGAAATTTCTTTTAAAGGATTTGAAGGAGAATTGAGTCATGAATTAGATTAAGGAAAATCTATGATGATTAAACATGAAATGAAACCATGTGTTTTTTATGATTTTCTTTTATGAAAAAAGGAACAGTGAGTATACGTGTCTACTTTGAAATATTTGAGTTTTTATATATGATTTATGGAAAAACAAATTAATGATATAACCCTGAAATGATATATGTGTGAATTAATGTATAATTGTTGACTTAACTCATGATTATGAAATGTTTAATAATTGGGCCTTATAAAAAATATAAAAAACGACTCCCAAATTCGGGAATATTTATGTTTTTTGTCAGATATCAGCATGATTTGTTGAAGGTACGGATCCTTTTTTGATGGTAATTGATATTAGTAATATGAAAACTTGTTTAATTAGGATTACCCATTACTATGAAATGTTCAATTGTAATTTCATGTATATTTAATGTAGGTACATTTTATATGACATCATGTATGCCATGCAACGCCAAGAGCATAGGAGAATATAATATCCCAAAAATTAATAATATATTAAATATTTTATATTAATTCAATATATTTTATGGATTTCAATTTATGAATCCTTTATTTAGAAGGATACATACAAAACAATGAGTATCTTCAATGGCTTGCATTACACACAAGACCGAGTTTTACCGAACAATAATATATTATTAGAATATTATTATTTAATATGAAATGATATAAACTATCTGTTTAATTAGGATATGAGTAGTATTAACTGACATAAAAATATATAAGGTTTATACGAATATATAACTAATTCATTGGTTACTAATTATTTATAAATAAACATAATAATTAATTGAATATAAAGGGATTATTTTTGTAGAAAACTATTTTTATGATCACAATGTTTATTTATTCTAATATATTTTATTAATTAAATTTATTTAGTTATATAAAGAAAATATATATATTATATATTAACTCATATTTTTATTTATTTATATAAAATATAATATACACATAAGATATGAACAAACCCAATTTTATACATAAAAACAAATATATTTTTTATAACGGAAAATTTAATGCCTTTTAATGAATAACATATTTCAAATACAATTTTAATGAATTATAAATATTTTATATCTAAAATTAATATTATATTTTAAAATAGGAACATAAAAAATATGTTAGGGTGATTTTATGGTAATCTTCATTGAAGTTTTTTTCAATGAATAGTGAAACATACTGAATTTTAATAAAAATATACTTTTTCATATAATTTATTTATAAGGATATAATGTATTATAAATTGGTTTAAAATTTTAATAAGATAATTTTTGAATTAATAAAAATTAAATAAATGGAATCATTTTTAATTTGAAATTATATTAAAGAACATAGCAATGTTTTGTATGTTTTTAAATAAAAAAGCTACTGTTTCGTCTCTTCTATGTGATAAATTTTAAATTAACATTTTCCACCTATGATATTTGAATTAAAAAAATGGATTTAATATTTGGAATAAAAATAATTTATTATTTCAAATATGTTGAAAATAGGTTTTCAGAAAATTATATG
This sequence comes from Viscum album, assembly GCA_963277665.1. Lineage (NCBI taxonomy): Eukaryota > Viridiplantae > Streptophyta > Magnoliopsida > Santalales > Viscaceae > Viscum > Viscum album. The sequence continues at coordinate 1,029,618,698 of OY728159.1, forward strand.
AAAGTGGTAAAAATTCATTAAAATGATTAAGAGAAAAAATGGCTTTACAAGGGACTAAACCTTAAAATTAATGGCCGAAATGACCTATAAGAATGTCCAAAAACATTTTAATGTTCATATTTATACATTATTATTACATGTATTTAATTATTTTTATTCATGCCACTAAAAATGGGAAAGTAATTGGTGGAAATCCCTTTTCCCAAATTTATAACAATGTCAATCCTCCTCCACTATAAAATGACACTCAACTTCCCTTTTCCTCACACCTCCCAAGAAACATTGTATCGACCAATATCTGAAAAAAATTATCTTAGAAATACCTCTCGAATTACTATATGGCTGTAAATCTTAATAAATCCTTCCATGGAATCACTTTGATGTAAACCAAAAGGGATACCCAAAGAACATGAAACATCCTTCCTCCAACTCCTTATTTTGTTCATTATCCACTCGTTGAAATCTAATTATTCTGTTGTTATATAACCACACCAGTGTCCTGAATATAAATATATTTTTATTTTTTCAGTAAGGTTCTAACATAAAATTACAAAACATCCATCTGTTGGGTAATGAACCTATAATTTATGTTTACAGAAAACTATCCCCTCACAGAATGACGATTATTAGTTTTTACATTACTTCCTATAATGGTTTGGAAATATGATTTAATACTTATTTATATATGATATATCTGATATATCTGATATATATATTCAAATTTAATTTTTATAAAACACATACCATTGTAGTTAACACTTCGTTTATAACGATGACATCATTTATGGAAGTGTGGACTACCTCCCCCTCATAGAAATATGATTCATTCACACTATACATGGAACATATAAAGAATTGTTTTAGTTATACTATGTAATATATAATGAATATATATGAAACTTTGATTATAAAATACATATTTATATTTTCATTTTCAATATTTTAGTACATAAAATAAATAACAACATCATCCATGTGTGCGTATAGCCTAAATCTCCAAAAGCAGTGCATTACATTTCTTAAATCCAAGAATTATGGATAGTATTAAACAAATATATAATAAATATATATTAAAAATAAATCATCTTTTAAATTATTTAAATGAGGAAATTTTTATCTATATAATAGTAACAACACGTAACTTGCGGAAACAAACTAGACAAACTTGATAATTGACAGCTGAAATAATAAATATAATGAATAATTGTTAAAAAAGGTAATAATATGTTATAATAAGTTAATATATGATATTATAAATATTATTATTATTCTATTAACAGTATGTGGCATGTTTAAAACTATTATAAATTAATTTAATGCTTTTTCAACCTATCTAAAACATAATTTAAGATATTTTCAACTCACAATTTATATTTTTTAGATAAATGTGTCAATCATCACCTTCATATTTTGTGCGGTGTATCTAATGCCCATTATGAAATATTTTTTCATTAACTAATTTATCTTAGTGGGGTTTTAATATTTTATATTATTTTATATATTCATTAGTATAATGTTTCAAATGCATAAAAATGTTATGGAAATCTTTGGAATGTTTGAATTTTTTTTAAAATATTGTTTGGTCCTAGGCTCTATATTATTGAAAAAAATGAAATGACATATTTATTTGGTATAGTATACCCATTACATGAGAATTATTCCAAGTGGGAATAAAATTTCAATACAATTCCTTGATGGACCATACTTTTAGTTTAAATACCCTCTAGTTAATAGTACCACAAAAGTATTAGTACTATTATAGTGTTGTCACTGCTACACTTACCACCTCTAGTATAATGTCATCAGTGATACAATTCCAAAGAATTTTTTTTTTCCAATTTAACATTATTTTATTATTACCTCATATGACCAATACAAATTTACCCATAGTTATTTATTTGAATAATAATTTAAAATTTTAAAAGGATACATTTTAAAGAGAATGTATTCATATGTAATTTTCAATGAAAATGTTTTTTTTTTCAGAAAATTGATATTTTCCTCAGAAAATATTTTAAAATAAGGTTTTATAGTATCTGTATTAGTCAGTAACAACCCCTTTTTTTAACACCAAATAAGATATGTTTTACTGAAATCATCTTATTCTTATTATAGATGGTTTTTGATCGATTTGTTCAAGGATAATATTAAATTTTTCGCCCTTGATTATTTTTTATCCCATTAATATATTAAATTCCCAATAAATGATTTTGATAATGAATTTACCCTAAATATACATTTCATTTATTGGGGATGTGATTATTTTTTAATCTATATACCATTTCTCAGAGACTTTTTACTTTTACTGCTATTTTATTATTTTTAGAAATTTCGATAATTCTGTATTCATTGTAAAATATGGATATTTGATATTATATATTGTTAATTCGATATAATGAATGATTGGGAAATCAAAGTCATGATTTAGGGAACATTTAATGTAATCCGTATAGATTAAGGACCAATAAATGACATGAGCTAGATACATCTATAGTTTGATGAGATGAAATTAGTTGAAAAGAACACATCTTGTTTGTTTCCCAGAAGAATACAAGTCTTTCTACACATTATTATAAATTGTCCCAAGGATATATGTTAAGATAAGAGGTTTTCATTTTCATTATACATGACATCCAATAATTAAGAATTTCCTTCACTTGTATATAGTAATTACTTATTGATTAAATTTTGTATCTACATATATATGGATTCAATTCATTCTTATTTTGTTGAATAAATTGAAAATGTTTTAGTTTTTTTACCATTCTATATTTATATTTCTTTATTTAGTTATTTTAATTGAATGTGTTAAAAGTTAATATGTCCACATATTATTTATTCACTCCCATCATTGTTTTTTAATTACAATGTATGCATATTTAGTTATTTTCCATTCCATAATTCTAATTATCATTGATTAATTATTTCTTCCAGTATACATAAACCTTACCAAGAATTTAAAATAACATTTATTATGTTTCCGTCCATAAGAATCCAAGACATTTATTAAGAATTATATTCAAAGATATTCTGTATGGAATAATGTTATTATCCCATGATATTAATTTTTTTGTTGTAATAAGTGTATAAATTTGTAATAAAATATATCTATATGTATCTTGTTTACTTATACTACTAAACTCTTTGATACTCTTGGATTTGAGACACTACAATCATGTTAATGTAATGGTAGTAGAGAAAATCTCAATGCTCTCTAATGTCACGAACCGAATATTGTCTCTACTATTACTAGCACCAAACCCGACCGTTGTAAAGGCCCGATGGCATTCCTTGTCTCCATGGGATGTAACAAGTTCATGGGTATCATAAATTTAGGGTTGTGAACGATTTACCTGAGAATGAAAGAAAAAAATTAAAAATAGCCCGAAATATAAATCTGAAATGTTTGAGCCAAATAAGTGTTAAGATAAAATGAGAATTGAATAGACCGGTTTAAATACAATACATGTGGTAAAAATAAAATAAATAAAATAGCATGATATCCCCTACAATCTCCACATGACATGGGGTCATCACCCACAAGCCGTCTCCATAACTCTACATCAAGTATGGGAACTAACAACCTGAACTTCCATCACCCTAATCCTTCATTTTAGCTAGGTCAAGCAGAATAATGTCTAAACACACCCAAGGGGTGTGTGTAGGGGGGGGGGGGGCGATAATAATCCCAATAGGATACAACACAATGATTTCAGAGAGCATGAAATACAATGTAAATAATAATGTCGTTTTAATACACAAAGAAAAGTAGTGATAAATTCCATGAAATGTAACATTCAATTGAAAACAGTTTTTAAGATAAAATTTTCATAATGGTCACACATTTAAATAGACTTGTTTTTTACTATAAATTACTTCCAAACCCCCCCCCCCCCATGAAAAGGGAAAATACCATGAATGCAATTAAAAACAAAATCTGGAACACCCTTAGGCACTAAATAGTCTTAGGCCCCATGTACCTCATACCTCAGTGTAATGTTACCATAGTAAATTCTGTTCTCATGCATGATACACTATTAGAGAACATACACAATACCTACTTGTCCAAAATAATCATCCTCATAGTTTAGATAGAGTTTCCTTTATCCAAATGCTTGATGGAATAGGGATAAAACCCATCCGGTCCACTAGTCGTACTAGTACACTTCCGCCCCACCTAGGTACCTGAGATTCCCCCTTTGTGATAAAAACATTTAATCATTCAACACTTATCTATTTTTTTTGTAAAACACCACTACTGGTCATAAGCACCTAGTACAATAGTTATCACATTTTATGCCACATAAAACACACAACAAACAATTTTATTTTTAATGAAACATTTTCTCCAAACCCCGTATTGTTTTGCACACAAAAAGAACTAAAAAACCCCACTTGTACACTATGTTAACACTTTTAAGTTACCAAAATAGTAAAGCAGTCCCAATAAATTTCAATGAAAACATCAAATTATTTTTAGGGCTTCTACATGTCAAACAAGAAGTGTTAATGTTTTTAAACCTCCATTTTCACAAAAAGGTGGCACTAAAACTCTACTTTCATTAAAAACACCATAAAAACATTATTTTCCAAATACAAAAGAAGAGATAAAAATTAAAAACATTATTTTAAGACCTGTTAAAGTTTAATAAACACAAATAATTATTTATAGAGAAGCCCCAAGTTAACCAATAAATGATTTATATGAAAAAACCAACAATTTCAACAAAAATTGGCATTTAAAATTAATTTTATCTATAATTTCTATTAAAAATCATTTTCAGAAACAAAATAACAAAATAGACACAAAAATACCCTAAACATAGAATATTAGTCAAAAATATTTCAAACCTGAAGGAATCACACACCAATTTAACAAAAACCTGTGAATTTCCATGCGAAAATCAAACTGCACCACCGCCACCCTAAGAGAGACCTAGATTAAAACTAAAACCACAATAATTGGCCAATAAAATACAATTTTAAACCATAGGTTTGAAACCCTAGTTTCTAGAAACTAGGATCCCAAAGTATAAGGCATGAAACCCAAATAACAATTAATGAGACTCTAAGAAAATTCAAAGTAGAAAGAAAAGGACCCACTTAATTGAGGGATCTTGAAAAATTGCCCCAAATACACTATTAGTTGAATTTTAAAACAGTAAAAACATCAAAAGAGGTTAAAATAAGTATGTGGAGGTAATGTAAGATCTATAATGGAGTAAAAGGAGTAATAACTGAGAGTGTTAAGAAGGAATGAAGTTGCTTCTTCAATTCAGGCTGATTGAAGAAACCCTAAAATGTTCTACACTAATTTGTGGGGAAAAAGAGCTCCAAAGAGGCGGAAAAGAAGATGGGAGTATGGCTGGGTTCAATGAGATAGGATGCGAAATTGAATTACTAAAAAATATTTAAAATAGAATATATTATTAATTAAACAAATTTTGTTTTTAAAACTGGAAATGGGATTTTGTGATGGCTCAATTACTGAAATAAATACACAAAATACACCATTCACTACTGGAAATATCGCCTATACCCACGGTTTTAAACCGTTGGTATAGCCCATAAAACCATGGGTATAGGCTATACCCACGGTTTTATGAAACTTGGGCTGTAGTGGCGTCAGCATAACCCTATACCCACAGTTTTCACAAAACCATGGGGATAGCCAATCAAAATTTTGTAATACCCACGGTTTGTTTAAACAGTGGGTATATTATCTATTCACACGGTTCTGAAAACCGTGGGAACAACAGATACTTGGAAAACTAAAATACCCACGGTTTACTGAACCATGGGTATAAATGATTCCTGGAATACTCATATACCCACGGTTCAGTGAACCGCGGGTATAGATTCTTCTCCCATACCAGCAGCTGCTACCCGCAGCCTCCCTCCTGCTTCCAGTGCAGCTGCTGCCTACTTCCAGAGCACCCAACTGCCACAGCCTTCCTGCTTCCTGCTTCCAGTGCACCAATTAAGACAAGTCAAAATATAATATTAGTTGGAATTGATACCATGAGGCATATCAGCATCCTCAATATATTTTTTATTTTATTATCAAAAACCTTTAAGGAAAAAGTGAAAACCCATAAGTTCAATCATAAAAGGAAGATACCAAGCCATTAAATAAAAAGTGCAGCTTTCCAGGTTTAGTCTCCCTAGATAATTTCCAAGATATAGTGTTCACTTGAGTGTTTGGTTCCCTCTTCAGGAGATCTTCAAACTGAAAAGCCAGCTTGTCCCAAGACTACATGTACTCCTCTATACTGATTATCCCATTGTTGAATCCCAGTATTAGGATGAGATCCTGTTTATCAATCCAGTTGCATTTCTCCTCATTTCCATGTACCCTTATACTTATTTCCATCATTCTTTCAGCCTCTATAGCAGTAGCATTAATTGTCCTAACCGATTCAGCCACAACCTCTTCCGAGCTCAAATGTAGTTCTAAAGGGTGTTCAATCAAAGCATCAGACCTCCATTGTTGGCAAGACAATATAGAGAGTTTTGGGGCATTTTCCATATGCTTGGACTTCATCTTCTTCACGGATCTGGTTTCCATAGGTAAAGGTAAATGTGTGTAGTCTTTCCTTACATTATGATTTCCCCTCTGCGGGCTTGGATTCCTACGGCTCTGAGTCCCATCCTCTACATCACCTGCATAAGAGCTATAACATTCATCACTGGACCGGTTCACATCCAGCTCATCCATGGAGATTTTGAAAAAATCTGTAGAGACCTGGACTGGATCATCATTGGTCAGAAGCTCAAAACGTTTACCCAGCACAAAGCCTTCCACCTGACTTGTAATGCACAAGGTCTCACCCCCTGCATCTTGTTCCATGGCCTTACAACATGTATTGGGTTTTCGAGTCACTGCATGGCCACCATCACTGCTATCCTTTCTTAATCACACCACCTCAGCAAAAGAAGGGCCTGATGGAGTATGAACTCCCTTATCCACCTTTGCCAGTACCCCATCTGGATTGTGCCCACTTCCCCCATGGGAGGCCTCAAGCGAAGGGTCCAATCTACTCTCAGTTGTCTCCGCCTCCGCCCCCATTTGCACCAGTGAATGAGGATCACCTAGATACTTTCTCAAATGACTGAAGACATCTGTTACCAGTGGATTGTCTAAAACACCTTGCACAACTTTGAAGAGAAATTAGTGGAACTTTAGACCACTTAAACAGGGATTTCAAACATCATCATAGTTTAATGAAATATAAACAAATCTATTATCGACCTAACAAAAACATTTAATAATAATTTGATCCATATAAGTATCATTATAATTGAATAACTGATTAAAACTATGAAAAACTATATACCAAAGATTAATATAGGAATCAAAATAGTAGAAACATGAAACACATACAGTGTTTAAAACAGACTAACAATGAGGACGATATACAAATAATGAATGGAAGTATATATTGGTGAAATAAGATGAATGGTAGTGAATATATTTTGAAAATGATATGTGATACTACTTACTAGGTAAATAATCAGCCATGGGTACTCAGCTTCTCCCCCCCTTTCCCAGCACCCCCCTCCTCCTCCCCCTACCCAACTCTTCCCCTCTACTCCCCCTGCCCAGCTTGTCCTCCCACCCCTTCCAAGCACCTCCCCCTCCCACCAGCCCCTCCCCCCTGCACAGCCCCATCCCCCACCAGCCCCATCCCCACAGCCCAGCCCCATCCCCCATCCCCCATGACCAGCCCCATCCCCCACCATACCCTCCCCCCTGCCCAGCCCAATCCCCCTTGCCCAGCCCCATCCCCCCTGCCCAGCCCCATCCCCCCTGCCCAGCCCCATCCCCCACCAGCCCCTCCCCCTGCCCAGCCCCATCTCCCCCTGCCCAGCCCCATCCCCCCTGCCCATCCCCATCCCCCAGATAGTAGGAGAAATGTTAACCATTTTTAGATGATAGTAATGTTAAACATGTTTTTCAAAAAAATGAATAGATTACAAATAGCATATATCACACTAATCAGAAGATTACATGAAAAACTTGTTTGTCATCAAAATAAATTTAAGTATTGTACGTTCTTAAGTAGATAGCACAAATACTAAAAATATACATATTACATGATAAAGAGGTTTGTCAACAATGGTTACTAGAGAAGGTGTTAGTTCTATATTTGTGGTTTAGTGACATGATAAAACAGATAGCAAAAATTGAAATATTTGTGACAATGTTAATATTTAAATATACACACTCCTGTAACTGTAGAAAATTACGGGATGGAATGAACAGTTTGTTTGAATGAATTAGAATACACTTTCTATATTGAATTAATACACATGTGTTTATATTAATGGAAAAATTAGTAGTCAGTAAATATAACTACTGAATCCCTGAGTAGTTGACATTTTCAAGGTTTTGTATCAAATCACGTGCCAATTCTTGAAGTCCTGGAGAAGACCTAATATTTCGATGCTCCAATCATGAATTGTTAAAATTAACATAACAGTAATAATAATTTCAATTTTTAATAAAACAAATTAAATACCAAATGAATTTTACCTGGATATATTCGATGCCACTACTTATGAAGATGCATTGCTTTGATCTCCCTGTTCAATAATGAGGAAAAATTTAGTATTTTGTGTATTTTGTTTTCTAATATAAATAGATATTTTTATACACTCCTACCTACCCGAATGTCTTCAAAGAATTCAGTAAATATGTTGATGTATTTGTCATTATTATTGATGAAAATTACTCTGTAGCTCTTATGTTTGAAAGAAGCATTCAGATTCATGTCACAGAAGATGAGTTAATGTTCATATAGTAAAACACATGCTGATGTGTTGATGCTCTCCAACAATATTAAAATGATACACACTAAATTAAATGTCCATTAATCTTCGATGTATCCTTCTTCTACATTGAAAAATAATTAAACAAAAGTACAATAAATATAAATAGATGATATTACGTGCATATTAAAAAATAATAATTTTTAACTCTAGTAGAATCTTAATGAGATACCAAAAAGGAAATAGTACAACTAATTAAAAAGGAAGAAGAAACATAAAAGAATCAAAATTTCAAAGATACTTGGACCCCTAACTTGAATAGTATGCATTGTGACCAAAAAAATCAAATCTATAGCAGTTGTTTCAAGGATGTTCATACGTCAGTAACATGAAATTTTGATTTCCAGGCTTTACAAAATCCGTCAATTTCTCAATGGACATGATTTTTTTTTCAGAATGCAGTTCAATCAAACCGATGCATATAATAGATATGCGCATTCATAAAAAGTATTTCTAGGTATGAATGTTATCATACAAAAAAGGAAACCCTAGATTGGGGAGGTGAAGGAAACCCTAGATTGGGGTTTTCGAAGGATGTGAAGCCGGATTTAGCAGTTATTGTACGCGACGATGGAGGAGTATGTTATCATCGGTAATCCAGATGTAGAGATATAGGATGGAGGTGAAGGAGGTGAAGGAGGTGAAGGAGGTGAAGGTGGTGAAGGCAGTCAATGGTGAAGGAGTAGTGGAAGGAAAACACAAAAACGTTGGAACCTAGAATGGAGAGACCGAATGGAGAAGCTAGTTTGGGGAGACTGAATGTAGAAGAATAGAAATCTATCGATTGTGGAGAACGAAATAGGAGAAGGTGGAGTATCGAGTTTCAGCACAAACCCTATTTTTGTTAGACCGACGAAGGTGAAGTCGGCGGACGTCAAGGAAGTAAAATCGGGGGAGCAACGCAAATAGGAGATTGGGGAGATGGAATTCGTGGAGGAGGCACAAGATCCAGATGCGGAGCAAATGGAGAAGGAAGCATAGAAGCCGGAGGCTCTGAGGGTTATTGTAGAGGCGTTTCACTTGGGAGAGCTTCGAAGAGATGATAATGTCTCATAAGTGTAGGAGAAAGTGATGAAAACCTCGAGCAGGAGCAGTACGGGGGGGGGGGGGGGTAATCAGGAAGGGGAGCGAGAGAGGGGAATCGAGGAGGGGATTGAGAAACCTACGGGATTTAAAGAGGGGATCGAGAACCAGAGAGTGGGATATGGGTTTCGGGGAGGGGTTTTAGGGAGGAGAGTGCGGGTCAAAGCAAATTCCCATGTGGGGGATCGATAATGGGTTAGATTTTAGGGTATAGAGGGAGGAATAGAGAATTAATGGTGACATGGATGCTTGGTGAGGTGACATGTAAGCAAAGAGAAATCCTTCTTTTGTATAGATAATAGATAATAGATACCCCCATAAATTTGAATGTTAACAATGTTGCATTGAATAATACACATTGATAAATCATGAGAGGTCAATCTATGAATATTAATTTCCGTCCTCTCTTCAGGTCACATAGAATCTTCCTCTATTTTACCCTTTTCATTTTATGTTTTCTCTCCCCTTCATAGGAATCCTAAATCATCTATATTTGAAAAACTACATCTATGAATAGGTTCCACTACAATATCCTAAAGTATACCACCTAAAGAAATATCCCTGGATGCAAGAGATAACATAATAATCCTGTAATCTAGGTTAACTGCCCCTTATTATCATTGACCACTATCATTGTTTAAGATTTCGAAGGCCTTCACGACATCTACATAGGATTTAGATTGTATTTCTTAAAAAGTGGGTTAACCACCTCTTTTACCATAGGGGGAATTATCCAAGAAAGATTTACCAAACATCTGAGAAGATGACCACCCCCAATATGATTCTTTATTAGATGGAGACAATATAGGGAATCCACTGGTACCACTATGTCCCAACTGAAATATACAATAAGAAAAGGAAGGGTCAAAACTATATTGATATGTATATCTAAGAATATAAAGAATACACATATCATACCTGAAACTATCTCAAGCAGTACCTGATCATGTCCTTGTTCATGTTCTGTTCGGTTAATTCTATATCACAACTGTTCTTGTACAGGGAGGCCTGCAAGCAAATTATCACACATCAAATTTAACCCTAGAAAAAAACTAACTCAAACTGGGTTGACATTCCAAAAACATCTGATTTGTGATCGTTCAGGATAATTTTCATATAAGGGAGAGAGATTTGTGGAGACTTCCCCATGGAAACCAAATCCAATACAATGTTTATTGCACTGCTTTAGAAGAAAACAACGGACTTACTCAATGAGGGTGCCAATGCCCACATAAAAAATCCAATGACTAAAAATACAATGTGATGACTGTGAAATTCTGTACAAATAAAACAACAGCATAAAAACAACCAGTTTAATAATGATTAAAAGGTCATCAACACTTTATACATTAATTTTACCCTCTTCAATGGACACTTCAAAGCCTTCAGTGGAAGAACCCAACCCTTGTAAAGCACATTGCAATGCCATTGTAAAAACTATTTGTAATGATTCTTGACCTGAAATCATATATCACAATAATAAAATGATAAAAATATCATATATTAATTAATTACAAGAGTAGAAATATTAATTTCAATCTTGAAAATAAGATGATATCGCATGTTTACCCTTTTCAATGCCATTGCTGCTGGCAGATGAATCAGCATCACCTAAACTAGAGATTTCACCCATAAATTAAAAACATTAAACAACCAAACATGAAACTGCATCATATTATAAAAATATGAGTCTAGGGTTAAATTGGATATTTGAGGATGTAGTTGAGTAAAAATAAAAATTATCATGATGTAAAAAATGGTGTGGTAAAACCATACCTTTAGCGACGGTGGATAAGTCGACACTGTGTCAAGCTCCTACCCCAGCCCCTCCCCCTCCCCACCTCCCCCTCCCCCTCCTTCCCCACTGCCCAACCCCCCCTCCCTCCCCACTTCCAAGATCCTCCCCCATCCCCCTCCCACCCCATTGCCCAACCCCTCTACCCAGCCCCTCCCCCTCCCTCCCCACTGCCCAGCCCCCTGCCCAGCCGCGCCCCCTCCCTCCCCACTGCCCAGCCCCCCCTGCCCAGCCCCTCCCCACTGCCCATCCCCCCTTCCCATCCCCTCCCCACTGCCCAGACCCCTACCCAACCCCTCCCCCTCCCTCCCCACTGCCCAGCCCCTCCCCTTCCCCACCTTCCCAGCCCCTCCCCCGCCCCTCCCCACTGCCCACCCCCCCCTGCCCACCCCCCCCTCCCCACTGCCCAGCCCCCCTGCCCAGCCCCTCCCCACTGCCCAGCCCCCCTTGCCCAGCCCCTCTCCTACCTCCCCACTGCCCAGCCCCTCCCCCTCCCCACCTGCCCAGCCCCGCCCCCCTCCCTCCCCACTAAACAAGATTTTTCGTTTTTGTTTGGAGTCTTCATAAAACACACAAAACCACATTAAAAAATTAGATGAAGGAAAGATGAAAAACAAAAACAGCATATGAAACATCTAAATCAGTTAGTCGGCTCCGAATATTCATGTAACTATCAGATCACATACCAATCAGTTCCTTTACATTTAAAGAAAATGATCAGAAGCAAGTAAACCTTCTCAATGCCTTCAATAGATGAGCTCTTCGGCTTCAAAGTGGAGGACACATTCATACTGGCCTGATGAACATCCTCTGCATGTCGAGTATATGAAAAAGAGATTAAGTGAATGCAGCCCCCTCCCCTCCCAGCCCTCCACTGCACCCCCCTCCCAACCTTCCCCTCTCAGCCCCCCCCCCCCACCCCCCACCATACACAGCAGCCCCCCATCCCAAGCCTCCCCTCCTCTACTAAGGCCAAGATTAGATGGCGAGATAATAATTAACACACCAAACCATAAAAAATGGCATGTGAATATTACCTAAGGAATTGTAAAATAACACCCCTGATGAAAACCTAATCCAAAATGCATTTCATTACATAATGAAATTCACATTCAAGCTATCCACCAATACAAAAAAAAATTAAAACTCCAACACAAGTCTGTCTGCTAAGTCAAAAATGGAGGGGATTAATATCCCCCCCATCACTATCATCATCATCCCCATGTCCATCATCATAATCAGCAGCAACAACATCATCAGCATCATCATCACCAGCAGTAACATCATCATCATCATCATCAATAATCTCATCACCAATAACAGCATCAACAACATCCTCGCCAGCTCTATCGCCACCACCGTCATAGCCACTAGGACCCTCATGGGAATCATCCGAGGCATTATGTAAAGAGCGCATTGATGCCATACATGAATTAAATGTGGAAGCAACCTCTGGTGGTAGTGACTGACTCAACATTGACATAGATTTCATGAAATTTTCATTCAATTGCTTACTTTTTTCATGCTCCTCTAATACTATTTTCTTTGTCGCAGCTAATTCAACACGCGTACTTTCAAACTCAGAGGCCTTAGAGGCATTAGAGGAGTCCGATGATGACAAATACCTAGAGGGGACAATGTTTTTTCCTGGTCTTCAATGGACTCTTCCTGGATGCTCCACACCTAACACCCGACTCAAATGATCATTTGGCCCTAAGTTGTCAGCTTCCTCATCCATGGCATCCAAGGCAGACTGTTGAAATTATGCACATATTAAATTATGAATTTAGTATAAATGATTGAAATATATATAAAAAACATACAATTTTTTCTTGTGTTTGTGAATTAACTACAGTTCCATATTTTCTTTTATTATTAAAGCAGAATAATTTTGCACGATGTACAGGACCTTCAATGCCCCATTCAGCTTGCTGCATATGAGAAATGCACAAATTTGGATTATAACCATACATGATAAATTAAAAAAATCGGATTGAATGTACGAGCCGCTTCTCATGATCGGGCATTGTACTACGCCCCAATGTGTGTAGATATATCATTTCATCTTTTTTTGTTTTTCACTGGAACTTCCTAAGAAAAAAAACAATACAAGTAATAAAAATTAAATTTTATATAAAAACCATTAAAGATGGGTACTACCTTATACTGTTCAGTCTTCCAATGTGCGATCATTTTTTGATATTGACTTTTTGGAGAGTCAGGGTTTGTGGGTACACCCTCTAACTCAGTAACCACTCTGCTCCTGCAACCAATATGTAACTCATACTTGTATGACTACCAATACTCTCCAAGATCACTCAACCTAGTAGATTTGGAAGCTTCATCATTAGGAAAGTTATATCGACTCTGCAACGAAAATGTTAGGTCATATAAATACATTACTAATATAAATATAAATTTATAAAATTTCCGTACCCATATCTGCGGCCATGACCTTACCCTGATGTCATCACTGATATGACTCCATGAGACCGATTCCACCGGAACGATATCATGATATTTGGATAAAGTATCCATGAAACTTCTACACTCCTTATCATTTTTACCTACCATTTGATTTTGAGTATTGTAATCCACCATAATCTGAGTTTCTTAATTCCAGGCATCCCGCATTCAAGTGCACCCACGTCACCTACTAGAAGATCCCACTAAATAACATAAGAGGTGAAAAGAGAAGAGTTATGTGACAATGCAATAGGAAAAAAGTGAAATGCTATAAGTTGAAACATTTATAATAATAAAACCAGATGCAGACTCCTGAAAAGGCTGTGTGGCATCAGTGGACTATGCTGGATTAGTATCATCCGAAGGAAGTATCTATTCCACAGCATGCTCTGGATGATCTTCATGAACAGGAGTTGAAACTGAAGGAACAGACTCAATATGTGTAGGTTTGATGGTAGAAAAAGGTTGTGGTGTAGACATGTTAGAATATGCATAGTAGGTCTGGGGATACATGAATGGATATGGAAATTGTGGAGGTGAGAACATCAGTCGAGTCGGCATGGACATGGAATGGGAAAAGGAGGGTAAATGGGATGATGAAGACAACATGTATGGGAACATCCGGGGGTCTCACGAAGAGGGCAGACATGTGTGGTAGATGGGATGTCTACTGATGGGTCAGTGTGGGGAGTGGTAAGACGGGAGCTCCACCTAGGTCTAGGAGGTTCCCTGCTTGGTCGCATACTAGGAAGAGGATTCTCTGGAGTTATATATCCCATTATAAATTTGATCAAAAATATGAACATCATATTATATGTAATTCGGAAGATAAATATTAGAATTATTATACTCACTGAAGACAAATCACGCACATGTCTAACCGGATCAACATCAAATAATCTTTTCTTGCGAGCATCTGTAGTTTTCTTCATAATCTGTATAAGAATGAAATAAATATTTTTTAGCAACAATTTTTTAAAATAAAACATAAAACTTAGAAGCCAAAGAAGACAAAAAATTTCATAACATCTTTCAGTAGTGATAATTTACAACCAAGTTATAAAATTTTTAAAACCACATTTTAAACAAAGTTTTCTGAATTGAAATAAATATAATTAAATGAAATGAAACCAAACAATACTAAAATAGACATATCATTGCAAACTAAAACTAAATTAAAGTAATCACATTTGTACCAACCTGAGAAACTCACGTCAAGGTAAACTGAATGAACTCTGAATATATATAGTTGCTTTTATATATTACCCTTCACTACCTCAGGTTCAACATCATCTCTCACAATGGGAGAATTTGTGTTATCAAATACAATATTTTGGCTAACACCGATGGCCGCGTGAATGGTGAAAAGTTAATCCCCATAATCATGAAAAATATGTCTTGGAATTACTTCATTAATGACACCGTAATCAGGTTTCAGATGATCTTTCACATAAACCACTTGTTTTTCCATTGATTCCAAAATGTATGGTTCATCGGTATGTAGGAATCGACTCATTTCAATAACTCTAAATCCGTAATCATCAATAAATGTACCATGTCACATCATTGAATCAAACCATTTACATTTCATCATAGTGACTCAACCTTGAGAGTAGTAATCCAATAACAATATTTTCTCAACCAGTCCATCATAATACATATCTTCATATCGAGGTCGACTATCAGATGCACTGGCATAACAATCTGTTCTAGCAGTTAACATAATGCCATAATTATGTGTTCTCATTTTCACCTCTTTATCAGTTGTAACAAATTTATATCCATTTATTATTAAATATTTGCAGTCATGAAACAAAGAATTGGGACTAAAAGCCAACACTCTTAATTTTTGAGAAATGAAGTAAGCAGGTAAACTCAAAACCTGGAATACATATGATTAATATAATTAAATATATATCTATATTTTAAGGTATATAATGTAATGGTGATACCTTTGATTTCATCCAAGCTGGGAACTCTTGGCTATTCATAGCCTCTCTCCTTCTCAACGGCAAAGACTGATGAACTCTACTTATAATTTGTTTATGTTCTCTACATAAAATGACATTAAAAGTATAAGGAATATGTGATATGATATCATATGAGATAACATATATATATTCAAATTACTTACTTGATATAGGCATTGAACAAACCACAATTAACCAAGACTGTACGATGTACCATATTCCTCTCTTCAAAGCTAAATGTAACCAATGTATATGACCCGAAAATTCCACCTGTTTGGGGAAGAGATGGAAACGAGGGCTAAATTTCCTCATACTGCTCATCTTCATTTCTCATTGGTTGATTTTGTCTTTTTCTCACATCAGACAAATACATTGAACAAAAATTGATACATTCTTGGGCCAGATAACTCCTCACAATGGAACCTTCAGGATAATTCTTATTTCGGACATATGATTTCAAAGTGCACATATTTATTTCAATGGGATACATCCACTGAAAAGCAACTGGTCCCGCAAGAAGTGTCTCAGTTGGAAGATGAACTATTAAATGCAACATGGAAGTGCAAAAGGATGGAGGAATTATTTTTTCCCAACTCACACAAAATTAATGGAGCCTCTTGCTTCATTTTTATCAACAATGATTTGGATAACCTTTTAGCATAAAGGCCTCTAAAAAATGACACAACTGAATCACTTCCACCCTTAAATTATTGGATAGAAAATGTCGAATTGCTATTGGAATAAGTTCATGAAGAAGGATGTGATAATCATGAGTTTTTAGGGATTTCAATTTCAAATGTCTTCTATTGACTCGTTTAGATATGTTGCTGGAATAGCCATCTCGAACCTTGATATTCTCTAATATTGCCAGAAATTGATCTTTCTTTGCCGGTGTCATCACATAAGAAGCACAGGGAACTTTCCATTTGTTTTCACCGATACAAACAAGGTGTAGTTCTGGTCAAATACCCCAATCCAATAAATCCAGACTAGATCGGAATTCTTCTTTGGTCTTCCCCTTAATATTCAAAAGAATTAGAAGAAAAAATTCACATATATTTTCCTCAAAATGAATTACGTCTAAACAATGACGTAACAAATTTGTAGACCAATATGGAAACACAAAAAAATACTTCTCTTTTTCCAATTGCAAGTGACATCAGTATCAGCATTCTTCATCTTTCAAGATTTCAACTGACCTTTGCCTACTGAAAAGCTGAAATCTTTCAATTCATCAATCACATCACAACCGGACATACGTTGGGGTGGTTCTTCAGTGTCAACATTATTATCAAACCTCCGACGATTCTTCCTGTATTGATGATCCATTGGTAAGAATCGGAGATGCCCCATTAAACTAAAACTATAACGATATTTAAGCCTTCTCAATCGTATATTCTTCATGCAAATGGGACATGATAGTTTTACCCACGTGCTCCACCCAAACATCACTACATAGGCAGGGAAATCATTTATGGTCCATAGAAGTGCAGTACTCATCTGAAACGTATTCTTTGAAGAAGCATCAAATGTATGCACACCTAAAGCCCAAAGTTATTTCAACTCTTTTATTAAAGGCTGCAACTAGACATCTATATCATTACCATGATCCGAATGTCCTGATATCAGTATACTCATGAAAGTGAATGGTTTTTTCATACACATCCACTGAGGAAGATGATAAACATGAATAAAAACCGGCCACGTGCTATGAGCAGTAAGCATCTGACCAAACGGATTAAAACCATCACATGAAAGGCCCAATATCACATTATGCACCTCAACTGCAAAATCAGGATGTTGTGTATCAAATGTTCCCCATGCTAATTCATCTGCAGGATGGACCAACTCATCATTACCTTTAATTCTCTTAAAATATTTCCATCGCATATTGACAGTGATTTCTTGAGACATGAATAGATTTTGAAGTCTGGGAATCAATGGAAAGTGCCACATGACTTTCTGTGGCACAAGAGATGGTGTTCAATCTGCATTTGTCTTCCATCGAGATGTACCACATTCTTTACAGTCATTACGGTTAGCTATTTCCTCCAAATATAAACTGAAATCTTTCAGACAAGAATGGACTTTATTAGTAGAAAATCCAAGCTGTTTAATTAACTTCCATGCCATGTAATGATTGGATGGAATATCTTCACCATCAAGAAACAAGTCCTTCAAAAATGTAAGAATATAATCAATGGAGGTATTAGAAATCCCATTAATGGTTTTTCCATGATATAACCACATTAAAAATTCCAACTTGGTCATTTTAGTACATTCTTGACATACTAGAGTTCTAGCATCAGCCAATAAATTTTTCACTCTGTCAACATCATCGTCTTCAACAGTTTCCTCATGTGTACTGATATCATTTTCTTCTTTCACCGACATGATATCTCTCTAGGAATGACGCACATATGGAAACCGATCAAATATCAAATTCTCCATGTTACTTCGTTCATTTCGTCTATGAACAGTAGAAGATTGACTCGTCTCTTCATGGTGAAACCAAACATTATAGTTAGCTTGAAATCCAAATTTCGTTAAATGGTAACTGACTTCTTCTCGTATTAACCATGGCCTTCCATCATAATTATAGCAGGGACACTGTATACAACCTCCATTTGACGCATTTCTAAATGAAAAATCTAAAAAATTCTCCAATTTACTTTGAAACTCGGTTGAAATCCGATCGGTACGATACATCCAGCTTCTATCCATTCTATAACAAGAAAAAAAATTATCATTCAATCAACAATGTAAATCATATTTAAAAAATTCATTACAATCAATTTTATTATTAAATTAATCAATGCATATTAGTAGCTATAAAAACATATTTAATGAAAAGAGGAGTCAATGATTGAATAAGTAGGAAAAAAGAAAAAAAAGGTCTACCTTGAGATTTAAACTAATGAAAAAAGATAAAAAAGTCACTCCCAAGTGGTCATTGATGGGGAATAAAAAAGAAAATTTCAATGTAAAATACTCCTTTATAGATATAGAGGCATTATACACATGGGATGAAAATTTTAATTTAATAATATGAATTTATAATTTTATAGATTATTTAGTAGGGGATATTTGATGGGGAATAAAACATTCAATGAAAATAGAGTAGTTATAACTTTAATGTTTTGGAATTAATATTGAAAAAATGTTTCATGGTATCCTACAAATTTTGTACAACATAATGATTAAAAGATATACTCTTTATGGATTCTGTTAGAACTTTGGAATATTTGTTCACATGGAAAAGATATGTTTTTTAAAATTGACATGTTGATATACTTGGGAGTATTGATAATCAATGTTTGGGGGTTTCAACCATTTTAAGGGAATAAAAGCTGGAAACGTATTGTAAATTCTATATAGAAATCACATAACATGTTTGACATTCTTGAATAAGTCTGTGGAAGGTGTGACCGTCATATTCATGATGAAAATGAATGCCTCATCAATATACCATCCTAAAAATATTTGAGTTTTAATACTCAAAATCATCAAAAGAAGAATAAAAAAGTGAAAGAGAATGATTTAGTTGTTGAAGTTTCACCCAAAATATCCAAAGGGGAAAGACCATGGATCTTGGAAAGTGGATGTTCGGCTCACATGAGTTTTTTTGGTTTTGAAAATTCTCAAAACAAACCACAAGGCCAATTTATGCATCTCATTGGGTGTATAGGCCATTATGCCTTGGGTTAGTCCATAAGTTTATCATCTCCTATCAACTATCTCAGGTCATACTACAATGTCATCATTCCCCACTTCTGGACTCCATTAATGCCTCAAGGCCTTCATCCCCTGCCATTTTTCATTCAAGACCCCACAATATTCATCATGAATCACATCTCAAATTCTCCCTCTATATAGGATTAATGAATTCATGAAGGATCCTATTTTATCTTTGATACAAGATAGTATAAGTCTACTATCCATACACACACATATATATATATACCCAAGTCATAGTAAAGAAACATTTTATCTATACAGAGGCATAAGCTTATCATTTTAAAAGAATTATCATGGTATTTACACACACGCATGAGTATTTCATATCATAAATTTTTATATAATTTCAAAATCATAACATGATAAGAACTTCTTGAATTCAACATATTGAAGCCCAACATTATGTTCACCACATGAATAAATCTCACAAACCAAAGATCCATGGAAGCATCCCCAAATCACTACATGAGTATTCAAGGGTTATGATATATGATGAAGAATATGTTATGGACTGGGATCATTTTAGACCAATCCATCAAGATACTACAAAATTAAGAGATCTAGATAGATCTGAGAATGATCAGGATAAACCATATTTCCATATTTATTTTCCATGTAAATCTAGAAAAGATCACATTGGATATTATTGTAAATCCTAAACCTGGATAAGAAATATGAGATCTAGTTCCTTTACAAGGATAATAAATAATATCCAGAAATAATAAGAATAACAACAAACAAATGATAAATTATATTTAAATCTCAAGGACTGATTAAATTCTATGTAAATGGTTTGGTTGCTTATCTTAAAAAATAATGCTCTAACCATGGAAAGTTCACTACCTATTGAGGTAACCTGCAAGGTTTGGAGACATAGTTTTTGTAAACCCTATGAAAATCATGATGTTGGTTCTCTTTAGAGTTAAATAGTTACCATGGAATTGTTTCCATGTTAGATCTAAAAGTACCCCAACCATATATCACCCACTACTCCTCTCCAATAGGCTTAATAGTTATGTTGGGGGACTACATTATTCCCTCTAACCATTATCACCATTAAATTATGAAAACCCCCCCAATATCCCAAAATCTACCCAATACATCACCCAATAAATGTAGTAACTCAAATAAACTCTTAATAAAGGCTAAAAATAAGGCATAATGCACCTAAAAAGTGAGTGGTTGTTCCATTATCCCCCTATAATGAATTTTTGAAAATAATATGTGTCTCTAGAGGTATAATTCTAACAAGTAGGTCTAGTAATACTAAACATATGATTCCTTATCACATTTATCTTCTTTAATACGCATGTTCTTCCATAAAACCTTAACAAGAGGCTTCATCTTCATTCATAGTTCCTTTATTCATCGATCAACAATCCATATTGGACCATTCTGAAACAAATCATTTACCCTCAACACAACATTCTCAATATAAATTACATTTGAAGGATAATTATTGTAATTTATAAGTATGAACGCATGGGAAACATCATATATAATAGAAAAATGATGAATTTGACGATATCCAGAGGAGAGGGAGTCGAGAGGGGGGATCGGGGGCGTCGCCCGAGCTGGGGGCAACAGGCGAAGTCCTGTATTTTGAGGCAGAGGAGAAGTCTGAGAGGTCCAGGTCGAGAGCAGAGGCAGATCTGGTAGGTAGGGTTGAAGTGGGGGGAGCGCGGCAGAGCCGGGACGTGGAGCCGGGAGGCAAAAAAGTATCTGATGAACATAGAAAAATGTCTCCCTCTATACACATCATGGAAATAACAAATGAAATGATATTTCTCCCCTTTATACAATAAACATAACACTATTTTTGTTTGAGTTTTTGAAGTGTAAACATTTCATGGATAGTTGAATAACTTTAAATTGCACAACATAATTAATGGGAATAGTACGATTATATTCTTACCATACAAGTTAAGTATAGCTTCACACCATTAAATTTTGTCCAGAAATCATTATTTTACTCTGTGTGGATGGGCCTATGGAAGTCAAACACATTGAATAATTCATACTTTATGGGAAAAAATATTGTATTTGGGATATTATACTAGTCAAATTCTATAGTAAAGTGTTTTCATTTTAGCATTCAGGACAACATTGATGATCCTTGGGTGTTCACATGTCATTTTTAAGGCTATGTTCTGTGTCAAACACCTTGTAAAGAATATCATATTCTAAAACTAGTTATCATTTATATAGGATATGTCACCATTCCCCATGATTGAGTGAGAATGAATGATTAGGGTATAAAAGGACCCTTGAAGAGACTATCCCACAAGCAATTCATATACTTTTATTACTTGTATAGATTTCATGGTCTTATAATGCCTTCTTAAATTAATCACACCCTCTATAATATATTATCCATGTAATACCATCACTCCTAGTGATATTTTCCAAAATTTTGGGAGTCCCACATGGAGATATAGAAGATAGTTTTTATGCCTGAGATGATCGTTTTAGGGAACCTGATGGCTAAAGGATTATGTATAGTAATAGAGTATAACATGGTGCTAATTAGGGAGATCGTGTATCATAAGGTAAGAAACTATTTTTTTAATTAGATTTATGTCCAGTAATAATATTTGTTAAATAATAAAAATGATAAATACAAATCTTACATGAAGAAAATAATGAACCCATGAAATCCATAGGAAAATCATTCATATAGATTCTAAGTGAACATTTATGGAATTTTGAACATTTGGACAAGAAGTTATTAGAAATTTACTCACTACAGTAAGCTGGGTTGATTTATTTCCCACTCTATCGACCATAATCAGTCAAAAATAATTTTGAGGCTTTGGATAAATTTTTCTATACCCTATGCAGAATGACATCTACAAAAAAACATACTAGAAATTATAGAAAAATTAGGGAAATTGAGGTGAAATGACTAGGGGAAATAAAATCATCCACTTATTCAATGGAAATCAGATAGCAGAAATTGTGTAGTCAAATTGCTAAGGCATTTGATATTAGAATCAGTGATTAGATTAAAAAAAATAAAAAATCAAAGAGAAAAAATTACAAACCTAAATGGAATGAATCAGAGGGGATGTTGCCGGAGGAGAGGGATCCGACAGGGGGAAGGGGAACATCGCTGGAGCTGGAGGAAGGGAGGTGGAGGCCGAGACATTGAGGTGGATATGAAGGCTAGGAGGTCAAGGTCGGGAGCGGAGGTGGAGGCCAGAGAGGGGATGAGATGGCTGGGAACCGGTGGTCGGATGGGCGGGAGGCGGAGGTCGGAGAGGGGAGTAGAGGGCTGGGAGGCAGAGGTCAGATAGCGGGGAGGCAGTGGTCGGGGAGGTGAGGAGAGGGCCGGAGGCAGAGGCCGGGAACCTAGGGGAGGAGGAGAACTGATGGGGGAGAACGAGAGTGAGGAGGAGATCCTGATGGGGGGGGGGGGTGAAATTCTGGATTGAATACCCAAGGTTTTAATAAAATTGTGGGTATTGATAAACAAAAAATTCCTATTCCCACGGTTTCATAAACCGTGGGAATGACTACATGGGGATAGACCCCTTTTCCAGTAGTGATTATTATGGATTAATAATGTTTCCAAATTATAATTTTGGATTTAATAGGTTAGGGTAAGACATTTAGTAATTTGAATGGGTGAAAAATATAAAAAAATGAAATGGTTATACATGAAACAAATTTTTATTTGAATGAGGATTTGGGCTCACGGTTTGGCCCAATTCATGTAAACTCGCCCATTCTACTATAAAAGAGTAGGAAACACCCAAAACAAATCATGAATGAAAAATAAATGAAAAATACATTTAAAATATATTATGTATTTGAAAAATAACCCCACCATAAAAACTTTTTAACCAGGAATGTTAACTTGAAGCTTGATCGAAAAACAGAAATGAATACTCTTCCTCAACCCAAGACTTCCGCTCCCATCTGTCATGTGTATCATTACCATGCTGCCAGTGAACCTGGACCATCGAAATATACTTTCCTCGAGACACCATTTCTTGGGAGTCAACTATTTTCACTGCCCATTCAAAAACTATCTTGTCAGGCTCTATCTTCAGTTCTTCCCAACCCACCACATGGGTGGGATCCAGGTTGTATTTCTACAACTAGGAATCATGGAAGACATCATGGAGGTATTTAAAAAAAGGTAATGCCAAACTGTATTCAACCTTTACAATATGTATGGTGATCTCAAAAGGTATTATATATTGTGGAGTCAGCTTCCCTTACTTCCCTGATCGACGATGGTCTGGACGATGTGACACTTTCAAGAATACCCTATCACACATAGAAAACTCTAGGTATCAACACCTCCAGTCAGTATAAGATTTATGATGACTCTGAGCTTTTAATAACCACTTCCTAATCAATTTGAGCTTCTCAAATGTCTCATACACCAGACTCATCTCCAGCAGTGAGGTCTCACCAACCTCAGCTCAACACAGGGGGGACTGAAAAGGCTGTCCATTAGGTGCCTCAAAAAGAGCCATTCGAATCAAAGACTGGTAACTGTTATTATAAGCAAACTCAACCTTCCCCAAATGGTTATCCTAGGAACCTCCAATTTCCAGGACACATGCACAGAGAATGTCCTCCAACATATGATTCACCCACTCTGTCTGACCATCCGTCTGAGGATAGTATGTCGTGATCATCTAAATCTGAGACCCCAAGGCCTTCTGAATGCCTTCTGAGAACTAAGAAGTGAAACACAAGTATTTATCTGAGACACCTACTAGTAGAACTCCATGGATTCTTAGAACCTCCTAAAGATACAAACATCCCAACTCATCTACTATAGTTGTATATCTGATTAGAATGTAGTGGGCTGATTTGGCCAGATGATCAATCACCACCCAAATGGAATTCTTACCCCGAGGTGTATGAGGTAAACCAAAAATGAAGTCCATGGAGACCTTGTACAACTTCCAGGTAGGAATGGGTAATGGATGGAGGAAACCAAAGGGACTTTTATGCTCTACGTTCACCTACTGGAATGTGTAGCATCTCTACACAATGTCCTCTTTGTCTCGTCTAATAGTTGGCCACTAGAACTGCTGAATGAAATCATAATTCATCTTGGTCGCACCCGGATGGACATCCCACTGATACTGGTGGCTATCCTCTATCACCACTTTATGCAGAGATAACGACACTATGGAACGACCCTTGAATCACAAAATTCCATTAGGAGATGATAAAAGTCAGGGGATGTATGCCCACCATTATGAAAATTCTTTGACTACTGACAAAGCTCATCACTGGGTTGTTCTAGCTGAATCAAATCCAACGGATATTGATTCAACTACACACTCACCAAGAACACACCTCTACTGTGGTCCCTGGTCTCCACATGCATCTGAGAAAACAACCCCATCAAAGTCCACTCATCACTAGACTTATCAATGCCTACACTGGAACTCTTCTCAAAGCGTCCACCAGCACATTAACATTTCTTAGGGTATAGATGATTTCAATGTCGATCCCCTACATGTAATCGATCCAATGATGATGTCTCAAGTTGAGGTCCTTCTCTGTGAAGATATAAGACATGATTTTTGGGATCAAAGTTGACCAAAAAATTCTCACCAATTAGGTATTGAAACAGTGTCTTAAAATCATGCATCACTACCACCAACTCTATTTCGTGGGTCATGTAGTTCTTTTCGTGTGGTCAGAGTTGTCATGAGTCATAGGCCACCACGTGATTGTCCTGCATATGCACGTACCAAAGACCTATAACTAATGCATCAAAATAGACCACATATCCCTTTCCAGCCTCTGTAAAAATTAGCACAGGGGTGGTAGTCAACCTCCTCTATAGCTCCTTTAATGATGCCAGAAATTCTGCGGGCCATACAAACTTCACCCCTTTCCAGGTGAGTGTGTTCATCAGTGAAGTAATCTGAGGGAAATACTGAATGAATCTCCAATAAAAACCATATAGGCCAAGTAATCTCCTGATCA
Source organism: Viscum album (assembly GCA_963277665.1). Classification (NCBI taxonomy): domain Eukaryota; kingdom Viridiplantae; phylum Streptophyta; class Magnoliopsida; order Santalales; family Viscaceae; genus Viscum; species Viscum album. The sequence continues at coordinate 1,029,644,546 of OY728159.1, forward strand.
TGAACACATACTTTGGATGCTCCCATGAAATAACCGCAATAATCTTCTCGGGATCCACTGAAGCCCCCTACTCAGAGATCACATGCCCCAGAAATATCACTTCCCTGATCCAGAATGTGCACTTTAAAAACATTTCATAGAGGCGATGATCCCACAATGTTCTAAAGATGATCCTCAATTGATATTTGTGATCCCCCCTCAGAGCAAGAGTATACTATAATATCATCCACAAAAACCCAAAAAAATAAACAAGATACTTATGGAACACCATGTTCATGAGAGCCATAAATACTGCTGAAGCATTTGTCAATCTGCACGGCATGACCATATACTGAAAGTGGTCATACCTGATTTTAAAGGCTATCTTTGGGATATCTAACTCATTAATCCTGATCTAATGATAGCCTAAACAGAAGTTTATTTTTGAGAATAAATTTTCCCACTTCAACTGATCGAACAAATCATCTGTTCATGGAAAAGGGAATTTGTTCATAATTGTTTCCTTATTCAGCTTTCGGTAGTCAATACACATTTGGAGGTATCTATCATCCTTTTTTGTGAACAACACAGGAGCGTCCCTAGGAGAGACTCCCGGGAAAACGAATCATTTGGATTCCAATTCATCCAGCTGTATGATTAATTACATCATCTTGGTGGAGGCCATGTGATAAGAGGGAAGTGATATTGGTTATGTTCAGAGCGCCAAATCAATCGAAAACTATGCATCCCGGTACGGTAGAAAACCTGAGAAATAATCCAGGAATACCTCTAGAAACACATTAACTACATGATGTAGTGAAACCTTAGGGTATAGATCAACATCATCTAGCATGAGCGATATGATAAGACTTCCCAACACTGGGAGAGAAGGTCCTGCACAACCTGCCCGAGGATCCCATTCTCCACTGAAAACATGACGACTCTCATTAGGTGCCATGAAACTCACACATCTCCCATAGCAATCGATGTGTTCCAATAAGTGTACTAGACATTCCATGACAATTATGAAGTCAAAAATATCCATGTCTAAGACCATGTGGTCCCAATCCATCTCAACCCCTGACATGTAAAACACACATGACGGGTACCTGAGACCCTTCTCCTTCTTTTTTCCTAGTGGCGTAACCATCTCCATCGGGAATAACAAAAACTCTGTTGGAAAATATATCATTTTAAAAAAACATGCAGAAATAAATGAAACAGTTTCACCAATATAAAATAGAGAGGCTACTATATAAGATGCGATCAAAACAGTACCTCCAACTGTCGACAATCCCCCATCTGATCCTTCCGATGTCAGATCCACCACCTAGAGATGTCTGGTCCCTACCTGAGGACAACTGCTAGTCTAAAACTATGACCTAAAATGGATCTTCCCAAAAGATGACCCAGACCTACCACCGCGGCTTCCAAATCAAGATCCCCAGTCCTCGAGGGCTCAGACTGAACTGGAACTCCTCTTAAAGCCACTGACCCTGCCCGACTCAGAAGTGGAAGCACCACACCCAAAAAGCCCTGTATATGAAACATGGCTCCACATTTGTAAAATGTCATCAAAGAATGTGGGAGTGCTAGTCGGATGTACCTTGGCTTCCCACATTGGTGTAACATGACCAATCTCGCATCAGAAACCACAGATGAAAACTGTCTAGAAGAGTGGCCTAAACTGCCACATCCTTTCTTCAAATTTTCCTCCTACATCATTTTCCTCTCTGAGAAGATTCCCCTTCCCACAACTAATACTAAACCAAAGAATCCATCCCTACATTTCCTATCAATATCAACCATGCAAGCCAGATCGATGACCTTAGCGTAGGTCCTCAGCTTAAACAAGAACACATGAGAGTATATCTCTGGTCACAATTCAATCTCAAACCTTTGGGCCTTTGCCTCCTAATTGGAGATGATTTCTGGATCATACCAAACCAAATAAGATAATATTTTGACGTACACCATCATTTATATATTTCCCTGAACATGGTCCATGAACTCTCTGGACCTAGAATAATCTAACACCTCAGGGAAGTACTGTTCATTGAAGATGGCTTTGGAATCTACCCAGTGCATATGCTCATTCTCCCTAGTCAGAAGCACTAACTCCTAGTAAATATAGCTTGGAACCTCTAATAAAAAAGAGGCACACTTCACCCTGAGCTCTTTTGCTATTTCCAGGAACTGAAACATACCATCGATCTTCTTGTTCCATTCCTCTACATCCTGGGGTTCTAAGCCGCCTTGGAAGGTAGGAGGATTGTTTTTCAAAAACATCGGTGCCTTATCTTTTCTTGGATCGTCTCTTATACCCTAGAAAGAATAAGAGTGGGATCTGGTCTTTGACCCAAAGATTGGACTTCTCGAACCACCACCTCGACTAGCCTCTGATAGATCGGTGTGAGAGAACTCTATTCGGCCTCCTCCCGTGGGCGCGTGGGAGCTTTATGGGGAAGAATGTTGCTACAAAATTGAAATAGTCACAAATAAATAGCCAATAACACAATTCTGAAAATTTTAATCAAATAATTAAAATATAAATAAACATGAACATTTCAGTAAAAAAAGAAACAACTACTCAACCCCCGCTCAGTGTCCACGCATGGTTTGCAGCCCACACATCTCACTAGGAAGTGATGTTAATCAGACAATTACAACATCCCATGGTGACTCTAGGCCTACAAAAAGGGGTGTGGGAAAAGAACCCTACTCTTGTCCAAAACCCTGATCCCTAAAATTCTAACTCATGTCAATCCTGAACCATCCCAAAATAGTATCATAATCCAAAAACATTAACATCCTCTAATACCAATTTATCCCGAACTGAATATAGTCTCCACTATTACTAGAACCAAAACTATCCTAAGGCATGGCCCAAATGGATTTCCCTATACACATGGGATAGAACAAGTTCCTGGGTACCATTAATTTAGGTTTGGGAATGATTTATCCGAGTATGAAATCATAAAACATTTAAAACAATCCAGAATATAAATCTGAAATTTTCGAGCCAAACAAGTTTTAAGAAAAAACCAGAACTGAATAAATTAGATTAAAGACAATACAATTGTTCCATGTACAAATAAAGACAATAAATTGATATCCCCAAGGACTCCACAAAACTAGGGGTCATCACCCACAAGCCGTCTCCACAACACTACACCACGGATGGGAACTAACACCCTGAACCGCCATCACCCAAAGCCTTCCCTTTACCTAATTAAAGCATAATAAAGTCTACATACACCCAATAGGTGCATGTAAGGTGTGATAATAATCCCAATAATATTCCACCCAATTATTCCAATGATCATGCAATACAATTTCAAAAAGATAACAGTATTAAATTGCAAATAAAAGTAGTGATAATTTCCATGAAAAGAAACATTGAATTGAGAACATTTTTGAAGTTAAAATTTTCATAATGTTTACACATTTAAATAGAATTGTTAGATACAGTAATGTATTAAAAACAACACCTCAAGATAAGGGAAAATACCAATAATTCAATGAGCAACAAAATCAAGAGCATCCATAGGCAGTAGATCTTCTTGAGCCTCGTGTACCTCATACCTCGGTGTAAAGTAACCATAGTAAAATCTTTTCTCATGCACGAGCATATAGTAGGGAACATACCAATAACCTAGTGGTTCCCAATAATCATCCACATAGTTTAGTTAGAGTTGTTTTTATCCAAAATATTAGAGGAACATTGACATAACCCATCTGATCCCCTAGTCATGCTAGTACACATCTTCCCCACCTAGGTACATGGGCTTTCCCTTTTATGCTAAAAAAATTTAAGCCTTCAACACTTATCAATTTTTAAATAAAACTCCACTAAAGGACACATACACCCAGTATAGTTTCTATCACATTTTATAGCACATAAAACATGCAACAAACAACTTTATTGGTAATGAAACATTTTCTCAAAATCATCTATTGTTTTTCACACAAAAATCCCTTAAGAACACCACTTGTACACTATGTCCACACAGGTAAGTTAGAAAAACAGTAAATTCAGCCCAATAAGTTTTAATTAAAACATAATATTAATTTTAGGTTATCTCCATGTTAATCAAGAAGTGATAATGTTTTAAATCCTCCATTTTCACACAAAGGTGGCACCAAAACTCCACTTTTTTACAAACACCATTAAAACCAATTCTTTAGAAACAAACAAAAGAGTTAAACATTATAAACAGTATTTTAATCCAAATTACTATTCAATATAAACAATTAAGTATTTATAGATAAGTCTTAATGAATCAATAAAATATTTATGTGAAAAACCCAATGATTTACCAAAAATTGGCACTTAAAATTCATTTGCTTTATAATTGCCACCAAAACCAATTTTTTCAGAAACATTAAAATGAAATAGACATGAAAATACCATAAACATAGCATCGAGGTCACAATGTTTTCATAACAAAAGTAATCACCCAGAATTTGACGAAAACCCTTGAATTATCGTGTGAAAATCAAATCGCACCACTGTCGCACTAAGAGAGACCTAGATCTAACCGAAAACAAAAATAATTGGCCATGAAAACCCAAGGATAAACCCTAGGATCAAAACCCTAGTTTCTGAACTTTAGGAACCTCATGAATAAATGGAGAAACCCTAATAACAAGGAATGAAACTCTAAGATAATTGAATGATAAGGGAAAGAGACTCACTTAATTGAGGGATCTTGACAAATCTCCACAAATACACTATTAGATGAATTTTAAAACTGCCAAAAATTCAAGGTAATATCAATGAAGGATTAAGAGGTTATTTAGGAACTGAAATGGAGTAAAACGAGTATGAATTGAGAGAGTTAAGATGGAATAAAGTTTCTCCTTCAATTCTTGCCGATTTGAGAATCCCTATAATGTTCTCTACTCATTCGCAAGGAAAAAGAGCTCCAAAGAGGGGGAAAAGAGGAAGGGATTGCAGATAGATTCAATGGTCTTGGGTGAGACATAAAATAACAGAAAAATAATTAAAATTGAATATCTTATTAATTAAAAAATTAGTTTTTAAAACTAGAATTCTGCTTTCGGGATAGCCCAATTCCTTAAATAAAAACCCCAAATACAAAATTATTATAGATTACTAAATGTTACAAATTACAGTGGTGGTGATAATAGGTCGGGGTTTCCAATTTAAGAATTGGAATGGGTGAAAAATATTAAAAAAATTCAAATGATATAAAAGAAACACAATTTATTTTTCAGTTTGGAATTGGGCCCATAGTTTGGCCCAATTCATGAAAACTCACCCATTCCTACAAAAAAGCTTGGAAAACACCCAAAACAAAACTTGAATGGAAAATAAAAAGATACCTTTAAATTATGTCATGTATGTGACATCTTGGGTTGGTACACTACAATTGGTATCCTTTATAGATTAGTAGCAACCCTGTGAACAAGATTTTGGGAAAAAATAGACTATATAACCTAACCCTAATGTTGAATTTAATGATTTGTATAGAAGAACATCCTATAATATTGGTATGGAAGAGATAATGTGGGTATTTCAAAAAAAATCCATATATAGATAGTATAGGTGGATGTGGTTCTGGAACAGATGTACATTGGATTAACAAATCTTACAAGGTTTGTCACATTGGTCTTTCCATAACATGGTATATAGAAAGTAGCCTTTCTGGGAAATTGGTTTGAAACACATGAGGGATATTCTTAGGGAACTTAATATTTGTTTCAAACCATTTTGATGGGTTTGAATATGTAATGAAAATGAATGGACTAAGATAAATATAATATGTTTCATATTAAGGACAACATGTCATGATTTAGAAGTCCTATAAATGATATTATTGATAAAACCTACACCGAGGAAAAACCAATGTTAAAATAAAATTGATGAAGTGTTTATGTATTTGGGGTGTATTGAAACCCTTAGTTAAAAGGCTATTTAGTGTTTAAATTTATTTTAGGTATTTTCAACATATATATATTTGAAATTATTTTGATATGATTTTAGAAAAAGGCCACATCTATGTCAGATGATAACCAATAAAATTTAGAAAGGCAATATGACATGAACACATGAGTGAAGGATGATAAGGGAATAATTCCAACAACTATTCAACTCATTGTCTTGGTTAATATGACATTATTTTTTGTTGATAAAATTTATGAAAAAATGTTAATGAAATACCAATAGAATAAATTTTATGAATTATATAACTATATATTATTTATATTGGATATAAGGAATTGTTAGAGAAAAATGTAATGAATTTTCACTCTTTAATGGGCCTTAGGATACATAAAATATTTATTTTAGTGATTATAGTATAAAAGTTATTTTGTGTATAGACATTTTTTGAAGTAATGGTTGATTTTGAATTTGATCGATACACAACCATAAAATGGAATAGATAATATTATATTAAAACATATCATTTATATAAACATTCTTATATTTTTAGTTAGTAAATAAATATTATAACATGAAGAAAATGATCTAAAAAAATTGTAACGTTACCTTAATATTTATTGAACCGATTGTCTTCTAAATCAATCATAATTTATGGCATTGGGGCTGTCACAATTTCATTGATCATATACATGCTGGTGGTTTCATTCCTTAATAAAACAATATAAATATTCATGTTTTTTACCATGTACATATCTATACATCCCAATAACGGTATCCTACATCGATTCTTTTTTATATCTCATACTATGTGACCATTATAATTTCAATTCTATCTTTTCATGAGGATTTATTATGAAACCTTCACCTGATGTCAGATTTTAATCATACTAAATATCAAATAATATATCACCAACATCAAGTTAAAATTTTTGAGGAAGTAATTCAATCATCTTGGGGAGAATGTATTTCCTAGAAAATTTATATAGGAACCTTTTATTCTATAATGTGTAAGAAACCCAAAACCCAAAATTGAATATAATATCTGATAAATATATAGTATGTTTATAGTTTTAAATAAATTAAATATATTTCATAACTTGAAATGAATGTGATACTATGTTAGCACAAACCTTATGTAATAATGATTTTCTCTCATGGAATGCATAACATTGAAGACCGATTTTTACAAAAAATAATAATATGTTATTAAAATATAAATATTTAGTATAATATGATTTAAAATAGATGTTAAATTACCTATTATGAATTTTATTAACTAACATATGAAAATATTTTTTTCCCAGAATTATAATACTAGTTCATTGGTAAATAATTAATTAGAAATGAATTTAAAAACCAATTTAATACAAAGAGAATGATTTTATTGAAAACAATTTTTATTCACAAAAAATATATTTTCTTTGATTATTTAAATTAATGAAAATATTTTAGTTATTTTAATTAAATAAATATGATATATATTCAATAAAATATTTTTATATTCATATAATATATTTCATTGGAATAAGATAAGAACAAACTTGATTTTACTTATAAAAACCTAAATATTTTTAATTAACCACTTTTACTACCATTAATTTGGGGAACGTATTATAATTACAATTTTTACAATTTTATATATCATTAAGGTCAACATAAAAAAATATTTTAAAATTGAACATAATTATTATGTTAGGGTAAATTTTTGGTAATTATATATGAAGTATAATGTTTTTAAAATAAAACTTTACAATACTGAATATTAAATCAAAACAACTTTTTTGTCTAATTTATTTATGAAGATATATAATATATTAAATTTAGAGTAAAGATGAAAAATGTAAATATATTATTATTTATTTTAATTTATGTCATTTTAATCAATTTCACTTTTAAATTCTATATTAAAAACATAGAAAACATGTGGTCGTTTTTAATTTAAAAACTGTATTGTGCTACCTTATATGAGATTTATTTAAAAATATTTTATACCACTTATATGATTAAAATTTTTCCACGACTCGTCCTCGAGGCCCGTGCCGTGACTACCCCAAGACCGCCTTCCATAGGCCAGGGGCTAGCGACTAGCACCAAAGGCGTAAATCCCGATAACTGGAAGGTATTTACTTTATAAAAGTAAACAAAACACCACAGAATACAAGAGGAAGTAAAACACTAAGTCCAAAAGAAAGTGCTTAAAAGTATATGTGCCAGAATACAAACCTAATAGAAAGTACAACTACAACTAAAAAAAAGTACAGCAGAAAAGGACAACATCTGGAAGAACAGAAGCGGCTCCTGGGACGTCCTCCTCGGATCCTACCTGAAGGGTAGGTACAGATGGCGCAGCTCCTGGATCGTCCACCACGGATCCTACCTGAAGGGTAGGTACAAATATCCTCCACATCGCTCTCTCCTGTCAACCTCCTCCGAGTGTCATCTCGCCATGAAGTCCACCTCCGGATACTTACTCGTCGTGTAGTCCACCTCCGGGTACCATCCTGTCCTCGAACACTCGGCCTCCGTCAGCACTGCCCGTTGTCTGCAATCAACAAAAATGGTGCGGGCATAGCCCGTGCAGGGGTGGGTATGATGATACTCATTAGGGACCCCGAGACCCTCAAGGTCTCCCAAAAACCAACAAAGATAACCACAAAGAATATCTCAACAGATAACCTCTACTTAGGTATATGTCCATACATATACCTAAGTTATCAAGTAACCCATCTCAATAATGAGGAAACACAAAGATTATGAAATCAACGGATAACCACTACCCAGGTATATGCCCATACATATACCTATGTTATCAAGTGACCCATCTCAATCAAGAGGTAAACACAAAAGTTATAGACTCAGCTCAAACTAGGATTTTCATTATCGAAACCGTAACTGCTGATGAGTCCGTCTCTGTAGTGTACAGTGATCCTGTCACAACTTCGAGGTACTGCTCACTAACCTAAGACTGTTGAGGTACTCCTCCTGTAGAGTACCGCGGGTCTACCACCTCACACAGTAGTTCTCCTCCGCCATGGGTCTGCCACCTCACACAGTAGTGCTCCCCCTCATAGCCTACAGAGGTATTCCTCCTATCGAGTACCGCGGGTCTGCCACCTCACAGAATAGTGCTCCTCCGCCATGGGTCTGCCACCTCACAAAGTAGTGCTCCCCACCGGGCTATGGTAGTCACTCCGAATCGAATCAGACAAGCAGTCATCGGTCACATCCAGCTACACAGTCCTTGTACTTTGTATGATCGTCTCCGGGAGGGTCTACTCCACGAGCTACAGGTCGATACTCCAAGTATCACAAGTCCCACGAAAAAGTATCTCAAAGGACCGCCTCGTCATAGGGGTCTCAACGCAACAGAAAACGCGTCAATCGGACGCCCAGTCTGTGAGTTATTAGCCTTTTCGTCCCATGGGCCAGGTTAGTTTCGGGTGCGAACCAACCCAGCCGTATCTCAACTGTACCCCGAACTCTCATAACGTATACTCATAGGGACCGTTTCTCAACATGATCACCAATGCCGCTGACGGTTCGTCAAACGGACGTCTGGTCTGAAAGATATCAGCTTTTCCATTCCAGGGTCCCGGTTGGATTTCGGGTACAATCCTAACCGGCCATACTCCAACCACATCCAATACTCTGGCGAAGTATGCCAAAGGTTCCGTCTCATCAAGAGGAATTCAACGAGATAGACGACGCGTCAATCGGACGCCCGGTCTGTGAGTTATTGGCTTTTTCGTTCCAGGGGCCCGGTTAGTTTCGTGTGCGAACCAACCCAACCGCACTCCGACGACATCCAAACCTCGAGCGGAGTAAGCCAAAAGTTCTGCCTCATCAATAGGAAACCAACAAAGTCGACAACACGTCAATCGGACATCCGAAACTCAAGATATATGTGTTTCCGCTCTGAGGGCCTGGTTGGCTTCGTATCCGAACCAACTCGGCCGAACCCAAAGTTCTCCGAAACCTTCAGTGTAATATACCGAAACGACCACCTGGATCCAAGTATCGCATCTCAACTAAAGGAGCATCGATCGGAGGTCCGTAGCCCATGTTATTGACGAAAGACCGAAGAGGTCCGAAAACGGGGGTCTGGGCCCGTCCCAGCCCAACCCCCCTGGGTCGGCCGAACTGGGTTGACGCGAACCGGGTCCGGGTCTAGCCCAGCTCGGCGCGGCCCAGCCCGGCTGTGTGGCCCGGCCTGGCCTGGGCAGCCAGGCCAGGCCTGGGTAGCCGGCTGGCCTCGCGCTGGCACGGCGCGACGGGTGCAGGGGGTTACAAACCCCCTCGGTTGTCCACCTGGAATGGCTTAAACCTCCACCACCTCAAACCCAAGAACTGCCCAACCATTCCGGTTCACGTCCCACCGTCGTGGCTCAGCCGCGGCGGTTTTCTTTGGAGGCGCGCCGCCGTTGCCGGTCGCCGGCGCCTTCTGCGGACCACTGGACGCGCTCCGGTGGTCCGTTTCACCTGCCACCTTCGCCAACAGTCCTCCCAAGGCCCGATCTTTACTGCGAAGGAATTCAAACGCCATTTCGGCCCAATTCATCATCACCCGTTGATCCGCACGCCAAATAAGAAATCACGTCATCTTCGTGGTTTTCCGGTGCGGCGCGACGACGTCACACTTCTTCGTTATGATTCTCTAAATTCCCGCACGGAGCGACGGAACTGCGTCACTTCCATTTCAAGCCACATTGATAACCATCAAAATAAAAAGGAGAGGAGGTTCTTACATGTTTGTGCGGTCCGACCTCCTCTGTTATTTTGATAAAATTTAGCCATTAATATCGAAGAACGTCAAAAATTATTCACGACATAAAAACCAAACCCCTTCCTTGCAAAGAAGTGACACATCGTCGAGCCGCGGAAGAGGTAAGTGTCGCGATTATTGGACGTCGCGGAAGATCGGTGCTGATTCCGTTGACATTGGTGGGTGACTCATTGTCAATGGCGACTTTCCCCACGGTGGTGTCTCCTCCATTGACGCGGAGGAAGAAGAGGAGAAGGCACGTCGTCGGTGATCGCCCGATGAAGAATGCGGCGTCTCGCTTCCTTCGACATGGAGAGAAGGTGAAAGATGAGACGGCGTTCTTCGTCGAAACTTCAGTGTTCTTCACGTTCTTCAACAAAAGATATGAAGAGTTCTTCATCGGAGGAGGATGTTCTTCAAAACTCAAAAGCTCTCTTCCCTTCCTCTTAACACAACAATTCTAACCAAAATAATATAAGGCACCACCTTATTTTATTTACCCACACCATGCATTCAAATTTACAAAATTCAAAACCAACAAACTTAATTAATTGATCTTGAGTTGTCAAATTAATTAATGTTTAGGTGGCATGAATTAATGAAGAGAGAGGGGGAGGTGGGTGGTCTCACATTAAAAGGGGGGGTTAAACATGTTACGAAAAGTTACCAATTAATGAGAGGAGAGGTTTAAGGGATTTTAGGGAAGGTGAAAGGGGTGCGGTTCGTGTGGGCCCCACCTCACCTTTAATCATCTCATGGGAAGATGGGTGGTTACCCAAACATCCACTCAATGGATAAACCACTTAAAAGAAATAAAAATTGTAACTCATTTTTTATTTTATCTTCCACAAATTTTTAACAACTCCTCCCATGAAAACGCAACTCCGAAAAATATCTTCTTAAGAAATTACCGGCGCTGTGAATCCATCGGTGCCCTCAGAAGTCAATTCTGAGCACTGGTTCCAAAGTTAGAAAAACCCGCTCGTTCGTTCACTGAACGTACCCGAGCTAAACTTCAGAAAATAATTCCAGGCACACCGGGCCTCGGAATCAGGCGCCACCAGAAACTGCGTTCTTGTAAAATTACAAAGAAAATTAAGAAAAATTTCCCACGAATTTTACGGGTATTTACATTACTCCCACCTCTAGGATTTACGTCCCCGTAAAGCTTTAACACTAACTAGAGATACAAAAGCCGTACTGAGCACGCATCTGAGCCTTCCGCTCCTAGGTGCTCCCCTGGAGGTTCCTGTGCTGCCAGTGAAAACGCACCTGAGGAATCGATCATTCACGTGGGACCTGCTCCTATCGATCCTCAATCTCTATTAGAATCTTCGTGCAAGTCACCCTGTCATCGACATCCAACTCACTGAGATCGATGATGTGTGAAGGATCATGCATGTATATCCTCAGCCGAGGTACATGGATGATTTCATGCACCCGGTGCAACTAAGGTGGAAAGGTCAAGTGATAAACCACTTCGCCTACCCTGCTGAGGACCTTGAAGGGTCCGATGAAGCGTGGAGATAACTTTACACCTCATCCAAATCTCCGTAATTCCACGTCGAGGTGAGACCCGTAAGAAAACATGGTCGCCATCCTCGAACTCTAGTGGTCCCTGTCTCTTGTCAGCATATGGCTTCTGTCGGCCCTGATCTGTCCTCATCTAATCTTGGATGACCTGGACCTACTCTGTCATGGCCAGGACCATCTATGGTCCCACAAGAGCTGCTATGATTTATTCTTTGCCGATAAGAGAAATCCGGTCTCATCCCCTGGATGAACCACGTTTTTTGCCTAATATAGTCAATCCAGACATGAATGATGTATTCATGACATGGATGACATCATAAGGCCTCGACGTTACTACCAAGAGATCCAACCGTCACTCTCGCCTCTAAGGGTCGAGTCACACTATCGGCATTAGCGTGAGGTAACTAGGTCTCCTCCAGTAGGAATCACGAAAGTGAGGGTCAAGTCAAAAGTTTAAACTGGAACCTCTTAGTACACAAAAAGAAAGGAAGCAAATGTATCAAATGTAAGTGTCTTTATATTATTTCAGCTCATAGTACAAGACACTAATGTAACAACAACATGGAACTAGAAGTACAAAGAACAAAAGTAAACCACTAGTTCCGCTCTTGTCTACTTTCTTCCAGAGCTCCGCAGTCGTATGCTTCTGCTGCCTGAAGCTGAGCTCTCTCATGTCCACCTGTTCCCTGCAGTTAGGGTGGATCTCTTGGTGGTGGTGGTGGAAACACCTCGAAGCATCGTCCACCTCCAGATTCTCGGCCAGCTCCTAGCGGTCCCCCTCGAACGGTCCTTTGCCTTTGTCTGGGAGATTCTTCATTTAACTGCTGGTCATCTGCATGGCGGGTTGGATAGTCATGTTCCATGTGACCGATCCCACTGTAGGAGTAACACTGCTTGGTGGGTCTGGCTCTGTCATATCCCTTGGTGCCTCGCACTACTGACCCTGAGTCATGCGGTCAACCACCTGTAGGTCTGGTCCTCTTGGACCTCTGCGTGATCTGTCTACTGCCTACTATAGAAGACTCTGCTGCATTCCGGCTAGTGGTGGGTTCTGCTGCTGGAGACTGCTTAGCAAGGAAACTCTCCACTAAGAGGGCTCGCTCCAACACCCCTGTCTTTGTCGGGATGCTGTGATAAACAATAGAAGCTCTAATCTCTCACCTGAGCCCTTGCTCGAAGGTTCGGGCCCTGAAGAATGGGTCTTGTACCGTATCTGTGGAGTAGCGTGAGAGGTATATGAACCGCGCTGAGTACTACGCCACCGTCATGCTACCCTGCTGTAGATGTCGCAGCTCTTGTATACGCACCGCTCGAAGGGTGGCTGGTAGAAACTCTGCCTGGAATAGGATCTCGAAGTCTTCCCATAGAAGTGTTGCCTCGTCATGCATCTGGCGCATCAAGCTCCACCATCTGCCTGCTGCTGCCTGAAGAAGGCTGGCAGCAAGGATCACCATGAAGTCTGCTGGCGTCCCCACTAGACTGAAGACTCTCACCACAACCTCCAGCCAATCCTCAGTCACCTGCGGGTCCGTCTCTCCCCCGAACCTGGGTGGCCTCTGGCGTTGGAACTCGTGCAGTGCGCTCAAGAGACGTGCACCCTCTGCTGCTGGAGATGGTGGCATCGGTGGCCGAACGGGTAGTAGTACCGCTGGTGCCTCCGTTGGTGCCTCAACTGGGATAGGGCCCTGTACTGAGGCCACGTCTCTCGGTGGGCTGTTAGTACAAAGAACTCTTGGGGCTCTAGCTGGTCGTCCGCGAGGAGGCATCAGGAAAGGAACAAACATGACACGGTCAAATGATTTATACCTGGTGAGCTGACCTGGTTTGAGACGACTTTTAAATCTTCTGGAAACACACACGCAATCAGTGTTTTTGTGAAGAAAGTCGTAAATCAGTTGTCAGGGTCCTGGTGTATGGATACGTCGGCTGCCCGCACCAGCACTGGACTCCCTGAACTGAATACCACACTTGGTACCCTTAACAATATTTCTTCACAGAAAGAAAATATCAGAGTTATACGTTCTGTGGTAGAACCGACTACTCTGATACCAATTTGTCACGACCCGTCCTCGGGGCCCATGCTGTGACTACCCCAAGCCCGCCTTCCATAGGCCAGGGGCTGGTGACTAGCACCAAAGGTGTAAATCCCGATAACTGGAAGTCATTTCCTTTATAAAAGTAAAAAAACACCATAGAGTACAAGTGGAAGTAAAACACTAAGTACAAAAGAAAGTGCTTAAAATTATATGGGCCAGAATACAATCCCAACTGAAAGTACAACTACAACTGAACAAAAGTACAACCGGAAAGGACAACAGCTAGAAGAACGGAAGCAGATCCTGGGACGTCCTCCTCGGATCCTACCTGAAAGGTAGGTATAGATGGCGCAGCTCCTGGATCATCCACCACGGATCCTACCTGAAGGGTAGGTACAGATAGCCTCCACATCGCTCTCTCCTGTCAACCTCCCCCCAATGTCATCTCGCCATGAATTCTACCTCCGGATACTGACTTGTCGTGTATTCCACCTCCGGGTACCATCGAGTCCTTGAACACTCGGACTCCTTCAGCACTGCCCGTCGTCTACAACCAACACAATGAGGTGTGGGCATAGCCTGTGCAGGGGTGAGTATGACGATACTCAGTAGGGACCCCGAGACCCTCAAGGTCTCACAAAAACCAACAAGGATAACCAAAAATAAGATCTCAATAGATAACCTCTACTTAGGTATATGCCCATACATATACCTAAGTTATCAAGTAACCCATCTCAATCATGAGGAAACACAAAGATTATGAAATCAACGAATAACCACTACCAAGGTATATTCCCATACATATACCTAAGTTATCAAGTGACCCATCTAAATTAAGAGGTAAACACAAAGGTCATAGACTCAGCTCAAACCAGGATTTTCATTATCGAAACTGTAACTACTGATGAGTCCATCTCTGGAGTGTATAGTGATCTTGTCACAACTCCCAGGTACTGCTCACTAACCTAAGACTGCTGAGGTACTCCTCCTGTCGAGTAACGCGGGTCTGCCACCTCACACAGTTGTGCTCCTCCGCCATGGGTGTGCCACCTCACACAGTAGTGCTCCCCCTTAGAGCCTACAGAGATACTCCTCCTATCGAGTACCGTGGGTCTGACACCTCACACAGTAGTGCTCCTCCGCCATGGGTCTACCACCTCACAAAGTAGTGCTCCCCACTGGGCTATGCTAGTCACTCCAAATCGAATCAGACAAGCAGTCATCGGTCACAGCCAGCTACACGGTCTCCGTACTCTGTATGCTTGTCTCCGAGAGGGTCCTCTCTATGAGCTACAGGTCGATACTCCAACTATCACAAGTCCCACGAAGAAGTATCTCAATGGACCGCCTCGTCATAGGGGTCTCAACGCAACAGACGTCGCGTCAATCGGACGCCTGGTCTGTGAGTTATTAGCCTTTTCATCCCAGGGGCCTGGTTGGTTTCGTGTGCAAACCAACCCGGGCGTATCTCAACTGTACCCCGGAATCTCATAGCGTATACCTATAGGGACCGTTTCTCAACATGATCACCAATGCCGCTGACGGTTCGTCCAACGGACGTCCGGTCTGAATGATATCAGCTTTTCCATTCTAGGGACCCAGTTGGATTTCGGGTACAATCTAACCCAGCTATACTCCAACTGCATCCAAAAACTCAGGCGATGTATGCCAAAAGTTCTGTCTCATCAAGAGGAATTCAATGAGACAGACGGCGCGACAATCAGACGCCCGGTCTGTAAGTTATTGGCTTTTTCGTTCCAGGGCCCCGGTTGGTTTCGTCTGGGAACCAACCCGACTGCACTCTGACGACATCCAAACCTCAAGAGGAGTAAGCCAAAAGTTCCACCTCATCAAGACGAAACCAACAAAGTTGACAGCACATCAATCGGACATCCGGAACTCAAGATATAAGCATTTCTACTCCGAGGGCCCGGTTGGTTTCGTATCCGAACCAACCCGGTCGAATCCAATGTTCTCCGAAACCTTCAGTGTAATATACCGAAACGACCGCCTGAATACAAGGATCTCATCGCAACTAATGGTGAGTCGATCGGAGGTCCGTAGTCCACGTTATGGGCGAAAGACCGAAGAGGTCCGAAAACGGGGGTCTGGGCCCGACCCGGCCCAACCCCCCTAGGTCAGCTGAATCGGGTCAACCCGAACCGGGTCCGGGTCTGGCACCGCTGGGTGCGGCCCGGCCTGGTTGCGTGGCCCGGCCCAGCCTGCGCGGCCTGGCCCAGCCTGGGCAGCCGGCTGGCCTAGCGCTGGTGCGGCGCAACGGGTGCGGGGGGTTACAAATCCCTCCGGTTGTCAACCTGGCACGGCTTAAAGCCGCACCGCCTCAAACCCAAAACAGCCCGGCCATTCCAGTTCACGTCCCACCGCCGCGGCTCAGCTGCGACGGTTTTCTCCGGTGGCGCGCCGCCGCCGCCGCCTTCAGCATACCACCGGACGCGCTCCACTGGCCCGTTTTGCCTGCCGCCTTCGCCAATAGTCCTCCCAAGACACGATCTTTACTGCGAAGGAATTCAAATTCCATTTCAGCCTGATTCGTCGTCACCCATCGATCCACACGTCAAATAACAAATCGCGTTTTCTTCGTGGTTTTCCGGCACGGTGCGACGTCGTCACTCTTCTTCATCGTGATTATCTAAATTCTCGCACGGAGCGACGGAACAACGTCACCTCCATTTCAAGCCACATAGATAACCATCAAAATAAAAAGGGGAGGAGGTTTGCCCATTTTTGTGCTATCCAACCTCCTCTGTTATTTTGATAATAGTTGGCCGTTAATATCAAAGAATGTCAAAAATTATTCACAACATAAAAACCAAACCCCTACCTTGCAAAGACGTCACACGTCGTCGAGCCACAGAAGAGGTATGTGTCGCGGTGATCGGACGTCGCCGATGATCGGTGCCGATTCCATTGATGTCGGAGGGTGAGTCGTTGTCAATGGCGATGTTCCCCACGGTGGTGTCTCCTCCCTTGACGCAGAGGAAGAATAGGAGAAGGCACGTCGTCGGTGATCACCCGATGAAGAATGCGGCATCTCACTTCCATTGACCTGGAGAGAAGGTGCAAGATGAGATGACGTTCATCATCGAAACTTCGGTGTTCTTCACGTTCTTCAAAAAAGGAGATGAAGCGTTCTTCTTTGGAGGAGGAAGTTCTTCAAAACTCAAAAGTTCTCTTCCCTTCCTCTTAACACAACAATTTTAACCAAAATAAAATAAGGCTCCACCTTGTTTTATTTACCCAATCCATG
Source organism: Viscum album (assembly GCA_963277665.1). Taxonomy (NCBI): domain Eukaryota; kingdom Viridiplantae; phylum Streptophyta; class Magnoliopsida; order Santalales; family Viscaceae; genus Viscum; species Viscum album. Next base: position 1,029,662,035 of record OY728159.1, read on the forward strand.
CATTCAAAATTACAAAATTCAAAACCAACAAACATAATTAATTGATCTTGAGTAGTCAAATTAATTAATGTTTAGGTGGAATGAATTAAAGAAGATATAGGGGGAGGTGAGTGGTCTCACATTTAAAGGGGGGTTAAACATGTTACGAAAAGTTACCAATTAATGAGAGGAGAGGTTTAAGGGAGTTTAGGGAAGGTGAAAGGGGTGGGGTTCGTGTGGACCCCACCTCACCTTTAATCCTCTCATGGGATGTTGGGTGGTTACCCCAACTTCCACTCAATAGATAAACCACTTAAAAGAAATAAAAATTGTAACTCAGTTTTTATTTTATCTTCCACAAATTTTTAACAACTCCTCCCATGAAAACACAACTCCAAAAAAGATCTTCTTAAGAAATTATCGGCGCTGTGAATCTATCGATGCCCTCAGAAGTCGATTCCGAGCACTGGTTCAAAAGTTAGAAAAACCCACACGTTCATTCACTGAACGTACCCGAGCTAAACTTCGGAAAATAATTCTGTGCACAACGGGCCTCGGAATCAGGCGCCGTCAGAAACTGCGTCCTTGTAAAATTACAAAGCAAATTAAGAAAAAATTTCCCTTGAATTTTATGTGTCTTTAAAAATTTGGAAAATGTATTAAATATTTTTAATAATAAGAATTTATAATATATAATATGTTCATATTATATTTTTGACAAGAATTATTAATGAAATTGAATGAAGTTAATTATAATAATTAAGAGAAAAATTATATTTAGACACGATTAAAAGATAATATTAAATGCCAAATCGACCAGGAAAATATCAGAAATACCATTGGATATTAAAATATCAAAAATGTATTATTATTTTATTTACATTTATCAATTATTTTAAGAAGAATTAATGTTAAAAACGTCATTGGAATTCCATTTTTCTGAATTTACAAGAGTTCCACAACTCTTCTGTTAAAAGACACTCAAACCTCCCACAAACTCACACATGGATTAAAACAAATATACCCAAATTAATCAATAACATCCATTTATTAATCCTACATTCGTTTCCTTGGTCATAAATTCATCCATGTAATCTATTTTCTTTCAAAAACGTACTACGCTACCCAAATAAGAGGTGACACCATTTTCCAAGATCCTTAGTTTTATTTCCTTCCCCACTAATTCAAATATCCATATTTTATTCTTATATAAAAACACCAATATCTTTAATATACTGATATTTTATTATGTAAATGTTTATAACTATACTCACAAACACTTCCATCTAATGGGTAACAAACATAATGTTTCTGTTTACGATGCACTATTGACTCATGAAACGAAGCTTGTTTATTTTTCAGTTGCTTCATATCATGGTTTGGAATAATTATGGGAAATATATTTATATATTATATTTATAATATTTAATATGTATTTATGATCAAATAATATTTATATAACAGAAACCCTTATTATTTTATTTTTATTAAAATACAATAACTTCTATTTTGGATGTGTGGACTACCGTACCCTCAATGCCATGTGATTTATTACAATATACATTGAACATATAATTGACAGTTTTAATAAAACAATGTTAAAAATAAGAAATATATATGACTGTGCAATTAAAATATACATATATATAATTTATTATGCACTCTTTTAAAATAGTTAAAAATAAATGCATCGTTCTTTTGTATATACATCTGATCATCTCCATGAACGATGCATTTCATTTCTTATATCCAAATATTATAGATTATTATAAAAAGATATATAATATACAAATATGATTATTAAGTCCTGGTTTACATTCTTGAAATCATTAAATCATGATCTATGAAATGGGAAAAATGTAGTAAGTTAATACATAGTCGAAAAAATATACAAATGACACCAAAAATATTGATGATAATGAAATAATTTTTACAAAAAGGTAATAAAATGTTATAAAAAGATTATATATGATATTATAAAAATTAATATTATTTTTTATAATTTATTGACATGTTTTAATCCATTATACAATATGTTAAATTTTGTTCATCGTAAGGGAAGCAAAGGGTGTGTTTTTTTATCTTACTTTATTACATTTGTGAGATAAAGGTCATATTCCACACTTATATATTTTATGTGGTATATCTAATAACCATTTTAATGTATTTTATCCTTATTTATTTTACCATCATGGTATTAAATTTTTTTATTTAATCTTAATCCTTCATGAGAATTGTGATTTAAAATATTTCAATGTGGTTTGGGACACTTTGGAAGGTATAATGATTATTTTCCTCAAGAATAATTTTAATGTTCTTTCAAATGTATATCCATTAGAGTAAATATTAAAACTATTAGTACATAACCAATTTAATTTTTCTCTCATCTAGTTATTTATTACCATTTTCATGTATTATTACAATTTCCAACTATTTAGTTCTAAATATATTTTAGAATTTGTTTTTATGAAAACATGACTTCATTTCTATCTTTAGTAAGAGAATAAGTTTTATTCTAAAAACACTCTTTTATATAACTATTTAAAAAAATATATCCTTTTTAAATAAATTTTTAGTGACAATTTTACCCATTCTTTCATTAAACAATTCTTAAATGTTATTTTATTTTTGATTTCATATAAAAGGAAATTTTTTAACCATTTTTCCATGAAAAATGAATGTTCTTTTTACCCCATATGACATGTAGAGATTAACCTAGTGGAATTTCTTTGATGCTTAATTTTTCATGTATTGAAGTTTATTTATAATAAAAATAGTTTACATAAGTCAATTATAATGAAATGTTTTTTCAAAAAAAAGGATATTTTCTTCAATAATGTTTTTAAAATATATTTTTACAATATTTATTTTCATTAATGATAAAAAATACTTTACTTTCAAATCCACCTGAGAAATGTTATATTGATAGCATTCTTATTCTTCCTCTAGATGGTTTATGTTTTATTTTTCCAGATATAGTATTCACATTCAATTTATTGATTCTTTTTATTACCTTTCAAATATAAAATTTCTATCGATGTTTTTTGAAACATAATTTCCACTAAATATTCATATCAGGATTCCTTGATATTAATATTGTATGAACTATATTCCATTTTGTATAAAATTATTACATTGAATGTAATTTAATTATTTGTGGAATTATTTATAAATCCATATCCATTGATTGATACATATATTATTCTGGTATATTGATTATATGATATGAGGAATGATTGGGATACAAAAGAGATGGTGTCCGTTTGAGGAAATCATTATGTTTTGGGGACAAGTTAATGAAAGGACCCTGATTTATCTATACTCTCATGAAATGAAATTATTTGGTTAAAAACCCATAGAGTATGATTCTAAGATTACGGGATGGGTTTCAACTCATAGTTTTAATTTTTCTAGATGATTTTTCAGAAAAGTAGAGGTTTTCATGTTCCATAGACTTGAATTTCAATAATTAGGCATTTATTTAATTTTAATTTAGTTATTATTTATATATGAGAATATGAATCCTCATATATATATGTATTCCTTTAATTCATTGTTCAATGTTTAAATGTAATGTGTTTCAATTTCATATCTTTTCCATATTTATTTTCCCATATCAAGTTATTCGAATTGGATGGGTATCCATTTATTTCATCTAAATATTTTTTATTCACATCCACCTCATTTATTTATTATATTTGTGGTTGTTTAGTTATTTACCATGGCATAATTACTTTTCTTATTGATTTATTATTTCTTTCACATTACATTACCCTTAAAGATAATTTGGCATCACGCAAATTTTTTTCCTTCCCAAAAAATCAATCAATTCTAGTAAAAAATATAACCATGGATATGCATAATGGAATAATGTAATTACGATCAAATAAAATAATTTATATCCTAATTCATGTATTCACTTATAATAAAATATTTATGTGTGTATCTAGTATACCAAGTCTAATATAATCTTCTACCCTTTTTTCTTTTATTCCATGTATTCAATCTAATATAATGGTATTAGGAAACGACTACAAGATCTATGGGTTTAGGTCATTACAACAATTATATTAATTATTAACATAAAATTGTTGAAAATATTCATGGGGAAGATATTTTGACATTCATGCCAAAAATTGTATAATTTATACTAATAACAAAGTGGATTTTTTCTTAAAAATTTTATTTTAAGGTTTCATATTTAATCAAGAAAGAAAATTTAATAAAAAAATTTAATTAGTTTGTGAAATTAGATTATTTCCATAATGGCACAAATAATTAACTTAGATAAGTATCAACTAAAAATAATCATTAAGGAATAAATTTTAGATTCATTTTACATTACCAAAACAAATTTATTATCTCTAGGTGAAGAGGTGAAACCTTAGGTTATTCAGTATAGTAATAAGTAAATGTAGAATTATTTTTTAGCCATTAGAATAAAATGTTTTATTCCTAAATATGATTAAAAGACACTATATGTTTTTACATTAAAATTGAAATTTTTATTTCATTACTCAATTAATAATAATGTTTAAAAATTCTATTTTAAATGTATGAAAAAATAGATGAAGTTAAAGATTCCATTGTTATACAAAATGAGTATTTTTTCCAATCTTGTGACCATATTTTGGAGGAAATCTATTAAAAATGTATATCTTATGGGGAAAAAAGGGTGTTACATATGATTTTCAATATGATTGTTATGATTTGTTTGATGAAACAACATCACCAAATTTAATTAACCCATGATCCTAGGATATGATTAAATTTGAAAATATTAACAGAAAATAAAGACTTCTGTTATTGAAAATAATGGTTAATACTATAAAAACATAGTTCAAATAATATTAATAGGTAACAAATTTTTTTCTTTCTACAAAATATTTTTATTTGAAAATGGACATTTATGAATATCATTAAAAACCTATGACTAATCACACATGAAAAAATAATGAATTATTAGAAGACAAATAATTAATCCAAAACATCAAAGATATCCATATAAATAAGTGAATTTAGAAAAGTATTATAAAAAATTAATCACAAGTGGAAAACATGGTTTCACAATTAAAGAATATTGATAAAAAAGATAAATTTTATCATTGTTAATGACTATATAAACATTATCATTTTTATTGTAGTAGTTAAAATTAAATATTTTTATTCAAAATGGATGTCAAATAATAATATATGAATGTGATACATAAGGAATAAATGTATAAAAATTAATTATATCATTATCTTATTGATGATGATGAAATAATCGTTATCAAACTAAGGAAATAATTTTTTCAAATAAATTTATAAACAAGTATATGGTATTTCAAAGTAGATAAATATTTGAAATATATACATTTCTAATGAGGATACGTAGATCATAATCTAAACACCAAAATTAATAATGATTAAATTTTTATTGTTTTCATTTACGTTGATAGATTTTTTTTAAAATTTTAATTAGGAAAATAAGAGGTCTTTTTAAAATTCATATAGTGAGAGTTTTAAATGTCAATGGTTGGTGATTAAATTTTATTCATTTTCATATAGATATCATAAATAATATATTTTAATTTATTAAATAATCTAAATATATTATAGAGGTACATAAAATATTTATTATAAAGATTCCAAAGTAAATGATAATACATAAATATTCATAGATAATGGTTTTTTATTATGGATAAGCGGTCGATGTGACATTGTGTGGGAAAATATTTGGGTTCTAATTATTTATAATAATTATACAACCATATATTATGTTTGGAAAATTAAAATCCATAAGGTACTAATTAAGCTTAATGAATTGCACATGAATGATTTGATAATAATTATATATTATATCAGTGTTATGGAATATTTTTAATTATTTTATTATATTTTTTATACCTAACATTATATACATTTGTTGATATTTATTGTATTTTTCAAAATATAATCATAATTGAAATTTATTTAATTCATTTTAACATAATGTATTTTTTATTTCAAGGTAAGACAATGATAATGACAAAATATTATTAATTAATATTAGTGATAAGTATATTTTGAAAAATCAATAAGGTGCTCCATTACACAAGAAGATACAATAGCTGGATAATGATGGAATTAATGTTAAATCGTTGACTTCCAAAAAATGATATAACATATGTGATATTAATCAAAGGAAAAATATTGTCCATAAATAAAGGAATAAAAAATAAATATAAAGGTTTATTTCATCATAGATATGGTTGAAAATAGACTATCGATTTTGAACTATTTGTCGACAAAAAATAATGTTTTGGATTTTGTGAGAAAAAATATATGCTATTATGGTTTTGAATGACATTATATTCCTCTTGGATTATAACCATATCCATCCAACAATATTATGTAGATAATGGGTTTCCACTCATCAATGTAGTTTTTTATTTATAGTAATTAATTATGATTCTCATGGATTTATTATTTTTTGGATTTTAATCCCCTCTTATAAACATTAAAATATGTTCTCTATGGGTCCAATAAAAATGTGTGATATGTTATCAATCTTTAACATTGGTTAAGAAATTTTCTTTTATCCTGATAAAGGTAGAAAAGTAACATTATAATAATATATAGAAATAGAAAATAAAATTAAGGAATATTCCGGGAGTGAAATTTCATGACTAATAAATAGATTAATATCCGGATATTTGATATTGTTTTTATGAGAATTATTTCATTAAAGTAATTATTTATATATATTGATTTACTAATGTTATCTTTTATTGAATCATTATAGAATTATTGATATCATATATTCATGTAATTGATTATATATATTTTTATATTTAATTACTAATTATAATGATGATGATTTGTTGAAATATTTTATACCCAATGTTTGATACTATTAGAAAAAGTACTATCGATGTTGTTTTATGTTTTTTGGTTGATAAATTATATAGAGACATCAAAATATATCCTTTTATTATTGAATAATAGATTCCATATATTTTAGGGATGATTGGGAGAATCTATGGATGTATTTCCTTAATGATTAAAATCACAACTTATTACTATGGAAAATGCATCTATATGGTTCATATAATATTATATGTCTATTCTATAGTGAAAATTTTGATTATTAATAGATTGAACAGAACATTATAAGAATTATTAAAGGACGTGTAAGATAAATAAAAAGTTGAAAAATATAAAAAATTGTCCTAGTAGGGTAACATATTTCATTAATTTCGTAATATTTTATACATCATATTAATATATTCTAAAATTTTGTATTCTAGAAAACAACTATCCACATGATGGAATTTCTATATAAAATAAATTTTTTTGTCTATATTCATATACGGTATTACAATTCAATGGGTGTACTCATGAGTTTAAGAGAAATAATTTCAAATTAAAGACCCCAAAAATAATAGTTGATTTATTAGGTGTAAATTATAATATAATTATTTATAGAATGATGAATCACTATTATTTCTACAATCCTTGAATAGGAGATCATCGTTTGAAAATCATAAATAAATGGAATTATAAAATCATGTAGGTGTTAACATTGTAATGTTGATAGTATTTTTATTATGCATTTGAATTTTTTTAGTGATGAAATTCATTACATCATGATATTAGTGGTCCCTCAATGAAAAACTGATGTTTTGATTAATATTAAAAAGGTAAAATTTAAAATAATTATGTAGTCTTTATGAATCAATATACTTACATTTTTTATCCAATTAAATAACCAATTTCTATGAATTAAAATATCATAATCAAGGTGAATTGAAGATTAATTATATTGAAATGTTGTTAATTATCAAAATGTTGAAAATGTATGCTTCACAATAAATTTAGTAAGGTGGATCATAAACCTTTAGAGTGGTAATTCTAGATCAATAACAGAAATAGAAGAAAGATTATAAGAATACCCATAAGTATTTATCACAAAAAATCAATTATATTAATTATCTAGAGAGAAATATGGGAATATGGTACCTCGCTTTTACTGCAATATTCATATTGGATTTTTAAGATGAAGAAAATATTATTTTAAAAAGTAGTGTGATTCCGTTTTGATTGATAGAAATTAGTTGCTTAATTTTTAGGGGTTTCAAACCTTGAGGGTTTAAACACAGACTAAAATTATAAAAAATATGATAACTTCTCTTAGTGATTTGTTTTATTTTCACGTAAATATTATATTTTACTCAGACATGTCTTACCGTTGGTGAATGAAATAAAAATTTCAAATTTTTATTTTTAGATTATTTAACACATTCAATTTATTTTTATTGAGATATGTATTCTCACTAATGGTGGATGAAATTCCCTATATAAGAAAATTTAAATTGTTTCAACAAACCTTAATTCACCCCTAACCCCCCAAAATTCCCCTTTCTAGGGATCAACATCAAGGAAGAAGTAGTCTTCTGGTTACATAGATATCATTCTTCAATAGAATCAAGGGTAAAAATTTATAAAAATACTCATAATGAAATTCTTTATCCTAAAACACTAATTGTTTATATAGATATGAAGATACATCTTCGATTGCTTATATAAATTTCCTATATTAGGCAATGTGAAACCCAAACATCAAATCTTTGCATATTTAAATAGATATCATAATAGTATAACATATATTATGTATCATATCATCATCATACATCCAATATCACAGTTCCTCTTCATTCAATATACATTATCTAAAAAAAATATTATTCAGATTACATACTCATATTCAATCAACGAGCAATGATGAATTACTCCATATTTTCTGAGTTCTCATAACTTAGGTATATGGAATTCCAAGATGAATCTATAAAAATATTCACAACAATTTCTAATTGATATAATGATCAAAAAAATATGGGAGTAATTTTCCCAACTCAGTACATCACGGATAACACACCCATCCATGATGGTGTATTCCATATCAAATCATAAAGAGTATAATTACATAATCCATCTATATTAATAAAGTATAATTCCATACTAAATAATTATTAATGTGATAATATAAACATTATTATATGTAGAATCCTGAATCCCAAACTCCCTGATCCAATGCTAAAAATATAAACAACACTCATCAAATCAATATATTTACTTTCCCACTATATCCAAGAATCACATATCCCATATCAAGTCATCAAAAAATACCCTGAAATATTTTATATATTAAACATCTCTATAATAAAATCTTTTATATAATTATCTTTAACATGAAGAAAATGAATCATTGGAAGGGTGCTCTCAAATTTTAAGGACATGTCCTTAAAGATATATAATATAGTGTTTTGGAAGTAGAATTCAAATTCAATGGTCTTTTTATAATATAGAATTTTATTTTTAGGAAAAATATATTACAAGGTAGACCTATAAATTATATGTGGATAGTTATAAATGGTATCCGCATTTTCCACTTAAGGTAACCCTTTTAAAATAAAACATTATATCTCATCAGGACACATCATCAATTCATTCATTATAAAATTTTCATTTTCACTATTATTATAAAAACCACTGAATTTTATTCAAAACATAGGATGAGAACAAAATCATAGTTCGGGTTAAATTATATGTGGACAGTTATACATGGTATACATTTTTTCCACTAAAGGAATCCCTTTTAAAATAAAATATGTTATCTCTTCGAGTCACATAATTAATTCATTCATTCTGAAATTTTCATTTTCCATAAAAATATAAAAACCTTCAAAAAAATGTCAAAAAATAGGATGAGAACAAAAGATTAGTAAGGGTTTAAATAATAAGGAAATCCATTAGTCATTTGAAATAATGTATTATATAAATAAATTACGATAAAGTTATATTTTCACCATTAAGATGTAGTAAATAATTACATAAAAGTAGTTTTTACCATTTTTGTAATCATAAGATCACCAATAAACCCCTAAAAATATAAAGGTGACATCCAAAATAATCACACATGAATGGAAAAATTATATGGTGGACTTCCACAAATATTAAACTTACAAATTGGATAACCATACAACAAACTACCATACCCAATACATTAGAGGTTCAAATGTTACCACCCATACTTAGTTTATCACAGAACCACCCTTCCGGGGATTATCATGTAACCAACCATCATTGTTTTATCATGTAACCTCCATCAAATTTCCATGTAGAATTATATAATCATAACACATAAAATATTGTAATTATCGACATTTCACTTAAAAATTTAATTTGTAATCACAATAAATCATTTCACTATAATGAAAGAGACAATCCACATTCAAAACTATTTTCAATACCAAAACCCACAAAACGATTATAATTAATTATTTTCATTTAAAATTAAATTAATTACTACAGATTATTCCAAATATTATTTAATGGTTATGGTGGCAGAGAAGCCTGTGTCACCGTATTCAAGGAAACAAATCTGATTATTTTTTTGTAAAGACACTAAAACACATCGTAAAAAAGGTCTATTTCCAAAAAATTAATCAAATTAGATATTAGAATAAAATTTAAAGTATAATAATTTAATATCCATTTACATAATAATGTAAATTAATATCATGAATAAAAATAATTTATTATTAGATATTAAAAGGATCAGGGTGTCCGATTCCGCTTTGAAGATTTAAATATTAATCAACGTGAATTTATAGATTTACCAAAACATTAAATAATACTATTATTGATATAATATGGTTATGAAATGTCATAGAAGTGGTATATACAATTTTTAACTGAATAAATGTGTTTATTATAAAGAATTACCTAAAAAAATTGAGATTGAGACGAAATCTCATACATTAAGTAACTCATCATACAAATTCATTATCTACCAGAATAATTAATATAGTTTATTTATTTACAAGATTATGAACCATTATGAATTTTAGTATTCCATTTATATGGATATTATCATGTCATAAAAATTACCTAATTATTTATTTTCACTTGGGGTCTTGTATTGATATTCAGTACTCGAGTTGAAAATGAACTTGGTAGGATGTAAATAGTGAGTGAGGCCATAAGTCCTTCTTCCCTATAATAATATTCATGCTACTAGTATCATATTTAATACATAAAATATACTTTGAAATAATTCCATTATTTATTATTTTTGAAAATGAATAATTTTCTAATAATGGATAAGGTCAGTTTTATGTACGCTTTAGTAATGTTTCTATTTTTCATTGATCATTTTTGAAGTACAGTAATTATTATGTTATCATTAAATTTGTTTCATATTGTTATTTATATTATAAGAATCATTTATATATACTTATATATAGTATAAAAAAAGATATTTTATGAATAAAAATGATTCCTATCATTTTTTGGAGGTGTTAGTACAAATGTACGCATGAACGACATTATCATTTTTATGTGCATGGAACGTAAGAATTTATCTGATATATTATTACCTTGTAATTATTAATACATCGTGAATATCACATATTAACATTTATTCCATCATTATATATATTCCTTAACGATGGTGATGAAAGACAAACTTGATCATTTAGTGATGTGGTATTCTGTCACCCACATGAACGATAAATTCATTTCTTTTTTCCTTAAATTGGAAATGGATTTTGGTGAAAATATTTATATAATAACGTCTATGTATATATAGTGAATTGTATTCATTATTTCATTATGGTATGAAGAAATTTTATGGAAGTGGGATGAAAAAAAATAATATAGAAATACTAAAGTAAAAACAATACATCCTCTTTGGTTGATCACATTTGAAGAACACCTTATCTTCAATAAAGAGGGTGCCTTCCATAAATAAGGAATAAATAATATGGGGAGGTAAATTGTGATGGGGTTTGGGCAAACCAAGGCTGATACAAATGGGTTTTCAATTATGAGAATTTGAGAAGAGTTAGTGCCTTTTATAGGAGAGGGAGGGGAACAATTAGAAAGTATTATAATATTAATTTCATAGAAATTAATTTTGAAATAAAAATGATTCAAACATGAGTCATGTAGAAGAAAAGATGAGGATGGTTCTAAATCCTCTAATCCAATAATTTATTCAAATTAATTGTTTTTATTTTAATCATTATTGTTTCATATTACCCTTTATTAATCGATTTTAATTTTAATTATGGTAACAATATTTTCAATATTATGACGCTACAAAATTTACTCATATGGAGTAAATATCCTATCAATGGACAATTTGAAAATTTTTAGAATTTTTCATCTAAACCTTTTATTTTAAAATTAATTTTATTATTATTATATAATTTAATAAAATACTATTTTTATAAAATATCAATAGTGTCCACTTCGATACAATTCATTTAATTTAATATATATAAAATAAAAACAAGGATTTAAATTCAAAAAACATTAAATAGACTTATAATATTTCCTAGGAATAAATAAAAATAATGGTTTACCATAACTTATTCTAGTTATATTTATTATAATATTTTTTTATATCATTTATATGATATTTCACTATTTAAAATCCTCATTATAACACTGTTGTGTGTGTATTTATGGTAGTTATTTAATCACTAAAAAATATAAATAAATTTCAATGATGTAGATAATTTTTTTATATTTCGGTTAGATATTTATTATTGTAATTATATCATATTTATCACTATATTAATACTATTATACATATCATAAATAAGGGGGTTACATTTTTTCCCATTCTTTTGTTTTAATAATACATTTATCACTTTCTCGGACAAATGTCCATTAAAAAAGTAAATTAGGATTATCTTGTGTTAAAGGTATAATTTAATTCATACAATAATATTTTGGCTATTTTTTGTTAGTTTAATAATGCTTATCATGTAATTTATTAAACTAATTTACCTAGTTTACTTTTAATCTTGGTAAATAGAAATTACTGATTTTAGTATTTAATAAATCCAAAAAAGTTAAAATAAATCTATTTACATAAATTTTTACAACTGGTTAAAAATATTGTATCCATTTTTCACAAATTGAAATATAGAATTTTTAGTAATTATTTTAAAATTAATCCCCTTTTTTAAAATAAGAAAATTTGTTTTCTAAAACTATAAACTATCTAAATATTGACATGCAGGTATATCAAATTTCATTGTGAAATTATATCCATGGACCAAAATTGGATTAAATTAAAAAAATTATATAATTATACATTATGATACTTTAAAATAAAAATGTAATAATGTAAAAAATATACGAAAAAGTATTTTTTGAAATAAACAATAAGTATATTGGAATATTCAATAAAATATGAAACTTAACTAAAAAATACCAAAAATATATCAAAATTAAATGTCGATGTCATGTTTTAAAAGAACAAGTTTTTTTTTTCAAATAAAACATGTGAAATTGTTAATAACAATATTTAATATGGGTTCACCATCAAATTTTTGAAAAAATTCAGTTTTTTTAAAAATAGTTCTTTCATCAAAAAAATTGAATTTATTCTTATATAATTTCAATAAAAAAATATAAGAATAATTTTAAACAATAAATTAAATATTATATATATATTACATTAATAAAATCCACCATGTGTAATTTTATTATTTTATAAAGTCAATTACTTTCAATTAAATTTATTTTTTGAAAAACATTTACATTTATTTGAAAAAGGTTTTATTTTCATTTATTACAAAGTTTTACTAAAATATTTAATTATATACATATTTAAACCAAATTTTCCAAAATAAATTAATATTTTTTATTCCCTCTATTTTAACATCTATGTTATAAGGTAACATTTAAATAATAAAAATATATAGGTTTTCTCATTAGTTCAATTGGCGTATTATGTATGATATCAAACATAGTAACACTTTTCTATAAACTTTGGATAATTCATTCTCCCCCATTTTAGAAAATGAATCCTTAAAATTTGAATTTGGGGTTAGTAACTATTATTTAACATTCCAAAATCCCTTTATTTATATCCCATAATGGATGAATAATTATTAAAACTACAACATTGACAGAAAGAAATGATTGTTTAATGGTCACCTGAAATAACACATATAAGGATTCGTAGATGGGATGCATAGATATGGATGAAAAACTAACCATCATGTTCTGAATGAGAGTAATATAAAACATTATCTTGAGAAATTTAACAATAAAAAAACAACAATTTTGTCATTGGATAGAAGTTCATTGATGTCATTGTAGGAAATATAACCAGAAATAATTTTTAATATACTTTTCTTAAATTTGTGGAATTATTTTAATACTTATATTAAGTACATAAGGAAATATGAATACATGAAAAGTGTAGTTTTCCTCCTTTAGTAAAATTCCACCACAAACTCATTCTTTTCTCCAAATGATGAGTACCAAGGGATAATAACCTTATATAAAATCGATATAATCCACCAAATATTTACTATGTATTTTATCATATCATGGATCATTAACCAAAACTAATATGTTTAAGGGAAGAAAATTCTCTAAATTGAAAAAATATTATATGATAAAAACTATTTTAATCTCCAAAATTCATCATGGATACTGAATATTCAACATATACCGTTCAACAAATAATTATCCTTAAAATTACTCAAAATAATCAAAACTATGTTTGAAACCCAAAACTCTAAATAGTTTTATCTCATAATCATACATTATAAATTTTATCATTTATCTCCAAATAACCTCAACCACTCATAATGTCTCATAAAATAAATTATTCAACATATTCACATATTATCTGATATAGGTTAACCATTTCCAAAGTAACCTCATTCCCCATTATTCTATAATAAAAATCATAAATTCATCCAAAATAAAAATAATCGTAAACTATTGATATTAAATTAAATATAATTTTATTTCTATTGAGTATATAATGTTCCCAAAATAGTGAATGTCTTCTAGAATGACATTTATCACTTAATTACCAATTCATTTTCGAGTACAAAGGATATCCATTTACTACATCATATTTTTAAAAAATCAATTTATTATTATTACATGAACTCATTTATCTAAAATAAAAATTCCTACTAACCAACGACTTCACATAAACCGGTGGTAGGTGATGAACCCTTATCTCCCTTAGTTTGTGGCTTCGATAATCGTCACTTTGATGAATGTGATGGGTTGAAACCCAATATTCTTGTTATCATTTTCAAAATATAAATAGTTTTCTTATTATTACAAAAATATAACAAAGATCTTAATATTATCCATAACATGTTTTAACCTCAAATTTTATTTCATACATGAAAATTTTTATCACAGAAACTAATTATGACATTAGTCATCTAAATATTCAAGAAGATAAAGTCAAAAAATGGGTTTCTATGAAATTGATCATTTGATAAACCATAAATTATAAACCCATGATGATAACCAAAAATCTTATGAAAAAATCCTAATATCTAATGTTCCATAAACCATTATCTGATACTGAATATAATGACATGTCCTCAAACATAGCATATTACAGTTTTTTTGAACTATAATTCATATGTGAGAACATTTTTATTTTAGAGTTTTAGATAATTAGGGAATAATCTTCCATGTTAGTCCCATACATTACATGTGGTTAGTTATACTCGGTATCAACTTTTTCGACCAAATTCAACCATTTTAAATTGAAACATGGATTCTCCTCAAGAAATATATTCAATTAATTCTTCCATATATCTTCATTTCCCATAAAAATCATATGACCTATGAAAAACATTTCAAAACACAGGATATAAAAAACCCTCTGTTAGGGTTACATATTGAAGGAAAATTGTTAGTCTTGTGAAAACATGTAAACCATTAATACTTTATCATAATGTTATATTGTTCACTATTAATAAGTAGTAAATACATTCTTGAAATAATTTTTTACCCTTTATGTTGTCATAATATTACCATAAAACCTATATAAAGTAACATATAACATATAGAGGTAACATCAGAGATAATTATACTTAAATGGATTGACCATACAGTCAACTTCCACACATATGACTATTACTAATTGAACTTCTATACAGAAATCATCCGTAGCCAATGCATTGGAGGATATAACTTAACCACTCATCATTGGATTATCACAAAACCAAAAATATTTGGTTGATCATGTTACCACCTAAATTTTGTTTATTATGTTACCACTGACCAAATGTCTATGTAATAGTGTATAATCATAAAAAATAAAAGAATGTAATTATCAACATTTAATTCAAAAAATTTCAATTCTAATCACAAAAAATAATTTCCAGTGATTAAAACAGTCATTCCACTTTTAAATCCAATTTCTATACCAAAATAGCCAAAAGGGAATAATAAATTATTTTATATTTAAAATACACTAAGGTGTATAGTGGAAACCACATAACAAATAATGGTAATTGTGTTAGATATGTCGATGTCTCCTTATACAAGTAAACCACTCCTTTTTCTCTTTTAAAAATAATTTAATTCATTCATTATAAGAGATTCAATTTAAAAGAATTAATTGAAATTCAATATAGACATATAATTTAATTTCTAATCATTTAATATCCATATACCTAAATATTTTAATTAATATTAAAAAGAAAGTATTTAATAATTAAATATTCAAACGTTTAAGTTTTCTCATAGAAATTTGAATATTTAAATGATAATATCTAAGAATTAATACATTTAAAAAACATTAAATAAAAGTTTTATAGATAATATATAGATATAAAATTTCATAGAGGCTGTAAATACACATTATAAAGTAACGAAGGTGCATATTATCTTGAAATTTCTCCATGAATGGAGATTGAGGTGAAATCCCTTACCTTATGTATGAATCATCAAGTAAAATTTTTATATTCATAAATAATAAAAAAAAATTAATATTTAAATTCATAAGAACCTTTATAATTTTTTCTATTCCATTTATATGATTATTATCTTGTCATAAAAAAAAATTAATTATTTATGATCACTTCAGGGATTTTGTAGATATTTGGTACATGAGTCGAAAATGAACTTGGTAGGATGTCAATAGTATATGAGGTCATAAGGACATAATCTATATAATAATATTGTTCTACATCATCTATTTTTTTAAATCAATCTATTATAAATCATCATGAATAAAGGACAACATAATAATCATGGAAAAGGTATGTCACATATACGGATGAGTAACGTTTCCATTTTTCATTGATCATTATAGAAATAAGGTAATTATTATTTTATATTTTCATAATTATCATAATATTTTTAACATCATAATAATAATCTCAATATACCTATATATATCATATATGTGATGTGGAGATAAAAAAACAATTCACAACACTTCATGGAGATGATAGATCACATGTATGCCCGAATGACATTACCAGAATCATGTCCCTAGAAAGTAAGAAAATAATTGATATATTAATATCTTATAAGGAATTATATGTCTTTAATGTTTCATATTAACATTAATTCCATCATTATAACCAGACATTATATATGGTGATGAAAACTTAACTATATCAGTTCGCAAGATTGTATTCTATCGTACAAACGAATGAAAAGATCCATCCAATTTGATGAAAATAGAGTTGGATTCATGTTATTATATTAAAATAATAAAATTTAAATATATTTAGTATACCAGATTTATTTTTTCATCATGGTATGAGGATATTTTACAGAATTTCAAGAAGAAATAAAATAGAAATACTTAAATAAAAACAATGCATCTTGTTTGGTTAATCAACTTGGAATAACACCTTATCACATATAATGATGGTTTTATTACTAATATAATGCCTCAAGAACATGGGGAGGGACTTTTATAAGGGTTCTATTTAGATATTTTCTAATTCAAAAGGGTTTTGAATAGTGATTATTAGAGAAGATTGGGTTCCTTTTATTTGATATGAGAGAGGCACCATTTGAATCTCTTATAATATTAATTTAATATAAATGAAATTTTAAATAAAAATTATTATAACATGAGTTAATTTGAAGATAAAATTAGGATTGTTATAAATTCTATTTTCCAAAAAAAAAATTAGATATTCATGAATTTTATAACAAACATTTTATTTTCAATTTACCCTGAATTAATAAGTTTTTATTTAAATTTCTATACAATGTTTTCGATATTAATAGGCTATAAAGTTAACTTATACATGGTAAAATTCCCATAAATGGACACATTATTAAAATTTCTAACTTATCATATATATTTTATAATTTGAATATATTTTTATGAATTTCAAGCAATTTAATATAAAACAATTTTTAAAAAATATAAATAGTGTCAATTTAGATACTATTAATTTCATTGAATCGAAATAAAATAAAAAATTATATATAGATTCTAAAAACCATTTAATAGACTCCTAACATGTCATATTCATTTATAAAATTGATTGAGAAAAATAATTAATATGAATTAAATATATTTTAATATTTCTTATATCATTTATTTGATATATCTTTTAATACAAAAAATTACTATATCACTATTGTGTCAGTATTTATGAAAATTATTTAGTATCTAAAAATTATAAATAAATTCCCAATATTGTATAAAATTTCATTATATTTTTCTAAAATTTTATATTACCTAATTTATATAATAACACCCTAACCATAATTACCCAGAGTTGGTGCAATATTGCATAAAATTGGAATGATAAAAAAGGATCAAATTTTGAAAGATCGATTGGTTTAGTATCCTTGTATGTACTATGTACATAAACAAGTTTTACATGACATCATTAAATAAATGAATATAAACAATTTCGTCCCCATTGAACACACTTATATATCTTAGCCTATCTCTGCAGGTCATTTCTAAAATAGTTTTTCACGTCCTAGGAAAAATTAAACATAGAAATGGGTGATCTCAGATGCTCTGTTAGGAAAATAATATAGAAAAAAATTCATAAATAAGCCTAAACATTAAAGAAATGTATATTAATAAAACAAAATCCTTTTTGAACTTAATCATAATCATAATATAGAAAATATAAAAAATTATAATTACATTTACATATTCACATGGATATTATACTAGTCTAATAATCACATGTAATATCAATATCCAATTTTATAATGATGTAATGCATAATGAAAGAATTTATAACCACATAGTCAAGTCCTAGTGTGAAGAATAAAAATAAAATTCTTTCATGGCCTTGTGCCAAGAATCTATTTTGTCCCATGAGACCCACCGATGCATCGAGGAGCTATCTAGGGATCCACCCATCAGTTACAAAGTCCAATGCATTCCTCAAATGAAATGATTGAAACATAACATAGACATTCTTATTAAAACTAGCATATGAAATGTTATTAATTTAACCATAATCCATAAATAGTAAAAAAAATAACACATCCACAGTCAAACATATCACACAATCTATAATAAAATATTGAAGATTGTATCAAAATAAATCATCTACAAATAAGTGTAAAATCCATCAAAATATGTTGACTTAGATGAAACCAACACTATTTGAGAGAAATATCTCTATCTATTTATAAAATAAATTAAATGTCATACAATTATAAAAGACAATATTTATTTTGAAAATATTCAAAAAATATGGTAAGGGATGCTTTGTAGATGTTATAATGGTGAAAAATAGCTGCATTTGATGTACATGTTAAAAACAATCTTTTATAAATTTTGTCGAAAAGATCATAAATGGCCAGGTTTGAAAAAAAGAATTATTACCATATAAAAATTCTACAAAAAGTCAAACAAGGTTAAAAATTACATTAACCCATTGGTTAGGAAATAGAAAAAAATTGAATTAAATTTTTAAGAAACATTTATTTGAATGATAAAGAGGTCTCAGTACATACTCAAGAATAAACAATCTTGGATAATGGCGTGATTATAGAAATAACACTTACCTTGTACTTTTCCTAGATCAAGGGTATGTTAACCTCATTTATAATAGTTAAATAATTTTTTATTAAATTATACAAGAACCAAATTAAAAAATATTATATCATATATAATCTTTTAATGTTGCTTTGTCAATAATATTTCAGTAGTATCATTGTTTCGGGTGTTATGTGATTTTCTTTCCTTTATATTCATGGTTTTGTAAGCCTTGTTTGTTATGGATATGATTTATTTTATTCATATATAGAATGATATTAAGTTCTTAAAAATTATTTTTAATATTAAAATGTAAATTATTCTTGAATGATTATGATGTGGAATGAATCTCATCGTGCTTATGGAGACAGTAGTTCGTATGTTTGAATGAGCAGAAATATCATTATATTGATGCTGAAATCGTATGTAATTGTATGATATATAATATATAAGAAATAATTTAAATTTTATATCTATTATTTACATAATTTATATTATTTATTATACCCATTTGAATAATGAAGTATTTGAGTAACAATAAACCCCACGATGTGAAGACGATAAGTCCTACATACACACATTTAGTGAATCATCATTCATAGGAAGAATAGAATAGTGAAAATAGTTGTATCATATTTATAATTACATCATAGTGTGTATAGGGTACTGGATTTATTATTTTGGAATGGAAACAACAAAGAATGGGGATGTGGAAGAAGAAAAGAACTTTGAAAGAGGTGGTGAAATTATTACTTCTTCATTGGGTGTTTCCATTTGAGTGGATCAAAAGGGCTCCATAGGATGAGTTTATAATAAAATTAAGGAATCTAGGAATATGTGAGGGTAGTTGGGAGGATATTTTTAAAGGGTTTGGCTGAGCCAAATGGCTTTGAAGATGTGATATTGGGAGAAAGGGAAGTACCCATTTATAAGAGAGGTGTGGATCACTTTAGGAAAAGCTTGAAATATAATTTTATTATACAATCATATTACGTTTATAATGGATAAAAATTGATTAATTTCGAGGCTAATGTAGGGATGGGTATCCACTTCTCAACCAATAGGTGTTAGACAGGTTTAAGTTACTATATAAAGCTTATCTTTCATATTTAACTCTTAGTTAAATAGTTTATCTTTTACCATGTATTATTGTATTATTATAATCAATGGTTGATAATAATTCTCAAAAAATACAAGAGAACCCCATTTGGTTCATTATTGATATATATAACTTTATATAACTCCATTAGACGAACCATTTATTTTTAGAAATGTTATATTAATTAATAATATAGTATTTTTTTAACAACTCATTTATGTCAATTTTGATAGTACTTGATATTTTGATTTTGTGAATGTCATAAAAAATCTATCACTTCAAACATAAATTATCTAATCCACCCTAATATATCATATTATCCATGAAAATTTGTGTAATTTATCAAAATTATCGATTTAAATTTATTTGGATATTTTTAATATCAATTATTTTAATATTTTATTAATAAGGTAATTATTACATCATCATTATGTAATAATTAAATTTAATTATATAATGAATAAAAATATAAATAAAATACCAATATGTAAAAAATATTTCTATATTTAAATTGAATATTTATAGTGGAATTTATCTTATATATATCCCTATATTAAATATGGTTTAGTTATTAAAAATTTAATTTAAATCTTTTAACTCTTCTTGAAATAAACTAATAATAAATCTCCAAATCTAATCCATTTGGAACAAATGGATCATATTTTATTCATAGTGTTGATTTTTTTCTAAAAACACTTATCCGATAAAATTAGGAAATGGGTTAGGGTAATTATAATTTCATTCATTTACGTGAATTAGTCTACTTACTTTCAACCGTGGTAAATAAAAAATTAAAAGTTACTATTGACCAAAAAAATATTTTATTCTTATTGAACCATATTTTACTTACTAATGTCAACCATGTCTCATTTTGTGAAATTCAAATAATTGAAAAAGTAAAATAATGTTTTATGCAAATTTTTTAATGCTTCTAGAAGGTGGGTAAATGGAGGTAAAAAGATCAACAAAATATTATATATATAATTTTATTATAAAATGAATCCAATTAACTATATTAAAAATATAAAGGTATTATATATGTATTTTTACATAATACAAATTAAAATAAAATTACTAATTATTTAAAGAAAATGTTCGTTTTAAACAACAATGAACTGTTTTTTCATCTTTTCCTAAAAAATTTAATGTTTTAAAAAGAAAACTAAAATTTGACCCTATATTAATTTTGATATTCCAAATCCAAAAATGAACTCCATTTTGAAAAACAAAATTTATAAAATTTCAAAAAGTGGGTATTTCTACTCTAAATGGCTAGTTTGATCGGTTGTGGTGTGTTAAATCTCTATGTTGCATACAATGCAAGCTATTGAATTATTTAATGGGAAATGTACTGTTGATGCTTGGGGTGTTGCATTATTCCTCCTTCAAATAATTTCTCCCTTGATATTTCTAGAATATTACTACATAAAATGTTTTGGGTGGTTGTTCATCACAATTTCCTCGAGTTCCCACGTCGCCTCTTCCAACTTATTGAATCTCTATAAAAATTTTACCAGACGAGTTTCCCAGTTTCTCAACATTTGTTCTCCAGAATCAAGAATTCTGATAGGATTTTCACAATAAAATATGTCGTATTCTAATTATATTTTCTCATAGGTGAGTACATGTGTTAGGGTTAGGTATGTAGTTTCTCAATAGTTATACATAGAAGACATCATTAACTTTTGAGAGACTTGGAAACATTTCCAAACGATAAACTACAACTCCAATTCATTCTTCTATTTCGAAAGATCCAATGTTCCTGGGACTTAATTTACCCATCTTACCAAATATTATAACTTTCATTCAAGGAGATAAATTCAAGAAAACAAGATCTCATACTCTAAATTCCAAATCATTCCTTTGTTTATTGTCATTTCTTTTTTTCTTTTTTTGAGATGATTTGATGTGGGTTTGGATAACCATCGCCTTTTCCATTATTTCCTCAACATGTTCTGGGCCTATATGTTTTCTTTCACCATCATCATCCTGACAAGTTGGTGGGTGACATCTATATCCATATAATGCTTCATATGGTTCCATATGAATACTTGAATGGAAAATATTGTTATAGGATAATTCTACCAGAGGTAAATATTGATCCCACATACCTTAACAGTCGAGTGAGCAGGATCCCAACATGTCTCTTATAGATTGAATAGTCTATTCTAATTTTCTATCATTTTGAGCGTAGTAGGTTCTGCTTAAATGAAGTTCTGTATCCAAGACCTTCTGGCAAAATTTCTATAATCATGATATAAAATGGGGATCATAATGAAAGATAATTGATATGGGTACTACATGAAGTATTTCAACTTCATTAATATATAGTATTACTAGATGTTCATGGGGTAAGTCTTCTCTTAAATCATGAAAATGTGCGGATGTGGTAAGATGATCAACAATGACCCATATTGAGTCATTCCTTATAGCAGACTTTGGTAGTACCATTAAAAACCAATCATAATTTCATCCCATTTCCACTTAGGTATGGGAAGAGGTTGCATGAATCTTCTAGTATGTCGTCTTCTAGCTTTCACTTGTTGACAAACCATACATCGTGACACATAATCAGAAATATCTATCTTCATGTTGTCCATAAAAAAATTCTCTTTTATATCTCTATACGTATTCGTGCTACCATAGTGTATAGAGAAATTGGAGCAATGAGCATCATCCAACAATTCTCTTTTTAGATCAGGTATGTCAGGAACAGAATGTCTCTTCCCAAATTTCATAATCCATTCTTCATATACGAAGTCGATCAATATTCCATCCTTCATAGATTTAACATTATTTTGAAACTCCTCATCATCAGTCTGAGAATATTTTTTCATTTTATAAATGATGGTTTGGAAACCATTTGAAAAAGTATTGATATTTCACCTACAATGGTAATTCTCAAATCCATCATTACAAGATCCATAAAAATAGGATCATTTTCATCTCTAATTTTGTTCAAAACTACATGATCTTTTATCCTTAAAGAATCTCCCACCATATTTTCTTCCCCCAGGTGGTAGTGTGTTTTGTAATAATAATCTTGGAGTATGTAAAGCCATCGTCTTTTCCTGATATCGAGTTCTTTTTGTGAGAAAATATAATTTGAACCATTGTGATCAATATATATCTCACATTATTTACGATATAGGAAGTATATCCATTTCTATAATGCAATGGTTATAGCTGCTAACTCAAGATCAAGAATGTGATAGTTTTCTTCATGAATCTTTAGTTGTCATGAGGTATATCCAATAACTCTATCATTACACATAAGGAAACAAACATGTCCTTTCTTTAAATCATCACTTTAAATAACAACCCAATATTTCCCCGATGGTAGAGTCAATATATAGGAATTTACTAAAATTATCTTCAATTCCTCAGAACATTCTTCACACTCTTCTGCCCAAACATATTTAACCCATTTACGTGTGATCTTGGTAAATGTGTTATCCAATCAGGAAAAATTCTATACGAATCACCGATAATAACTAGCTATACCAATAAAACTAAGTACCTCCGTTATACTCGTTGGTGCTGGCTAGTCTTATATTTATTTTGTATTAGAAGAATCAACAGTGCTTCCATCATTAGAGATAATATGTCCATGAAAAGAAATTTCCTAAATCCAGAATTCACACTTGCTAAACACCCCATATAATTGATTTCTTCTAAGGGTTTTCAGAATATTGTGCCAAGGATTTTCATGATCTTCCTAAATTTTTTCGTATAAAAAGATATCATAAATAAATACTACTAAAATTTAATCACGATATTCCTTGAAAACACTATTCGTCAGATCCATGAAATAATTGGGTGCATTAATCAGTCCAAAAGGAATTATTGTAAACTCGTAATGCCAATACTTATTACGATATGTTTTCTTCCAAATGTCTTCCTTCTTCACACAGAACCGATGATATCCATATCGAATGTCAGTCTTTTGAAAATATTGATCTCCAGGAAGTTGATTGAATAAATCATCAATTCATGGTAGGGGATACATATTCTTTATTATTATAGGAATGATCACCTTGTAGTCAATGCACAATCTCATAGATCAATATTTTTTCTTAACAAAAAGAGTAGGGGGTCCCCTTGGAGAAACACTAGGGAGAATAAATACATTATTACTCAATTCCTCTTGTTTTTTCATTAGTTCCACTAATTCCACAGTGTCCATTCTATAAATTGTCTTCTATATAGGCCTTCAACCCTGAATTAAGTCAATGGAAAAATAAATTTGTGGTCCCAGAGGATGTCTAGCTAAATACTCTGGAAAAACATCAGCATATGCATTCACATTTGGTACATACATTATTTGATCATTCCAATACTCGCCCATAGTTATTTAATTTTCTTCCACCCAAATAATTGAATTTAGTTGAGCTACTAGACTTTGATATAGATAAGAATCAGGCGGTGACATTTCTGCTGTCATGATATGGTAGTCCTTATCATCATCAAAAAATTTAACCTTTTTATTCTTATAATAGATTTTTGCATCATGGTCAGAAATCCTATCCATAGATATGATTATATCAAATTAAATCATTGGTATGATGATAATATTAGAAGATAAAAACATTTATATACCCTAATAGGGACTGATTCAAAAAACATAGTTTCAATGATAATTCCCTTAATAGATTTGAATAAAAACTCCCTTGTTAAATAAAATTGGAAATATCTAATCTTCATTGAAAACTGGGATGATTTCAAACAATTCGATGATCTAGAATTCAATAATGCATTGGGTAAATTTGAGGAAACCATTAAATTACCTTCCACCATAACTTCAAGAGTTTCATCCTCGGTTGTAGTGATAACATAATCTTGGCCAATCTCCGTTAGCCTTTTTAGAAGTAAGTTTAGGTAGAGCTTAGGACATTAATTTTCATAATGCCCATTTTGTCTACAATTTTATCATTCATCATTCAAAACTGCTTTCTTTCCATTACAATCATGAGCTTGGTGGACTTTTTCACAACACTTGTAACCGACTGTCATTCCCTTCAGCCAAGTATCGGGGTTCTTATTCCCACATTTAAAATAGGATGGATTTTTTATTTTTCCCTTCTTCCACTTATTTCCATTTTCAGAGTGTTTATAAGATCTCTTTTTCTCTTTCATATCTTTATAGTTTTTAAGACTTTGAGAATTCCTTTCTGTCATAATAGCACATGAGACTTTATATTCGTATGACAAAAATGATTGTGAGAATAATGATCAATAGAGAAATGGTTTTAACCCATCAATGAATTTATAAATCATACTCATTGGGTTACGGTTATAATCTACAGCATGAATTGATAACCTTGTAATGTGAGCCCAAAAAATTGTGACATTCTCATTGTCCTTTGGCCTCAGACTCATAAATTGTCTTCCGTTATCTGCTCGATGGTTATGAGGAAGGTATTTTTCAATGAAAATATCTTTAAACTCCCTCCAATCCATATTTGATACTCCTTCATCTTTCTATCTGTTTTGAATTAATGTCCACTATTGATCTGCATCTCTCATGAGGTGATAAACTACCCTGAAAACTTTCTACCTTTTGTTATTCCCCAAATTATGATATATTTTCTCTATGAAACATATCAATTTCTCAAATACAAATTGATACGTAGTCCCATTGAATGTTGGTGGTTGTTTCATCATGAAGTGGTCAACCATTGGTCTTCTGAATTTTGGATAAGGCTTTCCCACACGGGTAAGGTTATTTTTCATAACCTTTGTGAGTTTTACCAGTATGAAGATAAGATGATCAACAATAGTTGCACCACCAGCTCCAGTATAATTTTCTTCAGAAGCAAGAAAATACCTACATGGATTAAGTGCGATGATATGTTTCCATTTCTTCTGTATGCATAGTTTCTATATAATATAATACACTAGATTAGCTTCTGAACAAAAATACATAAATCAGATCATGTAAAACACAAAACATAAGTTGAAAAGTTTGTGGATATGATTCATAATAATAAAAAGAATCTTTGAGGATGTATATACTCATAAATATTTCATAATGTTTTGTAAAGAACATATGAATTATCCTATGCATATCCCCTAGGTGTTTTATAACCAAGTGTTTCTCAAGGCCCATTTTTATGTACCACGATAACCCAGGTCTAGCTTGAAACTCCTTTTTGGTGTTTTCACTCTTATGAAAATCCGTTCTAGAGCCACCTCTACCGAATCATATCCAGACAGAGATATATTTCTCAGAAAACTCACAAAATCATTACATTACAAAAATTCAAGAAATTTCATCTATACGAATCGTTATTGCATATAATAGGGTAATGTTCTCTAATCAGAGTTTTTTAAATATAGCTTTCAAGGTTTTTACTAAACATCCTTTAATACGAACTGTAACACGCTGACCTTAGATACCCTTAGTCATGCAATATTACATAAAATTGACATCACCACAAGGGATCAAATCCCGAAATACTGATTAGTTTAGTAGAGTTGGAAGTACAGGATACATACATAAGTTTTACATTACATCATGAAATAAATACAACAATAAGTTTCTTCATATTTTAACACACTTATATCCCATACCTTATCCCTGTAAGTCAACTATAAAATAAATCTTCACATCCTATATAGAATAAATCATAAAAAGTGGTGATCTCAAATGCTCTGTAAGAATAATAATAGAGCGGGAACTTTCATAAATAAGCATAAACATTTAAGGATATGGATAAGAATAAAACAAAACCCTTTTTTAAACATATACTTCACCATTATATGAAAAATACAAATCAATATAATTCCATTTACTTATTCATATAGATATTCTACTAGTGTAATTATCAATTTCTATATCAATAGCCAATTTCATAATGATAGAATTAATAATTCCAGACATCATAACCACATAGCCATGGTCTCTTTCCAAGAATAAAAATTATATTTTGTCAAAGAATTTTTGAAAGAAACAAATTTGTTTCATGAGAACTATTAATGCATCAAGGATCTATAGAGGGCTCTACCCATCACATAATAAGTCCAATTCATTCCTCATATGAAAAGATTGAAACATAACATTTACATTCGTATTAAAGATTTCATAAAAAGTGTCAATTCATTAACTATAAAACCATGAGTTGTATTAAAATAACACATCCAAAATAGAAATTATCACAAAAACATTAATACAATATGGAAGATTTCATCATAACAAATCAACTTCAAACAAGGGTAAAATCTATCAAAGGATATTGACAAAGATGAAATCAAATGTATTTGATAGAAATACCTATTTCAATTTTGTAATCATTTAAAATTCACATAATAATTAAAGAAAACATTTATTTTGAAAATATTATTATAATCTTTTAAGGGAATCTTCAAAGATGATATAACTGTGAAAAGTATCCATACATTCCATATATGTTAAAAAATATTTTTCAAATTTTGTCAAAAAGGATGTAAATGACCTTGTTTAGAAAATGATGAAAATATTCATTTATAATTTTTTTTAAATAAGTTAAAAAAGATATGAATGAAATTATCCCATATTCTAGAAAATAGTTAAAATGTTTTGAAAAATATATTTTATAAAACACGGATGTTGATGAGGAAGAGGTCTCAGTAGATACTCACATATAAACATCCTCTGATAATGAAGAGATTCTAGAAATAACCGTTAACTTGTACTTTTCCTTGATAGAGAAAATTTCAAAATCCCTTATAATAGTTAGATAATTGTTATTAAATTATAAAATAACTAAATACATAGATATGATATCATATATATTCTTCTAATATTGCTTTGTCAATAATATTTTTGTATTATCATTGTTTCGGGTGAGAACTGATTTGTTTTCCTTTATATGTTTGGTTACATACTCCATGTTTGTTATGGATTGAAGTATTTTATTCGTATCCAGAATTATAATATGTTATTAAACATTATTTTTAATCAAAATATGAAAATTATTTTTGAATGATTGTGATGGGGAATGAATCACATTGTGTTCGTGGAGCTGGTATTCCATACATATGCACGAGTGAAAATATCATTATTTTAATAGTGAAATCGTATGTAATCAGGTGCTTTATAATATATAAAGAATATTTATCATGTTATATTTTTTATTTATATTAGTTATACTCATTATTATACACATACAAATAATTATGTATTTGAGTAACAAACTACTCCACGATGTGGAGACGGTAAGCCGTACGTGAGCACGTATGGTGACTCGTCATTAATTGGATAGATATAATAATGAGTATGTTTGTAAAATATTTATAATAAAATCACAATATGTACAAGGTACTAGATTTATTATTTTTGTATGGAAACAAAAAATAAATAGGAAGTGGAAGAAGAAAAGAACATTAAAAGAGGTGGTGAAATTATTACCTCTTCTTCGGGTGTTTCCTTTTGAGTTGATAAAAAGGTCTCCATAGGATGGGTTTATTATCAATGTAAGGCCACTATGTCTAATTGAGAATAGTTGGGAGGATATTTTTGTAGGGATTTTCTGAGAAACATGGCGTCGGAGGTGTAATTTTGAGGGAAGGGGAAGTACCCTTTTATAAGAGTGGTGAGAGTCACTTTAGGAAAACCTTTAAGTATTATTTTATTATACAAAAATATTAGGATTATAATAGAAAAAAAATGATTAAATTCAAGGATAATGTGGGGATGGGTCGAAAACTCTCAACCAATAGGTTTTAGATAGGTTTAGGTCATTATATTAACCTTATCTTTTAAATTTAACTCATAGTTAAATAGTATAACTTTTACCATGTATTCTTGTATTATTATAATAAATGGTTAATAATCATACTATAAAAATCCAAATGAACTTCATGTTGTTAATTATTGGTATATATAACCCTATATATGTCCTTTGGTGGATCCTTATAATTTTAGGATTATTATATCAATTAATAATATATTATTGGTTTAAAAAACTCATTTATGTCAATTTTGACAATATTTGGTATTTTGTTTTTTTGAAATTAAAAACAAATTTCTCAAATTGAACATTGTTTATATAATCAACTATTAAATGTCATATTAAACTATAAAATTAGTGGAAATCATCAGAAGTGTCAATATACCTTTATTTGGATATTTATATTATCAATTAATATAACATTTCATTAATAAGGCAATTACTGTATCATCATTGTGTCATAATTAAATTTAATTATTTAATGTCTAAAAATTATTAATAAAATAAAATTAAGTAGGATATATTTTTTTCTTTATAATTAATATTTATAGTTTAATTTACATTATGTATAACCCAATATTAAAAATGGAATATTTGTTACACATGGAATTTAACACTTTTAACTCTTTTTGAAATAAAATAATAATTAATATCTTAATCTAATCCAAGTGGATCATAAGGATCATATTTTACTCATAGGTTTTCTTTTGGTAGAAAAAAAATATTGAATAGAATTAGGACATGTGATAGGGTAATTATAATATCATTTTTTCCATTAATTACCCTATTTACTTTTAACCATGGTAAAAAAATGTCAAAAGATACTATTCTCCTAAAATTATTTTCATCTTACTGAACCATATATTACTTACTGATTGAAACTGTGTCTCTCTAATTATTGAAATTCAACTCAGAGAAGTAGAAAAATTATGTTCTATGCAAATTTGCAAATGCTCCAAGAAGGTGGGTGAAACGGTAAAAAGTTAAATAAAATTTAACATATCTAATATTATTATAAAATGATTACAATTAATTAAATTGAAAATATATAGGTATCATGTATCTATTTTTACAAAATATGAATTTAAATAAGATAACTAATTATTTAAATAAAATATCATTTTTAAACAATAACATAGTGTTTTTCATTATTCATAAAAAATTGAACGTTTTTAGAAAAATACCAAAAAATTATCCTAAGAGAATTTTGATATAATTTTTATACAAAAATAATGTCCATTTTGAGATATAAAATTAATAAAATTTCCAAATGTCCGTATTACTATTCATAATCGGTAGTTTAATTGGTCGTGGTGTGTTTGAGCTCCAAGTTGCGTATAATGAAAGATATTGAATTATTCAAAGGGCAACATACCATATAAACTTGGGGTGTTACATATATCATATATATAACTAAACTAAAATTATTATAATTATAATAAATAAGAGGGTGACATGTTGTAACTTTCATTTGTTTTAATAATATTTATATCATT
This sequence comes from Viscum album, assembly GCA_963277665.1. Classification (NCBI taxonomy): domain Eukaryota; kingdom Viridiplantae; phylum Streptophyta; class Magnoliopsida; order Santalales; family Viscaceae; genus Viscum; species Viscum album. The sequence continues at coordinate 1,029,693,112 of OY728159.1, forward strand.
TTCATGGGAAAAGGCCATTAAATGAGTCAATTTCAATCATTTGGTGATAAGGATTGACTTTTATTAATAAAACATAATTATTTTTGGTGTTATAGAAATTTTAAAATCATTATAATATTACTGTTACCCTAATTATATACTTTTTAGACGATATTTTCATCAATCAATTAATAAATACTATTACATACCTGTTAAATACTAGATTATAAGGTGACATTTAAATAATAATTTTTAGTTGTTCGATTATGTTCGATGCGGCATTTTATGTTTTCAATCAAACATAGTGTATATTTTTTTTAAAAAAGGATGTTACAAAAATGCATTATCAGGGTAAAAGAAGATTCTAATTGGACATAGACCAGTGGAAATATTTTGAGAATAATGGTTTTTTATCATAATAAATTTTAAAAAGAATAAAATAAGATTATTTATTGCTATTAAAACATGGATCGTAAATAATAAAACACTTAATGACACTTTTTCAATTGAAATAGATGTATGAATCAATAATCACAAGCAAGGTTATGCCAATATTGGTTAAAGGAACGTATATAATCTATAGTTATCAAAATTATATCATATTGGTATCCTAGAGATATTTATTCATATAGTAATAACATGAATCCACATAATTACAATAACTATATTGTCAAATTCCATAACAACTTCTTTGGAATGTTTATGAAGGACCCACCCATTAGTAAATTATATCATAACCATCCATCCTTCATTTATAAATGAATCAAAAAAATGTTTTATAAGGGAACCCCATATCATTATAAATAGATTTTATAATCTATAAAACAAATAAATTGCATTTAATTTTCACTTTATCATTAAATTCATATTAAAAAATGTTATTTGTTCATTATTTTGATTATCCTATGGAAAGGAAACGGGATGAATGAAAATATTTATGAAATAATAATAATTAAAATTTAAAATTAATAAAGATTGTTTTATTTCATCATTTTCCCATTATATTATATCTGAAATAAAGTGTTCTTTCTAATCCAGAATAAAAACCAAATTAAAAAGATAATTGAAATCAATATTAAAATAAATACCCTTTCTTATTTAATATCTCATTTAAAATCGATTTTTTTAATATATAATAAAAATCCTTTTTACTGGGAGTAATAATGAAAAAAATAATTGAATATTAAAAAATTAATATACATAATTGTGGGATAATATATACTATTTTTAATGTTGAAAATAAATTTTCTTTTCAAATATTTTAGTAAGTATAGTCAAAGGATACCGATATATAAACCATCAACCATTTTCCTCTAAAAACATTTAAATTTATTTAAAAAAAATTTAAAATATATTAATTAAAATTTTTATATCGTTAAATTAATCAGCATTGAAACATTGTAGAAAACATGGTTACTGTAGAAAAGATTCACATTCTAATGAAAGATACATGATCTGTATAACATTCTAAAAATATTCCTTGGGTTTATTAAATGAATAATTGATGAAATAGAAATTAAACATTTGAACTATATTTATTATGAATGTAGAAGAAATGATATGTATTTTAAGAAAAAAATAGCATATAATTTCCTCCAAAATGACATTCAACATAAACATCCTCAGTAAGAATGAAGATTATAATGTAAATATTTTATGTTAATGGTAATATTTTATATAAATATTTATTGAAAAAATGTTTCATTTATGGATCTATATATCCCATTTATTTCATGAAGTAATATTTCCAAAAATATTATGATGTAGTATGTACACCATATAATGAAATCAGTGTGTACGACTAGAATCATGACTTTGAAAAATGTGATTGCGACAAAGAAAACATTCTCAAACAGTAAAACATTTGAATCAAAATACTATGAAATAGCGAACATAAATTGAGCATAAAATATCATGATAATATATTTATTCATTAAAAAATATCCCATTATGTAGCAAATTAACCTCATAAAATATACTTTGCTCATCTTACAAGACATGTCTTAAGGGAAGAGAATTTGATATAAATAACCCATATAAAGATCATTAAATTGAATTTATAATTACTAAATAGAGATATTATATGCAAAAAAGGTAAATCCAAATAATAATAGTCCAAATATGAAATAAATAAAAATGGGTTTCCTCACACATAATATTGTCCTAAAATATTAATTAAATAAGTGATATTACCCAACAAATTTCATTTAGCGAAAAAAACCAACAACATTATAATATTATAGTACAAGACACTTTGGAAAAATAATTTTTATTTATTAATAAAATACACGATGAATGAATGATTCATTATTTGACATGAAAAAGGGTTAGCATATATGACTCTTAAATGAAAATAGGTTCATAACAATACAATATGCCACAATGAAGGAAATTTAGAATAAATACAATAACTATAGTCTAGGAATCCTATATATTTACTGTAACACTTGTATGCTAAACCCATATCTACTAATTGACTTATTAATAATTTTTCATGGTTTAAATCCCTTATAGTTAAATAATTTATTTTAATGATATTTTTTTAGTACATAATCTCTTATGTCCATATCAAGTATTGTGAAAAGGTTTGTTCCATAATTTCAAGTCATCATCAATGAGTTGAACATGGTCAAAGGTTTCATTATTAAATATTATATTGTGTAATTATCATTAAATAAATAACAATTTTATTCATTAATTAAACCATTAATTCCAACCAGTAAATATGGTTATGAAAAATGAATTATGTTACAATTATGGAGATGGTAGGCCGTATATATTCTTGATTAATGTTTACATTTCTTGATGATCACTACTTAATGTTGTTATGTATTATTTTATATTTTTATAATGATCATAATATCAAAAATACATAATTATTTCTCTAAATATGACTATATATATTCTATGTTATTTTATGATCGAAAAAACATCACATCGCTTCATAAGGGTGGTAGTCCACATGTACACACAAACGATGTTTTCATTTTTCTATGTATGGGAATTTAATAAAATAGAATATATATTAATTCAATGTAATGATAAATAGGTTATTTATATTTACTAATAATATAATCTCAATAATATTCTAATCATTTACATAAATATCATGAATCACTTTAAATCTATTTTAAGTTTATATTTTCTTTCAAAACAAAATTCAATCCAGACAACTAAAATCATTCATCATGATAATGATAAGGGGTATACATACCAAACCCAAATTAAATGGATCCAATAATATCATTAGTAATTTTATAACATGTGAAAAAACATATAAATTGGTTTCTAACACATTGAACATATCATCAAAATCAATCTCTTAAGCCCATGATTGTTTCTATAAATACTAAAATAACATCTTTGTGGAATACCCTAGTCTCCAATGTTGTTTAAAACCTACGAGAATAAAAATTGTAACAACCCTGAAAATACGCTCCAAGATATTTTCCTAAAAGAATAATCATTACATTTTAAGATTTGAAACCAAAAATTGATATGTAAATTTTTAAATCCAAATAATAAAACATCAAAAGTAAATTTTTTATCACATTCATATCAAAGGACATTTTAGTTTATATTTTTAGATAATAAGTAAAAACACATATACAAACAACAATCAAGATATCGAGAGAGTATTTCCCCATTATACTAAACATTCTATATTATATATTATGTCCCCAAAATCTCCATTATTATTCATTACATATAATACCTTTATATACTCAAATCATAAATCATGATTCTTCATAACCAAAAAAATGTGATTTATAATAATGTTGAGATCAAATTCTCGGAAATTATTAATGTAAACATAAAAATTTATTATCCAAAATGACCATAAAATGTGAATAATTGTATATTGAAAGAATAAATGTTCATGGAAATAATATAAAATAATTAATACCCATAATTACCTAGATCATTTAAAATGAAACATGTAAAAAATATTTTTTAACATATAGAGTTATGAGAATGATTAATTTTTTTCAATGTGATATAAATGTTGATCAGAGGAAAAAATTAATAACACATAGAATGAAAATATTAATATTTATAGTATTATGGAACATTATCAAACTAGAACCTTCATAATAACCCTGATAATTGTTATTATCATCTTATCAACTTCCATACCTAATTCATTGGAGGTATATCATGGACTAATCCATACATGGTTTTCAAGATACCCAACTATCCATGGTTTATAATGGATCAACCTACCATTTTTTTATAATAGGACCCCCATCATCATAAATAATTTCCAAGAACCATGACATATATAAAGTAAATATATCATGCATATCATTATAAAATTCACATTAATAAGCATTATTCCATCCATTATTTGATTAACCTGTGAAAAATAAATGGGATCCACTAAAATAACTCTTAGAGAGTCATAAATCATCAAAATAAATAATAATTATTGTTTCATTACATCATATTCCATTTTTATTATATGCAAAATTAAGGTTTATTTCATTAATGAATAAAAACATCATTAAAATTATCATTAGAAATTGTTTTGTGGAAAATATCATTTTAATTTTGAGAGTCACTTTTAAAAATTAATTATTTATAAAATATTGTAAAAATAAATATCATTGAAAATAATCATATAATATTATAATGGAATATTACTAGAAAAGTATACTTCTCATGTTGGTAAAATATGTTTGTACAAATAATCATAAAAATAATTATTTTATTCAAACAATTTTTTATATATTCAATAGAGAACAATAAAAAGGTTTAATAAATTTCAATTTAATAATTTTTAAAAGTAGCTTAAACAACATTTAAAAAATATTTTGGAGTGGTGTTAAGGAAAATTATATATTTGAATAAATATTTATTTGATATTGTAATTATGAGGTATAATATAATATCCTAATATCCTAATTTACAATATTCTAGAAACCATACTTAATACACATCATTAATAAAAAAATAACCATGAAATACTACCTTTTCAAATAAGATAGTTATATCATAACCATTCAATTATCTTGTATTAACAGGGTTAACTACATTATTAAATATTTATTAATGTTATTAAAACTAGAATTTTGTTAATAATTCTAATGATTTTATTACTAAACTTATTTTAAATCCATTATATTCATCATATATATGTTTTATTCCAAAATGATTATTTATTGATTTTTATCAGTTAATAATATAGATAGTTTATTTAATTTTTAAAATTAATATAGTATAAAATTAAATTTTATTTCTAAATAAAAATCATAAAATTTTACTTTTATGAAATTTTGAATCCATTCTGAAAATATTAATATTTTAATGAATTGGAGAAATATCTATTTTTTGTGGAAACTCTATTTTTTTGTAATGTACTAAATATTATAACAATATTTTTTATATTTTAAAAAACTATTTTCTTATTTTTATTATTTATAATAAAATTATAATCATTTTAAATAAATCTTTACATTAAATAATGATAAAAAATTTGTATGAAAACAATAAATTTTATAAAAATATTATTTTCATTATTTTATCCAATTAAATTTCAGGTTTATATAATCCAAATATAGATATAGAATATTTACAGAAAACTAAATATTTAAATTTAGATGCTCCAATTTTTTTGTTAAATATTCACCCTTTATTTTTTGTCATTTTAAATAGTAACGTTCAGAAACTGGGGACACCTCGTTAAGGGTAAATCCTTTAATTAAGGATAAAAATAATATTATAAGGACTAAAAGTAACCCTAATACTTGTATTAATTATTTTGGATGAGTATATCTCATAAATATTTATCCAATGTTAAAATATTTTACTTTTTCATTTGGACACAACTTTGGCATTAAAATATTTTATATAACGAAATGTCAAAAATGTCATTATCATTGTTTTTTATATCATATATATTTTATTAAATGAAAAAAATGTTTTTTGTTATTATAAATAGTATATTTGAAAATAATTTATTTTCATTTATAATGGTATTTTATATCTAATTTCAAGAAATTAAATTCTTAATTTAAATTTTTACGCAACACTGATTCAATATTTATTTAATTAATAGAGAAATAAAATAAATGATTATATAAATAATTAACTTAATATAATATGAAATAATTTTTATGTTACAATAATTTATTAGATAAAAATAACATATTATGAACCCATTAAATCCTTTTATTATAATTTAATTTTGGTCATGTAGTTTTATAAAGGAAACAAAATGAATAGTTCCAAATTAAACATTAGTATTATTTAGTATTATATTTTTTAAGATTATTATAAAATCTTAAGATATTAATTTCAAACACGTAATTTGGTTATGGATTTGACTATAAAACATTGTACAATCATATTCCACTATTTCTTTTTATAATGGCTATATTGACCCATATATAGTAAACCATTTGTTATCATGGTAATAGACAAAAAAGGTTATCATTGGTTTATAAAATGAAAATTGTGAATCAATCACCAAAAATTGTCAAATATTTCTAGTATAATATTATTTATATTCACACTCTTCATAGTTTTGATTTATTTTAATTGGGTTCCATTTGATCATGAAATTTTCTATACATTAATTTAATATCTTAATAAATTCTATAAGTGTATCTAACAAATTTTAAAAAACAGACCCCTCTCTTATCATTATCACACTTCTTGATTCCATTTTACAACCCAATATCCCCACAAATATCTTTCTTTAAGGACTATCCACATTATATATGTATTATTCTAGGATGAATACCAACCATATAAGGATTATGGTGTAAAAAATGATGTTGTTTGATGAAGATGCATAATACACGACAAAGAATTTTCATATTATATCTTCATACACCATCATCAAATATTATCAAATAAATTTTAAAAAATAATATATTTATCATAAATATACAATAATAAATTATACTGTTTTAATAAATAATTTCCATCAACATCCTCCATCAAATGTGAATGGAATTCATCATTGGCTTGTGTGACGGACTACAGCCTCACGAACCAATGTAATCTGTTTTTCCATCACCACTTCTCAAATAAGGTTTTAATGAAATTCTTATGTGTATATATATATTTTTTTTATTAATATAATATTAAATATATTTATAACTAATAGATCATTTACTTTCATAACATTACAGCAACTGATGAACCATAACATCGTTCATCGGTACGTGTGGACTATCACCTCTATGAAGTGAGGAGAAACATTTTGAGTCACTACATCACTTGTATGATATATAAAACCATATTTATGGTAATAATATGGTTTTAATTTTATTATTAACATAAAATAAAGATAAAATAATAATTTCTTTCTAAGAAATCATTATACAATATAAACCTTATTCAAGCGTACATATAGCCTATCATCTCTAAGATTCTATGAAAATTAACTTATCATGGCCATATTCAATTGTCCATTTGGAACTTATAATTAATATCTAATAATAATATTTATTTCATGATTTTAATTATGTAGATGATGGAAAAATGAGACATCCGACCGTGGAAAAAATTGATAAAATTTTGAAAGTATGGACCGAAATTTGTCAATGTACATGACACAGAATAAATTAATGACATAGATAAATATGGCATTAAAATAGATTTCTTATAGACAAGGGTGTAAGACAATTAAATTTTATTAATAAATAAACTGATTTATATTATTTTATTAAATAGGTTTTAATGGACATATCTGGAATGCCAGTACATAAGGTAAGGTATTTTACCAAAGTTTCATTAAACTAAGATGTACTTTATATTTATGAATGTAATTTTATTTATATGGTTTACATTCTATTCATATTACATTTTATTTCATTAATTATAAATAATTAATGTAATTTTATATTTTAATTCAAATTATTTAATTGAATAGGATTTTACATGAATGTTACCTTGTGGTAATGTTTTCTTAAGTAAATTTTATTTCATTTGGTTACATCACATCTCCATTTATTATGTTACAAAATGATTAAATATGAAATTCACATTTACTCATTTATATTTTATATTATGTTTTATAGTGTGGAATTACATTTTTTACATACAATATCTACATTAATTAATTCCTAATTCAATGGTACGATCATTATATGGGATATTATTCTCAAATTCACATTCTTTGAGAAAATAATTGTAATTTCATCTACTTTTTTATACAGGGTATATATGAATCCTATTGTGATATTATATCATTAATGAATATTTTATAATGAAATTTAATACTTATTTAACATGAACTATTTCATGGGATATTTCTTAAAATTTTATTAAAGTGACAATGGTTTTATTTTCCTCGATCTCATTTCCCTACAACACGATTCATATTATGCACCATGATTTAATTATATAGTGTACTTACTAAATCATTATGAATATAGGATTTTTAGACAACAAAATTTAGGGTATTAAAATATTCATATCTTATTTTTTCATTGAATAAATTTTTATTCGAATGATTATCAAAGATGAAAAAGGTTTATCGTATAATCTCAACTTTTTTATATTTATTTTGTTAAAGGTTATTTTAGGGGAAATAATATGATATTATTTTAGTTAATAACATACATTTTATTATCCTAAATTTATTAATGTGGATAAAATTATTAATATCTACTTCATCTTTCATTTATTGAACAATCAATTAGAATGTTGTTTTTTAGTGTCATTGCTCTTGTATATTTAATTCAAATGCGAAACATAATATTCCATATGAATGTTTTCTAAAATTATTTCTGGAATATTATTTTATAATCATACAAAATTTCAGAAATATATTTTAAATGTTATTTAATATTTTTTTAAAATTTTTTAAATGGAAATTTTTTAAACTTTTCATTATTGGACACATTTGAACCTAAACAAACATTTTTGAAAAGATTGATTATTTTTATGATTAATAATAGGAATAGGTTTTCCCACCATCATGACTCTTTTTTTATAATATTCCATTATAATATTCAATGTTTATTTTAAAAGTGAAGCAATTTTATAATATTTTAAAAATTATAAATTTTTCACAGTGATTTTAAAAATTAAAAGATTATTTTCCAAAATAATGTTTTTAATGATCATTTTAATGATGTTTTAATTCATCAAATAAATAATCCTTAATATCATATATAATATACATTGGATATTATGTAATGAATCCATAATTATTCTTTATTTTGATGAATAATGACTATCTAAAAGTAATTTTCATATTTCTCATTTATTTTCTATAGGTTAATCAAACAATAGAGGGAATAATGGTTATTACTATCATTTTTTTTGATTATATACAAGATCTATTTACTATATCTAGTTCATGGTTCTTGGAAATTGTTTATGATGATCACAGGCCCTGTTATAATCAAATGAGATGTTATTCCACCATAAAAATGGATGGGTAGTCACTGTTAAATCCAAGTATGTTTGTGTCTGTGATAAGCCTCCAATGAATTTGATATGTAAGTAAATAGTATTGTAATAAATATTATTATGGAAATTATGAGGTTTAGAGGTATACCATGTTCCATGATAAAATCAATACTTATTTGTGTTATTTATGGGTTATAAATGTATCCTTTGATCAACATTGACATCAAATGGAATAAAAAATTTCATTCTTATGACTCTTTCCATTAGGAAATATTTATTACACGTTTCAATTTAAATTATCCAGGTATTGAGGGGTATAAATTATTTTATGTTAATTTCCCAAATATTTATTATGTCAATATAATATTATTCCCATCTTATTATAATTGAAAATAATAAATTTTTAATGTTTATATTTATCCTTATTGAGTATTTGATCACACCATTAATATGATTCATTTTTTCTTAGGTTTTGATGAATCATGATAAATGATTTATGTATAAGAAAGGTTAATATGTAATGAATTTTATTGGATATTTTTTAGATGTAATATGTAATATGGAATTTTGGATATAATATGAAAATACTCTCTTGATATCATAAGTGTTGTTTGGGTATGAGTTTGAAATAATTCTATAAAAATAAAAACTAAAACGTTCCTTGGATATGAATGTTATTCAATATTTCCTTTTTATGTTTTATTTAATGGATAGAAAAATTCCAATCACAGTTTTTGGTATCAATGCTAGAAATTTATTGTTTAATATTTTTGGGTAAGAACAATGAGTGTGGTTATGGGGTTGCCCGCGGGGGCTGGGTGAGTTGGTTCAAGGCGGTGGCGACCCGTCGCTGAGGTTCCGGGTTCGAGTCCTCACAAAGGCAACGTACACCATTTGTCAGCGAACCTCTCGTCCCCTCGACTCCGTGGGGACTGGCCCAAGCCCAAGGGTTGTCCACCTTGGGCCTAGCTGGGGGCGTGCGGCGCGCAGGTGGGCAGGCCAGCCCTATACCTCGTTACCCATACAACACGTTTAGCCCGCGGGGGATGGGTGAGTTGGTTCAAGGCGGTGGCGACCCGTCGCTGAGGTTCCGGGTTCGAGTCCTCACAAAGGCAACGCGCACCATTTGTCAGCGAACCTCTCGTCCCCTCGACTCCGTGGGAACTGGCCCAAGCCCAAGGGTTGGCCACCTTGGGCCTAGCTGGGGGCGTGCGGCGCGCAGGTGGGCATGCCAGCCCTATACCTCGTTACCCATACAACACGTTAACCATCCCTATATTATTCAAGGGGAGCTCTCGCAGCGGCGATTTCCAGCGAAACCCTTGATGGAGTAGCATGACCTCGCGGCGGTGCGCCCCCTCTGTGTCTCGGCCAGATGGGGGCAACGACTCTCCTCTCTCACAGCGTGTGGATCCCTCCTCCTTCCCCGACTTCCTGGAGATTGATGTTTTCCCTAAGGTGCCGAATCGGGTGAATGGTGAGATATCAGTTCCGATTTCCTCTTTGGAGTTCGCGAAGGCGGTGTCGCGGTTGGACCTCATCCTTGTCACAAGGTTTGGAAAGTCTCGACCTACAGTGGACAACTTTCACAGGTTCGTCTCCTCTACCTGGTTGCTTCAAGAACATGCGGTTGTAGGGATTTTAGACACGAGGCATTTCCAAATCCGTTTCTCCTGTGAAGATGACTTAATTTATGCCTGGTCTTCTGCATCGAGGGTGGTTAATGGTTTCAGATTCTCTCTTTTTCGGTGGTCCTTTGATTTCCATCTCCACCGTGATCCTCCTACCACTGCGTTATGGGTCACGCTCCCCGGTCTTGCGTTACCATTTCAGAATCCTGTTATCCTCCGTGTCATTGGCAATCTGATCGGGCGTTTCCTGTGTATGGACATGAGAACCCGTGTTTCCTTCCATCCTGTTGCTCCGTGCATCTGTGTCGAAGTGGATGTCTCTAAGGAACCAGTTGAATCGGTCTGCGTTGAAGTGGAGGGTGAGATCAGATGGCATCAATCTGTCTTCTTTGAGTCATGGACTCCTTATTGTGCAAATTGTCGTCACCTTGGACACTCGGACCTTCATTGTCGTCGGAATGCCTTCTATAGAAAGGATGCTGCTGTGATAATGGAGGAGGTTCCTGGTCGACGTATGCCACTGGAGATAGGTGGGTCAGCGGAGCTTGATGTTACTACAACTGCAAAGGATGCAAGCACAGGGGCCCCGAGTGCCAATGCTTCTCATTCTGTTCAGAAGGAGGAAACCAATGAGGGTGTCAATCCCTCGGTTGGGGATGTTTTTAAAAGGCTGAAACATGATCTCAATTATGGTGCTGGTGTTGATTCAAGAAGGAAAAAGGGCTGTTCAGATGCTGATTGTGGCAACTGGATGCTGGTTAAGGGAGGCTGTGAGAATCTTCTGAAGCAAGGCAGTGATGTACCCCTGGATAACAGATTTGCTGGCTTGACTGAGCTGGACTCCAATGACCAGAAAGCACCCTACCAACATCAGGATAAGGCTACTGCTGGTGCTGTTATATCTGATAATATTGGGAATGGGGAAATAGGAGGGGCTGCTGGAGCTCCTGTCATCATGCTTCAGGTGGAACTGGATAAGGGATGTGGTGAGTCACAAGGGAGTGATTTGTTGAACATGGTGCAGGAAAGTCCTGAGGAGGATGCTGAAAAAATCTCAGAGGGGGTGTTGAATGACAATAATAATTCAGATAAGCAGAATGTCAGGGAGAGATCTTTGAACAGACAGGAATTTGTAGCGGCAAGCTGCAAAAATCAGAATAGCAGGGACCATTATCCGTGTCTGACACCTGTAGACGTTAACAAGCAAATTTAAAAGTTTGCACCCTCCTTAGTGCATGAAGGCACTCTAGGGACGGATGAGGGGAAAGAAAATCAAGGAGGCAGATTAACGAGTTCTATAAAGGAAACATATAGTGACATTCTTAGGAAAGGGGAGAAGAGGGATGAGAGTATTGGGCCTTCCACTGCTCCACCAAAGAGGAAACCCAGGAAAGACTACTCCAACACGCTGAGGACCATATCCACCAGATCATCTACCAAAAATGGAAAGCTGAAAGATTTGGATCAGAAGAAGGGATGACAGAATAAAGAGCCAATGTCCCCAGCAAAGTTACGTTTGCGGGAGCAGTATATCCACATGTTAAATCAATACGCTCCACAATCTGAATGGGAGTCGGCAGATCCAGATGAGTTCTCAGAAGGTGGTGGTGATGATGTGTTTGATGCTTTCTAAGGTATGAGGCTGTAAGGTTTTGTGGTACATTGTCTTTTTATTTTTTCTCTCCTCTGCTCTTTGCACTTTCTTTTTATTAATAAATTTCTACAGGACTGGGCATTCAGCCTAGTCCTGCACCTTCCTTGTTATGGGCTTGTTACTATTTTCTAGTAGATTAGGGTTTATATAAAATTTGAGACTATGATGTTTTGGATAGTGGTTATTTTATTTGTTATAGATACCATCATGGGTATTAGAGATTAATTTTGATCATAATTTCAAAATCATAGTCAACGCCTACATGATTTTTTTTCCACAGAGTACTAAAATTACAAATAATTTTTTGGGCCATTTAATTTTATTTTGGTATATATAACCCTTAGGGTTAAATTGATGTATTATTTTAGGATTCAGTGTATAATTATGTTTTTGAAGCATATTAATCCAAAAAATGGATTTATGTTGATTCGAGATATTTATGAAATGATTATAATATTTTTGAGATTATATGATTAGGGAATATTCCTTTTAGGGTAAATAAAATATCAAAATTTTTATTAAAAACCACTTATATAAAGGTTTACAATAGCATACCATCAAAAATACAAACATTAATGAATCTATATATGGATGGAAGATCATGTCTCTCTATGTTATTTAATAATTTTACACTTTATTTAACCTTTAATATAATCTGAATATCAGTTAACACGTATATACTCTCAAAAAAATTGTGGAATATCTTTTGACCTCATATTTAACTTGTGAAATAGCAATATTAAATATATTTTGGAAAACTAATTATATTATTGTTGCTAATAAAATATGGAAAATTTATAAATAATATGATATCATTCCATGATTTTAACTTCGTTTAACACTCTGTAATCAACATAAAAGCCAAGATAGTAAATTCTATTCATAGTGAATATTAAAAAAAGAACCCAATGTAAAATGCTCAAACAAATAAATCAATTTATATAAAAAATTGTACCTAAACCACCATCTCTATAACATATATAAGAGAAATATTGTTTAAAATAATATATATAGTCTTAATTCCAAGTATCAACAAAATAATAAACTCAAAAATTATATTATATGATAACCCCATGAGGATATAATTATATATTTCAAGAAACTGTTAAAAATGGGAGAAAAGATGACTTTTTACATTATTATATAATTAAATACACAATAATTATAAGGTTAAATAATCCCTAACTGCCAATTTTCAAACACTAAATGGCATATTAATAAATCACACTCATTGAAAAATTCACATGAATCACACTCAATGAATGAAAAGTATACTCATAAAAATGGTATTGAATGAGTGCTCAAAGTAGTTTCTACAAATTTATTTGAATAATCATATAAGAGAAACATATATTCGATATAATGAATTAACAAAGACTTTTATTACAAATGATTATTATTCTAAACACTTTATAGCTCTATATACACATATATCAATGCACTTATCTTTTATTGACAATAGTCATCCAATATAAACACTCCCACATAATCTCACATTTACAATCTTCCTAAGGAGATAAAAATATATTTTATTCACATATATCAAATATAATTGATACTTGGAAGGGGTTCATAACAATTATAACATTAAAATTCAATTTCCCATTTCAGAAATGACTTGGAATATACTCTATATCATGAATTTGACCTGATATCATACCTTGAGCTCTCATATCCAGAATTTAATTGTGTGTATCACCGTGGAGACATTACATCTACTTCCTCTAAAAACAAAAACCTCTTATTTAACCCATATATCTAGAGGAATCCCAACAAAAACTCATTTTTGGGGATCCTAACCTAAAACTAGAACCTTGATTCTACCTATAACCTTTAACATATCATAGTTGTAGGGAAATTTTTTAAAATCATTATAATTTGAACTATTTGTATATGTCATTGTGGCTATTGAAGCTATTATTTAAATTCATATCAAACATTAATAAGACTTAAAATCTATTAAATCTTTTTAATTTAAGTATTTGATGTATATTACCTGACCTAGTACTCTTATTTTCTTTTAAATATTTCCATAGTGAGAAACATTATAATTATTCTTATTAATTACTATATAACTAATATCATTGTATAGAGAAAAATAAATTTACCTCAATTAACTACCCTCAATATGGTTTTTCTTTGTTAGGGTTCAATTTAGAAACCTACAAAAAAATTGGCTAGATATGTTTAACTGAACTAAAACTATGTATTTCAATATAACCTAAATTTTCATGAACATTGGTTCATGTCCCCCATCCAATATCAGATCTAATTAAATATGATTTTTCAAATGTATTGTGTCATCCATAATTTATATATTTCTCTATAAAAGATGTTTAATCCCATGATAATTGTCAAACCTCAGTAACATATGAATGAAATGATTATAAAAATATTCTGAGAAATCATCCGCGTATAATTCCATATGTAGGTTTATCATTACTATCATTATACATAAGTGTATAGAGTTATCTCATTACTATTGTGTTGAATTTTTTACCCTTCTAATCGAGGGTGTCTCTGTCTAGTAAAAAATATCATTATAGTACTCCACACCAAAAATAGAAAACAATGGTCCACCATAACGAATAATGAGAGTTAGAAATTATATATATAATTATATAGTCAAATAAATCATAGTTCTATGGATTCATTAAACCACATTATCCCAATACGTTTTTAAAAAGAATTATATACTCATGGAGAAACTTATTCATAGACTTCCCCAATATATTAATTTTTTTCACTATATTACCAATTTGAAATTCTCATCACTACCCACTATGTGATCATATAGATTTAAATGTGGTGAAATATCATGGGAATTCAAAACAAAACTCATAGAACACATCCCTATCAAATTTCATGACATCAAATTTTATGATAAGTAATAATATGCATCAAATACCATTTTTATAAACACACTCATAAGTATAAGTCAATCATACCACTTGATTCTTCTCTTGATATTGGGATATAAAATTTTGGTGGTTGATAAATACACATAGGATATTGATAATCCACTATCAAATAATAATGACATAACTTACACATAAACATTTCATGTATAATTCCACGAGGGCCGGTCGCTCATCCCACACAACGACCCGCAAAGTGCTGGTCGTTGTCGCGCCGCACGTGGCCGCCGCCCCGCGGCCCCTCTGACTCTCGCCGGCGCCCTGCCGGCGCCACCGGCCGCCGCCGCCGCGGCCTTCCGAAGCCACGGCCGCCGATCTGCCTTCTGAAGCCACAACCACCGTGCCGCCTGCCCGGAGCCGAACCGCTCCGCCGCACCATCTCGCCGGACCACCCTGCCGACC
This sequence comes from Viscum album, assembly GCA_963277665.1. NCBI lineage: Eukaryota > Viridiplantae > Streptophyta > Magnoliopsida > Santalales > Viscaceae > Viscum > Viscum album. Next base: position 1,029,709,065 of record OY728159.1, read on the forward strand.
GCCGGAAACCGAAAAACCACCCCCAACTTCGCCGGGCCGCTGCGGACGCCTCGGAGCTCCGATTTCACATCCGAAAGGTGCGTCGGAAAGCTCGGATCGAGCTCTACAAATCTATGGTCTTTGTTCAATGATCGGGAAGCAATTAGATGGTATAAATCGGGCTCAATGAAAGCAGGAATTTAAAAACAGACAAAAATAAAACTCCTACCTCGTGGGGCTTTGCCCGATGCTTCCCGCGCGATCCGTCCCACGCCGTTTCCTCTCCGGAGTTGGCTCGCCGGAGCTCACCTCGCTGGAGCTCACCGGAATGGAGGAGGGAAGGGGAGAGGGTGTGAGGGAGGAGAAGGGGAAGAGAAGAGGGAGGGGGTGCGTTTAAGTAATAACACTTAAACACCCCCGCCCGTCATGCCCCTGACCCCGCTCTCGAAGAAGACAAAATGGAAGGCGTCCTTGGGGAAAACACGACACTCCGAGCACAATGGCAGTCTCGGAATCTTAATCTGCTACCCCGTTCAAAAGATATAAAATTTAACGTCCGAAGCCGCTAAATTACGAACACGCCCCTGGGGCCATTTTTCACAAACGGCCTGCGACCACGAAACTTATACCCCTCCTAGGGTAAACGACACGCTCTGAACTCAACGGTGCCCTCGATTTTCCGGTATGAGCCACCGTTTAAGAGATACTCGAGTTTAACCATTAAACGAATAAATTAATTAATTTATTTATCCGTTTAACGTTCCGGGAGAGGGCGAGGGGTCCAAACACCCCGCGCCGACAAGTTTTATGTCACTCCTAGGGTAAAAATCCCATTCCGGACCCATTAGTACACTCGGATCTCTGATCAGGAACTCCGTTTAGGAGTTATCCCATTTATTTAGCATTTCCAGCGTGAACACACTGAAAATTTAATTCCGGGCATTCCGGGGCTCTGAATCGCACGCCGTCTGAAGGCGCTGCTCTGGAATATCATCAAGAATATTCCAAAGTTTTTCATAGAAATAACCGGGTTCTTACATCATTCCCTCCTTCAAGCTTTTCTTCCTTGAAAAGAAAATCTAGCGAGCAACATAGGGAACTAAGCCCACACTTGGCTTTCCTATACCCAGAAGAACCCACGCACAGCTCTATGCCACCGCACACAGACCAAAGGATTGATCTGTTCATACGGGGTCAGCCCATGCCGATGTCGTGCACCCACTCAAGACATTGTGGTTAGGGAAAGGCGGTAGGGTACCTCGCCATCCCTTTGCACGGTCTCAAATGGCCCGAAGGCCCTCGGGGGTAGCTCACCTCCCCGGTCAAACCTCGACGTCGCACGCCACGACTGGAATCACCGCCCGCACCTGGAACAAGCCCCGGTGATTCCCTCCTTCAGAATATCAATATGGTGAAACACCCAAGGATATCTGGTCACGCTAGTCTCCACAGTCGATGCTCTCTTACATGCTCAAAAGGCGAAGGAGTCAACACCATCGACTAAAGGAAAAGGTCTCGCGCCTTTCTCCTTACCACCACAGGGTTACACCCGATGCCCTGCGTCACCCTGGTAACACCTCAAACAAGGAGCAGGGAGAAAAGAATTTCACACGTAGAGCCTAACAATTCTACTACAAGTAGTAGAAGGGTCGCAAGGGGTACCTCTCACCATCACGTGCTCTGCAGGATCGTAGACATCCAAAGCTCGCGGCTACCCGCGGTCCCAACCGTCAGCTCCCGGAGCCTGACGTGGACTGCCTAGTGGTGATGGGAATATCTCATAACGTCTTCCCCCACCTCCAGCTCCTCCCGCTCCTCTACTAGCACCACCTCTCTGGGTAACACTCCGATCACGGTGCTGCCTCTACCGTGGTGGTGGGCCTGCTGCCTGCCCGATGCTCCCAACAACTCGGGTCGAGCAGTCTCGTGCAAAGTGATCTCGCCCGTCATAAGCATAGCACCGGCGCTCTCTGGGCTGCCCTGGTACCCTCCGGCGCCACTATGGTGTACGACCATGGCCTGAGATCCACTCACGGAAGGGCATCCTCAAATGAGGCCCTGTGCCCTTTTCACCACAGTGGTATACGACCACGTCTCCGAAACCGGAAGTGGGAAGGCCACCTGCATCGAGCCCCTGTCCTCCGGCGCCTCCTAGCTATGGGAGACGTCCCGTCTCCATCATGCCCACTGCCACTACCAACCGCAAAACATGTCAGGAAGCCCTCTGTCACCAGCGTATGCACTAGCACCCCAGCATATGTGGAAATGCCCAAGGGTACTCTGACAGCATGAATCTCTTAGTAGAGACCCTGCTCAAACTTCTGCACTCGGAGGTTATCATCACGGACCACGTCCGGGTAAAAGCATGCATGGTCTGCGAAACTAGCCGCGTACTCGGCCACCGTCATCCCTCCCTGCTGAAACTGCAGGAGCTCCTGAATCCGAACAGAGAGCAAGCAGGAGGGGAAAAACTCCTCATGGAGCAACAACTGAAAGTCGCCCCGAAAAAAGCGACGACTCGTCAAGAAACTGAGTCGCCAGACTCTACCAATGCCGAGATGCTCCACGAAAATGGCTGGCTGCCAAAGCCACTCTCTGATCTGTCGGCGTCTGCACAAGCCTGAAAAGGCGAACCACTGCCTCGAGCCAAACCTCTGCTGCCTGAGGGTCTGGCTCACCACTGAACCTCAGCGGTCTCTGCCACTAGAACTCATGGAGCGCACTCAACCTGCGCTCGAGCTCAGCCTGCTCTGGCTGAAACTGTCTGCTGCTCAACAGGTGGGGGTGCTGCTACCGGCCAACCCGGAGAAAGGGGCTTGCATGATGGATCCTGGACTGTGGCCTCATTGCTCATAAGGTCGACATCACGAACCAAATCTGGTATCCTAGCTGGGTGTCCTCGCAGAGACATCCTGAATATTATCAAGGAGTGTCGTGGTCAGATGAGCATATATGTATATACCTATAGCAACGATGGGGAGCTGACTCAAGAAGGATAGTAAAAGACTCAGTCCTATGTGATGCACAAACAAATTTCCCTGCAACAAGTGTCTCAGCATGCCGAGTCGACAAGTGGGTTATCAAGGTCCTGGTGAATGGATACGTCGGCCGCTGCACCATCACTGGACTCCCTGGCCTGAGAGCTGCTCTCGAGACACGTTAACACTGTTTCCCTATATCCCATTCAATTCCTCTTTTAGGGACGTCCGCACAACGTCCCAAGGAACGAACCACCTCTGATACCACTTTTTCACGAACCGACCCTACCCGGGCTCGAGCCGCAACTATCCCAAGTCCGCCTCCATAGGCCAGGGGCTGGCGACCAGCGCCGAAGGCAAAATAACTCGGGGAGGCCTTTTTTTAAGCATCTGTAAACACACATGAAGAAAAATCAATGAAAAAGTGCAGAGTAAAAGAATGAACAAGCAGAGTAAAAAAGAACAACTCTTATATAAATACCACAAAGTACATCGACATCTACAAGTACAATGTACAACTGAAAAGAAAAGGGGCAAAACAGGCACCCAACCAAAAAGTGCCATAACCCGGCAACAGGTAAACAAAAGAAACTACTGATGGGTCTCCCACCTGGAACCCGGCCACGACCACCGCACGCGGTCGAAGCTCCCAAGCTCCTACGCTCCACTGAAGTCACGCTCCACCTGTCCGTCATCTGCAAGGGCACACCAAGTGCGGGCAAAGCCCAAGCAGGGGTGAGTATAAAAATACTCAGTAGGATACCCCGAAGTCTCAAGGGAGCAACAAAAGGAGGTAGCGAAGGGTGACCAGTAGAGCGAACAGAAAAGTAAAGGAGTACAATAGAGAGTGAAATAAAGAGTCCAGCTCAACCCAACAAGAGGAAAGAAGGTAGACTCATCTAGACACAGGGAGCTGGAAACGGTGATAAGATGAACTTCTTGTCGAGTCTTCTCTACCTATAGTAGGAGATTAGACTCGTCCAACTATGAGAAGTTAGACACAGAAAGCACGTGGCATACCCCACGCGTCTTCGCCTCTCCTGGAAGGAGAGTAGCCAAACCCAAGAAGTTGGTGCTGGAAACAAGGTAAACACATATCTTTATGCTCAGAAAGAAGCCCGAACAACATTGTAAGGGGATCTCTGTCCCATAGCTCAGCCCAAGAAAAGAATAGCCAACAGTCCCAAATGTAACCCCATCATTGATGCCCAGCATCCCGCACGTCTGCCCTGAATCGCCAGCCAAGTCGCTCAGTCACCGCACCTTGATACTATCCACTTTGGGCGGCACTGGCTCGCCCGCACTGTTTTAGATCGCGTCGCAAGAACGCGTCTCGGTGGGGAAATCACCCCTCGTACTTGAGAATTCTAGGAAAGTCAAACCACACCTCATCACTGCCCTGCAGTCGAGAGGTCTCTTCAAATTCAAGCCATTACAACACTGACCCATATAACCAAGGGTCTCGCTCTGGTAATCATGGAGGAAAGCCATAGACTAGCCTAGTCGGAAGGACTGAGTCTGGAATGTCAATGGGAGTCCCACTGCCCAGCCCTGCTGGAGGGTAATTCATAACCAAAATATCATGTGACCCACTGCCCAGCCCTGCTGGAGGGTAAACCCTAATACATCATCCGGCGACCCACTGCCCATCCCCGCTGGAGGTTAGACCATAATAAGATACTGGGTGACCCACTGCCCAGCCCTACTGGAGGGTAAACCATAATACGTCATCAGGCGACCCACTGCCCAGCCCCGCTGGAGGGTAGACCTGGAATAAGTCGACAGGCGACCCACTGCCCAGCCTTGCTGGAGGGTAGACTTGGAACAAGACGACGGGCGACCCACTGCCCAGCCCTGCTGGAGGGTAGACCCTAAGAGGTCGTCGGGTGACCCACTGCCCAGTCTCTGCTGGAGGGTAGACCCTAAGTGCGTCAGGTGACCCACTGCCCAGCCCCGCTGGAGGGTAGACCCTAGAATTCAGTGGGAAACCCACTGACCAGCCCTGTTGGAGGGTAAGCCCGAGGAAGTCTATGAGTAACCCACTGCCCATCCTCGCTAGAGGGTAGAACTCAGAATTTCCTTGTCCATCTCCACTGGAGGGTACAATACTGGCCAACCGAACACGGAGTGGGCCTCGCGCAACCAGCCAACTCCAGCACAACTCACCCAAAGGGGTTCATGGCCTGTTCTTTCACTAGGTGTCACTAACACCGCTACAGGCCGATCCATCGAGAACCAATCCAGGGGGAGACCACTCAACCCTGCTGGTCAAACAAAAGAGCACAAAGCCAGGGGAAATAAACTCCACCCTGCTAGCCAAACAAACGAGCACAAAGGGATCCTCTACGCCGCGAGAGTTCCATGTATGCAAAGCAGAACACGGCACGCACATGGGGCCCACACAACGTGTGCCCCCCCTCTCAACCCCAACTGAACGCACCAATGTTCTCAGGTACGAACAACCACATGTACCTCCAAGCGCTCCCGTATACTCCCAGAGTATACCTCACTTTCAGCCCAAGGGCTAGCATGCACACGACACCCAACGTCAACGTGAAGGCGTGACGTAACAACTCCACCTCAAAGGCCCAGGCATGGCCAGCCACATCTTGTTAACCATTTACATCACTCTCCCAAGAGTGCGCGATCACACACCAAGGGTCCGCTACAACCAAGGTAGGGCGAACCATCACTAGAGCACCTTCCATGCTTTCCACATTTCTCAAGATCATGCAAGAGGCTCCGTACATCCAAACGGATCACACTGTTGTAATCCTTGCAAAAAAACACGCGAGTTAGACTACTCACTCACCCGAAACAGTCAACAGGTGGAAAAGGTACTATTCATCGTGACCAAACCCGTGTGGGGCCCACCCCAAGATCCCGAAACTGAACCAACAGATCACACCACTGCGATCCCCTTGGAAAAACAAATGGGATTGAGTACTCAATCGCCCAAAACGAACACCCGGTAAAAAGGGAACTATTCACCATAGCCGGGTCGGGTGGGACCCACACCACGTCCCCGAAAAAAAAGTCGGGTGGACTACGCCATCGCAAAGCTCTTGGAAAAGCACGTCAAATAGACTACTAACTTGCGTGGGACGGGTACCCAGAGAAAAAGATGCCTTCTAGCGTACCGCACACGAGCGGTGCCATGTGGGACCCGCAACCCGGTACCGAAACTCAACGAACGGATCGTACCGTTGCGATCCTCTCGAAAAAGCACACAAGATGGACTACTCACTTGTCCAAAACGGTCGCCTGGTGATAAAGCTGGAAATCACCGTCAAATCCCGAAACGGCCCTCGCGGGGCCCGCAATGTCGTACGGAATTACAGCGGGCAGACTGCGCCAGCACGATGCCCTCGAAAAAACACCCAACATCAACTGCTCGCACGACCCGAACGGACGACCGAGTAAAAAGTCGCTAGAAGCTGCACGCAGCTCAAAAGACGGGTCGTGGGGCCCGCGCCACAACATCGGCCTCAACGCCCATAACCACCCTGAAAACCTCCACCTCGATGCCAGGGTTCCAACGCCGCTGACAGCGCTTAAAACGGACGTCGGACGCGTCCGCGCCGTCCAAAACAAGATTTTCTGGAAGAACGCTCATCCACTTAAAGACGCGTCGCGTCTCCGAGACCCCTCGTTTCGGGAATTAAATATTCCTGAAACCATCTCAAAAACTCCGCCATGACACAAGCTCCGCGCTGCCGCAGACGGCGCGCAAAACGGACGTCTGTAGCCCGAAATACAGGCGTCCGAAGTCCGAGGGGCAAAGCCCCTTGGGCCGGACCGGCCCGGTCCGGCCGGTCCGCCCTGCTTGGGACGGCCCGCGCCGGCCGGCCCGCTGGACCGCGGGCCGGCCGCTGGGCCCGGTCTGGTTGAGCCGCGGGCCGCCGCTCCGTGGCCCGCTCCCCTTCACACCCGCGCGCCCGCCGCACGAGATTTGCCACCGACTGACCACGAGGGCCGGTCGCTCATCCCACACAAGGACCCGCAAAGTGCGAGTCGTTGTCCCGCCGCACTGGGCCGCCGCCCCGCGGCCCCTCTCGCTCTCGCCGGCGTCCTGCCGGCGCCACCGGCTGCCGCCGCCGCGGCCTTCCGCATCCACGGCCGCCGCACGCCTTCTGAAGCCATGGCCGCCGCGCCGCCTGCTCGTAGCCGAACCGCTCCGCCGCACCATCTCGCCGGACCGCCCTGCCGACCGCCGGAAACCGCAAAACCACCCCCAACTTCGCCGGGCCACTGCGGACGCCTCGAAGCTATGATTTCACATCAGAAAGGTGCGTCGAAAATCTCGGATCGAGCTCTACTAATCTATGGGCTTTGTTCGAAGATCAGGCGGCAATTCGATGGTATAAATCGGGCTCAAAGAAAGCGGGAATTTAAAAACGGACAAAAATAAAACTCCTACCTCGTGGGGCTTTGCCCGACGCTTCCCGCACGATCCACCCCGTGCCGTTGCCTCGCCGGAGTTGGATCGCCGGAGCTCACCTCGCCGGAGATGGCTCGCCGGAGCTCACCTCGCCGGAGCTCACTGGAATGGAGGAGGGAAGGGGTGAAGGTGTGAGGGAGGAGAAGGGGAAGAGAAGAGGGAGGGGGTGCGTTTAAGTAATAACACTTAAACACCCCCGCCCGGCACGCCCCCGACCCCGCTCTCGAAGCAGACAAAAAGGAAGGCATCCCTGGGGTAAACACGAAACTCCGAGCACAACGGCAATCTCAGAATTTTAATCCGAGACCCCGTTCAAAAGATATAAAATTTAACGCCCAAAGCCTCTAAATTACGAAAACGCCCCTGGGGCCATTTTTCACAAACGGCCCGCGCCCACGAAACTTATACCCCTCCTAGGGTAAACGACACGCTCTGAACTCAACGGTGCCCTCGGTTTTCTGGTTTGAGCCACTGTTTAAGAGATACTCGAGTTTAACCATTAAACGAATAAATTAATTAATTTATTTATCCGTTTAACGTTCCGGGAGCGGGCGAGGGGTCCAAACACCCCGCGCCAACAAGTTTTATGTCGCTCCTAGGGTAAACACCCCATTACTGACCCATCTGTACACTCGGATCTCTGATTAGGAACTCTGTTTAGGAGTTATCTCATTTATTTAGCATTTCCAGTGTGAACGCACTGAAAATTTAATTCCGGCCATTCCGGGGCTCGGAATCGCACGCCGTCTGAAGGAGCTGCTCTGGAATATCATCAAGAATATTCCAAAGTTTTTCACAGCAAAAACAGGGTTCTTACAGAAAAAATAAAATATATATTAAGTCACATTATTTGAAAAGTTGGTCATATATTACTCATTTGTGAATTAGATAAGGGTAATAAATCTATACATCTAGCAGAGGAGGTTAGTTATGTGTTTAAAAAAAATTTAACCATAGCATTTTGGTTTAACATATTTGTTATAAATTTTTAACCATAATCACAGTAAAAAAATTCAATATTATTTTGTTATAATTATACATATAATATAAGAATTTCATAATTAATGGGCTAGAGTTGTCATTATCATCAATTTTTGCATCCTACCAGTTCTCTTCCAATATTTTTTTAATTTATAAATAACAGAAAATATATTATTTTTCCAAAATTTTTATTATTGTCATTTTGAAAAATATTCATTTCATATGACAATAAAGACAAAAATATACCTAATTAGTTCAAATATAAACTATTTATATATAATTAAATATAATTTCTAACTATAAAATTCTCTTGGTTGAATTATATATCCAAAAAATATTACTTTTGTTTTCTAAAATCATTTTTTATTATTATTATACACCTTACACAAGCCCTTTATCAGCATCATTTATATTCTTACAATTATTGAAAAATTAATAAAAATTAAATACGAATTTAAATTATAAAAATAAATAAATAATATTTATAATAAAAATTTATATTCTTTAATAAAATAATCATATCTCTATGTAAATGTACAAAATAAATAAAAATCAAGAAAGTTATTTTTTTAAAATTTTCTACATAAATTAATATAACGGTCAATATTTAAGATAAATGACTCCCAAATAAAACATAGTATAATTTGGATGGATATGGTCCAATATTATCTCATATATTTCCCCTTTTCCAAATTTTTTCATTACTGGTGTGACCGATATTTACAACCATTACTATTTATAATGACCAAAAAAGGAATTATTTACCCAATTTGAACCAAATTAATCCAAATGTAGTATCCATATTTCAAGATTATGTCACAATTGTGGAAAAGAAATTATTACTAATAAAAAAATTTAAAACAAAAAGGGAAATATTTTTTAAAAATATTGTATTAAAAATTAACTTTTATATAAATCATTATTATTTATAATTAAAACAGAATTTGTTAGATTCTTTGAAATCAAATGGATCATATTTTGTAATAAAAATATAAAACATATATTTGTTTTATTAAATTAAATAATTCAATGAAAATAAATGTGATCATTTGTTAAATTATCATTTTTCACTATACATTGATAAATTAATAATTTTCTAAAAATCTCAAAATATTGACCCATACAAAATATTATATTTTTTTTTATATTGAAAAATATTCATATTTTTTAAAATTAAATTTTTATGTGTGTGAAATTTTATTTCAATTTAAATGTGAAATATGATAGAAAATCATTTTTCTAGGAATTGAATTTTTGAATAAAAAATGTATTCAACAAATATTGAGTTCTTATTTTCTAAAAATTATCCAAATAACCCTTTTATTTAATAGGTTATTTATACTTAAAATTTATAATGTGGTAACTCATATTCATAACCACCAATTAAAGGAATAGTTTAAAGTTATCATATTTAAATTTTTATATTCAATCCCAATTCACATAAATCTTTGTGTTGCATGTTAAGAATGATATCAAGAAAGTTATTATTTATAAATAAAATTTTAAGGTGTTATATACTCCCCCAGAAGTTAATTTCACCCTCATAATTTTAACTCATTCATAAATGGATCAATATTTTAATGTTTGTATATTGATAGGCGACATTATACGTAGGGATAACAAATATTATTTAAAAAAAAGAGAGTATAAAGAATATAAGATACCTAAAATGACACACAATCAGGTTCCCAGATGATAAAATAATTGGTGGGGTGTCAATATATATATATATATATATAATGGATAAAACTACAATATAAGGAATAATAGATTGTGATATATCCCTGGGTATTCATAATGTTAGCTGCCACAGTCAATAAATCAGTGAGGGTTGAAAAGACTATATATTAATTAGCAATGAATGATAAATGAAGCAATTATAATTTCAACATAATTTTTATAATATTGAGGGATTAATTTACTATCATTGTATATATAATAGTAAAATTTACATATTGTTTTTCCCTTTTATATGCCCAATTTAATCCTTCGGTTGCGATTTGATTAATTTAACTTGTCCCCTTATTCAAATAAATTATTATTCCATATCAATTTTTTATATATTAAATAAAATTATATTTCATTGGATAATGTGACTTGTAAAGAAATAAAAATTTATTCCTTGTTCTCATAATATTTGTCAAATAAAAATTTGTTATAACAAGTTATTGAATATGTTTAAATATTATACATTAATCCCAAAAAAAACAAAAATAACACGTAAAGTTCAACTAATTCCATTCCATAAATAGTTATCCACATGGATCCTACAAAAAAATCATGTCAATATAATAAGCACCAACATTTTAATGATTTAAAAATTCATTAATCCAAAGCGAACCTAATGTATTTTAAAATTTAAAAAACCATACTGGTGAATACCTTGATCATATATTCTCTTAAAATAAACTAATAACCTAAATCAGAAAAAATGAATCAATAAAAACTTGTATAATCCAAAATTCAACCAAATTTATATATCTGAAATAGAATCACCAACTACTAAATATGATCAATAAATTAAAAATTTTAATAAATATCATCAATGAGGGAATAAATAAATTTTTTATCAAATCACTAAAAAATATCACCATAACAAATACTCATTAATTTAAATCATTAATATGTATAATTTCTTTATCTCAAATAAATATTATTAACACCATATTAGGCATGTATTATGTGTTATTTTTCCCATAATCATGTGTTCTCTAATAATATCAACATACTACTAAATAAAATTTCTTCAATTTTGGTAACATTCAAAAATGATTTCGAATACACAAATATAAATTACAATAGAAATAAACGAATAAATTTTTTAATCGTTATGAACAAAATATAATTAGTAAAAAACATCTAATTTTTTTTAATCTAAATATATAAACACTATAAATCCATTGACATTATATATTTTCCTTACTTATGTCATTACATGGTTTTGTATTTAACCATTGGATTATGGTATTGATTTAGATAATTCAAATGTTACCCAAACATAAAAATTTGATTAACAAATTTTACATTATAATTAACATCATGGCCCCCATAGAACAATCCACTTTTCCTTAGAAATTAAATTCCCAATACCCTTTTATTCGACATAAAAATATCTTATAATTCCTTTGAGACATTTCCTTCAGTTCTTCATCCATCTAACATGTCATATACACAACTGAATCATCATCCCTCAAGGGTCTTCAAGAAAAAAATATTTCACTTATTTTGTGTTTTGTGACACTCACCAACACTGATATTTTCATTCATATAATGGGATATATTATTATCTGTCATGACATGGTTTCTCCATCCAACACATTTTTATTTTATTTTTTCATGACAGAAATCCTTACATTTTATATAACATTAAATTTTAACATTATTTCATCTAGTTCATGCAACTAGTTGAAACCATAATTTATAGTATGAAAAATAATAATCATAGAGGGAAACCACAACAATCATGTAAATAATTTTGAATATACCAAAACAATTCAACCTTGTTTTATATCTATTACACCATAGGTTTAATCTAAGACATCATGGTCAATATCTATTCAAATAATTTATAATAGTTTATGAAAAAGATATGAGTTAACCAAATCATATACCCTATTAGATTAAAACATGTTTCATAATAAAAGAACAGTAATCATTCACTATTTTGATTTTCAATATAAATTCAACTGAAAAATTTGAGGTTATTACTCCAAGATGCATATTTAGTAAATACTCTTCCACTTATAAAACAAAAAAAAGTTATTTTTTATTAGGAAACCCATATAATAACTTCTTTAACAAAATAATATGATTGTATCATATAAATTGGTCCTAAAATTATATTATAGGGATATGGACCATGTTCTATTATTTCATAAATATATTTTCAAATGCTTTTACTAATCATTCACTGATAAAAATTTTAACAACACTAAAACTAGTAAACCATAATAATTATCAATATTATTACATTGGAATAAAATTTAATGGATAATATGGCCAATGAAAAATTATTTTAGTAGTATTGTATAATTAGTTATAAACAATATTTCTATTTTACATTTAAAATAAAAAATAAAAACATAGTGAACGTAAATATTATGCATCCTTCATCTCATTTGATGTAAAGTTATTCATATACTAGATAAGGGAAAAAAAATAAGGGTAAGATAAAATTATTAGTAAGGGTTATTTATAGTGGAATGTGTCATAACTATATGATCAATGGTCATTATTGAAAGGTAAATTGCAAGTAACATATTCCATTTAATTAATAACTTGAGCATGAAATGAACCCTTGGAAAATATCAATTCAATAATCATATAAATAATAATATTTTAAATATAAATAAATTAAATTAATAATTTTGGAATTCATGATTTCAGAAATCATGATATATTTGAAAATATGACTGTGTACCATCAATCTTAACCTTTGGGTATGTATAAACCAAAATAACATTTAATAAGGCCCTCTATGTAATGTATCTCATGATTCGTATCAATGAAACACTGGGATATATATATCCATGACCTAGTCATCACTAAAAGAATAATGGTTTCCTTATATAAAAAATAATATGTTTAATTTATAAAAATATTTATTGTAAATATATATCTTCAATTTGTAATGGATATAAAATGTCACGATTTTGTAAATTATTCAAATAAAATTCATAGTAAAAAAATAGTGTGATGAAATGATATATAGTTTCAAAAATTAACACATCACATGATACAATAAATATATATATTTAAGATAAATGTAGCTTCTAATGAATTATGATCACATGGATATTATTTCCTTAATGAAATTTTAATGACCAAAAAATAAATAACATAAAATGGATTACAATTATTTCACAAAAAATATTGATTTTTTCTAAATCCATATCTTATAGAGAGTAAAATTACATGGATGATAAATTTAAAATAATTTTTCTTTATTTATTTTTATTTCTAAGGACATTTCTATCATATTAAATAAACAAAATATCATAAAATAGTTCTTCCAGTATGAAAGTCTATTAACATTGTATATATTAAATATAATCATTTCTTTATATTCTATAATGATAGTAAATATTTTAACCTTCACGAAAAAATTACACAGATTCAGTTAAAATATAAAAATAACTAAATAATAACATAATATTATCATAAAAAATCATTTTCCTGAATAACAAGCTCTTTTATAATTAAAATTTTAAATATATATTCATGTTAAAAAATATACTTAATCAATAGAATAAATAAGATAATTTATTTTTTTAAACATGATTATGTATTCATGTGAGGAGTATTGGAGACTTTTGTTGAAAACACGGAAAATCCATAAATTTTTTTAGGATAATAAATATTATGGGCATTAGAAAGGATTTATTATAATATTCCATCAATAAAAAATTGTAAGCAATCCCTTAAAATGGGACTTTAAAATAAATTCATACCTCTTTGGTAACCGTTAAATAGTATCCCTTAAAAGAGTAAACAATAATTGAATCCATAAAAATAATTAATAACTATAAATTCCTGATAAATTCATTTACGGTGTATTATATAGCACATATATATTTCAAAACGTGCATAGTATAAAATATTTTTTAATTAAGTGGTCGTTGAGTTGAAATACCATCCATGGATCACAAAATTAAAGTTATAATTATATAATAAAGTGATTTTTTATAAAAAAATATATATACATATAAAAATGGGGATATAAAATATAAAATAATTATATTTTATTACACACAAATTTTTATAATATCATATTCGTCAAATTAGATGTATAATAGAATGAATGGAAATGGAGTAAAGAAACCAATTACCCCACCTTCTAATTTTTTGAGTGTGAATTAACATCCTATATTATGGTTTTAAACAAGTAAATAGTTTATATAGAAACATAATATTATTTAAAAAATCATATATGATCCACTTATAATATCTTATCGACGATTTATCAACAATAATACTCTAGTATCATTGTTTCTGGTGTTAAATAATTAATAGCCTCATGTATATTTCATCAATGATTATTTTTTATAGTAAATAGGTTAGAATTTCTATATCTAAATAGTTATATTACTTTTATAAATATCATTATTATTCATTTGATATATTTTTTTATTCATTTATTAATTGTGGGTATGGAAGATGAATCACATCTTTTCGGGAAGACGATAGGTTGTATGTATGCACATGTGAGGTTATAATTTTTTTAATTAGTGAAAGGGTATGAAATTATATTATATATTAAATTTATATTATGATAAATGATTTAAAAATATAAATTATATAAATTATTTTTGTTGTTATGATTATCCTTGTTATGTGGTGATGGAAAAAAATTATATCATTTCGCAAGGCGATAATCTAATGTGCAAACATGTGATGGTTTTGTTTCCAATTAAATGAAGAATGATATAAAACCAAATTTTCCCATAATAAAAAAAATAATTAAATTTAATATAATGGTATAAAACATTGTTAATGTTTATGACATATTTTATGGTGGTAAACTAAGAAGTAAAAAATGAATAATTTTGTTAACATTATTAATTTATCTTCAAAGAAACATCTCTTGGATCTATTATTAAGGGATCTAGGGTTGTTATTTTGGGAATAGAATAACACATTGAATGTGTATAAGTATTTTTTTATATATTTTTATTTGTTTTTTGAGATAAATTTAATGTGGTGTTTGAATAAGCTAGGGTGGAGGTTCCCTTTTTTTATTGAGGTTAGGGTCAAATGTGTAACTTTTCAATGTTTTAAAATATTATTATATAATGTATTTTTATAAAATTATTCATCATGACTCATATATTATTTCTATATGTTTAAGGTATGAAGAAAACAAACAAATAAGTATTAATAATGTTTTTTGGTCATTTTAATCCTTATATGTTCATTTAACAAGTTCGATAACAATTTTAATCCTTTATCCTGATAATGAATTACTCGATCACAACCTGTTATAATGTTACATATAAGATATACATTGGCTCATAAATTGAAATTTAATTAAATTTTATACAGTCGTTTATCCTTATTGTCCTTGGAAATGATTTTTTTTTAATTTTTTATAAAAAATATTACATTTCATAAAATATCATTAATTTCCTATTATAAAATTATTTATTTTATTTTAAATTCTATACATTAAGATAACAAGTGAAATAAGTTTTAATCTATTGAACAATTAATAAGGCATTATTATTAAACAAAATTTTCATCTTAAAAAATAAACACTAGAAAAATATTAATTTCCAAATTTTTAAAGTCACTTACATTGATGTTTTTAATCCATGTACTAGCACTATATTAACATTTTGTATGATATTAATTTAATTACTACATTAATGGAAATTAAAGATAAATTAAATTCATAAAAATAAATTAATCATTATAAAAATATCGGTTTATAATTTTTTGAAACCAATTTTTTTTCCTTATAATCATATAAAATTAATTATTAGCAAGATTGTAAGATTTTGATATATTATTTACTCAAAATAATAAAATTTTCAATATCAAAGAAAAATGGCACAAAAATTACATATAATTGAAATTGGAATGTATATGATATAATTTATTTCAAAAAAATAAATAACAAAATGCTTTATTTATTTTTTAGACCTTACCATATAGTTTTACCCCAAGTTTATTCATTTTACCCTTATTGATTTTTTTTTGAAAAGTGGTGACATGAACTGGTTTCCCAATTCATGCCCCTAAGAGGATTTATTAAAATCAAAAAGGTTGCGTTACAAATATGAGGTGCAATGAGCATACACCAGCAGGGAATTAACCAGGGTACAAAAATAAAGTCTCCAGAATACCCAAGCTAAAAATACAGCCAGCCAAAAAAAGATACACATACTTTAATCAATTATCATCCTTTTTAGCTTTGACTTGCTTCAAATTGAGAAAGAGGGAAGGCCATTCAAGTGTTTCCAAAAGTGCTCTCCAGTCAAAGATATCATCCACATTCAGCTTGCATGAAACATGTCATCAATATAAGCAAGTCACATTACCTGAAAATGAAACTTAATGAAAGCCAAGGGACAACATCCAAATTAGATCATCATGCTGGCAGACAAGTGTAACAGGACAGTATGTCATTAAATTTATTCTAGAACTCCTTTAGAACCACTAGACCAAGCAGCAGATTTATAGAGATCCCCTTAAGATCAAGTCATCAGAGTAGAAGGCAAGGACTTTAAGCAGATATCATATCAAAAAAACACACTGCATCTAAGTCCTATAAGACTGCAAAGTCTCATCCAAACAGCATCCAGAGTTGCTGTACAGAATTAGACTGACAAGACATAAGAAGAAACTTATGCATTTCAATGAGAGAACATATGCTTCAGAGATCAAATCCAAAGATGAGGCAATATCATAAAATGAGTCAAACTTATAATAGAATGAACATTCTCAATATTTCAATATATATTCATTATATTCTATATAAATCCATTTCAATATAAATTCTTAAAACATATCAAAATTAGTTTTTAGAAAAATATCTTTGTATGCATAAATATAACTTATATCAAAATCATCAATATTAAAAATTCACATGGAATTAATTTTATTTTTTTAAATAAAATTTCTCAAATATTACTTAATTTCAAATCCAGAACTGAATGAGAAGATGAAATTAGTTTATTCAATGAAACTAACTAAGTGTATTGGAAAAATTGGAATTTTTCATTATTCCCCTAAAAAATCATTCATTTCAAAAAATTTCCAAACACTTATCCAAAATTAAATTTTAATAACAAAAAAAATTTAATATTATATGAAAATAAATTTTCCAAAGTGTATAATTTTAATTACAATTTTCATGAAAGAACTTCAACAAAAAACATTTTTGAAGAAAATGGGGTTTTGAAGAAAAAAATGACTCCACTAACTATTGAGTGATTGTATGTTGTGTTTCAAAAAATATAATGTGTATGAAAATTATAAATATTATTTATAATTTTGTTACATAAATTCATACCCATCTATTAAATGTCCATGTTATAAACATCTCATTTAAATTCTTGTAATATTTCTAAATTTGAATAATTTTTGTTGTTGAGATTTAAGAAAACTATTATAATTATTAATTTTAAACTAAATTTTCATGTTAATAAAAAATTAAAATTCATAAGACATGTCTATTCATTACATTCAACTCGTTAATAAAATACATCTCATTTGGAATTACACATTTTATGAATCATCCTAAAATTCTAGTTGTAAATAAAACCAAATATGATGATTTAAATAACCAAAAATGAAATTCCACCAAACATCGATAACATTACATGTGTTGTTGGAATTATACTAATCAAACATAAAAAAACAACCATGGTTGTAATGTAACACAACCATACCTGAAAACTAAATTAAATGGTCGTAATACACCCAAACTACTTCAAAAGAAAAACTATAAAAGTTATTACACCCAACCACTATAATCAATGTGGTATGGGATAAATGTAAAACTAACCCAAATTTCCATGATAAGAAATATTTAATTACATATAATCACATTCTAAGAAATCCATGGATGAAATTACTTGAATCTTTATACCAAACAACACCAGTGGTTGGAATTATACCAGTCCATATAACCATAAAAATCAGATTTTTCGTTATACCCAAAAAATTGTCAAACAATAATTCAGACTAGAATTTCTACTAGTCTAAAACCAAACACACCAACATATAATATTCAAGCACTAAAGAACATATAAAAAATGAAAATTCAAAGCAAATAAAATTACAAATTACAATACAATTTATACATGGATACCAACCTATTTATAAATTCATCTAATATTATAATTTAACATATAGTAGGTTTTTCATCCACACACCTAACCCAATTTAACATTATCTGTTTTATCAGGACTTATTCAGATACTATCATGCATCTTGTTTAGTGTTTCATCAAAATGTAACATTGTTTGGTACTTATAAATTTACAAAATGTCATTATATAACATGGTATATCCCATGATGGGTCCCAGTTGTCATCCCTATAATATTTACATTATTAAAATTAGCATCAATGATAAAATAATTGATGTAAAACATTTTAATCTCTAATAATGACCATAAATCCGAATACCATACTCATTGAATATGAAGAAACATGATTTTTCTCATATTATGTCATTTTCATATCTCCAATAATACATACATTCCAAAACATATATGAAACACAAAATAAATAAATAATATAGATTTTAGAGCACCTATCTTGTATTCCAAAGCTCCATAAAACCAAATATATTTAGTGTATTAGATATTGATTGAAATAATCCCTAAAATATGAAAAGACACTATATTAGGGTATTATAAATAAAAAATTATTGAGTATGAAAAACATTGAGATAATCATACTTTGGATAAAATTGGAGTCTTAAACATAGATCTATAAATAAACCATGATTAATAAAACATTAATCCCATAATTTTTTTTATAAAACTACATTAAAGAAGAAATGTTGGAAGAAAACGAGGGGTATTGAATAGAATATATGATACAAAAAGTGGGAAAATTTTAAAAGGATTTATATTATAATTAATATATTAAAAAGATATAAATACCTATATTAAGAGAACAATGTGGTGTGATGATTAATTCAATAACATAATACCATAGAATATGGTCACATTATAGCATGAAATTCTTATACATAGTAAAATGACTCATTCTATATATGAACCAAAACATCAATACCACACAATGATGTATGGTGTGGTGATTCTAAGTGAATTCCCCCTTTATTGGGGAGTAATCCCATCAACCTTATTTAAAATTTCCATAGATTATTGATTTATTATCCTACACCCTCACACTATATATTAGTAGAAAAAAAAAATCAATAATGACATCTATTATTACATGATCTAAAAAAAATCACCAAATCCATCACCCTGATATTATTGGAACATGATATAGAATGAAACTTCTTATATTAGTGACTTTAATCATTAAAAACCCCCAGATTTTCCCTAATAAAATTAAAATATTCATAAATAGATATTGGTTTTTGAAAAACTAATAATAGATTTATACCATTGTAATGTGTCAAATTTTCCAAATATTATTTTTAAATATTATATGGAAAATCTATACATGATCAGTATTTTCACGTCCTGCGATTCCGAGTCCCAGAGTTCCTAAAATAAATGTTTAAAATAAATTTAGGCTTTTAAATAGTACACACGAGCGGTTTTCCTAAAAAAGTGGAAATACATGTAAATGGGTGCCTGGAATAGAAATATGAGGTCATTGTTTTGTTCAGTGTAGTGACTTTTCTTTAGGCAGGGCCTAACATCTACCGTTGTGGGTCGACTACAGAATATAATTTTTGGAATTTTTAGAGAAAACAAAATAAACTAAAAATTTATTTTATTTTAAATGTTTCCCGAACGTCGCATCACATTTTTTCCTTTTATATAAGTAGGATATCATTTCTAAAATTATAACCCTAGAAAACACCTTAGATCCCTTTTGAGATTTAGAGAGGAGCCATCCTTGGAAGATTCATTAAGAACACTGATGAATGACGACACATGGATCATTGTGTAGTGAGATAAAATCTCAGACAACAACCACGCCTCCCCTTCATCATCTACTGAGGTAGTGGTTTTTTATTTTGATTTATTTATTCCATGTAGTTCGATTAACAGACTACTGTGGATAAACCCACAAATAGGTTGATTTGTGGATCATGAATTCTTCTACGAGTTTTTGATTTTTGGTTTCTATTGGGGTTTGATTCAAGAAATTTATTTCTGATAATTGGTGTATTATCTTTTGATTCATTAAGTTAAATCCTTCTAATATAATAAAATATACATTGTAATAAACAATGATGGAGTTGCGTTCCACTTTTGTTTATTTAATTCTTTCTCTTTTATCCCTGCACTGTTTTCAATTTTGTGGTGTATGAAGAATGGATCCTTGTGCATCTGTTTCGCAACGTAATGGTCCCAACATGAAGACATGACATCATGAAAACTCAACATAGGTGTGACATCAATGGAGACAAACAAATCTACATAGTTCTGATCAAATAGTTCTTCAACTATTATTCATACGGATGATCGAATCAAGATTTTGGGGCTGATAGAACCCCTAAAACCTCCTATAATGTTTATAATATAGCAAGGTGACCTCAGATTTTGAGTGATGCGACAATCGGATAGCCGAATCAAGGATTAAAGGATCCCAAATCCCCATGATGAAGAACAAAATTTCTAGTGAATTCTGATCAACACATCATGTATCCCAATGAATATGTCATGTAGGGTTAGCCTGGCGGTGAATATGGATTTTTCACTACACATGTAGAAGAAAATGATGTGCTCCAAGGAGGAAAAGGGGTGTGGTCCAAACCCACTGGCGTCTGATGTTCTGGGTGATAGGAAGTGGAGACACATTGTGTGACCACTGTCACAGAACATTTAGGTCCATACACGGACATAGTGTGTTTCTCGGAAGATACGCGGACATGGGGTTGAGTACAGACCATATACACTACCACACGACCAGATGGGGACGGTTACACAGGTTACCCCATGTAACGGTTACACAGGATAGACCAAATGAGTTGAAGATATATTCGAGCAGACAACCACATTCATGGGGGGATCCCAAATTACTCAGTCACAACATTTGGTCAGTCCTACACAATTTTTTCATACCACCTTCAGCACAACATGATCTTCTAATTCGGTCTGTTTTACACTGGTAGTAGCTATGGTTGAGAGACATGGCGTGTGACCCTTCCACACACCGTTTATATCTTGAAGATGGATTGATATCATTTTCCACTATTCCTTGGAATGGTAACATTCAAGTTAGTTATCTTTTTTCCTGTTCCCCTAAAGGGTGGTTAATGTTTCCATCCACAAGAGTATGATCCCTTCAGTATAACATTTCTAGATAGATTTAGGTATTTCACTAAGAGGCGTGAAGTGAGATCCTATACTCATTCTCAATCCTTGGTAAATTTAGGCATCGATGTGACTAATCCAACAATACTTTGATCCTCTACAAAGTTGGGGAATCCTGATGAGTCTCCATATCTGCCAAGCCCCTTACAGTGATCCTCATTCGTGCATTGTGATCTTTCCCTATTCAAGAGTGTGTTCTCCTAGAATGAGTGTATTTATCTCTCATGGATTTTTCTGACCAACAGTACATCACGGGAAGAAATCATCAGTGTTAGCAGACTCATGGATTGAGTTCTCCCAAAAGAGTTATTCTTGGAACCTTTGAACTAAATCTTTAGAGGGTGTATGTGGTTGTGCGACCTGTCTCTGGACTATGGGCCCGAGTCATGAGTATATCTAGATTTTGTTTCTATTAAAATATTTTCAGTATTCCAATATTTTTTTGAGATGATTATACCTTTAACTTGTGTATTGATTTGTTGTTTCAGGGTCATATACTAAGTATTGTTATAATCACCCCTACCTGGGCTTTGCTTGCATCTTTCGTGCCTTGTTTAGAGGGAAAACCTCTTGATAGAGTCTAGGGTGGACCTGTACTGGACCAAGAATTCTGAGTTCCCTATATTCCATGTTGTTCATATGACTTTGAGGAGTAGTCCTATTACCATTTTGTGCATATAGGCTGGACTTTATAACCTGTGGAAAATTGTTTTTGGTGGGTCTTTATTCTGTCCCAGTCTTACTTTCTTCACTTTACATATGTTGTACTCTGTTGGTTGGGTTTAGTTGTATGCATGCCTTTTTGTTCCTTACTATTTTTTAAGTTTTATAATTTTTGGTCTTGGAGATGAGTGCCTACGAACATGTACTAAGGTAATTCCTCCCATATTAGTGATATGCCTACACATTTCTAGTCAACAGCCCATGGTATATTAGATGTGGGCATGGGGAGTTACGACACGGGCCCCACTGGGATAGGTCTTGACAGAGTGGTATATGACCATCAATTCTACAATAGGACCACATGTCTATAATATTGGTTTGTGGAAATAGTGTTAAATGTTTGTAGTGTGGCTTTTAGGCTAGGGACTCCAATTTTGGTGCGAGCGACCAGTGTATCAAGAATACATGACTCGAATAAGTTTATTTTCATCTCAGTAGATGAAAAATTGAGTTTAGGGGAAATAAATAGATGGAACATGAATCATATAGTAATGGATGGTGTTTTCCCTGTTCATTGTGTCACCTATCTAGATATACTTGTTGATCGTGGTATATATTATTTCATTACAAGATGCCTCCAAGATGTATACCCTCTAGGATTTCGCAAATTGATCACAAGGGGTGCCCCCTCAGTGATGTGGCTTTAATACATGGACCATTCCCCTGGGAATATACCTGTAGGTGGTCCTCCTGCTACACCACCACCAGTGGAGTAGCCCGTGGTACCTATAGTTCTGATAGACGAAAGGTGTAGGCTGAGCGTGCTTGGTGAGTCTCAGAAACATAGACCCATTAGGTTCTGATGTGAGGCCAACACTCAAGCAGGTAAGGAATGGTTGGAGGTAGTCACTAGAGTTTTTTTTCAGTGAGGACACCTGCATACTAGATGGTGATCCAAAGAGCGATCATTCTTCAAGGTAAACGGGGATAATGGTGGACTCTGACCACACAAACTCACAACGAGGACAATCATTCATGAAGGAGTTTGAGCTACTATTTAGGGATGAGTTCTCTCCGGTTACACAAAGATAAGTGCATACAAAGAATCATATTCAGTTCCAATAGGGAACTTTTATGGTGGAAACCTATTCACCAAGGTTCACCAAAATCACCAGGTACTCAATGCATATGGTGACAGATCACTAAATTTGAGCTCAGACCTTCAAGAGAGGTTTACGATGGGAAATTCGAGATATTGTTGTGAAACTATTCATTTCTACTTATGATGGAGTTCTCTGGCGGGCCTTGGTGATCGATAGATTCTTGGTGGAATAGAGGCATCAATCCACAGTCAGCCATAGGAAGACAGGTGCGGTGTCCTTAGTAGGTAGAATCCGATGTCAGGCATAGGGTTTGGGACATGGGAGATGTCAGAGGAAGACCAATGATAGTGTATAAATAGTCCAAGTCTCTAATATAGGATCCCTTGAGCCTAGGGAGAGGAGAAACTACTTATTTAATGGTATAGGACATCTCTATAGAGACTGTCTGGCCCGTCGAGCTATGGAGAGAGAGGCTGTGGATGGACCACTAAGGCAATGTCTAACATTGGATTACACAGACCATCCTGCCAGTGGACAAGGAAGTAGAGCTAGGGAGCTACAAGTGGGGGAAAACAATTAGATCTACTCCAACCACAACCCCTAGGAGGTCTACACCAGTCTTAGGGAGATGGGAGACATGGGTGGTGACAACTACATGTGGTCGAGTTGTACAGTCCACAAACTCTTGAGATTATCTGTGGTACAATATGTATCTTTTCCTCCATAGTTTTAGTACTTATATACAAAGGTTCTTGTCATTATTTCCTCTCCACATGTATTGTGTAAAACCTTGAGATTTTATTAGAGCCATTGACGCGACCCTTATGACTGGAGACACCTATGGTTGGGGACTCGGTGATCACACAACTTTGGAGTAAGTGTAATATTACCCTTAGAGGCTATGGATTCTATTGGAACCTTTTGGTGGAAATGTTGAGGCCTGGGATGTCATTATTGGGGTGGATTATTTATCATTAGTCCATGACCAGATTGACTACATTATGTGAAGAGTGTGGTGTGTCCTCATAGATTGGATGAGGTTTCCATTATTGGTGAAAAGGAGACCCTGGTAGTAATTGATGGGATCATTCATAGGAGGTTGCAACAGATCACTCATGAGTTGGCTATCCTTACCCTCAGAGTAGCATATTTTATGGGCTTCCACATCCCAATTGTTGTGGCAGAGTATAGTGACCTGACCTTTTATTACATTACTATTACATCATTTTAAAGATAAACAACACAATAGTATTACACATGGAGGATCCAGAGGTTTAGTGTCTTGGGAAAACTAGGACCATACATAACATATACAACATCAACCATAAACATTTATTTAATTTATTCTTTCCTAGCTTCTTAGTAGCACTTGTCCTCTCCATAGTAAATGTAGCCACCTGAGGATATACATCAAAAGGGGTGACCTAGAAGCCCATTAAGAGGATAGATAAGAACAATATATCTTGGGGTGAGCATAGTCATGACATAAGCAAAGAATCATGAACATGAGAGGAGCATAAATTATAGACATGAAATGTGGCAATGCATAAAAATAAAACATCATGTCTTAGTGGTTAACTACCACACGTAATTGTGAACAAAGCTAGCATCATGTTCACACATCATTTCACATTTACTCATGAGATTCATCACTTTACCCAATAAATTTGAGCGCTGTATAATTCTGGGCGCACCCTTCACATTTAAACATTCATATTGCGCTATATAATTCCGGGCGCACCTGTCACATCGTATGATTATCATTATCATGATTTACACATAGAACACATATCAAACATGTACATAAATAACCCATGGAAAGTAATGGTTTTCATCTCATAATAATAAATTCATAAGCTTTGGGTTCCCAGAATAAAGATGGAACAACATACTTGATACAAGAACCATCAACCTTGAATGAGAGGTAAAAGGTGAGATCTTGAAAGAAGAGTTCTTTTGGAAAACATTTTGATGGACATAAAAACCAGTGACAAACATGTATATCCCAGAAAAGTAAAGGAAGTGATGAACAAATGATCTTTGAGGAGTAACCATATCAAAAATGGAGTGAAAGAGGGAGAACCCGAAGGATGAAAATTGGGTTCGAGATTTCCCCTTACCTTGTACTCTAATGCCTCCTTCTCTTTAATGTAATGTATAATGACATTATATTCATTAATTAGAAATTACAGAACCTTATATACATTAATAGGGTTCATTCTGGTTTCATTATTTCATATTATGTTCCTTTGGATGACTTATAGAATTTAAAAACATTGTTCGGGGATGTTCGTTTTTATGGTTTTCTTGAACGGTCCACCTGTATTCATAAATTGATGTTTGGGTAGATCATGGGTAAACATCAAGAACTGATATTACATGTAATTAATGATATTACAGAAGCTTGAATTATTTTATAATGAGTTATATTAGATTTATATGGACGAATCATTAGATAAGAATTAAATGAAGATTATTTGGGTTAATTTGAGCGGTTTTTGGATCACAACGAACACATTTTAACTTTTCACTTAGTAATATGGACATAGGTTATTTCCAGAACTAAAAATAGAACATAATACATATAAAATATTCTGGTTCAACCATAAAATTGGTTTCATTACCAGATTGAAGGTATAAATGGAAGAAGAGAACATGTCGTTTTTGAAGGTGATAAATTATCACCACATGAACAATGTTCTCTTTAATAAAATAAAAGGAGGAGGGAAAGGGTGTGGGGTGATATAATATACCATTAGAATCATAATATTACAGTATATTTATAATCATGGAGTTAAAAAACAATTTTGATGAAGATAGGTAGGGAGAGATCAAGAAAGGAACTTGAACTTGAAAGGAAATTAATAGGGAAGAGGGAGAGAAATTACCTTTAGAATCCTCCTCTTAAGAACCTCCTTAAGGGCCTATGGTTGGTATTTTGATGATACCAGGAGCTCTTGGACGTGGGGAAGGGGCTAGGAGAGATGATTGGGCAGAGCTTAGACAATTATTGAAGCTTGAGAGGTGTGGTTTGGCAAGAGGAGGGGGAGGGCTTATTTATACATGAGGAGGGAGGTGTTTTTGGTATAAAATATTAAATAAAATAATATATCATAAGTTAGACTTGTAATAGTAGTTTTTTGACATCCTAAATCATATATCAATATAATATAATTCGTTTTAGTCTTTAAATCTTCTTTATAATTCGAATTCATTAATTTATTAAAAGGAATGTGAAAGAAAGAGAAAAAGACACTTTAAGAAATCACCTTTTGACTTTAGGCTTTGGAAAGTTCTTTTTAGGTTTCAGAATTGGATTTATTGTATTTAAAAGAAATATTTATGAAAACTTAATATGTTTTGGACGAAACTAATGTTCTAGAATGTTTATGTCATCATTACATCATTAATGATGCAATTTAGTATATACCGAATATGCGAAAAACTGTATTTTTTACTATTCACCCGAAAATTGAAGTATTTCAGAATAAACCCAAAATTTACCCCTATAATTTTTCGACGTGTAGAATCAAAAAATGATTTCCATTTTTCAAAAATAATTTTCTAAATATTATTAATTTAATATTTAATTAAAATCATAATTTACTTAAGAAAACAGCTTTTAAAATTAAAACTGATTTTGCAATTCTTTCAAAAATTACGTAGGGTCTTATAAAATTATCTAAAATCTATTATACATTGATTCAATAATTTATGAATAATATTCAAGAAAATAAATATTCATTTAAATTAATTAATTAATTATAATTAATTATTTATGAATTATAAAATACCAAAAACGTTTACTAAGGTCAAATTATCACTTTCTAGGATGTCTAAATTTTATTTTATTATTCATAGGTAATGTTAATCTTATTTACTATTCATAAGGGTCATATTACTATTCATAAGGGTAGGTTACTATTCATAAGGGTAGGTTACTATTCATTAAAAATTGTTTTTTGTTTCATTAGACTTCAATAACTATCTTGAACACAACCGTGTATGTCGGATTTTTAAAATTCCAAAAATAGGGGTGACAAAATTATGTTTAAAGGTCACTTATCACTTAGTAGTTCATTATTTTGTGTTTTTATGACATAAATATAAGAAGGGAATTTTCTATTGAAATACTTTGGGTCGTTACATTCTTCCCCCCTTAAGAAATTTCACCCCCGAAATTTTACTTTACACAAACAGGTGTGGGTACTTCTCCTTCATTGCCTATTCTGGTTCCCAAGTTGCTTCCTCAAACTTATGGTTCCTCCACAACAATTTGACATGTCGGGTTGTCTTGTTGCATAGAACCTTATGACTTCGGTTCAAAATTTTTACCTGATGCTCCTTATAGGAGAGATCATCTTCTAACTATACCACCTCTGAGATTAGTACATGTGAGGGGTCTGGAATGTACTTCCTCAGTAATGATACGTGAAACACATCATGAACTTGAGCCATATTCGGTGGAAGTTCCAGATGATAGGCCACGGCTCCTATATGATCAAGGATCTCAAAGGGGCCAATGTACCTTGGGCTTAGCTTCCCTTTCTTCCCAAATATCATGACTCTCTTCCATGGAGATATTTGAAGGAAGACTTTATCTCCAACGTCGAACTCCAAGTCCTTTCGACGAATGTCAGCATAGCTCTTTTGCCAACTTTGAGAAGCTTTGATGTGTTTCTGGATGACTTGAACCTTCTCTGTCATCTCTTGAACAAGATCGGGACCATGTAGCTTTCGTTCTCTAACTTCATCCCAACAGGTTGGAGTTCTACATTGCTTCCCATAAAGAGCATCATACGAAGCCATCTGAATACTCGATTGGAAGCTATTGTTGTATGAGAAATCAACCAATGGAAGGTGTTGATACCATCCACCTTTGAATTCTAGAGAGCATGCTCTTAGCATATCTTTGAGCGTCTGAATAGTCCTTTCAGACTGGCCATCAGTTTGGGGGTAATAGGCCTTGCTGAAATTTAATTGAGTACTCAAAGCATGTTGAAGGCTCCTCTAGAATTTAGATATGAACCTTGGATCACGGTCAGAGACAATCGAGAGTGGAACACCGTGCAATCTCACTACTTCCTTCACATATATCCTTGCAAGTTTTTCAAGTGATAGGTCTTCCCGAATAGTGATAAAATGGGCAGTCTTGGTGAGTCGATCAACCACAACCCATATCGCATTATTTCCTCTTGACATTTTCAGGAGACCCGTGACAAAGTCCATAGTAACATTTTCCCATTTCCACATGGGTATAGGCAATGGATGCATCATACCATTGGACTTTTTCCACTCAGCATTAACTTGATGACATACCAAGCACCTTGATATATATTCCGCAATCTCCTTCTTCATGTTATCCCACCAGAAGTGTTCTCGGAGATCACGATACATCTTGGTACTTCCAGGATGAATAGAGAAAGTTGAGCTATATGCATTATCCAATATCTCCTTCTTTATCCCGGGTGATGAAGGCACACAAAGATATGTTCCAAACTGAATCACACCATCATCGTCGATATGGAACTCTTGCAGCTTCCCTTCCATTACTGCATTCCCCCTCTTTTGTATCTCTACATCATCCCATTGTGCTTCCTTAATCTTATCTTGGATGGATGGTTGCGCAATCATTTGGGCAAGGTAGGATGTATCCCCTGCCCTTAAGATTCCCAAATCCATCCTTTGCATATCCAAGAAGATAGGGTCTTTATCAATCCTCAACATGGATAGAGTAGCAGGTTTTTTCTTTCTTAGAGAATCAGCTACCTTGTTCGCCTTCCCAGGATGATAGTGAATAGAGCAATCGTAATCCTTGATTATCTCTAAACATCTCCTTTGACGCATGTTGATCTCTTTTTGTGTGAATATATACTTTAGGCTCTTGTGGTCAGTTTATATGTCACACTTCTCACCATAAAGGTAGTGCCACCAAATTTTCAAGGCAAAAATCATGGCTGCCTGCTCTAGATCATGCGTTGGGTAGTTCTGCTCATGGATCTTCAACTGTCGTGAGGCGTAGGCTATCACATTATCATTTTTCATGAGTACACAACCCAAGCCTTTCTTTGAAGCATCACTGTATATCACAAAACTTTCTCCACTTTTCGGTAGTGTGAGTACAGGTGTAGTGATCAGCCTTCTCTTTAGCTCCTTGAAGCTTCCCTGACATTCTTCCGTCCATACATACTTTACCCCTTTCCTTGTTAACATAGCTAGCGGGCTTGACAATCATGAGAAGTTTCTCACAAAACGTTGATAGTACCCAGCTAATCCATGAAAACTACGGATTTCTGTGACACTAGAGGGCCTTGGCCATTCTTCAGTCGCCTTTCTCTTTGAAGGGTCCACAGAAATTCCCTCTCTTGTGATCACATGTCCCATGAACGTGACTTGATTCATCCAAAAGTCACACTTGCTGAACCTGGCATACAACTTCTCCTTTCTCAATGCTGCCAACACAAGTCTTAGATGTTCTTCATG
Organism: Viscum album; assembly: GCA_963277665.1. NCBI lineage: Eukaryota > Viridiplantae > Streptophyta > Magnoliopsida > Santalales > Viscaceae > Viscum > Viscum album. Next base: position 1,029,738,665 of record OY728159.1, read on the forward strand.
TTCCTCCTTACTCTTGGAGTAGATGAGAATATCATCGATAAACACTACCACAAATTTGTCGAGGTAATGTCTAAAGACTCTATTCATCAAATCCATGAAGATTGCAGGGGCATTAGTAAGTCTGAAGGGCATCACCAAAAACTCATAGTGCCCATACCTTGTACGGAAGGCAGTCTTATGAATATCTTCCTTCTTCACCATTACTTGATGATATCAAGAACAAAGATCCAACTTTGAGAAGTATTGAACTCCTCTTAACTGATCGAACAAGTCATCAATCCTTGGGAGAGGATACTTGTTCTTTATGGTGATCTTGTTGAGTTCCCGATAATCGATACACAGCCGCATGGTACCATCCTTCTTCTTTATAAAGAGCACTGGCGAACCCCAAGGTGATTCACTAGGGCGTATGAACCCTTTGTCTAGATGCTCTTGCAGCTACTTCTTTAACTCCTCCAGATCGATAGGAGCCATCCTATAGGGGCACTTCGAGATAGGAGTAGCTCCGAGTATGAGTTCAATTGTGAACTCTACCCCACGATCCGGGGGAATTTCGGGTAACTCTTTGGGAAATACATCATTGTATTCCCTCATGATGGTCATTTCCTCAAGTTTGGCACTTTCCTTCGACTCAACCATTTGGGCGAGGTATGTTTTTTCATAGGGAATTAGCACCCACACCATTGAAGGATTTTTCAAAGGATAATCATGATCTTCCTTGCATTTGTAGAGGAGCATGGGATGGTTTGGAATATGAAAATATATTTCCTTTTCCCGACAGTTGATATGTGCTCTATATAACGAGAGCCAATCCATTCCCATTATAGAGTCAAATTACACCAAGGGAAGTATTACGAGATTTTCCAGAAGAATCTCCCCACATACGTCAACAGGAGAAGAATCAAACACTTGGGTTGCAATGATTGCACCACTTGGTGTTTTTATAGATATCTCTACTTCAAGGTTTTGGGGCTTCGATTCTATAGTTCTAGAAAACTTGAAAGATATAAAGGAATGCGTAGAACCAGAATCAAACAAGACTTTTGCCATTCTTGAGTGAATAGGAATTGTACCTTGTACAACTTCATTATCATGTTCCACCTCCGTTGTAGTGATGGCATAAGCCTTACCTTGTTCCTTTGGCTTTGGTGGTTGTTGGCGCTGATTTCCCTCAAGAGCTCGATGTTTAGTGAACTGGTTTGAATAGTTCCCTAGCTCCCTACAGTTGTAGCATTGAACCAAGAGTGGTTCTCTCCTTTCATCGGCTACATTATCCTTCCTTATCATGTCTTTTCGACACTCGTGAGCTTGGTGTCCTTACTTCCCACACTTAAAGCATTTCGCCGTACCATTGAGGCAGTTCCCATGGTTCAACTTTCCACATTTTTGCATGTGGGTCGTTGTGATTTCTTCCCATCTTTATCACTAGATCCACCAGCTTGAAACTCCATCTTTCTTTTCTTATCACCATAGCCATGGGACTATTCTCCAAACTTCATCTCCACTTTGAGAGCACACTCAACAACTTCTTCATATCTCCCAAAGTCTCTAAATGCAAGATCCTTTCGTAGATGTGGTTTTAATCCACTAAAGAAACTATCAATTTTTCTATCATTGTTGATAACAAAACCCAAAGCATACCTTGCGAGCCTTGTAAAATTTGCTTCATAGGTTGTGACAGATTCTCCTTCTTTTTTCTTGAGCTCTATGAATTCTCTCTCTATCTTCGTGCGAAGAGTTCGTGGGAAGTACTTATTAAGAAACATTATCTTAAAGTCTTCCCATTCCATATCTTCAATTTCCTCCCTGGATTGGTGTTCTTAATCAAATCCCACCATTGATCAGCTTCTCTATCTAGACGATAAACGGCTAGAGTCACCTTCTCCGTCTCGGAACAGTGAAGAACAGAAAATATCTTCTCCATGGAGTTGACCCACTGTTCCGCAACTAGTGGATCAGAAGATCCACAAAACGTCGGTGGTCGTTGCCGCATAAAACCTTCGATAGCTAGTTTCTCCCTCTTTGGTGAAGGATGACGTTCCCCATTATTATGGTTATTATTCATAACCCGAGATAATTGGGTAAGCATCGCCATGAAGTTTTTAACTCCACCACCCAAATCATTGGGGATGTTGTTTAGGCAATCATTGCATTGGCCCTTGCAAGAGTTGTTGGCCTGATTTCTCCTCGTTCCCAACATTTTCTAAAATATAAAATGTTAGAACAAAACATAAGTAAAAAAGTCATGAATAACTTATCCATTTAAACAATTATACCAATAACATAACATATGGGATCCCTAGGTAAGTATTCTTGTGTACATATTTGTACTTATTCTCATTCTAGAGGTTTTCTCTAGTGTTTACTAATCCTAATTCCCAAATTAACTAAACCATTGCTCTGATACCAACTATAGCGACCCGGCCTTTTCTTACATTACTATTACATCATTTTAAAGATAAAAAACACAATAGTATTACACATGGAGGATCCATAGGTTTAGTGTCTTGGACAAACTAGGACCATACATAACAAATACAACATCAACTATAAACATTTATTTAATTTCTTCTTCTCTAGCTTCTTAGTAGCACATGTCCTCTCCTTAGTACATGTAGCCACCTGAGGATATACATCAAAAGGGGTGAGCTAGAATCACAGTAAGAGGATAGATAAGAACAATATATCATGGGGTGATCATAGTCATGACATAGGCAAAGAATCATGAACATGAGAGGAGCATAAATAATAGACTTGAAATGTGGCAATGCATGAAAATTAAACATCATGTCTTAGTGGTTAACTACCACACATACCTGTGAAAAAATCTAGCACCATGTTCACACATCATTTAACATTTACTCATGAGATTCATCACTTTACCCAATGCATTGGAGCTCTGTATAATTCCGGGCGCACCCGTCACATTTAAACATTCATATTGCGCTATATAATTCCGGGCGCACCCGTCACATCATAACATTATTATTATCATGATTGCCACGTAGAACACATATAAAAAACATTTACATAAATAACCCAATGGAAAGGAATGGGTTTAATCTCATAATAACACATTCATAATCTTTGGGTTCCCAAAAGAAAGAGGGAACAACATACTTGATACAAGAACCATCAACCTTGAATGAGAGGTAAAAGGTGAGATCATGAAAGAAGAGTTCTTTTGGAAAACATTTTAATGGACATAAAAACCAGTGAAAAACATGTATATAATATAAAATTAAAGGAAATGATGAACAAATGATCTTTGAGGAGTAACCATATCAAAAATGGAGTGAAAGAGGGATAACCCGAAGGAAGACAATTGGGTTCGAGATTTCCCCTTACCTTGTAATCGAATGACTCCTTCTCTTTAATGTCCTATATAATGACATTATATTCATTAATTAGAAATTACAGAACCTTTTATACATTAATAGGGTTGATTCTGGTTTCATTATTTCATATTATGTTCCTTTGTATGACTTATATAGTTTAAAAACATTGTTCGGGGATGTTCATTTTTATGTTTTTCTTGAACGGTCCACTTGTATTGTTAAATTTATGTTTGGGTAGATCATGGGTAAACATACAGAACTGATATTACAAGTAATTAATGATATTACAGAATCTTGAATGATTTTATAATGAGTTATATTAGATCCATGTGGACGAATCATTAGATAAGAATTAAATGAAGATTATTTGGGTTAATTTGAGCGGTTTTTGGATCACAACGAACTCATTTTACCTTTTCACTTAGTAATATGGCCATAGGTTATTTCCAGAACATAAAATAGAACATAATACATATAAAATATTCTTGTTCAACCATAAAAATGGTTTCATGACCAGATTTAAGGTATAAATGGAAGAAGAGAACATGTCGTTTTTGAAGGTGTTAAATTATCACCACATGAACAACGTTCTCTTTAATAAAATAAAAAAAAGAGGGAAAGGGTGTGGGGTTATATAATATACCATTAGAATCATAAGATTAAATTATATGTATAATCATGGAGTTACATAACAATTTTGATGAAGATAGGTAGGGAGAGATCAAGAAAAGAACATGAACCTGAAAGGAAATTAAAGGGGAAGAGGGAGAGAAATTCCCTTTAGAATCCTCCTCTTAAGAACCTCCTTAAGGGCCTATGCTTGGTCTTTTGATGAGACCAAGAGCTCTTGGACGTGGGGAAGGGGATAGGAGAGATGATTGGGTAGAGCTTAGAAAATGATTGAAGATTGAGAGGTGTGGTTTGGCAAGAGGAGGGGGAGAGCTTATTTATACATGAGGAGGGAGGTGTTTTGGTATAAAATATTAAATAAAATAATATATCATAAGTTAGACATGTAATAGTAGTTATTTGACATCCTAAATCATATATCAATATAATATAATTCTTTTTAGGCTTTAACTCTTCTTTATAATTCGAATTCATTAATTTATTAAAAGGAAAGTGAAAGAAAGAGAAAAAGACACTTTAAGAAATCACCTTTTGACTTTAGGCTTTGGAAAGTTCTTTTTAGGTTTGAGAATTGGATTTATTGTATTTAAAGGAACAATTTATGAAATTTAATATGTTTTGGCCGAAACTAAAGTTCTAAAAATATTTTTTCATCATTACATCATTAATGATGCAATTTAGTATATACCGATTATGCGAAAAACTGTATTTTTTACTATTCACCTGAAAATTAAAGTATTTCAGAATAAACCCAAAAATTTAGCCCTACAATTTTTTGACGTGTAGAATCCAAAAATGATGTACATTTTTCAAAAATAATTTTCTAAATATTATTAATTTAATATTTAATTAAAATCATAATTTACTTAAGAAAACGGTTTTTAAAATTAAAACTGATTTTGAAGTTCTTTCAAAAATTACATAGGGTCTTATAAAATTATCTAAAAACTATTAGACATTGATTCAATAATTTATGAATATATTTCAGGAAAATAAATATTCATTTAAATTAATTAATTAATTATAATTAATAATTTTTATGACTTATAAAATACCAAAACGTTTACTAAGGTCAAATTATCACTTTCTATGATGTCTAAATTTTATTTTATTATTCATAGGTAATGTTACTCTTATTTACAATTCATAAGGGTCATATTTCTATTCATAAGTGTCTGTTACTATTCATAAGGGTAGGTTACTATTCACCAAAAATTACTTTTGTTTCATTAGACTCCAAAAACTATCTTGAACACAACCGTGTATGTCAGATTTTTAAAATTCCAAACATAGGGGTGACAAAATTATGTTTAAAGGTCCCTTATCACTTAGTAGTTCATTATTTTGTGTTTTTATGACATAAATATAATAATGGAATTCTCTTTTGAAATACTTTGGGTCGTTACACGGAGTACATTTAAGTCTTTCCTCTAGATGTTCTGAGACTACCTTCACACCGAGAGATCGACATCTACATCGACATACACCCCAGGACAACATCGATATCTGCTCCAGTATATCATATGGCTCCCAAAAAGAATCATGAGCTGACAGATTATTTGAATTTTTTAAAAAATAAAGGGATTCGTAAGAATCGGTTTATCACTCTGGGAAGCGCCAGTTTTTATTCCAAGAAGGAATATGGGAGTTAGAGGATGTGCATTGATTACCGATTCCTAAATCAAGAAATAGTGAAGAAATAGTATCCACCTATAAAGATATAAGACCTTCTAGATCATCTAATAGGGGACTATTGGTTCTCAAAGGTTGACCATTGATTAGTTTACCACCATTTATGAGTACAGGATGAGGATATACTGATGGTGGCATTCAGATGCCACTACAGTCTCTACGAGTACATGGTGATGCCTTTCGATGTGACGAACACCTCTGTAGTGTTCATGGGACTTATGAAACTAATATTATAGCCATAAATAGACCATTTAATAGTGGTATTGATCAATTAAATCCTTGTGCACTCAGTGTCAAAGGAAGATCACACAAGAAACCTGTGGATAGTTCTAGGAATAATTCAATATAACCCGTGTTATGGGAAGCATTCGAAGTACAAGTTCTTGATTCAGAAGATCTACATTCTAAGACATGTAATCTCATCAGATGGTGTAGTTGTGGAACTGGCCATGGTGGAGGAAGTGCAACCATGTGATCCACATGAGACAGTGACAAAGGTGCGGAGCATCTTTAAGATGGTTGGATACTGCAAGAGATTTATCCCAGATTTATGCTGGATTTCCACACTGATGACATCCTGGACCCAAAAAGGGAAGCACTTCATGTGGTCATAAGTGGTTCAGCAGGATTACGAGTAGTTGAGAGAGAGTTTGAAAAACATCCTAATATTGAGATTTCTGGAGGAGGGTGTCGAATACATTTTTTTATGAGGCATCTAGGATAATGATTGGTTGTGTTCTGATGTAGGGATAGGTGGTGATTTCTTATGGTTCAAACATCCTCAGGACACATTAGAATAACTATGGTACCCATGATCATGGGTCTCTAGTGGTAGTATTCACATTGAATATGTGGTGACACTACCTTATGGGAGTGAAAAGTATCATCCACTCTGACCACAAGAGCTTAATACATCTTATAGTAGAAGGATATGAATATAAGGCAGAGGAAAGGGCTAGAGTTCCAACAATATTATGAATACGACATCATCTATAATCCTATGATGGGGAACAAGGAGGAATATTATCTCAGCAGAAGATCAAGTTCGCGGCTTTTTAGCAAGGCGTCATAGTAGTTGGATTCATTACAATAATCCTTTATGGAAAGAGGAGATGAAACTTACCTTAATTAGAGGGTTTCCAACCCTACACTCATACTTCGAGTTAGGGAAGAAAAACTAGGGGATGTCGACCATGATACTATTCATGCTCAGTTGTGCCCAGGAAATGATCCTGATGTATATTCACAAGGTGGGGTGCACATCATCCTTTTCATAGGACGTAAAATTTTTCCAATCGTGTTGTGGGAGGAGGACCTAAGGGAGTTTCATACATCCCCTTTGGTGGTACAAACTAGCATGGAAACAATGTACCAGGATCATCGATGGTAGTTCCTGTTGGCATGCTTGAAGTAGGATGTAGTGGAATTTGTTTATTAATGCCTTACATGCCTAAAGGTGATGATTGAGCACCAGGTACCATCGAGTTTATCTCACCCCCTATAATTTCTAGAGTGTAAATAGGATGGAATATCGATAAACATCATGATAGTATTACCATGAATGTCAAAGGGGGAATGTTTCCATCTAGGTGATCATCGAATGACTCACCAAGTTAGCCCACTTATAAGTTATTAGCTTGCAGAGATCCGTAGAGATCATGGGATGCCATTATTTTCATGAGTCATTAAGGATTAATGGAATAACATAGAGAATAGTCTTGGATAGAGATTACATATTAACGTTCCAGTTGTTGAAGGGATTGTTGATGGCTTTTATGACTCAGTTTTGTTTGATCACATCGTTCCATCACCTGATGGTATGATAGAGAGAACTGATCTAGTTATGGAGGATATTTTTCCAGCCTCCATCATGTAATTTGATTGTATTTGGGTGAACCACATTCCACTAGAGGATTTTTAAATCAATAATAGCTACCACATCACCATCGGTATGGCACAGTTTGAGGTTTTATATGAGAGAATCTTCTGGTCACCCCTTTGCTAGTCCGACCCAGAGAGTCAGCACTCAAGGGTCCAGAGATAGTACGAGTTATCACTAAGATGTTGTAGATCATCTAAAGTGGATGAACACAGCACAAATATATAAAATTTATTATGCTAATATGTGATAGAGACCAATGGAGTTGGAGGAGGGATACCACGTCTTCTTTTGGGTCTCACTATAATGAGGGTTGTTGGGATTTGTATGGGGCACCAATATATCTCTGAGGTTCATCGAACCCATCCATATACTACTTAGAGATGGAAAGGTGGCATACCACTTATATCTACCATCGTAGTTTAACTGGTTACATGATTTCTTCCCCATGTCGCAGCTGCTGGAGAATGTTCACGACCCAACACACGTCATCTACTAGGGCGAGCTGGAAATTGAGGATGGATAATACATTGATAATTATCCGGTATAGATCAAGGATTGGTTGGATATGATATTTTTTGGGTGATAAATTCCTTTTGTGTGCATCTGAAGCCAGTATGGGAACTTTTAGGAGAGCTCATGCGAGAGGGAGACTCATATCCATGCCTAGTACCCACATCTTCTTTAGTAGTCCTTTTTTTGGCTTTCGAGGTTGTAAATACCTTAGGTAGGGAGAAAGTAATATCTTTTATTTTACATGTATTATTTATAAATATTATATGGATTATAAATATTATACCATGATTTATGACGGTGTGTGATTCTGAGGCCCGGAGTGCCCAGAAAAAATGAGTGAAATAAATTTATGCTTTTAAAGAGCATGCCGAGCAGTTATCCTAAAAGAGAAAACAAACATTTAAATGGGTGCCTAGATAAAAAATATGAACGTTTTCTTTGCAATAAAATCATCAACCTTACATTTGGTGGGGCCAATATCGACCGGTGTGGGTTGACTACGAAAGACATTTTTTCAACATTTTAAAGAAAATAAAATTAATTAATAATTTATTTTATTAAATATGTTTCCAAAAGGTAGTGACACATATTATACTTTTAAATAATAAGGATACCAAGGCTAGAATAATAACCCTAGAAAACTCAAAATTAACCTTTAGAGCATTTTATAGAAGCCAATTTTAGAAGATTTTCAACAAACACTGACAAATGATGACATGTAGGTCATTCCACAACAACATCGAATCACAGATGATGACCACTCTTCCCCTTCATCAATTATTGAGGTAGGGGTATGTTATTTTTATTTATTTCTTCCTCTTTTTTTTTAATGAAAAATGTGGAACAATTGATGAATAGAATGATCAACTAACCGTGCTTTCTTGTGGGAGGGCATTATTTTTCGTTTTATTGTACTGATTAGGGAAATTGATTTGTGATAATTGATGGATTTTATATTGAATCTTCTTGTTTAATCCTTCTAATGGGATATAATCGACATCTTTATGAATGACGGCGAAGGTGTATTCATCTTTTTTTTGTGAATTTCTGCATCCTTTTAACCCCAAAATAGTTGCTTTCATCATGGGGTTATGAACAACAGATCATTGCGTGCTCGTTTCACAATAAAACAATCCCAAATTGGAGATCTGACAACATGAAGTATCAAAAGAGGACTTACAATGTTGGCATTATAGGAATTGACATGGTTTGGAATAACTCATTCTTTGACTGTTCTTCCTACGGATGATCGAATCATGTTTTCATGGCCGATCGAACCCCATAAACCTCCCGAAATGTTGATGGAATAGCAGGGAGACCTCATATCTTGAGTATCATGATGATTGAATGTTCAGATTAAGGATCAGAGGATCCACGATGTACGACGATGAAGAAATCCATCTTTGGAAAATTCGGATCAACATAGTGTGTATCCAAAAGAACATGCCATGTAGGGTTATCCTGACAGTGGATAGGGATTATGTGATACACAAGAAGAAGAACAAAACATGATCCTCAAAGGACATGGCATGTGGGACCCACAGTGAAGTGGCTGAGGTTTTGGGTGACAGGAAGAAGATACATGGCACGTGACCACTTTCATACAGCTTGTGGGTCCCTACCCGAACTCGGTGTGTATCTCAACTGATACCCGGACACAAGGTGGAGTACACCGCCATTAACTCCACCACACTACTAGATGAGTGTGGGTACACTGGTCACTGAGTATACCAGTTACATGTGATGGCCCACATGGGGTGAAGCCGTGTATGGGCACACAACTGCCAAAATGGGGGGAACCCCTGTTACATGGACACAGTATGTGGTCTGTCCTACACGTCGTGTACTTACCCCCTTCATAACGATTTTTTTTACTCAGGTTGTTTCACATGTGTAGAACCCATAGTTTAGAGACATGGTGTGATACCCTTCTATACACCATGTATATCATAGAACATGGATTTATTACATATTACAGCATTCCATGAACCTGTTTTATTTGGGTGAGTAACATTTTTTCTTGTTCCCATGAAGTCCACGTATCGTTTCCTTATACAAGATTGTAATTCATTCTGCTAGAATTTTTGAGATAGATTCATGTATCACTCAGAGAGGCCCGAAGTGATATCATCATTCCATTCTTGACCCTAGGTATATTCATGTATCGACATTACTAATCCTACAAGACATCTATCCTCTACTCAGAATGTGAATTCGGATGAGTTGTAGAATCAACCAAGGCCCTAGATGTGATCCTCATATATGAATTGTGATCTTTCCCAACTCAAGAATGTTTACTCTTAGAATAAGTGTATATATCCTGCATGGTTGTTTCTGAAAAATGATACTTCTTTGATGGATGTCATCAGAGTGATCAAACTCATTGAGTGAGTTCTCCCAGATGAGTCTTTCATAGACCCATTGAATTGAATCCTTAGTGGAGGTATGCGGTTATATAGAATGTCTCTAGACTATGTGTCTGTGTTTTGTGTATATCTAGATTGTGTTTCTCTTACAGTATGTTTAGTAAACAGATTTTGTTTATATCTGACTGTACGTTTACATTTTTTATTACTTTGGGGTTTTCAGGGTTCTCCACTAAGTATTATTATACTAACCCGTACATGGGATTTTCCTGCACATTTCATGCCTTTTGTAGACAAGCGACCCATTGACATATTCCATGGAAGACCAAGACCGAACTGATCTTTCTGAGTTCCCTATAGGCCAAGCTATTTATATAGATTTGAGCAGCAGTCCATGTACCTTTTTGTTCCTATAGGTTGGATTTTATATTTTTCATACTCTTGTTTAGTTGTATTCATGCATTTTTGTTCCGTAGTGGTTTTTACATTTTAGAATTTGTGGGCTTGAAGATTCTTATCTGTGTGAAGGAACTTATGAAATGTCTTCCATGATAGAGATATGCCTACTCTGTGATAGCCACATGACTTTGGCCTTTTGGAGGTGGGCTTGGGGTGTCGCGGCATGGTCCCCACAAGGATGGGTCATGAAAACCTTGTTCTATTATGGATGATACAAACACCCATTATACAACAACACATAATTTATTCAAGTGTACATGTCTGAAATTATATCAAAACTTTTTATTATTTTCCAAATAGAGAAAACTATTTTTCTCGTTACAATATATAATCCCCTATGTGGCCTACCCATATCTATCCAAGTGAACTTATCTAGTAGAAAATAAATTATTCATAAATTATTCAATATCCTAAAATTATATTATATTATTAATGCATGTTCTCCCTTTAGGGACTTAGAATTACTATGTACCCCCATCATATGTCAATGAATCATTTTAATTCATAATATTTAAAATTAACAACCTCTCATGATTATGTGGATTTAATTTATTATATTATTAATCTCTTTGATTATGTATGTAACTACTCATAACATACACTCACTACTATAGGGGATTTACATTTAGGAATAAATAGATGGTTTACAAGTAATTATATCCCAGTCCCAATAAAGACATTCACTCCAACATTAGTAGAAAAGGGAACAATGTATACATATATGAGAAAATATATAATCTATTTTAAAAGCGAGAATATTTTAGTCTCAGATTAAAAAAAGTATTGACTTATAAATTTTTCATTCTCTCATATCCATACAAATAAAGAAATGGGATGTGGGATATTTTATATGATATAATTAAAATAAAATACAATCTATTATGTTCACTAAATAGGGTGGTAGTTTGTGAGAATAGTAAATAAGTTTTTTTAAATCTATTTCAATATCCACCATTGGAATCAATTGTATAACCCCTTCTACTAGGATGACCTCCCACCGAAAAATTTCTCATCATCAATAAGTAATCTAATAACCTATTTTCATTAATGAAAAATTATAACCAATTTTTTTCTTGGTGGCTATCCTCTTATATATGAAGCCATTAATTTTATATATTATGAACTCCATATTTTTTTATAATATTGATGCTAATTAATTTTTAAATATTTTTGAGGAATTTGCATAATGGTGATTTTGAATCATGTATAATCTTTACTATTGGGTAATCTATTTGTTCTTTATAGATATATGGAAAATTTTGTAGTCACATTTTTTTAACTATCATCATTGAAAACAATTTGTTGGGGTTCCCCATGCGATTTCTTATTCTCTTCATAATATTATACAAATCAATATACAAATGATTCATCACACCGTTTATATAGTTACAAAGTATGGTATGATGACTTATAGGTCTACTATTGATTAATCCGAAAAAACGACCTCAAAACATGAGAATAAAAATATTAAAGGAATTTAGGTTTCTATTACCATCATTATAGGACCATATTTTTCTAAATATGGTCCCGAAAATACCTATTTATGGGTTTATATAGACGGATTAGATTTCATTTTAGGATTTATTAATGTAATTGTTGAGGCCTAATTATAATATTGATCCATTTCCATTATATATGGGATTTATAGTAATAATTTGAATTCAATATGGGTGTTTTGAATTCCCCATATTTGATAAACATCTACATTAATTTTAGATATATGTGTTATATGGGATGAGGTGTGTTTTAATTGTTTATTCCATTCATTTTCTATAGTAATATTCGATATTTTACATTAAACAATTATTGATAATGTTTCTTGAGAAGTAATAAATTGAGTAACTATTTCTTTTATGGTTACCCAATCATTTAAACAAGATGTCTTGGGTTTATTGAAAAAACCCTATGAAATTCAGAATAAGAAATATAATAATTTATAATAATATATTAGGATAATACATACCTAGATTATATATTATATATAATATTTTAATTTCAATCCAATAATTTTGCATCAAATTTAAAATATAAATATATATTCATGATAAAGTTGGTTCATCATGATCTGAGGAGAAACTTGATACAAAAAAATTCTCACCCTCAAAAAATAAAAAATTACATGGCATCTCATGTACGGATTATTAATAAAATGTAAATGTATAAGATAATACTTTCATAACAAATATGTACACATATGAAAAAAAAAGATCATCTAGATACTCAATATAATATATTTCATCAACATAAAGAGGATTGTTTGGTATTGTTTGATTTAGGGTAGGAAAGACTAAAAATGGTTTTTTTGAGTTTCTTTTACACATATATATTTGAAATAGTTACAACAATTAAAAGTGATTTCTTTTCATTGAACACAACTTCAATCAACTCTACATTTATGTTATATTTAGGATACCCAAGAATTGATGTTATATTAGATTGTTTTTTTATTATATGATATTTTTTTATTATCAATTTTCACATAACAAATATATTTGATTTATGTTTTGTGTTACATAACAATAATAGAATATGAGGTTTCCTATATACTATAATTAAATAACCCTCTCATGAGGATGTGATAGTTCATTGTTATATAATCATTGTTATTCTTAAATTGAACTAAATCTACAAACACGTTAATATATTTCTGAACATCAATATATTGGATTTTTAAATTGATATTGATAGGTAATAAGAAAATAAAATTCCATTAACTATAATCTTCTATCTATAATTATTCTCAATTGTTCATTTTGTAAATTCAGACTTACCGTATTTTTAAAATCCTTTGTACCTCTATGTTTCATATATAAAAAGGGATTGAGATCACATTCTGCATTTTGGTAGAGGAGGAATTTACCATAAAATTACATATGTGTTTCTTATGCATGTTTTTTTATTTATATCTATTTAATATGTAATGGGTCGGACCTCATTGGTCCATTGAATTGTTAAAACTCAAGTGTTTGATGTGTTTTGGGAGGTTAAGGAGCATAATTTCATCACATGGTAATGTCTCCCAACTTTTTATGTTTTCTGACAGGGTTTCACAAAGTCAGTTACTCATTGGAGGTTAATAACTGGTGCTGACTATCTAGATGTGACTCGTTGGTGGTCTGTCCCGGGAGGTCGCACAGTGGTGGTCCCTAACTATTGTTGAATCATTGATGGTGACTCACTAGCTATTGCTCTCTGTATTTGACTCCCTAGTGTTCTATCTTTAGTAGTTCCTCATCCATTGGAACCCCTCCTAACGATTTCATGAGAATAGGGAATCATTGAATGGTGACTTTCCAAGCAGTGTCTCATCTAATGGAGAGTCATGACAAGTGATCCCAACATTCTACATTTAAACCCTTTTATGTACTACTTGATTTAAAATAATATTAAATAATTTTTAATAAAATTTTGACCTATTAAAATCCCATAACTCATATCATAGTTTTTATGGTTCTTGGGGATTTTAATAGGACAAAACACACTGTCCCGACCTAATCAGCCTTAATAGAAAATCCAAAACATTTCCAAATTATTATAAGGCTTTGATCACCAAAGTCCGAGATAACATTCCACCATGTTCTTATTTCTTGTTTAACCTTGATTTAGTAACTGTAAATTCTTAATTCTAGTAGGAGTCATTCTACTGAGATATATCTTTTGGATTATGCTTCGCTTGTTTTTTTCAACTCCAAATGATCCCATGTATTGATGCACCTAGGATTTTCTGATCACCTCTTCTTCCATGTAGATTTTCCTTCATCGTCCTTATATTTTAATCATACGAGGTGGGTTTATGAATTTATTAATTAGATAAAATAGCTTAATACCAATTAATAAATATAATTAAACTCCTTTAAATCAATAAAAAGGGGGAAGGTAAAAGGGTCTCATGTGTATGTTTTATTTTTTTTTGAAATAGTGAAATCATATAGGATAACTACCAACTAATATTTACAGCTTTTTGGGTTCCTTGTTTTTGTATAATAAATTATAGAGTGGATGTTTTTTTCTTTGTAGACATAAATATTAAAATTGTTAACCACATAGAAACTGCTAATAACTCATTTCCCCATGATCATATTATTTCTTTGATAACCCCTGGATTAACAAGTGGGATTATAGAAAGAATTTCTTGTTATATCATAATATGTTTTGGCATGGTTCATGTAGTAATGTGGTTGTGGTAATAGTTGGGACATGGGTCTCATTATGTGGATATCGTAATTTGGGCGTCTATGTTTTTACAAGGAGGTTGTGGATATAGTTCTGGATTAATGTGTTTCATGAGGTGGTTCCAAGTAAGGGTCTACCATAATTATAATGATCACTTGGGTGGTGTAATATAATCTCATGTTCATTTACTAATTGATTTTGGAATGTATGATATGTGTTGTGTAGTGGGGATACTGAAGTAGTTATGTGGTATAGTGTTATAGGAAGGGGTTGTGAGTTGGGTGTTGGTTTTGTTGGTATATAACTTGAGCGGGATGAGTTTGATGAAGGACAATAAGGATTTATATGGGTAATTTTACCTGAGTTTTTTCATGTGAAACATGCAGAATGCTTCACCCCATATCTAGATATTGATATATGTGATATGATTAATGGTTGCTAAACATATTCCAATGTGATGTCTCAATAGTTTACCATGTCTCGTCACCTTCTATTAACCCTATTACCTATTTTTTGTAATGTTTAGAAGTTTTCAAGTAGGTATGGATGAAATGAATGATTAATTAAAAAAATACTAGAATGGATTGATTTGGTTTTTCTAATATTATGGAAATGGTTAGGTAAATTAGTTCTCAATGTGCAAGGTTTGTGTGGCTTGTTGTGTGGTGTTGTTTTTTTACAGGTAGTATCAAAGATGGAAATATTTTTTGTATGTGTGTTATCTAAGAAAAAATAGGACAGGATTGATTGTTTGGTATCATTTATGAATATCCCCTTCCATTACATGCCATTTATATATGTACCCACCTTAGTTTATAATTATGTACTAAACACCCCCATCACCACGTGTGAGGGTGTATTTCCCAAACATCCAGGTGGGTGTATGGATGGTTATCCATTAGTACTTCCATGATACCTCTTCTAGGAGGTGATAGCCCAAGATTCTTATAGAGGGATTTGGTTTGTGAGGACAATGTGTTATTGGGAGTGTTTTTCTTTCCCATGTGCCTTTTGGACAAGATGTGTTATTCTTTTTCAAGTCTCTTCATGATGAGGTTTTGGTTTGTAGACCATGTGTCTACGGGTGGGGTGTTATGTGGTTTGTGGACCGTGTTTTTATGGGTGAGAAGTGATGTAGTTTGTGGCCCATGTTTCTACAGGTGGGATATGATGTAGTTTGTGTCCCAGGAGGTTGTGGGGTTGATGTGATGTGGTTTGTGTCATATGAGTCTATAGGTAAGATATTTTATGTTTTGAGAGGACTAGGTATCTGTTGGTTTGGGTTTCGTGTGGTTTTTGAGTCCTTGGTATGTGTGGTCATGTTTTCACATGGTTCTTAAGTAATACGTAGGAGTGTGAGGATGTTGATCAATAGGAAAAAGTTACTAATTAGTGGAAGAGGTGTATAAGGTAACCTATCATAGATGTGAGTTATATTACATTGGGTGACTTGTGATATTTGGTTATAATTAACCAATGAGGTTGGGATGGTTAGTGTACATGTTATGATCCATTTGGTTTTGTTGTTTTCTCATAGGTGTGTTATTATTCTTCCCACACATGTGCACTAGAGACTTTAGTTTGCCTAATTAGTATTCCTTCATTCTGAACCTATGTATATAAATCTATTTTTATGTGTAAAGTGGGATTTATCATTCCGTGTTGGGCCTCACTGGTTATGTATTGGGACCATTTTGGTTTTGTTGCCTACCTTAACTTTTGGTATTCAAATGGAGGATTTTTTACCTGTAACTGTTCTTTTATAAAAACTTGTCTCTGTCATGGTTTTTATGGTTTCTTTTATATATGCATAGGATTTGTCATTTGGGGGATTAAACATATCTCTTCATCATTTCAAAAAATGTTAATGACTCTGATGTTTTTGAGAACTATATACCCTTAGTACTAGTCACCAACTCGGGGCCTACTAGGAGTAGGAATCAGGGTTCATTGTCTCCCATTATCTATTGCCATCATATTAGGGTAATCATTGGAAGGTGGGTTAATAATAGATTCATATTAGAGGATATGGTAGATAAATAGGATGGAGTATGGAGTTAAGAAAATTTTGGATTTCATGGGATGGTATGGAATCAATTCTAGTTTCCATGGTATGTGGCCTATAACAGGATTACCGACTAGGAGAAGGAATTTTATCCACCCCCGGATCTTGATCACAGATTGTGATCCTACTAAAAATCCAATCAAGATGACCTTTTTCAGAGTAGATACCTAGGAATGGTACATGCATCATAATGACATTTTTTCTTTTTTTAAATTATGTTGTTGTTGGAAGGATAATATGAAAATTTTACACAAATTGAGTTATACTTTGATTAAATTACATACTACTATGAAATATGAAATTGTTATTTAAATTTTTTCTATGGATACTATTCATCATCAACATGTGTCTCAAAAAGTGGGGGTTTAGTAGGATAATATTTCTCTTCACTGTAGGGTTGATCTATAATAGGTGGTTGACATGATATTGATGATGTTTGATGACATAAAGAGAATTGATTTAAGAAATTATGAGTTTAATATTTTGGACATGGAGACAGAAAGATAGATCATGGATCATTGAATCACATTAAGTTAGATTCAGGCCCTGAAGGAGTACTAGGTCCTAATGTTTGTCATTCTAGTATAAGTAACTTTGCATTTTTGGTGGATTCTTTACCTGGGGGAGACGATGGGAGAAGATGTTGTGTGTGACATATTTTCAAAGAAATTCCAAGGATATTTCCTTTCGTCATCCATGATGGAAGTGGATAGGTAGGAGAGAGTATCCCTTCAGTATGAGATAATGTTAGTGAATGATATTGGGATCAATTTTGAGGACATCCTTAAATTCTCTCCAATACAATTTTTGGATGAGGAGTCTTCTAAATGACACCCTGGGGAGGTGCTATGTCCATCAATCCATTATGCAGTTACCCCTATTATGTTTCAAATCAACAACGAGGCTTAGAAAAAGGTATATTTTCTCGATAAGATGCAATCATGATTAGGTCGACCACAGGAGGGAATCTACAAGAGTTCTTCAAGATTTGGGGTTACTTCTTATAGGTCTCATGCACTAGAACCATCATGTTTTCACCATGAATAGATTCAACTTCGAGAGTTTGTTTTTCATCCATCTAACCATCACACCCTTATTATGGGATTGATTCTGAGGATTTTCTTTTGTGGAGTTCCAAACCATCTCTAAAACTAGTGTACAGTAGATGTTAGAACATAGTATGGTGGATGTTGACATGTTCAGTGTCCGCCTTAGCATCACTTTCTAGTGGGACGCTTTCAATGGAATATGAATCCTTTTTTTCTCTACCGAGTGGATAGGGAGTAGGTAGAGGCTGACCATAAGATTTTTCTTGTGTTCAGAGGCCACGACCATGTGTGTGGTTGTGTTAGTGATCATCAACATAGAGTTAGGGGAGCTAGGCATAGTCAATTGAATGTAGTGGAGGAATATGTTCTAGCATGTCTAGAAATATTCTGAGATGCGATCGATTTGTTTATTACCGGTTATTATTCACTGATTAATTAAGAAATATTCACACTATTTCGTTTCACCCTCTTTATACCTTCTATGGGAGAAGATGTATATAGGCTTTCCATGCCTGGATAGTTGAGTATGCCAATTGAGGGCTAGAACAGTTTTTTGATGTGTTTCGGGGATATAGACTAATGATGGGATCACATAAATCTTGTGGGGATCTCTTATTACTAGAGATGCAACCATACAATATCATCTTCCATAGTGACTGGTTGTATTCCATGAATTACATTGTCAATTTTTTGGGGGGAGATAAATTTTTTTGGAAGAAGGTGGTCAACATATAGTTTTCATTAGAGATAAGATTTTTGAGGTGTGTAGTTGGTGTGAGGACCCTCTTCCTTACTGCATGGTTGATAATTAAATAGAATCAGTATATAATGAGTTGATATAGGTTACCAAGTCCATTTGGGAGTTCATGGAAGTTTTTCTCAAGTAGGTTTTGATGTTACCCCCTCGACGTGATTTTGATTTCAGGATAGATTTGACATATGGTGGTTCTCAAACATCGATGTATCCTTATAGGATAGAATCTTTTGAACAATGGGAGATGATGATTCAGGTAAGCAATCTGATGAAGATGGGATTTATCTTTCATAGTGGTTCGTTGTGGGGTGCTTTGTTGTTGTTCTCCAAGAATACTGATTGTATTATGAGGAAATGTATAGAGTACATGGGTATGAATCAACTAACCTTCAACAATTGTGACCTGTTTTGTGGATATATGATATTTCCAACGGGTTTAAAGAGGTGATTTGGTTTTCAAAGGTCGATTTGTGGTTTGGATATCACCAGTTGAAGGTGAAGGAGAGAGATATCTCGACTACTATATTCAAGAAAAATTATGGGAACTTTGGACTTTTAATCATTTCATTTGTTGTTATTAACGTACCTGTTTCTTTCATGGGGCTTAATAACTCTATAATCCATGAGTTCCTCGATCAGTTCAACATCATGTTCATCAATGATATCATCATCTAATTGAAGTTATATGAGGAGCATGTTGAGCATATCAGAACTATCTCGGTGTTTATTCTATGCCTCCAAACCTATGTAATGTTGTCCATGTGTATGATTAGGAAATGAGATATTAATTTAAATGGGAATTTGGGGTCTTATATGGGCATGAATTAAAACCCATAAAATATTAAATGTGCTGTTTTTTGGTAAGAACAAAATTAGGAGGATAAATTTCAATGTTTTCTCAGTCATGAAGGAAATTATCCGGGGTTTTCACAAAAATTATCTCATGTTACATCCCTATATATATCTTTTACCATGAAGGGCCATGTTTTTTTTGAGTGGAGAGTGTCAAAAATTATTTGGTTTCCTAGATGTGATGTTGTTTAATGCTCTAATGCTTCGGTTTCTTAAGGGGTGATGTTTAAGATTTTTTGTGATTCTTTCCATGTGTTATTAGATGTCTGTTTAAGTAGTGGTGAGTGGTGATCACCTCTGGGTATAGGGATTTATTTATTCATAAGAATAACTATGCCTCTCATGATCTCGAGTTAGTAGTAGTTGAGTTCACGCTAAATTTTTGGTGGTGATACCTCATTAAGGGCAATT
This sequence comes from Viscum album, assembly GCA_963277665.1. Lineage (NCBI taxonomy): Eukaryota > Viridiplantae > Streptophyta > Magnoliopsida > Santalales > Viscaceae > Viscum > Viscum album. The sequence continues at coordinate 1,029,758,849 of OY728159.1, forward strand.
TGTGGTCTTAACATGTCAAAAATGATTGAATATTCCCGTTCCCCAGTGGGGCTTGAAATTGATACAACATTGGTTTATAGAGTTTTCTAACGGATATTGTTTTTATGTCTACTTCACCTCATGAAATAGTAATTCCAGGGCTAATTTTATGAGAATAATGTTGCAGAAGTATGTTATTTATGAATCTACCAATGTTTGGAATGGGAGGGAGGTGCTCAAAACATTTAGCATAGATGCATGAGTGGATTATTATAAGGGATGTTTGTTTCATATGACAATTATGTATTTTCCAATTCTACAGTTTGAGGAGTCTATGTCAGGAGAGTCAGAGGAAAATTTGTTTTTCAATCATGTTGGCCATGGTGATTCATTGGAGGGATGGTTAGAGGATTGTTGAAACCAGATGATAATTAATGGTATGTTATTCATTTTGGTGGAAATTCATGATAGATTAATTCGCTAGTTACATATATTATCTTTAAAGATATACCCATGAAGTTTCAAATATGTATCATGGCTTCCGAAATGCGATTTATGTGGCCCTGGATGAAGTGGGTAGTAGTGGTTTTTGTGGCGTTATTCTTGATCTGCCCTCAATTAATGGATGGGCACTATGTTCCCTCGGATTTTTTGCAACCCTTGGATTTTTCTTAGTAGATTTTGGATACATTTGGATGTATTTCTTCACAATATTACATATAACTCATGGAGTCTATGATTATATCTTGTTATAAGTGGATCGACTAATGAAATAATCTCACTTCAAAACGATCAAGGAGTCAACATGGTGGATGCCTTGGAAGACAATTTTTAGATGAGGTGGTGTAGTTTTATAGAGTTCCAATATCCATTATATTGGATCATGTTTAATTATTTATATCATGATTATGGAAGGGTTTCCATTATTCTTTTTAACACAGTTACGCTTCAACACTATTTCCACCCTCATACAGATGGGTTGATAGATAAGTCTATGTAGTTGTTAGTGTATATGTTGTGATCATGTGTCTTGGACTTTGAAGGATATTGGCTATGAAATATATGCTTGGTAGATATTTCTTAAAATAATATCTATCACACTTCCATTGTCTTGGTACCATTTGATTCTATTTATGAATCATCGTGTTGTTCCCAATTGTGATGGACAGAAGTTGTGGATACAACTGTTCTTTATCCCAAAGCAGTGAAGATAATGATGAAGAAAGATCATCTTATTGGTGAGGTGATTATGGTTATTCATGAATTGCTGAAATCATATGCTGATCATAAGATGATTCCATTGGTGTCTATGGTTAGGGACCTCGTGAAATTGAAGTTTTATCCTCAACGTGGGAAGGGAACATTTTGGGATATGGGATATGCTTTCCAACAGGTTTGTTGGACCCTTTGTGTTATTGGAATGAGTAGGAGAGGTGGAATACCCATTTGTGTTTCCACCATGGTTAGATCGGATCAAATACATATCAATATCTCTCAGCTTCACTTTTATCTTAATGATGAATCCCTTTCCACTGACTGTGGAGTTTTGGAAGTCGAGTATGATATGATATTTTTGGTATGGCCATGGATAATTCAAGATCTTCTATAGAAAGTGATGCATGGAAATATCATACATTTTGTTCATTTTTAATGGGGCATGGTATAATAGGATATTTATTGGGAGTTTAAGACATAGATTCGTTCCCAATACCTATAGTTTTATTGAGGTTTTCTTTATTTTTTTCCCTTATGATGTCATGTTTGAACCATTTTGACTATGAGATGAGCCGATTTATTTAGTTTGTTGTGAATGTGATGTTATTTTTGATAAAATATTGACATATTAAACTTGTAGGACCTAACCTCTAATCGTGACACATCAACTATCATGTGATTAAACTAATGTGTGTGATTTCATGCCTCAAAGAGTGGATTGTATTTTGACATGGATGATGAAATTATTTAATTCCTGTGTTCGAGAATGGGGTTTTGGTACAATGTTGTCTTTTTTTATTTGGTATTACATTATGGCTTGATGATATTAGAGGAGGTGTTATTGGATGTGGGATTTGAACTCCATCTTTAAACCAACATCGGTGGCTTTTTATTGAATGTTGGCATGTTTGGTTGAAGATGTTGTATCAATTGTTTTAGGATCCTTGAGATGTATCTCCATGGATGGTTGTCTGGGACATTCATATATTTTATTCATGGTTAGTTTTGAATTCTCCAGGGGGATATAGTTTTATATATATCCTAGTTAATTTATTGGACCTCTGCGTTTTGTTACATTATGAAAATATGTTGTTTGTGGGGTCAGAGGAGGTCAAGGTGACTAATTTAATCACCATGGAATGTTTCCTATATTTTCAATTCTCCAATGGGGGTCACCCTAGTGGTGAATCACTAGTGGTGACTCAATTATGGTAACTCATTGGCGGCAACTCGTTGGTGGTTGCTCGCTGGTGGTTGATCACTGGTGGTGAGTTGCTAATGGTTACTCACTGGCTGTCACTTGTTGGTGGTGAAAATCTTGTGGTTGATAATCCAGTGGTACATCATCCATTGGTGACCCAAATAATGGAATCTCATGAGTAGGGACTCACTGAGTGGTTACTTTTTAAATTATAATTTATCGAGTGGTTCTTGGTCTAATGGTGGGTCATGAACTGTGTTCCCTACTTCTTAAAGATTCTACATTTTGACATTATCCTCAACATAAAATTATTTTAACACCTTGTTTAAAGGGATTTTAAAATAATATAAATCTGATAAATACAATATTAATTTGTTCATAGGGGTCATGGGGCTTTTACATAGACTAAATGTGTAATCTTGACCATATCTCCATTAATGGAAATTCAGAAACATATCCAAACTATTTGTTTCTTTTATATTTCTGAAGGCCAAGATACATTTCTGACTAGTTCTTATTTATTTCATACACTTGGAGTAAGGTACCCCAATACCTTCTTTCTATAGGATTAGTTTTATTAGGATGTAGCTCATAGACTGAGTTTCCCTGGTTTTTTACAACATCATGTGAGCCCATGTCTTAGTGAAACCATGAAGTGCCGATTTCAACTTGTTTTATGTAGGTTTTACTCCATCTCTCTTATTTTTTACATCATTTGGGGTTTGTGTATAAATTTAATACTATGAAAAAATATCCAAAAACCAATTAATAAAGATAATTTATCTAGTTTAAATAAATAAGTAACGGTTTAGGAAATGTTATGTGTGTTTATGTTTTACATATTTTTGAATATTTTGAATCTATATGGGCTAACTACCCACTGAAAATAGTTTCCACCGGGGGACATATATTTCCTATAGAATAGTTATAGAATGGATATTGTTTTTTTATTGATCACTTTTATATGAACACTGTTAACCATGTACACTTTCCGAATAACCAGATAACCCATGACCATAATTATTCTATCATAGACCCTTAATTAACAAGAATAATTAAAGTAGTAATATATTGTTAAATATGATTTTTTTTTCTTTGGTTATATGGATGTGGGAATTTTTGGGAACATGGGGATAGTTTTGTTGACATGGTAATCTAGGACGATATGATTTCTTAGTGAGGCTATAGATCTATTTTTGTTTTAAAGTGTTTCAGGTGGTAGTTGTCAGTTTCGAGTTTCTTTGGTCTAAAAGATGGATTGGTTGGTTTAATAGAATCTTATTTTGAGAGATTTATTGATTTATTAAGTTATGATAAGTGTCTTTCATTGGGGTTTCCGAACTCGTTAGGTCGTTTGGTGATATAGGCTGGGGTTGTGAGTTGGGGTTTGGTTATATTGGTACGTAAAAGGAGTTGGATGTTTTTGGAGAAGGTCAGTAGTGATTAGAATGGGTGAATTTCATAGTGTTTTTGCTGTATTAACATACAAAAATATTAACCCCATATCTATATATTGATATATTATATATCATTAATGGGTGTTAAAAGGATAGAAAATGTGAAGTCCGGATTGTTTATCAGGGTTATTCACTTTCTGATAAACTTATTTCCTATTGTGTATTGTGCTTAATAGTATGTGGGTAGTGATGAAATAAAAAAAATATTTCATAACAATGATTAGAATATATTGTCTTGGATTGGATAATAAAATGGAAATTGTTAATTAAATTTGTTGGAAATGTGATTGGGTTTGGTGGCTTGTTTTGTGGTGTTCTGAATATAGATTTAGCCGCAACAATGGAAGTGTTTTCAGCTGGTGGTTGTTTTGGAACCCATATATTGGGAGTTAGTTTTTTGTATCATATATTTATATAGATGTATTTTCCTTGTTATTTATATAAACTCCCACCCTAATTGAGCACTACATACCAAACACCATTTTCATCATGGGGGAGGGTGTCTTTCCCTGTCATCATGGGGGAATGATGAATAGTTGGCCATCCCCTCATCCCTTCTCCCTTTTCTAGGAATTTATACACCATGATTCTTTGGGTGGGTTGTGGTTTGTGAGTTCGATGTGTGTGTGGGAGATTTGAGATTTCACATGTTTCTTTGGGATGATATGTGGTATGATTTACTAGGTGTCTTCATGATTAGGTTGTGGTTTGATGACCAGGTTTATGTGGGAGGGGTGTTATATGGTTTGTGGCCTATGGTTTTGTGGATAGGATGTGGTTTGGTTTTTTTCCATGTTTTCTATGGGTGGTATATGATATCGATTGTGTCCTAGGAATATGTAGGTAGGATGTGATGTGGTTTGTGGCCCTGGTGTCTATGAGTGGTATGTGGTGTGGTATTTGACGCCAATGTGTCTGAGATTAGGATGTGGTATGGTTTTTGATGCCCAGTTATTTGTGGGAAGGTTGTGACATGATACATTTGGAAATGGTAGGTGCACAAGGGTTTTTTCTTCTTGAAGAGAAAGGCTAATATATGGGAATGTTTTCTGGGATACTGTGTCCTATATGTGAATTTTATTACATTATATGACTTCCTCTATTTGATGAGTGTTCCTTGGTATTGTTAGAGTGGTTATTATCCACAGTAGGTGCTACTTGTTTATATTTTATTCTCATATTGGAATTAGTATGATTTCCTAACATGTGTCAGAGATACCTTCATTTTCCTTCCGAGAATACATGTATCCTAACACGACAAATTCAAACCATTTTTAGGTTTCCATGAGGATTTGGTAGACAGTGATCGAACATACCACATGAGGCTTGGGATGGTTAATTTATCATTTTTTATATTTACTTTTAATATTCACTTGGATAATATTGTAATTGTAATAGTTATATTTTAAAAATATGTATGTGGGATGGTTATTGGGTTTCTATTATATATTGTCTTGGAGTTATTTTGTAGATTATCCACCACATCCCCCGATCATGTTTCAGAAAAGGTAATCCCTCCCATATTGTTAGATATATATATACCCTTTGAGATAGTTTCTATCCTAGGGCGGACTAGAATAGGGAATCAGTGTTCATTATCTCCCTTTCTCTATTTTCATCCCTAGAGTATAATATTGGGGGGTGCATGACAGATTAAGATATTTATTCATATCCCAGTTTTATTCCTTATATTTATCATTCCTTTCATCCCAAAATGATATTTATAATTATTTATCATTATAGTATGGTTTTACCATATTCTAGGGAAACATAACCTTTCAATATTGATCCTTATAGCATTTAATCCACAACCTCAAGTAATAAGAAAGGGTTTAATCATATATCCCACTAATTGATATGTATCACAATCCTTTGTTTCCTAAAATTTCATCACCAAATAATTTTAATAGATAAGATCCATATTCTACTAAAATTTGGAATCATATGGAAACAAAGGACGTAATACGTGTAAATATTAAAATATTCATGACAATACATATATATTATTTAATTAGAATTTTTATTCACTATCTATCCAATAAACAATTAAATTATATATTAGTAGAACAATATTTAACCAATTATAGTTGTTAGAAAATATATTATAGACGGTAAATCATGTGGGAATTTATTCATATAGATATAATGTGATCTATAAATAGTTCTGATGGATTCCACATCATATTGGATATTAATAATCAACCACCAAAATATTGTTACTAATTGATGATTGACTTGAATAAAAATTCTAGGATAAATGTAAATTTTGGTACCCATCAATATTGATGTTTAAAATTATATATATATAAAAAGTTATCAAACCAATGATGATATGGAACATATATTCAACCTTCTATAAATTCACATTAATTTGTATATCTTGACTAAAATAAGAACATCAAAATCAATTTAATTCTCTCAATGGATTAGGGAAGCCATCATAAATGAATATCCTGAGTCCAAGGTGTGATTCGAAGAGTAGTAGTATGTATCCACTTAGAATAATCATATCTAATCTATCCAGAATGAGTTTTTTATCCATTCCCACCAATAATGTTGTAAAAATATATTTATATTTTCTATTTTAGTTGGGGTTAGTATTCTCTAGGGAGGTCTCTTTTATGATTAATATTTCTTTTCTATGATCTTATTAACATTTCATTAAATAATATTTCAATATAAACATTTCATCCCATATGTAGATTTATATATATTTGAATGGATTGGGATCTTTCTCCATGGATATGCTAGAATGTTTTAGTAATTTTTGTTCCATTGATGGAATCCATTATACCATATTCCTAGATGATGGTGGGAGATAGTTGTGTAATTCAATTATTTAAGAATAGGCATCCATATATTTTATTATATATAATATCTACCAAAGTCTACATAAAAATTTAGTATGTTGATGTCATATATATGGTCTATATGAGCTAAATATGTTTAAGATAGAATATATGGGTATTACATAAAAGATTATAACACCCAAATGGAATCATTGATACCAAACCATTAATTATGACTTTATCATAGTTCATAGTTTATTGTCCTAGTATTCTCATGAATACAATACCAAAAATATACCACCCATAAGTAATAAACATTTTGATCTCTATCCAAAATAATTATTTTAAAATAATAGTCACATAATAGATGAGTAATTTTGAACATTCGAATCCACAACATGTGGTTATCCAACTAATTCATTAGGGGAATAATAGAATATATATTATTTTCTAGTATTATATTCTATCATACAATACCAAATGAATACCATATTCCCTTCTCCCATTCATGTTACCATTTTGAACCATTTCTTTGATATTTTTGGATTCAGTGTGGGTATATTTATTATGTTGGGTTGTACACACCTATATTTTTTAAACTGAATTTGTAATGGGTATTACTTTATTTATAGTTTGAAATTATCCCATTAAAATCTATAGTTTATGTTAACTGGGTGAAAATTTATATAGTAAAATTGATCACTAAATAATATCCTCTATTTAGAAACAAAATTTTTATAACAATTAAGATATTGAGAGACTATGTTTTATATTATTTTGTTTGAAAAAATGAATAAATAAAAATATTTTTTATATGTAGTGTTAAATAAATTATAAAAGTATGTTGGTTTCATAAAAAAATATTGATAGGAAGTTTCCAAAACATTTAGTTTATATAAATAGAGTTTCAAATTTATTATCATGAAGATACATGAATGATGGTTCCACATACTCATTACTTTTACTCAAAAAGCTAAAATGAAAACATTCTCATAAACCGTGTGTCACTTATTTAATATGAACCATTTATATTTATAGTGGTTGATGAGTCACCAATTGAATAAAAACCCTAAAAATTTGTAGTATATCTAGCAGTGAATTTATTTTTATCCTTGAAATTTTATCCTTTTCACACAAATTGCATCATATTCTTCTGGTAGGAATTTTTGAACCCCAAAAATTTTGGTAGTGAATTGATTTGTATGTTGAGGAAAATGGTTTGTTTTTTATCTTAAATAATATATTAAAAAAAGGAACCACATATAAGATCATGTATCATAGAAGATTATTCTTTACTATGAATTATTCAAATGTACCATTTATTCTTAATACCCAAAAATTCTTATATTCTTTCCAATAAATATCTAGAGGTAAACACTTTAAAATGGTGAATAGGATTAACGAAGATGTTAATGAGTAGCATGATTACAAGATCGATAATATTATATATCCCCCAAGAGTAAAATATTACACATTTAGGTAAAAATATATATCAATAGTTAAATGGAAAGGATAATTTAATCACATAACCAAATCCATTGAATACATGATATATACTATTTATATGGGTTTTTACATATTCTTAAATTTTAATGACATAGTTACTTTCAATAAATGATGTATTTCATATTTCAATTATTGAATACATACTTTCATGGGATGATAGATTTTTTTAATCCCCTCACCATTGTGACATGAAAATTTATCACATATCAAATAGAAATGTTTGATATCCACTTCTAGGATTCATAGTCCCTTAGTGGTTTTATTGTCCAAAATTGTAAATATACAATATAATTTACGGATTATTTGTAATATTTTCATTATTTGTAGGTGTATGGATCATGTTATTGTGTACCCCTTATTAATTGATAATTTTTATCCTATTGGATAACTCCACCCACATACAGAATATTTCATATCTATTATTACCAATAATATGAGTTATTCATTATACATATATGGGTGTCTCAGTTCTTTACCGTGGTCACATACAATCATACTAAAAAAATTTATGGGTAATAGTTATTTTTATTATGTTCATTACTCATCTAGATGATTATTTATTTTTTATTGTCATGTGATTTCCAAATCCATCTAGTATAATTTAATATAATAGCCAATCATATTACATGCACTCAACTTATTAATTGTTTTAATTTTCACCCCATATTATATGTTACTGTATAGCTTAGTTGGTGTTGGTGTAACTACTGCCTCATTACCAAAGGTAGTTACATCATATAGATCAAGAGTATTTCATACAATGACCTCATGAAATCCCATAATAGAATCCATCTGATATTTCTACCTGTTTTGGATGGTGAGTTATTTTAATGGTTTAAACTCGAGTTTTTCATATAATATGTCATTGTTATATGACAATAAACTGAAATAAAATTGTTTCATTATGTTAAACAAAAAAATAAATACATAATAGTAAAAACTAGATGAAAATAATTTATATAGTGTGTCATCCCTACTACATGATGTAAAATATTAGTGTGTTCAAACTTATGTGGATTTTAACTATAAGAATCATTAATAAGGATTAGTTTTATTCATTTCCAACATAAATTTAAACTAAAATGTGTTCATTCATTAATTGAGAAAAAAAATTTATTAGATAGTTTCAATTAAATATTTTAAGATGATAGGAGATGAATTTAAAAGATAATGAATTTATTTACATAATGAAGATAAAATAAAATAAATATTTATATATATTATATATAATAATGTAAAATCCAATGGTCAAATCTTGTCTACTCTTTCACGGGTAATGGTTATAATAAATCATTAATTTTATAAGTGATTCCCCACCCCATTAAAACATTAATTTTATAGTGGAAACCCAATAAATATTTTTTATCATGAATAAGAACATAATACAATGGGATGTAAAATTTGTATATCTATAACTAGTATATGATTAGTATAAAAATTTAATGTGTTGGGGAATTATATAAATATTTTCAAATAAAATCTATAAATTTTAATAACCTTATTAAAAATAGAATCCAAAAAATTATAGCTGCACAATTACATTGCATAGTTGTTTCTATCATGATGTAAAAAGAAATAGAATTCAACAGAAAACCTGTAGTGATTAGAATTAATAATATATTCATTGGATTTGGTTTCCCCATTTTTTATATTTATTACAAAATATTTACAATGGTCTTATTGGTAATATGGAATGATTTTAAAACTAATGAAAAAATAGTTAATTAATATTGTATTTAAAAAACAATATTCTTCAACGTCTAATGAATTACAATTTCTATGATATTGATTAACAATATGTTTACGCTATGATATTTTCCATTGAATAAACTAAAAAATATTTATGTTTATTCACAATAAGTTTTAGTACCATATAATGTGTTAATAGGACAAAATAGTCTTTGATATATTTATTTTTATATGTCCTATACTTGATATTATCTCATTATGTTTTGTTATAAATAATTAGTTCTCAAATTCTTGTCATATTTAGAATATGAACACTATATTGGATTTTTGTGGATGTATAGAATAAATCCACAATGGTGCATTCATGTGATCACATTATAAAATGAAAATTTCTATAATAGTGAATTTATTTTATGTATTCTATATTAACACATATACAATATATCTACACTATCTTTTTATATATTCATACTTATGGATATGCTGATAAAAAGAAACAATCATAAATCAGTGACTAAAATAAAAAATTTTGAATTCAATTTTGTTAAAATATATTGCAATAATATTGATTGTGGTGTTGACTTATAATGTATATAATTTCTCATGTTTATTCATATTGGTCATATGAATTATGATTTACCATATTCCAGTACAGTTTTATACTATTTATTATGTAAAAAACACAATACTATCTCTATCAGGAATATAATAAGAGTTTAATTTTGGTTGAATGATAATTTTAATCACAAAATGGAGGGTTATGTAAGGGATTTATAAAAATAGAGTATTTAAATTATCATTATGTAAAAATATGTTCTTATCCTTAGCCATTCATAAAAGATATGATGTTTATAGATTAGTGCATAGTTGTAACAAACATTTTTCTTGATATGTAACTTCCTTAACATATAACAGGAGAAATGGTCTATCATTTACCCAAAATAGATGTACAAGCAATGTTAGAAAACTAATAGTGAATACTACTCAAACATGGGCCTTGAACATCCAAGTACAAGTTTACCTGATTCCAAAATTAACCTCAAAAAATATATTAAACACTGATGTTACACACACATCACTACAAATATATTTGAAAACAATAGATTAAATTATAAACTAATTTTTTTAGTTATAAAAAAAGATGTTATTAGAACTTATATAAAACACTACTCCATTTTCTATTAGAAACCTATAATTTTAGTAATTATTATCTATTAAAACCCAACACAATGGGGCCAACGGAAAAATTAACCCAATCATGCCTCTAATAGGAATGTTTATGGATAATTGTGCCAAGGTGTCATATCAAACCTGTGGGAGGCAATATACTAAAGTAACTATTATAGAACACAAATCTTCAAGAATATACAACATTAATATGTTGAAAAACCTAATAAAAATAATTGTATAAATTTATAACACAATGAGAATAGATCATCATATTCATTGAATAAAATAGAATGGAACTAATACGAGCCCGTACAAAAAATCTAATAAATTATGAACTTTTAGGAAGGAGTGGAATAATACCTAATGAATAAATGTAATATACCTTGATCTTTTAAGCAAAAACAAGGCTCCACCTTCTCCTAGTCCTCAATAGACATTGAAATGATATATATAATCTGAATAAGACCTGAAATGTGACGGTAGAGACCTTAGAGGGGTGAGTATGACAATACCTAGTAGGAAAACCTAAAATAACCATACATTAAGCATAAAGAAAATTCATATAATCAAATGATATGTCAATAAAAATGTGGTATAGAAAAAAATACATCAATATAAATTTTTAAAAGAATCCAACTCTCAATGGTCTCAAACCATTACCCACATAGTTCCCCTATGAAGAATCAATGTAACACTCTTAAGGGAGGAACCACTACCTGATCTGTACTGCTAATGATAAAGGTCATAATAATGTTAATTCTTATCTAGAATATCTAAGATGAAAAACACATGAAACAGAGAGTGTTCATATGAGAAAAAAAATAAGTCAGACTACATTTCTTCGATATGATTAGATCTCAAAACAATGTTAGGGGATAAACATCGAAGGCTCCCGTGGGGTGGGGCAACATACCAGACTAGAAACATCCTCATGTATAGTGGATAGACTACCATATATATATATATATCTATGTGTGTGTGTGTGTGTGTCATTCAAAATCCAATAAACCTATATAACGAAACAAGATGGTTATTTGGATTTTACTAGGCATATATTTGGGATAAAATCTCTAATCCATTGATGAACCTACTAATGTGGAGTGATAAAACACAATTTATATTAATATAACTCTCCCACACTACACATCAAAAATGTAATCTATATAGGGGTCACCAGCTATGAAGAATTACTAGAAATTGAACCAAACCCTATAACAAATGGAAAAAGGTATCACCTTTAATTTATTCCAATCAATGGAAGCTGACATAATTACTTAACCACGTTGTCCTAAAAAATGGTGCCTCGAACCTATCCTAATAGGGGTTCATGATACGTCTCTCCAATCCTGGCCTAAATAGTGTGTGTAACTCTAACGATGTGCAATTTTACACATTACATCGTGTATCCCAAGAGAACATAGAGTGTTGATGTCATTCTGGGATTCGAAATATCATTCTATGCATGCCCGTATACACCAGGTATTGTCAGTGTACATCGCTATGTTCATGTATATGGATATTCCCATGTAATCCATCATACCCATGTAAATCAAAATCACATACTGTGTTGGCCCACATAGAGACCTATGGGGTGTACTCCTTGTACACTCTGAACCATCTACCACATGTTACACATCTTATAATTAACAACACATGTTATGTAACACTAGATGGACTCCATGGCTCATATCCCCTACACATGTTGAGATGTTTAGTGAAGGTTCACATGGATTGTGACACATGACATATGGAGTGTGAAACATATCTCTATGTGGAAACCCTAGTACTGTAAAAATGATCTTCAAAGACTGTGTTCCTTGGAATACATGTAGTGTAGTGAGGCTTTTTAAATAACCCGAATAAAATATCAGGCATCTCCTAATATGACTCTATAGTCACCAATACCACCTTGAATCAAAAACTATGTGAAGGATATAATGTTTAATGATTATCTTTACTATTGATAGTAGGATACTATCTGTATCTGGTCCTCTGAAAATCATTTTTCATCGAAATAGGTTGGTCTTCCATGTCAAATGTGTATCATAAACAATTAGTATTTCTATAAAATGAATACTATCATCATGTATCACAACTGTGTCCTCGAATATCCATCCCAAACCTGGGGTAGATATATGTTCCCCCATGTATTTAATGTTTAATAATCATTCTTTATGTATTTTTTGAATCATAGGGAAAAAGAGAATGTCAATGATATACCCCCATATTATGGGGAGAGAATACCTGAAACTATAAAAGTGAGGAAAAAACCTCATAATTTCCTAGTTTTCATCCTTGATCTAGTATCACGTAAAATAAAAACAAAGATGTATGACCCTCAAAAATCATGTAAATAATAATTATAACAATATCCCAAAAAAAAACTCCTTCCCACAAAATGGATAATTATGAATAAAGGAATTATTTGACTGATAAACATTCATTGTGGTATAATAATTGGGTTTAAATCTGAAAAAACACACAACCTCGATTTGCATAAATCACTAATGATGAAATAATAGACATCATAGTCATTGAAAATATACAAAATCTATATTGGTGAACGTTGCTCAATATGATCTCGATATCATGTCTTCTTCCAATGATAATCCGACTTATCTTATCCAAAACATTCTCTCAATACCTATGTTTTTCCAACAAAAATCGGTATTATGAATAGTTGTGTAAAAATAAAAGATTCTTGGTTTCATTATCAAAACATATAAATAAATAAATTAAATAATTTACTTTATTATTTGATCCCATCATAAAACAATACTGAAAAGTATAGTGCCAACAAAAATTTTAGTTTTAATTCGTTTTTTTTAAAGAAACCAACATGTTCAATATGTTACTATAATTAATATATTTCAAAATAAAAATATCTCGTGATCACTGGGCCTTATAATACACACTATCTCCATGCTTGGATATATGAATATTCCTAGAAATATTCCAAATTTTTACACCAAATTTTTTTCACAATCATTCTATTTCTTCCATCATGTAATTCTATCCCTAAAAATCAGAAAAAAATTAAAATGGTCAGAATAAATGAACTCTCATTTGGATCTCTGACTCCCAAGATTTATTATGAAATTTTCACTTGTTGTCAATAATCAAAAAAACATGAATTTAATTTCCCATTAAGGGTATTTCCTTACTAGTTCTCAATCCAACGTCTCCTTGAAAAATTAGATCCAACTCTCATGGACGATCCTTCCATAGTGGTTATCATACAACAATTCATACATATAAATCCTCAGCTAAATGATATAGATAATAACATTAAAACAAAACTATTTCAATAATGGAGTTATGTAGAACACCAACTTGTAAAAATAATTCTATATAAGAAAAAAAACTTATGATCCCAAGGACCTTGGAGAAAGCCTACAACCATGGCATAAACTCAGAAATTCCTAAACATCAAATCCCGACATTATATTTCCACTGAGGTATCTTATCATTTTCAAAGCATTCATTGTCCTTATATAGATAGATTGTACCCTATAAAACCAAAATTAACATTATCACTAGTACCACTTCAAAATTAACCAATGGTGTTAACCAGTATAATAGACTCCTTCATGAATTCTCATACAGGGACTTGAAAAGGATCTACTCCACTGGTGTAGTGGTAATCATCATGATGTGCAAATTTTATTGATGGTAGATTATCCCCTCATATAAAGGTTGAAATATAACATGTGAAATCAAATCATGTTCACCAAAACCTATTTAGTATACATTACCCTACATGATGACTATTAAAATACAATATTCTCAACTACAACCAATAACCCAAATGGTTCATGGAACCTCTAATTAATCATGTATTGAACTAGGAATCATATTATGCAATTATCATCAAGGGAATTCCATGAGCCCAGAATACAACCAGCATACACAAGAGTTCTAAATTTTCCACAATATTCTGTTTGTCATTAGTCATAGATTGGAGAGGGAAAAAATTATATGAATATTTAATGAAACACCCTTATCTTCCCAATTGATTCCAAGAGATCTTGATAAATCCTCACCCCCAACAGATGTAATTTAAATGGAAGAGAACATCTTCATCACCTCCTTATATAGCATGAATGGTATAACCATACATCCCGTAATAAGAATGAGGTGACTCACATCATCATTAAATCCACATAGAACATATCCAGTAGTTATCTAGTAAAAACATATTTCATAATAAATATCCATAAGTAATATATCCATGTATTTTTAATGAAGTAATGGGAAACCAATCAATATGGGTGGTAAAAGATACCATTATATGGTTCCATGAATCCTCAAAACTCAGATGTCAGGCACACATGGATGTCATCAAAAAGCACTAACATCAACTGGTCCATTAAAATGGATTTAGGATATAGTCTGTATGTCTCACAACTCTAATTTGTAATAAAAATCAGCAATGGGTATCACTATAAACTCAATCAATCTACAATGGATTAAGAAATCCACTTATAGTATTTTGTATAAAAAACAAGAGCTATTAATAAACTATCTCAATGTTAATATCTCATTATCACTACACCCCAATACACTAGTAGAATAAGAAATAGATTCTAAAGATTGGATACATTCCCTCACATCACTTGGTCTATGTGACTTCAATCCACATCCGACGTCATGAACTTATATGCCTCTCAAGAAAAAGAAACTATAGGATGCACATGTGAACACCCTAGGATTTACAAAAATATATTTTCTTATAATCATAGAAACATAGCTTCCGCCTATAAAACTAAATGATATACATTTGATATGTTTTTGACAATATCAGGTAATCCCCCATGATAGTCCTTAATGAATCCTAAGTCTTAGTGTGGAGATAAACATGAAACATCATTAGGAAATACACACACATACACCCCCAAAACTTTATGACAACCAAAGCATAAAGAATCCACATCTCCATAGGTTTCACTATGAAAAGTATATGAATTAGTTCATAATATTCTATACATGAGAACATCATACTATCATTGGGATCACTCTTTATCAAATGACGAAAATATATATACCAATAAGAAGAAAAACCATCACACTCACCAATGAAAAAATTTAATCATGTATTGTAGTAAAATAGTATATTATGAGGATATCATCATATTTCATTACTTCTACTACAAATATATTACACATGGGGAACTCTATCCCCTCCTTGTGTTGGGGCACACTATCGTAGAGCGTGTAATCATTGATTCTCTCAGTAAGTGCCTCAAATATAATGGCCAAGTAAAAAGGATCCAGTGGGATCAATAAGTCTTGAATATGGCATATACTCATGTATAAGTGGTTCATGAAAATCTATGTAAAATTTAACTATGGATGTGATGACACACATCCTACCTCAATCCACACTAGAAGCCTTATCAATTTTCCACTTCTACTAACTCTTTCATTACCTTTATCATTAGTTAACCAAAACTAGATCATGTTGTGACACCTAAGAACAACAAAAAGGACCCATATCACACATGTGAATGGAAATTATCAACCATACAATGATAGTATCTTATATAGGAAGCACAAACTCCCCCCCATAGTTTTAAATCATATCTCAATAATTCATCTTGTAGGGAGAATTTTCCAACATCCATGCATGCTCAATGTCATGAAAAACATCACCAACACATGGATTTACTAACTACCCACGTGTGACTAGAAAAAAAAATCACAAAATGACTTAACATGTTGCTTATAGCTATTAATAAAAGTACTAAAAAAGAGTTTATTGGAAAAAAATGTACCTTCAAACACTCTCTGAGATTCTAGTTAATAATCATCCAGTGCCTTTAGTTTTCTAATAGCCTTACCACTTACTTCCCAATCATGTTTGGGTCCTACTAGCGGTGGTGGTGGTAGATTAAAACAAAAGATCCTGAGACACCCAACTATTACCCTAGCTTCTCCATCATGTCAACCACCCTGTGAAAATCCCTTATCCAACCTCAACCATTTTCAATGTCGTTCATTGACCATATCTCCAAGTATAGCATAATTAGTAGGATAATTCCACATGAGATTTTCTCTCCCACCATAGGAATAGAATTGTATTTTCGATGGAAAAGTAATATTTCCTTGGAATCTCTCATAAAACCTCATGTTTCGTGAACTAAATCACACACCTATTATTAGTGATTCTTATTTAGAATACAACTTTTGGAATCCCTACCTAGGATTCTCATGATACATTCTATAAACCTATATATAATCATCCTTTTCTAATATATCCATCAATGACTTATCCTATCATGATGAATCCACAAAACCACTAGAGGTGGGTTTACAAAATGATCTTTATAAGAAATACCCACATCTGACCATCCTGATGAAAAAATTCTTTGTGACTAACCCCCCAACATGGAGGCTTCATCGCTCGTCAATCCGAAATATTGTACATACTGTAAAAAACTCAATGGAAATTATAGTGAATAAATTTAGAAATAATTCAGTACATATTATGTTAAATGCGTATATCTATAGAGATGAATCAAGACTAATGTGGAAACAACAACCCATTCATATGTTATAAATGTACTGATATTGTCCCTCCAATATGTTTATACATATAACAAGTCAACAACTAGGTTACCAGTGTATGATTAATGGATACATCATTCAGCCCACTAACACAATACAACCTTTTGTGCAAGAAAAAATCAAAACCTATTGGAAATATTTCACTTTTGTTCATACCAAATGCTCATATCTAGAAAAAACTTCCAAAATCTAGTCATAAACCCAACCAATGTCATAAAACATTATGTTGGGTATTAGCTCTAATAACATTCAATAATAACCTAACCTGACAGTCCTAATCCATAACTACCCCAATCCATCATCTAGTACTCTACGGGATAGAGACTGCACTAAGACGGGATATAACACACATGTGAGGAATTGTCCTAATGTACTGATAAAAATGAATACGTATTCAATCCCATAAAATGATAAAATGTAAAATAAATATTAAAAATACATGGCATTATCTATAATCCACAAGAAAAGTATAATATAAGTATTGTAAATACTAAAAAGAATGAAAATAAAAACTGACTAAAAACTGAAAACTAGAAAATAAATTATTACCTTCTCTGAAAAAGACGAATATGTCAACTGCAACACCAAAAAAACCTCATTATATCTAGCCCAAAATGGGATCCACTTACTCTTATTCATCCATAGATTCGATTAAGTAATTATCATCTATATAAGACACAATATGTGTAGGTAGAGGCCATTCTAGGTTTAGTATAACAATACTTTGAAGGACACCAAAAAATAAAAAAAACACAAGTAATAAAAAGTAGTTCGATAATAATAGGATATGTAAATCATAATGTGAGACCTATTAAAATATGTATAAGTATACTTGTTAATGACTCAGGGTCTAAAAGGTCTTAAATCCTTCTATACAAAGATCCCTTACAAGGATTAAAATTAATGCATGCCTAGTAAGAACTGATCCAATACCTATTCTACTATAGATGAAAATCATTCTAGTGGTCATTTTCATCAGTTCTAAAAAAATAGAACATAATACACTAGTTGGTTCATCCGAGAAATGCACTCGACCAAGATACACATTATTAGAAAGGCCATATCTAAATACATTTCATGGGTTTCAAAATCCAAAGCTCACTAGGGGAAGTGGGTCCTTATCGGAAACATACTCTAAGATAGGGGATCATCATCGAAGAAATTATTTTCACACAAATTCCAAACAACCTAATATAAGGATACTTGATGGAAGTGAGTATCGCTAAGGACATCTCAAGGGATATAAGTCCCATCCCACTTAAGAGTCTATGGAAATTGAATGAAACTACTCTATTTATAATAAGGGAAGTATCTGACAGTTCACTTATCACCAGGAATCTATAGAGTGTTCATACTATATGATAATAAAGGGATACTATAATTATACATCATTAAAATAGACTTATTGTATGATAGTCAAATGATATTTATCCATAGATTCTCAGACATACTATTAGTTGGGATGAGCTGAGAAAGTGGAAGAATTTATCCCATCCTCAAAGGAGTTCATGTAGTGTCACTATGGTCATATTGTATGTATCAATATTCTTCAAACATTCTATGTATCACACTTAAGAAACATGCACCATTACAAATTACAAAATATTCCAAACATGTACACATTGTGTATAACTCATTCTAAAACCTCGCGTGTCATTCATAGTGTGATTATGTACACTAGTTCATCCCCATGTATGAGGTCATATCATAGTACATGTCTCTTTCCATTTACTCATGCCTCCCATGTACTTCCCAAGAATATATCATGTTGGGCCACGTGGCCACTTCAAAGTATAATCCCAGTAAAAATTGAGTTTTCTACCACATGGTACATTGCATATGACTAGGAACGCATGACCTGAAACACTACATAGACTCTTGGGAATGTATACCCAATACGCACCGAGAAGACTAGAAAACTGTCATAGGATGTGTGACATGTGTGGCATGGATTGTGATATTATTATATCAAGAAAAACACGATCATCACATATAACAAACTACAAATCATGTGTTCATAGAACTATACATTTAATAGTTAAGTTTTTTAGAAAATAAATTGAATACATCACATATATTAGTGTGTGAATCCATAGATATTGGTTCTTCCTAGAATCTCATATTATGTCATTGATCTATGTTTGACCAAATAACCTCACTACTGATAGAAATAATCAGTCCATATCTGAACTAGGGAACTTTCCCATTACCGTGCCTCAATGATCTCTCATTCCAAATTAATATTTTATACTCGTAATCTGTTTGTAGATATATTATCTAAATCATGTATTGATACCATGACAACAAATCTCCATCCCAATCAAATTCAAGTGATCTATTTCTCCAAATATAAAATTTGAAAATATCATTCATCGGTTATTCAAAGAATCATATTCCACAAAGATAATTCTAATAATGAAAGAACATAGTTTGTGGGGAGAAAACCACAAACCAATTATTTGTAAAAAATAATATTCCATTTTTTTAAGCCACAATCTCGTATAGTGTATAAAAAAATGAAGAGTTACAAACAAAAATGATAAAAAAATATTAATTATTCAAAAATCTGGAAAAAAACCCACACACACAAAACCTATGATCTGTGAATTGCTATATTAACTGACTGATTCATGTTCATATTGTAGTAATAAATTGGGAATATTTTCAAATTAAACATCCTAATATTATTTGGGTGAATCAATTAATAAGAATTTTTCACATCATTATTGTTTGTGAGATACACCCATTGTGTTTGCGCACGATTCTCAATCTGATCTCATTCTAATTTAATATTTTGATAATACTCCAATAGCTCTTTTCAATCTCAAGGTTATTTAGTAAATCCCATGTATAAGGTATAAAAAATTTTAAATTGATTATTATGGATCACTGCATTAAAATAAATAAATAAATAATATTAATTTATTTTTTATATGTGCTAGTGACTATATATTACCAAAAGGCCAGATCTCGATAAATATAATACCTTGGCTTGGGTAAACCCAATACTGCGATCTCATTGGCCATCTTAGACTTCTAATGTAAGACACTTTTTATAATTTATTCCAATTTTTTGAGAAATATTCATGTATGTGATATTAAATAATTTAATATAATTTCATATATATATACCAGATTTATTATACTTTAGAATATATATCCATATCAGTTCATAGATCTGAAAATAGTACATTAATTATTATAATAACAAACATATAAATAAATGTAACATTATAATAAAAATTAACATTTAATATGATTTTATACTGGAAATAATAAAATAACAAAAATGAAAAAACAATGCTAGTGGGAAAATTTAATCATTCCAAATAATTATTCTCTGACTAAATATCATCTCTACCAATGGAATTATCGAAATAAGATAATGGAATGAGACTACGCATGCGCATGAAAAATAAATTTTATATATAAATAATTATTGTAATATCAATAAATATTTTTAGACTAACTAACACCTTTTGAATTTATTTAGGTAAAATAATTTCTATTACAAAAGAAATTCTGATAGAATTTTTATATTTATAGAATATCTAACATAAAAATTACAAGAAAGATATAAATGAGTTACGTTAATATAAATTCCATTCACTAAACATTTGATTAGAAAACAATAATTTATATATGTTTTCAATGGGAATATAACTCCATAACTTCATAATCAAAAACTAACTCATTAATCACAATTTGGAAAACATCAATCTGGAAATGAAATTTTATAAATCCCATAAATATATACATGACAATTATACTTGAGGAGACCCTATTTTTTATTTGTAAGACATTTAAATATTTTAAGAACTATTTTCATATCTATATGCTAAGATGACGTGTGATTATAAGGATAAGTGAGCCCTAAATTAATTTTATCAAAATATTATAAATATTTTATATCATGCACAAATTTTTTTTCAATAAATAATATGAAATATCTTAATTTAATTCTATACAAGTATTTATGATACCATGGTTGAATCTGGAACATGTGATTTACAATAGTTATTGCCTAAATTTTGTCGTAATTGGATTTTCAGATAAAGCATTTATTGGCAGGTATATTTAATTAATTATTATATAATTAAAATGATTAACTTGGTTTCCTCTTTAAATAAGTAGTTATGGAGAATCTACAGGATTATTCTTATAAAATTTTGACCGTTTTAGGATGTTTTACAACCCATCATTGGTGAAGAAGGAATGGAAAATTATGAGATTCAGGATCCAGGTGAATCAAGGTGCAGTGAACACAACAGATCATATACCATCTTCAGTGGGCACATTATTAAAAAATGATGAATCAAATCTTGATTTAGGACACATAAAATTTTGATTCCTCCCATATAATTAAATGATTTATCATAATCAAAATCATATTCTTTTAACTATGATTAATTTGACCCTTTCCATGTACCAGTGTATCAAATTTCAATTTTTTATTCAATTTATCCATGTTGTGAAATATTTTTAACCCATATATCCCCAATCAATATTATTTGTCCAATAAATCTTATTAATAATTTATTAACATTATAATTTTTTATTTTACTCTAACGTTATTCATGTATTTTCTTTTAGTTTTATGGGTCTTTTATTAGACGTTTTTGGGTGGTTTGGAGTGTGATCAAACCCAAAGATTTACAAAATATTTGCATGTGATGAATGTATTGATAATTCAGGGATAAATAGGAATACATTTTTGGATTTGGTTGATGATTCCCATGGATCTAGGATCCAAGACAAGTTATATGTGATGGTAGGTGTGTGTGGCATGTGATGAACCGATGTGAAACAATATATATCAATTTCGAACCCAAGACTGTCATAATAGATGAAAATAGAATAGTAACATCAAAAAAGGGATGTAATTAATTATTATTTGTGGAAAAAATATATCTATATGTCCCGGGAATCATTCTTTGGTTTTAAGAAAATAATACATACACAAATTGAACTATGATGAACACATGACTTGTATTATTGTATATTTGGTGGAATATTATTCACATTGTAGTTTCGTGTCACACTCTTCAAGGAAGGATCAAATTCCGTGTGGCCCCATATAATTTTCTCAAAATGTATATGTGTACATTTGGATACCATGTGGCCCTACATTCTATGTAGGGTGGGACACATGTCATGTTTTGAAACATGGACAATGTACATGGACACACCACGAGGGACAATGTAATGTCTAGTAGAATATGGACTGGTCCCTAGTGGTTGGGACACACTATTTAGTATCATTGAACTGCACATATTACAGTAGATATAGTCATCCATTTGTGAGTGGGGACATGTCCAATAAAAGGAGTGGTGCCAGACACCGTGTGGACCCCATACACTATTTATACTTCTTTCTGAGTAAACTCTTACCACATTACATCTTATGTTTGAAATCATATTTTGGACTATGAGTATACTCTCTTGAGTTTTTTTATTATATATACATTGAAGGAAAACATTATATTTGTTTTTGAGATATTTTGTGAGATGTTCAGAGAAAAATGTCACTTTTATGTGGTGCTCAATGATGGAAGTGTTTTGTTAGGATCATTATGAAGTGAAAAAAATATGTACAGTCAAGGAATGAGTCATCTATATACAATATGTAATCCCCATGTGGATTTAGGGAATGTGTCCCAAATCTATATACATTCACCCCAATCAAATTTAGGGTATGGATCTTCTATCTACCGAGTGAATCAGCTTACACAGTCTGGGAATGGGAATACTCTCTACTAAGTGGAACCCTTCTATGGAGTTAAGGCATGAGTACTCTAACTAAATAGTGGAACCCTATAGATGATACTAGGAAATGGTACTATACCATTTTACTAGAACCCTCATGTTAGATCATAGAATGGGTCTTATATTAATTGAGTTCCCCCCTCCTATTGAGTTGTGGAATGGTCATCTACTTATTATGTGGAACCCTCTTATTTGATCAGGTAATGGATCCTCAACATATGGAGTATCACCCTTTTATTGTACCAAGGTATGGGTCCTCTAAATAAATATTTTTTCCATATGATAGTGAAATTTTATAATGATATGTGTCTCCACATGTATTATTCTTTAGACTCACACGCGTGATACCGCAAATTTTTAAGGGGGCTATAGAAATGTTGTAAGACTCTTTTTCATAGGCTTGAATATGAGATTGATTTCCACATTCCCTATCTTATGGGATTCATTTATGTTCATTCTTTAATGTTGATTGATTTTCATTTCTCTCGTGATATTGTTTGAGTAGTTTACATCATTCTTGTCTCATATTAATTCCCATTTTCCATTTAGGGATCTTAGAAGGAATGTATATACACACCACTACAAAAGATTTTCCTTCCCAATTAAAATATCTTTCCTAAAAAATAACAAAGGTAGGATTTCTGAGGAGAATATGGATACCTTTGTTCATTTAAATGTGTACGGTGGATTAGGATTGGTGATCTAGATCTGGATTCTCTTATCAGTTATGTTTCTAGTTATTATCATGTTTAAACATATTTTATTTTTTGTGTGTAATTTTCCCATTTACCTTTGTAATTACATTTTCAAACTATTGTATTCCCTAAAGGTCGTTACATGAATGTTTGATTCTCTAGATTTTATTGTTTTCATATTCATTCAATTGTTTTATTATTTTAGATTTATTTGTTTTCATTTGTATAAATAAATTAAGAAAAGGCCTAACATATTTGTTATGTCAATCATTTCTTGTCATTAAACACTAGCACATGATGGCAGGCAGGGGGTAGTTTAAGAATTGTCCTCTACTAGCCAGACGATCTCTAGTTGGTCGAGTCATCGTAGATTGGATTCAAATCTAGTTTGATCTCAGAATTAAATTTGGAGTTATGTATTCTAGTGAGGTTAGTTTAGATCATAGATAAATGTTGTTAATGTGTCTTGAGTGTGTCACGTAGGGTGGGGGACTAATTTTTTGTGTAGTTCCTAACATATTAATTCACATGGACTCTGACTATAATCATGCCAGATCAAAATACTATGAAATTTGTTATAGGGATCATTTGTACATGAATAATAGAGAATTGAGAAAATTTATGAAAATTATTTGGTCAGATAACCATTATATATATTCTCATATAAACATGATATGTATAGATTTAATTTAAGAAATTCTCCTTTGATAGATTTAGCAACGTTATTGATTCAGAATCGTGATAGCGATCCAATGATTAATGAGTCCTTAGTTCATGGTATATCATTAGATATATTTTTTCTCATAGCATAGGTAGAATCACCCATGCCTGTTAATTAGAAAAATATAGCAGTACATAAGGTCAAGGTTGAACACCACCTTAGAAAACATTTTTATTTATAGTTCTATAGTTCATGAAGGATTCATATTGATTCAGATCCGGAGGAGCGGAGTGACTGGCTTGAGGTTTCAATATGACTTTTTAGACTCATCCAGACACAAACTAATCTGGTGGTTTCATTATATTCTAGTCTTTTCCATGGTGTAGATAGTCTCTGGTGGAATTTATTCATGTAGATTCATCATGGGTCGATAGAATCATGGTTATACTTCTTGTATATATTTCGTGAGGATTATTACCTCCCATTATTTGAATAAGTTTGGATTATGATCTTCTAAAGATGTAGCTCGAATGGATGATAGGTTTGTATAATGTCGTGAGGCTCACTGACTTCATATGGTACTCATTCTAAATGATTTAGTATGGTTAATTCAGGGCGTGGAAGGTTGGGAAAGATATTCATAGATACGTGTTTTCCAATTGGGTACCCCTACATAATCCCACATATATTGTAGTGTTAGAGTGGGATATATTTATATAGAGAATCATATCAGATGGATAACAGTTATCTGGTGTTTCCAGTTGAAATTATAGGGTAGATTCATCTACAATATCTAGTAGCTCCATTAAAAAATATCTTTGCACATGATATCTTCTCAATACCAGACTCAGACACATTGTCATTCGGTGGTAAGGATGCATAGGGAATAAGAAAGCCTAGAGATGGTCATTGATATGCATATGATGGTTGAGGACCCATGGAATGGTATTTCCTAACCCAACATGTTGTGGGGGTAGGTAAGTAGTGGATTCACCACCCTTACCGAGCTAGTACCATGTTAATTCATATCACAAGACAGGGTATGGTGACCCCTAGGGAAGGAAGAGTTAGAAATAGGAAAAGGTGGGTCTCTAGGATGAGGAGTTAGGGGTTGGGGTTAACATTACGTGCTATATCCAACACCACCACCTACTATCCAATGTCATGATCAAGGATATTGTGGTTGGGTCATGGGAAACTATAGGATAAAAAGGAATATGACCCATCATATCATGATATGATCAATTTAATTATATTAATTTATTTTTTTATTCATTATTTAATATTATACACATGTCCAGAAATTTATTAATATATTTACTCGTAGTGTGAGATGTGGTTCACCCAGTTAAGGATTGATCCCAATTGGTTTTCCATGAGCATCTTATGATTAATTATTTATTGACATACTCATTCTTGATTGAGTGAGGTATATATCTTATTGGATAGTATTTATAATTTTACCTCTTGGTATTCATGTTATACCTTAAATTTTTACCCTTGGTATGGCCTTGTTTTCCTATTTTGATCCATGATTTACTATCATAAAAAACGAGTCAAATTCCTTCAAAATGATGGGATGATATTCAATTTTTTTTTGAAATATATACCATGGGGAAGTTGGTGGATTTTGTGAGCATTATTTTTAACTCATAACCAATTTGATATAATGTTTTTTCTTTGGTGTAGTGGTTTCATCAGTCATCTAGATTAATTTAGTTGTTGATAATATTATGTATTTCATCCCTGATGATGTTATAGTACTCTATATGAGGTAGGAGGTTGATTTATTCATCGAATTTCTCCTCAAGGCCACTCTAATATCATATATGGCATGTTATGTGGCTTCTATAATGCTTCGAGAGCCATTTTTCATTTGGGGGTCATTCGTGAGGATGGTTTTACCATGTCCAGTTTATCCCTATAGGATGTTCATGGGTTTTTCATGGAAAAGGAATAGGATATATAATGGATTTTTGTGGATTATAATCTCTCAAACCAGGTCAAAATGAAGAACATGTAACCATTTTTGAGAATTTATGACTTATTTGATCAGTTGTGAGGAATGATATAATTCTCAATGATCAAACCCAAGTCTAACTACCATGATTTGAGAGTTAGGGAGGATATTATTCTAAATCTTGAAATCTTATGTCACTATGGACACTATGAGTTCTTGGTGATGCAATTTACAGTTTAAATTAAACCCTTTGTTTTAATGTATTTTATGGGCTATATCAATTATGACTATTGAGATTGATTTGTAGTTTTATTCATTGAGGACCAACTCATCTACTATGTTTATGTTGGGTGGAATATAGACCACATGAGGATGGTAATAGACATTATTTGAGAGAAAAATTATGTTAATCACTTGATGTTCAATGTATGGATCCCAAAGGGTCTCATTTTAGGTAAATTCATGTAAGATCATGGATTACCTATGGTATTGGAATGGATTATTGAAATGTTTTAGTGGGATCCACCCATGAGCGTGTCATATGTGTTATGTTTTCCAAGATTGGTGGGCTACAATAGGTGGAAACTGGGAGACTTCTCAGGGATTTAAACCCCAGTTTCCACCATGATATGGAAAGGGAATCAATTTATATAAACTAAATGGTGTCATAGATCCATTGAGGATTTTAGGCATAGGTTGATGAGTGATCTTGTTTTCACACAAACATTTGATTTTGTTGAATACATAGTATAATGTGATTTCTCTAGAGGAATGATTAGATAATTTTTTTGTAGATATGGGTAGTGTTCAAATATGGTTTTACATAATTGATGCCCCCAAATAATAACTATGTGACTTAGAACCTTATGTTGACAGCTGTATACTTTGCTCTAGCGATGTGGTGGCACTATCTTCTGGGAAACCACATTGTTATTTAATTACTATATTAATGTCTCTTCTCTTCATTTATGTAGATAAGAATGATCCCGATAAAGAGTTTATATATGGAATTCCAATAGTTTTATGAAATTGAGATAATATATATTCATAGGGATGGAAACATTGTGGACTATTCCCTTTGTAGGAAGTCAATGGGTCGCTTGGTGGAGTAGGATTCATGAGGAGTTATATTCGTTTCAACTAACCTTGGTAGTGGATGAGGGATTATATTTTCTTCAGTTTATGTTGTTCCCACCTACACTTCTAGAAACTTTTAGGGACTCCCTGATGGGAGACAACAAATGTGATGTCTTATGTGGCCATATATCCTCATTGGTTTCACCAAATCAATTTTCTAGAAGTGGAAATCATGTCACCCTTTTCTAGGGATGGATGTTAGTCTGAATAACTATTCATAAGGACATGATGATATATTTTCTCACATCTCATCTGGTTTTTTAAATCAATGTAGGTGATATGAACATATATTGTATGTGGTAGTTTCGGTGCGTGGAATGAGGTGATGTATGGCTGAGTTCATCTATCGGTGCCTCAAATTCCAGGACATATAGATTGACCACTAGGTTTTAAAATGTTTTTTTGTAGCATCTTGATATAATAGGGTGGAAATGGAATAGATGATTTATATACATATTGATAGGGTATCCATAGATAGAGAAATTCCAAGACCCTTCCGGGGTGATTTCTAATTGACTTATGAATTCAGAATAATTCCTTCACATCACGAAGTACTTTTCAGTGGTGATTTGGGAATGTTTCATACACTAGGGATTTTGCACATTTGTAGGGACCCTTTGATGATTTATACAACAAATGGGTCACTATTGGAGGTATTCAGGTACCATATTTGGATTATTAAAACCCTTCACCCCCATAAAGATGGCCAGACTGAGTTCACTGTCTAGGTGCTAGAGGATATAGTGAGGGATTTCTTGACAGACTTTGGCTAGAGCAATGATGATCACATACCATTTTTTGAGTTCTCATTGAATAATATATATCACTCAAACATCATCAAGGATCCTTCAAGGGACCTGTATGGGGACCATTACAATCACCCTTATAATGGACTAAAAATATTAATCATCTCTAATGGGCCCAAAGATAGTGAAAGAAGTGATAGGGACGGTCCAGGTGATCTATCCACGGATGAGGATAACTCTCTGTAAGGCCGTTATCTTACACAGTTCAGTGTCTTAGGCCCTTATCATTTGATAATGGAGACAATATATTCCAAAGAATCTCCCCACAATGTGGATTGCCAAGAGTCCACTAGGAATACAAGCTATATCCCTGGTTCATTGGGCCATACTAGATCATATAGTAGATTGTTGAGGTTTTCTACTACCTTGAATTACCATCATATTTGTAGTAGGTGAAACTCGACTTCCAGGTCTTGTAGATGAGGATATATGTTCATGATTCCATGCACAGTATTGATGTGGGTGTTCAGGAAATCAATGATACGACCACCATTTAAGAGAACCTAGTGGTAATTGTGGGTCATTGGGATATAATGATGTATTGATGAACCATTCCCTTAGTATTTATGATTTATCAATATGGGAACATACATGAGGGATCCTTGGAGAAGAAGAGCCAGATTCCAGCTTAGTATCCCAACATATTTTCTTAGTTTTTACATTTTGAGGACAAAAAAACATGAATTATAGTATAATTTTTAGACTCTAATATTTTTTTGTAATTATTTTAAATATATTAAAGAATATTTTAGGATATTGATGATGATACAACCCACCATTGAGAGTGACACTGATCTAGAAATTAAATTCATAAAAATAAAAAATAGATTTTATATCAAGATTTCATTGATTTTAAAAATAATGGTATATATCATAAATTGTGTCTCAAAACAGAAATCGGAGACCCTAGTTTAATCCAAAGCATAAAACATACATGAGGATTTACATGAAGTTGTTTAGTACTAGATGTTTGGATAAAATAGTTTTTTGAAGATACGTTCAATGGATTAATTAATTAATTAATTAAAAAATTTCACTAAACTAGGTTTTTTATAAATATGATGTCATGGATATTTTACAAGGATATCCAGGTAACCCTATGATTTTTTAGATGATGTTTTCCCACCCATTAATGGAAAAGTGATATCAGACGATGATGAGATTTTAGATCCTAGTGAATCATGGCACAACGAATGTATCAGATCTTTCCAAATCATTTTTGGTCATCTAACTCACCAATTATTATCAAACATCATTATTGTAATTGTAATTTTATATTTCACCCTAATGATTAAAATATCAAGAATCATCAAAACAATATCCATTGATCTCCATTCAGTTTGATCTTTCTCATGCACATATGTATGAAATTTGAATTATTTAAACAATATATCCATATTTTTCAATGTTTATTCAACCCAGGTACATTAAATATATAATATTTGTTAAATAAATCAATGGTAAATTTTTATGAATGTTTTATTTTGTTTATTTCCCACATCATTTTTATTTTCATCACCGTAGGCCAATGGGGTCGAGGTTTGGCTTCTCCCTGTGGGTTTGAGTTTGATAGAACCTATTTATTCATTATTTATTTTAATTTAATCAATGGAATGACGATTTTTGGGAGGATCATGAAGATTTTAGGGATAAGAGTGATGATTACCATGCTTCTAGGATTAGAAAATAATCATTACTCACAGAAGCTACATTGGGAATGTGACAAATCCCTATGAAAAAATTGATCCCATTTTCTAGCCATCACAGTTCCATAATCATTGTTCAAGGTTTAATACCAATAGAAATAGACTTTAATTATGAATAATTCGAGGTGGAGAAATCCTATCTAGAAGATTCATGAACCATTATTCAATTTTAGGAATATCATGAGATACATGACATGTATTATGATGAACAAACGCTTTGTATTGTAGTTTGTAAGGAGGTTATCTATTGACATGGTAGTTATATATCACACATAATTTAGAGGCACCACATGCCTTGTGATACATAAAATCCAACTCTACATGTAGTTGGGGTACATGCATAGTGTAACATCCCGGTTCAGGAATCCACCCAGAGGCGCCCCATAACCAGTAAGTCACATGGCCTCATGCGCATTTCCCCACATGCCAGAGGCTGTCGACAAGTAGCGAGGGCTTGGGTGTGATAGTGGGGAAACTATGTCCTCATTGGCATAGTACACAATGGAAGTAATAAACACACAATAACTGACTCAGTAAGTATCGAACAACAACACACACCGGAAGATAGGAATAATAAACTACTAGATCACACACACACACACAAATATATATAAAATGAAGCATGATACATCTATATAGGAAAGTATCCAAACAGGTCACAATGCTAGAAATACAAACATTGCTAAACCAAAGTACAAACTAAAAATTTAAATCGATCCTTAGCATCGCAAGCCTAAGCATGGTCCAATGCTCCCCAACTACAAATCAAGTCAGGTACCTGAAGTAGACGGGCGCTTTTCCTTATATATACCTGCATCAATATAATCGGTTTGGGCCCAAATCCATGACCC
The DNA here is from genome assembly GCA_963277665.1 of Viscum album. Lineage (NCBI taxonomy): Eukaryota > Viridiplantae > Streptophyta > Magnoliopsida > Santalales > Viscaceae > Viscum > Viscum album. The sequence continues at coordinate 1,029,790,004 of OY728159.1, forward strand.
AAACAGGGTGTGAGGCTAAATAAGAGTAGGAAACTACCCAACGATTTATGCATAATAGTTAGTTACTATATAGCATGTAAAAGTACATAAAATGTAAACACGAATGTACTCATTAATAAAAAATCCACAGTTTCAATATCAAGCAATAACGATACAAACTGGTAAACCCCAAACATGTGACCCTATAGAAAGTACTCACATCCATCCCCTCTAGTCCTACCTAAGAATTACAATCAACCCTCTGGGCCGTGCATTGGGTCTAACCCCACTGGTTCAGTCATAAGGATTCATACAGACCCTTTGAGGAAGCACTCACAGTAAATTCCCTTTATTGTCTAAGGTTTTCAAGGACTCTATAAGGAATCTCACAAAGTCAATTCACCTTATAGCCCCAAGGTCAAGGACCTTATGAGGCAGCACACTCGATCAATTACCATTATTGCCCAGGTCATTCAAATAATTCAAAGTCTCTTTGAGTAATCTCACATGGTAATTCCCCTAATAGTCTAAAGAAGTCAAGGATTCTCTAAGGAAGCTTAGTCAGGAAATTCCCCTTATAGCCTCAAGTTGTCCTAGGCTCTCTGAGGAAGATAACTCAGTCAATCCCCCTTATATCTGAAAGTGTTCAAAGACTCTCTGGGAAATCTCACTCAGTCAATTTCCCTTATAGACTACTACACCAGGTTCTTGCGGCCCTGTGTAGGTCAACTATTATTGCAATTCAATATGGCCAATGTAAACCTACAAAACTACTTTGCTGACTATTTTGTAGGATAACAAGCATGTCAGAATACAAACTCTTCACCCTACAGCAACAAGCATGGAAAATAGGCAAGGCAGCCAAATGGATATGCTAGACCAAACAGTTGTAACAGAACATTCATGGGAAAACCCATCTAAAGAATATCAAAACACCTTATTCACAATCAATCAACCTCTACTCAGGAAAAAAAGCATGGAACGAATGCAATAGGGTTAAATGGTAAATGGGAAACACCCCTTTCAAAGGTATTGGGAAAAATTGCACATAATAACTGAATAATTTCAAAGGAAATGTACTAAACACATACTTTGGAATTAGGAGATCTCTATATGTGAACATCGAGGTTTGAATATCATTTGAACTCCGAAGATATAGAAAAATGACAAAAATATTCAACAGAGGATAACATAAGGGAAAGAAGGAATCATGAAATGAAGTTGAAGGTGAAGAGAGAGCTTACCAAGATGAACCCAATGAAATCGATGGTGGTCAAATCAAAGAAAAGATGGAGGCTCAGGGGATTAGAGAAGGATAACGGTCGTACGAGAGATCTCGATCGAATGAGACATTGAAGAAGCATGTTCTGGTGATTAGACATGACCTCGGTCCGTTTAATGAAAAAAACTAAATACACGACATATCCTTTTTCAGTACATGGCGTGCACTCTCATTTTCTATACTCTGCATTAGGCGGCCTCCAGGTCACCCCCGCAGTTGTGTGTGTGGCCATGACATGGCCAGCACACAACCTCCGATGAGAAAGCAGTACACAACATATACTCATAAAGTACATGGTGTGTACATCAGAAACATCCAGAACTTCCCCTTTTTCTCAAAGATGTCCAGAAGAAGAAATAATCCTTGAAAAGATGATTTAGGTTCTTAGAAAATTTCCACCTTAAAAGAATCTGTTAGCAAATTTTCTAGCAAGGCGGTGTAGAAGAAGAATCCTCGAATTGATCCGACCACAAAAATAATACATCGGCCTCCCTCTCCCAAGTATCATCCTATACTCACCCATGCATACAAATAACTCATACCAGAGGAACTAACTAGACACATAGAACTTTTATACTGTGATAAACTATCTGGATAGGATGCTCCTCGAACAATTCATCCATTCCAGGATCAACCTCCTGAGGTTGAAAGACATGAGTTGTGTTTAAAAAGCAACGCTGGAGATGAGAAATGTTAAAAAAATCATGAATATCCCTGTACCTTTGAAGTAACTACAACCGATTGGCACCCAGCCCAACTCTCTCCAACACCTCAAATGGCCTGACGTACCATGAAAAAAGATTACCCTATCTCTTAATCCCCTTGTGCCCCATCCTTGATGTGACATGCCAAAAAACCTCATCCCCGACCTCGAACTCCAGAGGACTTATCTACTGATCAGCATAAGACTTGTGTTGAGAATATGCAGTATCCATCCTCTTCATAATCAACCCTATCTTCTCTTTGGTCTCCTAAACAAGAAAAATTCCTAGCAAAGCTACCTCTCCTACGTCCGGCTAACGTAAGGGTGATCGGCATGGCCTACTGTACAAAGCCTCATATGGTGCCTTCTGTATAGTTTCTTTAAAACTATTATTGTATGAAAGCTCCCAAAGATGTATATAGTTCTCCCAAGAAACCCCAAAATCCAGGATGCATGCTCATAGAATGTCTTCAAGTACCTAAATCATACACTCGGACTGACCATCTTTCTAGGTGTGGTAATTTGTACACCAAAGTATCTGTGTACCCAAAGCCTTCTGAAGTCTATGCTCGACTCGAGAAGTAAAACATGCATCCCTACCTGAAACAATTGTGTGTGGAACTCCATGCAGACGTACAATATCTCGTATGTACAACCATCCCAGCTCATCAACACTGAAGGTCACCATTGTTGGAATGAAGTGAGAATCCTCTGTGAGTCTGTGACTGACTACCCAAACTGCATCATTCCCTTGAGGTGGCCTTGGGAAACTGATCAAGAAATCCACCGCGACATCATTACACTTCCACTAGGGAATGGGCAACTACTGTAAAACCATGCTGGTTACTGATGATCTGGCTTCACCTACTGACAGGTGGAACACTTCATTACAAAACCAGCAACATCACACTTCATGATGGCCACCAATACCGGCGGTGTAGATCACCATACATTTTGGTGACACTAGGATGAACTTCCCAAACTGAAGAATGAAAGTTGCGCATCAGCTCCTCGCATGTGTCTACTGGAACCCATACCCGCCCCTATAAAAGAAAGAGCTCATCCTCTCCTATGGTCCATCTAGGAATATAGTTATCTCCTAACACGCTCTCCTGTAGGACTAGGCATTCTGAATCTGATCGCTGCCTCATTCCCACTTGATCAAGAAGTGTAGAAAAAACCGCTCCGAAAGAAAGAATATTCTACCCCCTCCCCACTCTTTCGTGCACCTCAAAATGCATCTCAGAAAAAAGATCCATAAGCTTCTACTCACTTCAGGCCTCATAAACAGCCTGTATCTGAGTCCTCCTACTCAGCGCATCTTCTACAGCGTTGCCTTTCCCCAATGTTTAGGCAAGATCGAAGTCAAAATACTGAAGGTACTCAACCCACCTTCGATGTCTTTTATTCAGATCAAGATGAGTGAATATGTAACTGAGACTCATGTGGTCAGTGAAAACCACAAAATGATCTCCCAGAGGATAATGTCTCCAATATCGTAAAGCAAGAAAAACATCAGCCAACTCGAGATCGTGCCTTAGGTAATTCCTCTAATGTGGCCGCAACTACTGAGACCCGTACGCAACGACTCCACCTCCCCGCATAAGCACAACTCCCAGCCTGATACCTGATGCATCATAGTAAACAGTATAGCTCTAGCCCATCTCTGGAAAGTCTAGTATTGGTACTGTATTCAACCTCCCCATTAGCTCCTGATAGGTTGACTCATAAGAATCTTACCACAAAACATTCCACACCTCCTATTTGGACCCGTCAGTGGTGCTGATAAGCATGAAAAGACTTGTATGAAGCGTCTATAGTATCCATCCCACCCCAGAAAACACTGTACCTAAAAGATGTTCTTCATATGCTTCCAGGAAACTATTTCTCTCACTTTCTTTGGGTCTACTGATACTCTTGTCTCTGAGATAACCTGACCCAAATGTGAATCTGATCCATCAAAAAGTGTCATTTTGAGAGAATTGTATATAACAGTTTCTCTCTCAGTGTAATCAAAATGTTCTCAAGGTGTGTGGAATAGTTTTGTTGAGTGTGAGAGTACACATATATATCTTCCATGAAGACTATGATGAAGGAATCCAGGTATGGATGGAACACTCGGTTCATCAGTACTATGAAAACTACACGCACGTTCATTAGACCGAACGACATAAGCCTAAATTCGTATAGACCACACCTGCTCAGGAAGGTTGTAAGTGGTATATCTGATGGTCTAACACTCAACTAATGATAACTGGACCTCAAGTAAATCATTGAAAACACTCGGGCTCCTCGAAGATGGTCAAAGAGATCATCGATCATCGACAAAGGGGTAATGGTTCTTGATCATCACCTAGTTCAACTTATGATAGTCCACAAAAAGGATGAGGGTGTCTTGTGCCTTCTTCACAAACCAGACAAGTGAACCCCAAGGAGAAGTATTATGTCAGATGAAACTCTTTTCCTGAAACTAATCCAACTATTTCTTAAGCTCCTGCAACTCTGGTGTATCCATCCTATAAGGTGGAATTGACAGGAGTGCCACTCCTAGCACAAGCACAATCAAGATGTCTACCTCCCAATCCCGAGTCAAACCTGAAAATTCCTCTGGAAATTAATCTCTGAAACGATCCACTACTAGAGAAAAGATGATCAAAGAAGTCCCCTAGTCCTCCAGATCAAGACTAGCGATCTAGGCTGTAACTCCTCCCCACCCATGATGCTCTGGACTAGCTCTTCTCTCCTAGACATCCCACTTGCCCCTATGAAGAAAGGATCCACCCTTTGGGGATTCAAAACATACACTATGACGATAACAATCGACGAATTCATGGAAGGGAACTAGACAGTCCATTGAGAATATGACATCATATCCTATCATCTATAGGACTTATAGGTCCCATAAAAAGAGACATCCACCAACCACTAGTGGGTACTCCTTATACTAACGTACACTAGCTGTTCTAGTCCCCAATGGTGCATCTAGCATCAAAATATCAGCAGAGGAAATATTACAGAACACATGACTCTCCACAAAAGCAACAGATATGAAGCTATGGGAAGCCCATGTATTGAAAAGAACAAAATCTAAAACTGAGGCTACTAAGATCATACCAAGAATTGTAGAGGGTCTGAGATCCTGCTCCTGCTAGGTCTACTCCACTGCAAATTTCTGGCATATGCTGTAGCCTTGTGGCAATGCCTGATCGCTATGACCTGATCCAACCTTCTATCACAGAAGAACCAGCGACTGACTACCATGACCATGACCTCCACCTCGGCTCGAACGACCAGAAGAACTCCAGTTCTCAGACTAGTGAGAAACTGGTGGCCCTGGTCTTGAACATGAGGTCATAGAAGAACCCATGTCAACAACTGCTGCTGAGAATATCTAACAAAAGAAATAAAGGTGAACCATCATGCTGCATGATCGACACTCCACTGGGTCTCTCGGGAAATGCAACCTTATATGCCCGCTCCTCCCACACTGGTACAACACCACCTGGATACCAGAAGATGCATCCTGCCTACTCTGATCTCCTTGTGCAAACTCTCCTTGGTGCTTCCTGCTGTCAGAAAGAGGGATACTAACTCTAGATGTTGAACCTCCCTAGGTCACCAATCCAGAATCCCTCAGATTTCACTCTGTGATCAGTTCTTGGTTAACGATTGAAGATATCGAAGTCGACCTGAAGATGTTAACTTGGGATCAGATGTCGTGCCTCAGACCATCCTCAAACATCTGTTCAAGGAATAACTCATCACCTCCTGGAATAGGCACAAAATGCAGTAGCTCTGTGAAGCGAGTGAATACTCCATTATAGTAAGAGTACCTTATTAAAGACTCATGAACACTTGGGTTCGATCAACCCTCAAGGTCCCTAGATTGAATTAATCATAGAAGATGCACCAAAACTCATCCAATGCAATATTATACTGGCATCCCGCCTGTGAGATTAAATCCCACCACTTATTGGTGGAGTCTCAAAACATGTAGGTAGCGAGCTTCACCCTCTTCTCTGGAGGTATCTCCAGATGCTAAAAAATCAGCAACGTGGAATCTAGCTATGACTTCGCAGCCTAGGATCCCCCATCCCCTTAGAAATTATGAGTATTGGGATTCCGAAAGACCCATTTCAATTCTGCAATCAACGGGGTAGGAGGTGGCGCTCTCAAAAAAGTCGAAATGATCCTCATAATTCTTTCCATGAACTGTGCATTAGCACCTGCGTCCGCTATAATGTCTAGTGCCAAAACTAGCACAATAGAAGGATCTATAGGTATTCCCTGATCGGCCATGTGCGGTGTCTGATCACTTCCTAGAAGCTAGCATATATCTGGATGAAATCTCAGTAGCATGACTCTGCAAGGTCAACCACACCCCTTAGATCAAAAGATAAAGGACTGAAATATACGACCATAAGGATGGAACAAGAGAAATTAATCATTCATGTTCAACAAAACATAAATACACGTTGTGTACAATTTCTACATGGTGTGTTACCTTATGTCATTTACATGGGTGTGTACACCTACCCAAACTGATCATGTAACACCTGAAACACAAGGCATGTTTTCTTAAAACACGGTGTGTACCTGAATCCCCCTTCCCTTCCCGAGTCCTTCCACACAGCTAAGCCACACGTCTTTCCTAAGGCAAGACTACCAGCGTGTTCACGGTAGACACAAAATGTACTAAACAAGCTTCACCTATCCCGTTTTTTTAGTGATACGACCTGGCATATGACTCACACTACACTAAATGTTCCAGACAGACACGGCGTGTACATGGAATGATAACACTGACCCGTGTTGTTAGTGAAACGGCCAGGTACCTGGGTAAGACTACATGACATGTTCAACTGTTAAACTGAGTGTTCCTCCAATAAAATACATATACCATGTCTCTACACACACAACTTATGACACAGTGAGAGACTGCACTACGTCTACATAAAGTACACAATGTGTAGTTAAGAAAAATAGTTTCTTTATGAACAGAAGAACACATTGCATGTAGTCAAAACAACATGGTGGGTATTCTAGGTTTTTCTAGACAGTAAGCCTCAGAAACAACTCTATAGCCCAGAAGAACACCGAAATAAACATTAAAGGTGCCAAATTTCGATCCGTGAGGGCCCATACTCCCTGCAAATCAATGTTTGGCATCTTCTACATGTTATAACAAGGAAAACAAAGTAATGATCCACCAATTTACACTCCATGTGGTCCCATAACACCTCAAGAACCAAATTTTGTTGTTCATTCAAACAATAACTTACACAAAAAATACCCTATAAAACAACAAGTATTTTTATCAAGGCATCTATCACAACATCATGCATATTCTACACAACATCTATCACAACAACATGCAGTCACTGATGAATCCTAGATGGAATGGAAAGAATTCATGACATGTGATTTCAATAAATTTTTTAAATAATTCATTAGATGGAATACCCTCGTCTCATCAGGTTGCGACAGAAATAGAACCACAATAATGTCAACAGTAATAACAAAAAACATGTGAGTCACCCAATGGTGAAAATAAGATAAACCGTAAACTTGCAAAACCAGAGGAAATTTCAATAAACGAGCCAGATTGTATTTTTCCTATACATGGGTTAGATACTCTCGAGAACAACTTATTAATAAGTAGTTATTCCTTCATATCCCTCATTAAAGGCTCCAAACCGTAAATCAAGAGAAAAGAATGCCTCTGATTCAACTTTTTAACATCCAAGTTCTGAAAGCCACCAAGAGGTGCCCCATACCCAGTTGGACACATGGCCTCATGTTCATTTCCCCACATGCCAGAGGAATCCAACTATAAGGGAGGGTTTTAGTGTGATAGTGGGGAAACTATTCCCTTATAGGCAGAGTACAAAATGGATGTAAACCACACACAATAGCGGAAGAAGTAAGTATCCAACAATAATACAATTTAGAATCTTGGAATAATAAATTAATGGAGAATATATATATATATATATATATAATGACACATGATTCATATGTGCAGGAAAGAATCCAAAAAATTCACAATGCTGGGAATACACACAGTGCTAAACCAAAGTATAAAAGATAAGGATATACAACTCCTTAGCATCGGAAGCCTAAGAATGGTCTCATGCTCCCCAACTCCACAGCATGTCAAGTACCAGATGTAGAAGGGTTCTTTCCATTATCTATACATGCATCAATATAATGTGTTTGGGGAAAAATCCGGATCCATACAGGGTGTGAGACTAAATCCCAGTAGGCAACTACAAGAATATCTGTGCCTAACATTCAGTGAATATATGGAAGGTAAAAGTATAGAAAACAATAAACATGAATATACTCAGCAATAAACAATCCATAGTTTCAATATCAAGCATCAACGAAACAAACTGTTAAACCCCAAACAGGTAACCCTATGGAAAGTACTAACAGATATCTCCTCTGGTCCTACCCAAGATGTACAAACAACCCTATGACAGTGCACTCATCCTAACCCCTCTAGTTCAATCATATGAATTCCTAATGTCTCCCTGAGAAAGCACTCACAGTCAATTACCTTTATAGTCTAATGTAGTCAAGAACTCTCTAAGGAAGCTCACTTGTTCAATTCCCCTTGTAGCCCAAAGGTAAAGGACTCTATGAAGAATCTAAGTCGGTCAATTCCCCTAATAGCCCAGGTCATTCAAATAATTCAAAGACTCTCTGAGAAAGCTCTCATGGTCAATTCCACTTAATGTCTAAAGAAGTCAAGGAATATCTGAGGAATCTCACTCGGTCAATTCCTTTTATAGCCCCATGTGGTCTGAGCCTCTCTGGGTAAGCTCACTCGTTCAACCCCCCTTATATCCTAAGGTGCTCAAAGACTCTCTTAGTAAGCTCTCTCAGTCAATTCCCCTTATAGTCTTATATACCTGGTTCTCACAGCCCGGTGTAGGTCAACGAGAATCATAGTGCAATATGGTCAATATAAACCTACATAACAAATTTACTAAATACTCTACAACATAAAAAGAATATTAGAATACAAACCCTACACCCTACAGCAACAAGAATATAAAATAGGCAAGGTAGCCAAAAGGCTCAGCAGGACCAAATGGTTGCAATGGAACATTCATGGGAAAACACATCCAAAGCATAGAAAAACACCCTATTCCCAATCAATCAACCTCTACTCAGGCACAAAAGCATGGAAGGTAAGAAATAGGGTTAAAACGGTAAATGCGCAATTCCCAGTTCCAGGGTATTGGGAAAAATTGCACATAATACTCAATAACCTTTAACGGAAAGGCAGAAACCACCCACCATAGCGTTAGGAGATTTCTATATGTGAACCGCATGGCTTGAATATCTTTTGAACATTGATGATCTACAAAAATTCCTAAAAGGTTCAATAGAGGATAACAAGAGGAGGATAATGAATCAAGAAACGAAGCTCAAGTAAAAGAGAGAGAATACCGAGATGATCCCAAAAAAATAAACGGTGGTCGAATCAGATATTGGATGGAGGATCGGGGCTCGGAGAAAGATCACAACCATATGGGAGCCCTCGGCTGAACGAGACCAATAAGAAGCTTGATCTAGCGATTAGATGCGACCCATGTCCATTTAATAAAAATACAATATAAATGATGTGTAATTTTGAAGTATACTATGTGTACTCTCCTTTTCAGTACTCTGCTTTAGGCGGCCTCCATGTCACCCCCACATAGTAGTGTCTGTGGCCCTGACATGGCCAGCACAAAGCCTCCGATGGCAAAGCATTACATGGCGCGTACTCATAAAGTATGCATCGTGGACTTCAAAAATTACAGAACATCCCATTTTTTTCAAAAATATCAAGAAGAAGAAATAATACCTAAAAGGAAGATCCGATTTCTTACACATATAGGTCTATGTGTCCATCATGTACAGTGGGAAACACACTGTGTACTTGAACATAAATATTTTACATTGACAAGACCTAAGAGACACATGCATGTCTATGAAAAAATGAAATAACCTTGCCAGAACAAGACTAGTGACATAGTATCATTACACGCCCTGTAAAACTATATTTCCAATGATCACTATTAGGATAAGATAAAGGGCATGAAAATAAGTAGGGTAATAAATCAAGGGGACCCCTTTCAAGCTTTGTGCTTAATTTTTTAGGAAACTTCTACAACTCATATTTACATCAATTGAACATAGATTATGGACTTTCATTATCATTTCTGGTGTTTTTTCATATAGAACATAGTTGAAGACTTTTTAGTGTGTTTTGAGACACATTGTTTCAATTTTTATGTATTTATATTCTTTAGGAAGCACCTGATATCAATTGTGATTGGTCATGATCATTCGTGAGTGTTTCCCTCTATGTGGAGTCAGGGCGCGGGTCATCTATCTACAACATGGAAACCAAATAAAATGTTTGGGAATGAGCCGTTTATCTATAGAGTAGTTACCTCTTTTGGTGGTAAGAAATTGATTCTATCTATAAAGATTGTCACCAACATCTAGATTCATAGAATGGGACATTTACCATCTAATTTCAAACCTTCTACAATGTCATCACATGGGTTCTCTACCATATATGTGGAAAACTCCTATTTAATTAGGGCATGGGTCCAATATATACTGAATTTCACCCTCCTGCAAAGGTAGGGTATGCGTCTTATATCTAACGAGTGGAACCCTCATATTGGATTAACGAATGAGTCTTATACCTATAGAGTGGTACCCTCATTTTATAGTAAGGTATGGGTCCTCTATTAGTGGATGGGCCCCTCTAACTACATGAAATAGTGGAAAGGTGTGGATAAATATGGATCATTATTCAAACTGACATGTGATATATTATGCATAATTGGCAGGCCTTTAGAAAATTTTGAAAAATTCTTTTACCTGGGATGGGCTATGACATGTAGATCCCCTTTCCCTATCATCTAGATTTTTTATAACCACATATTAATGATGATTTTTTTTCAATATTTCTATGGGTTGGTCTTTTTACTACAATCATGTCTCTTATTTCTTCACATCAACATCCTTGGGGTTCTAGTGGATGTGTATATACTCACCCATGCATGGAATTTTATTGCCCGTGTCATGTATTTTGAATTTGACGACTAGGTTGATGGAGATTTTAGAGGATAATAAGGGAATACTGGTTCATTTCACCATAAACTACTCATAGAGAAGGGTAGTTGGTTTGACTCAATATTTATATTTCCATTTATTTTTAGGTTCGTACATTTTTCTGGTTGGACATTGTTTTCATCCATTCCATTTCATATTATTTATTTATGTGATTGTATTCCCCAATGGTTGTTTCATAAGAGGTTCTTACTCTTGATGATTCTATGTATTATATTTATTCTCTTCATTTTTTCATAGAAATGGTTCGATGTGTGGATACATGTACATTAAGAAATTTCATCCCAAAATAGTTATCCATTTTGGATCTTTTCACAAGTCACTGGCTTGTGGAGGTGTGATTTGGGTAATTGTGGGTTATCTATCAACCAGCTATGTGGTCTTTGATGCATCGAGTTTTGACACCACTCATCCCATTTTGATCAAGTATCAAAACGGGATTCAACTATTCTATTAATTTTAATCAAAATATTCATGTATCACCATACCCATCATTGTGATTTTGAATCTAAATGCTTGTTTAAAAATACTTTCCTATTAAGTTAGGTGACACTATAATAAATATTATATTTACAAATAAGAGTAGCTGGTGTTTCCTATTATTCTAATAAAATATTTTTTGTTTTTAAAATGATGAAATAATTATCATTCCACTTTCCCATATTGGTTGAAATGAAACAAAAAATTGAGTAAAATAAGACAAATTTTAAGACAAATTTATGATTTATAATAATATAAATTTCTAATTTTTAATAATCAAAATCACGAGATTAAATAATAATAAAGGAAATTATAAATTGTTAAATAATTATCATATTAATATATTGATGTAAATAAATAATAAAATCAATTATCCGAATATAAAAAAATAAAAAATATATATAGAGAGGAGTTATATTTTTCTCACATGATTATAGATAAAACATTCATATATTGATTTTTGAATTTTTATCATCAATTAATATGGTATTAATTTTTTAGTTGGAAGGTAAATTTATTTCATTGAGTGTAGAATAATCCACATCACATCCATATCTACTATTACTAGTCTATCAAATTTTTTCCCTTTTATATATTGTTCCTAGATACCATATTTCTCTATGGTATAAAAAAATACATAGATATTAATTAATTTATATATTGAAACATTATAATGTATTAAAACTCTATCATATTTTATTATTATCATGTTTTAACATGGATGGTTTTGGTTTAAATATAGGAAATAAATTCAGGGAAAGATGCATTGCAAGAGATGAAACTTCAATATGGGCTAAGGAAAACAATGTTATGATGTCTTCATTAGGTGGAAGCTATTGATTCCAGAATAGTAGATGATGTAATTTATATATAAATTAAAACTATATTAAAATGAATTTCTCCATAATTTTCCCACAAAGAAAATATTGGCAATATGAGGTGATTATTAAATATAATTCTCTAAGCCAATATTGTTACTAAAATTCAATAAAACTAATGAAAATTAAATAGAATAATTATTCTTTTAATATTAAAGGATATATTTTTTAATAATAATGTATCTGGTAACTTATTAAATATATCATAGAACTAATCATCTATAGAACGAAAATGTTATGATGTATTCATTGATATTGATATTGGATGTTAATTTCCACTAAAAAAATTCATTTTGTCATAATTGATTCTAAATTATGAAATTTTATATCATAAATGTAATTATTTAGCATATTAAATAGAATTTGAAATCGTAGTTCTTTATTATTGATAAAACAACTTAATGATTCCTAATTGAACATGTCAATAAAAGATATTTTTCTAGGAAATTTACACATAATATTTTATCTTTTTTTATCAATATATTATCTATTATATTTAATGAAAAATAAAAATCAACTTCAAATAATTCATTCTGGGGTAGAATAATCTAATATTTATTAATGGTATTAATAAAATGATAATTATTTGAACTATTTTTGAAAAATAAAATAACATTGTGAAGTGCACTGTGTTGCATTTGTTGTCAATGAGGCATGAAGTTGTCTTGGAATGAATGGATGTCAAGGAGTCCTGATGTGAATGTCAAAGGATGTGATGGTGTTGGTGGTGAAGGAGAATGGCCATGGTACTAAGATGCATGTCCCTTAGGAGATTCACTAAGTGGTATTGGAAATTGTGGTTGAAACATTCTCCATGTAAATCTGACGATTGTTGAGCTGTTCTTAAAGTCCCAAGAACTTGTATCAACTGGATACAAAGTCACAACACTTTTTGAAGACCATGCATTGTCTTCACAATGCATGAGGAGTTGAAGAAGCAAGATGATCCATTCACTACTTCTAAGTGGATGAAGTGGTTTAAAGAAGTCCATGCACTATCACTTAGTGCATGTGAATCAGAAGAAGATCCAATTGATCTCTGATTAGATCAATGAAGAATGTTGAAGAACATGTGTGATTCATGAGATTCAGTTGAAGAAGTTCCTCCTAAGTATTGAACACATATGGATGAGGAGATAAAGAAGATTAAGAAGAAACCGTTTGAAATTCCATTCCTAAGTGATGAATACATGTTGAAGATAATGGAGGAATTTCAAATGAAGAAGAAGAAAGGAAGAAGGAGAAATGAGGAAGAAGAAGAAGTGGCATTTGGCATTTACACATGGTTACTTTGTTTGTAAACAAAGCACTTAGTGTTTAAAGTAGCAAAAAATAGCCACCAAGGAGGCCAGCCGAGGGATCACCCAAGGCACATATGGGCCTAAGGCGCCATGCCCATGGGGAACCCTCAAGGCCAAGGCGCTCTCTGAGGCAAGGCAGGGGCCGTGTATAAGCCCCGAGGCCACACGGTGATGAAGCCCGCGCAGCGTGAGCGCGAGGAGCGCGCCCGTGAGGTGCATAGTGGGCGCTAGGTGCGCGCCCGCAGAGGCGAGAGTGGGCGCAGAGCGCGCCCGCAGAGAGAACCCGGTGCGGGACGACACCGGGAGGGGAGAAGTAAAATTGAACTGAGGACGGCACACAGTGTTTGATAAACCGCATGAAAAATGGCCGCCGTTTCGATGTGGGACGCGGATTTTTTCCGCGGGAGTGATCCTGGCCGCACGATTGATCGCGCGCCAGATCCGAGCCGCACATCTGATCCGCGGCGAGATGAACTGATCCAGGTCGTCCGAGATCAATTGCATCGCCGATCCAACGGCTGCGAGTTCGTCCTCAACCTCGAGCCATGCCGAAGCCACCCGCGAGCCCCGCTGAACCAGGCAGCAACCAGAGCACGGTTTTTGAGTTCCCGGCCACCGCTGATCGAGCCGAAGCCTCCATTGTGATTGTCTGGCCTCTACGAACACGATCATGCATTAAAATGTACATGCATACGTGAAATGGAGAATTTTGTGTTCGGCCAATGCAAGAGAATCTGCCGAGGCTTTGAAGGGTTCGTGATTTTCATGGATTGGAAGAAAAGAGGCCGTGCATGCGTTCTAAGTCGCATGCACGTGAAGAAGAACGAAGAAGTATAAAAATGGAACCCGCGTGAAATAAAAAGAAAAACAAGATTTTGCAAAATCTTGAAGAACCGAAAATCTCGGGAGTTTGAATTTATATCCACGCGGATTGAACGAGATGCCTCTGCCTATATAAGGAGAGCCGGAGGCATTGGAGATGCTTGCTGAAGTTCTTGTTGAAGATTTGTGTCCCGTGAGAGCCCTCTCCCTCGCGAAGACGAAGCCCCGCGCACACTTGCGCGGTGAAGTCCCCTGCGCGCTAATCTTTGCGCAGCAGGAAGTACTCAGGGCCGCCGCTTCCTTGCGCGCCCGAGGTTGTCACCCTCTCTGTTCGCAAATTTGCGCGACAGGAGGAAGAGCCCGCGGTGTTGCACCTGCGCGCCCGCGGCTGGTTGCACTTGTGCGCCCCTTGGCCAGTGCAACTTGCGCGCCTTGTGCTCCAAGCACTTGCGCGATGCCTTGAATCCAAGGCTTTGCACGACTGCCCCTTGCACCTTGACACCTTGCCCCATTGAGAAGGCCGAGCCTTTGTGCTTGTGTGCAAGGAGAACCCGAGGCTTGCACCTTGTGTGTGAAAAGAAGGCCGTAGCCTTGGGTGTGCGTGAAACAAGAAGCCCACCACAATTCGGGCAGTGTGTGCACAAGAAGTGGGAGGCCGAGACCACACCATTGTGTGTGTGTGAGATAGTGAAGAAGTAAGCCGAGGCCAAGTGTATGCAAAGTGGAGAACCCAAGCCGTAGCCTTTGGGATGTGCAAGAACAAGTGAAGACCACACTTTGTGTGTGTGCCAAATTGAAGAACACATCTTGTGTGTGCTAAGTACCCTATGGGCAGTGGGTGTGAGCAAGACAAGGCCATACTTTGTGTGTGCATTTGAAGAAGAAGGCCGTAGCCCTTGTGTGTGAAAAATGAAGAACCAAGTGTGTGCATAAGTGAAGTGCACACTTTGAAGAAGATTAAAAGAACAAGGAAGTGAGTGTGCTAAACAAGTGAAGGCCAAGTCTAAAGTGTGTGCAAAGTGAAACAAGTGTGTGCAAAAAGACAACAAGTCTGAACCATAGTGTGTGTGCAAAACAAAGTGTGTACACACTAAGAAGAAGAGAAGACATCCACACTAAAGTAGAACACACTCTAAGTGTGTAAACAAATTGAATTAAGTGTGTGAAGATTTTGAAGAAGGTGTGTGC
The DNA here is from genome assembly GCA_963277665.1 of Viscum album. Taxonomy (NCBI): domain Eukaryota; kingdom Viridiplantae; phylum Streptophyta; class Magnoliopsida; order Santalales; family Viscaceae; genus Viscum; species Viscum album. Next base: position 1,029,805,781 of record OY728159.1, read on the forward strand.
TATAATTGATTACACCCTTTGTGGGTTTATTGCACCAAGAGGAAGAAAGGAGAGTGTATGCATACATGCATGCAAGTGCACACGTGAACAGTGCTAAATCAGTTGTGTGCATTTGAGGAGTCCAAGACCAGAAGATCTTGAAGATATTGTGATGTCATGCATTCAGTGCATGAAGTTGTTTTGAAGTGAGACTGAGCCAGACTGAAGTGAAAGATATTGTTTGTCTGAGTTTTCAGTATTTGAGAAGAGCCTGATCAACAGAAGTGATCAGAAGTTGCTGAGCAAGACCAACAGACCTTTTCAGAGGCTGTTGAAGATTCTTGAAGAGAGAAGCCAGGTCATCCTTAGAAGAAGGTGATAAAGCCTGAGCAAGACGAGAAGACCTGATCATCACAAGTGATCAGAGGTACAGAGCAAGGCCAACAGTCTTTATCCCAGACTGCTGAGGATACTTGAAGAGCTGAACAAGAAGAAGAGCTACTCGTGTGACTCGAGGAGCCAGGAGAAGACCCTGTGAGACTCAGGGTGGAGGAAGTCTCCAGTGGGATTCTGGAGCAGGCCAGTGGGACTCTGGTAACACTGTGGGACGCAGTATAAAGACCCTCCTGTGGGACTCAGGAGAGATACGTTGGGAAGCTGTATCGACCATTGTAATTCTAACAAGTTATAATGGGAGAATCCATGCTGAGAGAGCATGGCAAGGATGTAGGCCTTTGGTGCCGAACCTTGTAAATCCTTGTGTCCAGTGCCTTTACATTTACTGCATCATTCGTGGAAAGGTGAGAGATACAAGAAGAGTGGATCGAGGCTTTAACCAGCCATAGAGGTTTAATTGATTAAGAATCAATTAGTAAAAAGTTTTAAAGGATCACTGATTCACCCCCTCCCCCTCTCAGTGATTCACACTGATCTGGGCACTTCAATTGGTATCAAAGGTAGGTTACCTCTAAAAGATCCAAGGGAGTCTTTATGAAGTGCAGATTTGAGGAAATGAGCAACCAAACTGAAATGGAGATATCTTCCAAGACTCAGAAAAATAGAAAGAAGAAACAGGCCAAGAAGATGAAGAAAGCCTGTCCTAGCTGTGATGAAGTTGAAACAATGAATGATCTTCAGAGTGCACTCAAATATCTTCAGAAGACAGTTCCCATGGAAGTGGAAAAGTGTATAGCTACAAGCATCCATGATCTTCATGAAGAAAAATCACAGTTAGAAGAAGAATCCAATGCAATGGAAGATCAATTGGCGAAAAGGGTTGGCATAACCAACACTCTCAGAAAGCTGGTGAAGGCTAAAGATGAAACTGTTTCTCTTTGCAATGAAAGATATGAAGACACTGCTGAAGAATTGCAAAGAAGCCTTTCTGAGAAAGAATTCTTTTCGATAATAGTCAAAGATGTTGTCCATGCACTGGAAAAGAGGCACAAAGTGTCAATGGTTGTCAGAGATGCTCAACTAGAAGACAAAGTCAAAAGGGTGAAGGAGCTTGACAACTCATTGCTTGAAATGAAGCAGGTGCATGATGACCAGATGAATCAGCTGAAAGAAAGTTGGGAAGGAAAGCTAAGAGCTGTTGAGGATGAGAAGAACTCCCTTAACATGAAGTGCTTGGAACTAGAGGAGATATTGACAAATCTGAAATCACCCAAAGCTGAAACCTCCCAGTCAGCTGGTAGAAGACATGTTGCTACTCAAGTATGCTTTGAGTAGGATGATTCTAAGAGAAAGACATCCTCTAATAAAAGGGGAACATCTTCTAGAAAGAAGGTACCATCTATACCATCTTGTACTCATGTTTCTAAATGTGTTTCCACAAAAAGTGCAGGATGGAAGAATGAATCCAAACAAATATGGATGAAGACAGTAAAGAAGCAGAGCTCTCCTGAAACAGCACAACAGGTCAAGAAAAGTACCCTACAATCAGAAGGACTGAAGAGGTCAAGATTCGTGGGACAATGCTGGTGTTGTAACAAGTATGGGCATTGTGCAAAGGATTGTTGGTACAATCCACTGAATGCCAAAGCACAGAGGAAGCCCATGCCTAGGGGGAGCAAGCCAGAAGAAAAGAAGCAACATCCACAGGTCCAGAGACATCTGTTTACTGCAAATAGATTTGGATTACTTGACAACATCTGGGATGATTGCAAAAGTGGTCAACAAAAGGATACATGTCAATCTCCAACTGTATCCAGAGCTCAAAAGAAGAAAAGATCACAGAACCTGGCTAAGAGAGATTCCTTGGGAAGCAAGAAGAAAGTAGAAAATGCTCCCAAGAAGTGTTTTAGAAATGAAGAGAAGTCCTTGGAGTCTGAGTCCAAGAACGGTGATGCATCCAGAAGGACCACCAAGAAAACATGCTTCTACTGTGGAAAGAATGGACATATCATGGATCTTTGTAAAGAAGCCATGAAATTAAATAGAAGCAGACTGGACTCAAAAAGACAATCAATCCAGAAGAAGAAGAAGGGATTGATTGAAAACAAGTTGCCTAAGAAAGGTAGCTTGACAGCATCTAAAGAACAATGTGGAACTTCCAGAACTGGGGCCACTCTTCTAAATGATTTACTTGTCATATGGCCACATCAGTTGCAACTTGCCAGAGAACTACAAAGAGTTGAAGATGAAGCTCTGGCAATTGCTAAAGCAAAAGGGAAGAAGAATGTTTCACATGAAGATGTTTTGAGATCCACACCAGCACCAACATCATTGAAGATCAAATGTGCAAGTGTGAAGAATGGTGAAAATGGGACATCTCGGTTGAGAGAATCTTCTCAACCTTGTTGTTCACATTGATGAACCAAGGAGGTTCCATCTTATTCCCTAATCACTTGTATTTACATGTGCTAACACTGCAGGGAATTGAAGATGATGATCATTCTCAACTGAAGGATGGTTTGGACAGAATGGAGTGCACCCCTTGAGGGGGAGAAAATCTGAAGAAGATGATGTTCTGAGATTAATATCATCTTAAGAAAATGGATGAATGGGGGAGATTTATCTTTGCACTGAACTTTCTAATGAGTTTTGTGAAGTATGTGCAGGATTCAACAATTCATTGTTACATCTGAAAAATTTCAAACCCCCAAGCATGATCTCACATGTGTATAGAATTGTGGACAGCATTGAAAAATCTTGGTTATATCACTCTTGTTTTCTACACCGGGTTAGCCCAAGTATACTTAGAGCTGATTTACTAAAGGTTCTTTGCTAAAGAGAACATGTGACATCATCCCTCTCTCAGTGTTTTTCAAGAAAATACTTTTCAAAGGGAGGAAGAGATATTTTTGAAAGTGAACCACATCACACCTTTGCATTTGATTGCCAATAAGGGGGAGAAAATATTGGCACACATATTGACCCATTCATATGTGCTGAAGTGGTGTATTGACAACAAATACAAAGGGGGAGATTGAAGTGCACTGTGTTGCATTTGTTTTCAATGAGGCATGAAGTTGTCTTGGAATGAATGGATGTCAAGGAGTCCTGATGTGAATGTCAAAGGATGTGATGGTGTTGGTGGTGAAGGAGAATGGCCATGGTACTAAGATGCATGTCACTTAGGAGATTCACTAAGTGGTATTGGAAATTGTGGTTGAAACATTATCCATGTAAATCTGACGATTGTTGAGCTGTTCTTAAAGTCCCAAGAACTTGTATCAACTGGATACAAAGTCACAACACTTTTTGAAGACCATGCATTGTCTTCACAATACATGAGGAGTTGAAGAAGCAAGATGATCCATTCACTACTTCTAAGTGGATGAAGTGGTTTAAAGAATTCCATGCACTATCACTTAGTGCATGTGAATCAGAAGAAGATCCAATTGATCTCTGATTAGATCAATGAAAAATGTTGAAGAACATGTGTGATTCATGAGATTCAGTTGAAGAAGTTCCTCCTAATTATTGAACACATATGGATGAGGAGATAAAGAAGATTAAGAAGAAACCGTTTGAAATTCCATTCCTAAGTGATGAATACATGTTGAAGATAATGGAGGAATTTCAAATGAAGAAGAAGAAAGGAAGAAGGAGAAATGAGGAAGAAGAAGAAGTGGCATTTGGCATTTAGACTTGGTTACTTTGTTTGTAAACAAAGCACTTAGTGTTTAAAGTAGCAAAAAATAGCCACCAAGGAGGCCAGCCGAGGGATCACCCAAGGCACATATGGGCCTAAGGTGCCACGCCCATGGGGAACCCTCTAGGCCAAGGCGCTCTCTGAGGCAAGGCAGGGGCCGTGTATAAGCCCCGAGGCCACGCGGTGATGAAGCCCGCGCAGCGTGAGCGCGAGGAGCGCGCCCGTGAGGTGCATAGTGGGCGCTAGGTGCGCGCCTGCAGAGGCGAGAGTGGGCGCAGAGCGCGCCCGCAGAGAGAACCCAGTGCGGGGCGGCACCGGGAGGGGAGAAGTTCAATTGAACTGAGGACGGCCTGCGGTGTTTGATAAACCGCATGAAAAATGGCCGCCGTTTCGATGTGGGACGCGGATTTTTTCCGCGGGAGTGATCCTGGCCGCCCGATTGATCGCGCGCCATATCCGAGCCGCACATCTGATCCGCGGCGAGATGAACTGATCCAGGCCGTCCGAGATCAATTACATCGCCGATCCAACGGCTGCGAGTTCGTCCTCAACCTCGAGCCATGCCGAAGCCACCCGCGAGCCCCACTGAACCAGGCAGCAACCAGAGCACGGTTTTTGAGTTCCCGGCCACCGCTGATCGAGCCGAAGCCTCCATTGTGATCGTCTGGCCTCTACGAACACGATCATGCATTAAAATGTACATGCATACGTGAAATGGAGAATTTTGTGTTCGGCCAAGGCAAGAGAATCTACCGAGGCTTTGAAGGGTTCGTGATTTGCATGGATTGGAAGAAAAGAGGCCGTGCATGCGTTCTAAGTCGCATGCACGTGAAGAAGACCGAAGAAAAATAAAAATGGAACCCGTGTGAAATAAAAAGAAAAACAAGATTTTGCAAAATCTTGAAGAACCGAAAATCTCGGGAGTTTGAATTTATATCCACGCGGATTGAACGAGATGCCTCTGCCTATATAAGGAGAGCCCGAGGCATTGGAGATGCTTGCTGAAGTTCTTGTTGAAGATTTGTGTCCCGTGAGAGCCCTCTCCCTCGCGAAGACGAAGCCCCGCGCACACTTGCGCGGTGAAGTCCCCTGTGCACTAATCTTTGCGCAGCAGGAAGTACTCAGGGCCGCCGCTTCCTTGCACGCCCGAGGTTGTCACCCTCTCTGTTCGCGAATTTGCGCGACAGGAGGAAGAGCCCGCGGTGTTGCACCTGCGCGCCCGCGGCTGGTTGCACTTGTGCGCCCCTTGGCCAGTGCAACTTGCGCGCCTTGTGCTCCAAGCACATGCGCGATGCCTTGCATCCAAGGATTTGCACGGCTGCCCCTTGCACCTTGACACCTTGCCCCATTGAGAAGGCCGAGCCTTTGTGCTTGTGTGCAAGGAGAACCCGAGGCTTGCACCTTGTGTGTAAAAAGAAGGCCGTAGCCTTGGGTGTGCGTGAAACAAGAAGACCACCACAATTCGGGCAGTGTGTGCACAAGAATTGGGAGGCCGAGACCACACCATTGTGTGTGTGTGAGATAGTGAAGAAGTAAGCCGAGGCCAAGTGTATGCAAAGTGGAGAACCCAAGCCGTAGCCTTTGGGATGTGCAAGAACAAGTGAATACCACACTTTGTGTGTGTGCCAAATTGAAGAACACATCTTGTGTGTGCTAAGTACCCTACGGGCAGTGGGTGTGAGCAAGACAAGGCCATACTTTGTGTGTGCATTTGAAGAAGAAGGTCGTAGCCCTTGTGTGTGAAAAATGAAGAACCAAGTGTGTGCATAAGTGAAGTGCACACTTTGAAGAAGATTAAAAGAACAAGGAAGTGAGTGTGCTAAACAAGTGAAGGCCAAGTATAAAGTGTGTGCAAAGTGAAACAAGTGTGTGCAAAAAGACCACAAGGCCGAACCTTAGTGTGTGTGTAAAACAAAGTGTGTACACACTAAGAAGAAGAGAAGACATCAACACTAAAGTAGAACACACTCTAAGTGTGTAAACAAATTGAATTAAGTGTGTGAAGATTGTGAAGAAGGTGTGTGCTATAATTGATTACACCCTTTGTGGGTTTATTGCACCAAGAGGAAGAAAGGAGAGTGCATGCATACATGCATGCAAGTGCACACGTGAACAGTGCTAAATCAGTTGTGTGCATTTGAGGAGTCCAAGACCAGAAGATCTTGAAGATATTGTGATGTCATGCATTCAGTGCATGAAGTTGTTTTGAAGTGAGACTGAGCCAGACTGAAGTGAAAAATATTGTTTGTCTGAGTTTTCAGTATTTGAGAAGAGCCTGATCAACAGAAGTGATCAGAAGTTGCTGAGCAAGACCAACAGACCTTTTCAGAGGCTGTTGAAGATTCTTGAAGAGAGAAGCCAGGTCATCCTTAGAAGAAGGTGACAAAGCCTGAGCAAGACGAGAAGACCTGATCATCACAAGTGATCAGAGGTACAGAGCAAGGCCAGCAGTCTTTATCCCAGACTGCTGAGGATACTTGAAGAGCTGAACAAGAAGAAGAGCTACTCGTGTGACTCGAGGAGCCAGGAGAAGACCCCTGTGAGACTCAGGGTGGAGGAAGTCTCCAGTGGGATTCTGGAGCAGGCCAGTGGGACTCTGGTAACACTGTGGGACGCAGTATAAAGACCCTCCTGTGGGACTCAGGAGAGATACGGTGGGAAGCTGTATCGACCATTGTAATTCTAACAAGTTATAATGGGAGAATCCATGCTGAGAGAGCATGGCAAGGATGTAGGCCTTTGGTGCCAAACCTTGTAAATCCTTGTGTCCAGTGCCTTTACATTTACTGCATCATTCGTGGAAAGGTGAGAGATACAAGAAGAGTGGATCGAGGCTTTAACCAGCCATAGAGGTTTAATTGATTAAGAATCAATTAGTAAAAAGTTTTAAAGGATCACCGATTCACCCCCTCCCCCTCTCAGTGATTCACACTGATCTGGGCACTTCACATTGATCTACTTACAACCCATATGATATATGAAAAATATCCATGATATTTTTAATTTCTTTAATTTGATATTTTATAATCTCAATTATTACAAAGGAAAATTCGGATTGACAAACATTTTGACGATATTCATGTAATATAAATGTAGTGATCATTGGTTCAGTTTCTATCTTACATGACTCCAAATCAAACCACATTATATAATTTTTAGAATACATTATCTAGTTTACAAAAAACCATAATCCCTATAATAAATCAATAATTACAAAATGAAAATGATATACCCTATGAGACTCATCTCTAAATAACTAGAAATTAGATTTAAAAAATCTTTATAAATAGAATCAATAGATGTTTGAAAAATGTAATCATCCATATATCTCTTTAATACTAAAATGTAATAAAAATAAATTTTGATTAATAATATAGAATCAAAATTTCCATCTAAATAAATATTTGGAAAAATAAGTTATGAAATTTTATCATAATATGAATTTTATTCATATTTCAATTGAGATATTTCATTAATATTATTGAAAACTTATTTTTTTATCATTCTCAAAACTAGTGTATTATTATTTACTTATATTCTCCTAAATAAAACAATTTAAAAATAACTATTTATATACATCATATATAACATGTGTCTATTATGAGCATCATATATACAATGAATTTGAATAATTTAATCCCCCTTATATTATAAAAATCCAACCAAAGAAAATTCTTTACTCTTAGTATAATACATGTTCTGCAAGTATATCCTTATTCATTGTAATTAATGAAGTCGAATAAGTCATATTGATTGTGAAATCCTATAGTAAACCATTACCTATTGATCTTTACTACATCAACTAACTCCCATTGTTTTCTTCATGTGATGTAATTTAACTAATCGTACACATTCAATAACAATCACGAATATATTAGTGTTTCTAAACAATTATTTGGAATAATTATTAAAATAAATATATTATTTTCAAAAATATTCATTTCTTAATTAATTTTAAATAATATTAACTCAAAATTACCAATAAAATTATTAATATGGAAATCTCTGTCTCTCTTGCACATATCAGTAGGTAAAGATCATCATCTCCCTCAACAGATTCAATATCACTCAAATACTAATTTACCTTAGGTTTTAAATAGTCTAGAATGAGATCTCGTAATAATTATTTCTACTAGTCAATTTTTTAATTTTCTAAAAATCATTATCATCAAATTTTGCATTGATAAACAATTCAACTTCTATTGATGTGTTTTTAATCTATATTTTTTCTATTGTGCTTAAAATAAAAAGAATGATACCATCATCTGATTATACATTGAATGTGTCCATTTTACCCCTGATGTTGATAATAAATACTTGTCACCCAAATCCCCTCTAGTAAACCAATTTTTACCCTTCTTTTCTAAACCTCTTATGATGATTTATTATGAATTTTTATTGGGAAAAAATTTATACAGCGCTGCTTCTATAAGAAAAATGAACCATAATAATATTTTAAATTTAAAATCATTAAAAAATCTTCATTAATTTTTTTAATTATTTTATTTTCTTCATCCAGTAGTCTTTTATTATATACACATATTTATACTATGAAATTGATAGAGTATAAATTCTCTTAAAAACATTCTCAAACTATTCATTTTGAAACTTACTGAAATGATTCCTGCTAATAAAGATTACCATATAACAATTTTCATTCAAGAATACATTTTTTTATAAATAAACATTGTAATATTTTAATATTTTTGATTTATGTTATATAATTAATTAATTATTATGTTATACACTACAATAAGTGTGTACTTAGTACCTTTGATACATTTGATCTGAGTCAGACATAACATGTCGAGATGAACCTACTAAATTTTTTAATGGGGATTCACTTACATAATTGTATCAAAATAAAAAAATAATTTCAGGTAATATATGGATTATAAAATTTATACTCACATATTATTAATTTATGTATTTATATAAATTATTTTTTTCATAGACAAAATGTTTAAATGTGTAAAATATACATTCTGAAGATTAATATAACCTAATGTGAAATATTATTACAGATTAAATTTATTATTTTTTAAGTTTACAAACATAACTTCTTAATTAAATTTCTATATGGAAATTATGTTATGTTTTAAGACTAAAAATTATTATAAATTATTATCAATATTTTACCCTTAAAACCCAAATTTAATAAGGCATCATTCCATGACTTTGGAATCTTCTCCAAAATAGTTGGTTCCTCTATCAAAATAATTCTAATACATGATGATAAATTTATCTATGGATAAATATTGGGAGAACACTTAATCCATGTAAATGTTTTTATTATTATGACTTCCTAGACTCTATTCAAATAAAAATTAAAATATATTGCTTTGGTACCTATTAAACATTACTCATTGTTAGATTAATAAAAATTAATTTAGATAAAAATAAATATTTAAAAGTAGAAATATTTTCATTATAAAAATAAAGGGATTTAGAAATTAATTCCTTGGTATGACCTAGAGATTAAGGTAATATAAGAGAAAATTCACATAAATAGTGACTACATTTATCATATAAAACAAGTAAATAATGAATCAATACCCCAAGATTATTTTTATAAAAATTACATTTCATTTTAGAAAATTATCTATATTAACATGGAATGATATTAATATTAAATATCACATGTAATGAAATTATATTACGGTAACTATCTGATCCTTGAAAAAACTCCAAAACCATAGTCAAACATTCAGTATCATCTTTATTCCTACCAACATTCTTATAATTCAATGATTTTACCTTCTATGTAGGACACATTATCATCTCATCCCATATAAGACATTTTTATTCTCATTAAGTAACTTATTCAAATTAGACATACCTTTAATATATATAACCCAAATGAATTAAAAAAATATTTATTCAATTTTTCAAAATTTTCCTTCAACTCTCCTATAATATAATTATCATATTCCAAATCATAATTAAAATAAAAATGATATTCACAACTAGACTCAAAAATATGTTTAGTATTTACCTTTAAACATATATTTCTAGACTACTTTTCAAATTCATAATCATAACTATTATCCATTTCTTCACTATAATTCAAAACTAAACACAATTCTCATTTCACATTTTTTTAAATCTTTTCCTTTCACTTGTTTTCTAGACATTTTTATTATTTTTAGATAATTACATACTACATTATTTTAAAATACATAAAGCTTACATAACTAACGTTGGAATAATAATTTCCTTTTTAATTATTTATTTGTTTTTCCTATTTATTTTAAAGGCTTCTTTATTTAACATCATTATTCACCCATATCTCTATCAAATGTTTAATAATTCTTTCACTCAATATTCTCATTTGCATATAAATTATAATAATATTTTTTAATTGAAACAATGTCATTATATTTAAGCTTCACAATGTTTTCATGTTATTATCCACCTCAATTATACTTTTCAACATCAACACATAATGACGTATGAATACAATCATGTAATTATGTTTTTACTATTCAAAATTCATAAATTCTTCAACATATGAATTATTAGGATATCATTTAAATTGATATTACCTAAGATCTATATTTATTATAATATTATTGTCTAGTGATTCTTCATGTCTTCCCATAAAATGTAAAATTATTGTTATGATCTCCCAAATTGAGGTCTTGGTTCTCATGACAAATAATCCCAACCTTATTTATCATTTCATTTTAAGTGTTTTACTGAGTTACTAATAGCATTATCAGAATATAATAAAAAATATTATTATTTGACACATAGCTAAAGATATTTTGACTTATAAATTAAAAAATAATATTCATGAACTTGTAGTTAATAATATACTTTTAAATATCATTACCACTAAGTGTCTTAAGATTTATCTCAAGTATTTTTTTATGGTTTAACTTTTTTTTGATTTCAATGAATAGATTCTTTTGGGGGGACTATGTTAATTGATATAATTACCCAAACATGTTTCCATCGAATTATGACAGATTATTTTTAATTCAACCATTATATGTTCTTTATCCATCCAGGATATAAACACTATTCCCTTCAATATATTAGAGTCTTAGATATAACCCATAATAATAAATAAGTAAATAAATAAGATCCGAGATAAATAATTCCAATTATATATATCATACATGATAAAAACATAGTTAAACATCAAATTTAAGTAATATATATAATCAATTAGATCTCTATATAAATCCATAACAAGATGTTACAATGTTATTAAATGATAAAAATAAAAAATTAGAGGATGGAAATTAATAAATTAAGAATACAAATATTTTATTAGTATTTCATATAAAACATTATATTATCTTCAATAAAATCCTATAATATATAAGAGATTTGAATATCACACAAAAAATTTAATTTTATATGAATTTTTAAGTCTTGTTACCATATTCTTTACTAGTATATTCATATCTATTCCATCTATAACTTTTTTATTAAGTAAAAACCTAAAATTATAATTGTGTAAAATTTATTAAGGTACAACTATTACCATTCTTGATTTTAATATGAAAATTAAAAACAATTAACTTGTAAAATATAAAAAAATATATGAAATCGAAATCGTTAAATAAGAAAAACATAATTTAAATAGTGAATGTTAGATAACTATATAAGCACAATAAAAACATATTATTGTATATAAATGATATATAATATTAATTAAATAATTATCATAATAGTTAGGAACAAAATTTATAATATAATATCTTGATCTAGTTTCTTATCTAATAATTTTAAGTAATCTTTCTGCAATGGTTTCTCTCTTAAATTGTAATCTTTCAAAATTATCTGTTCAATTGTTCATTCTCTAAATGTTTCTAAAACATGATGTATCCATTGACACGATGATTTATTTTCACTATCCATATCACTGGTTAATAATAATTTTATTCATAGGAATTTTCTTAAAATAATCATCATAATACACTAACATGGAAAAAATCATATTCAGTACCCAACGGGGTATTCTCTTAATAATTTAGTTGATTAAATATTAATATCACTTTTTTCTCCACATGTTGGTTTTCCACATGGATTATTTATAAGTTATTTCTAATCTAACTTGTTTCTTCCTGTTAATAATGACATTGAATTTCATACACTTTTATTTCCTACAAATGACATTGATGATGCATTCATGTTGGAAAATTGTATCCCGAAAATCATTAAAAATTTTATTGCTAACATATGTTGTATGGTTTATATTATCTAAAATACATCTACAATATATAATTATGTGTTAAAACATATGGATTCATTGATACATTGATGATTTCTTATATTAACCTCTAAAAAATAAAAATATTATTGGTCAGTTTGATGCAGTGTAGGACACGAAATAGTACAATGTCTGCATAAAATGGAACCTCTTTCTTATGATTCTATATCATTCTCCTATGAATTGTGGATTTCCATATCATAAAATAGTTTCATTTTCTCTATACTAATAAAATAATGGAATATATATATATAAACAATATGTAATAAGTTCCATATACGTAGGATAATCATTTATGTCATAAAATGACTACCAAACTATATATTTTTTTAAACACACGATTATAGTTTTGATTATGTAAAATTGAGGTCAAAGTATTTTCACTCCATGTAACATGTATTATTTTCGGGTCGTATATAATTATATCCCACCTTCTATTTTATCCATCACCATCATATTCTCTATTATAAGTAGTGATATATAATTTAAATAAAACACACATGTGTTGTCAAGTTACTACGAATCAAAAATTAATTACACATATATATGTATTGATATCATAAATTTAGAATCTTAATAGTAATAAATTAGTCTTATACTAAATTTTAAACATTTAGGTTACAAATATGGGGACAAAAATATATTAAAAAAGTTAGTGTTAAAATATACACTATAATATTAATAACTATAAAAGAATAAATTATTATACCATGTATTCAATATAATATTAGAAATGTCATTTATTAAGGATGAGTAGAATAACCAATCACCAAGCTTGAAACCATCTCTATAAATTATGATTTTTTATTACCTCAAAATTTATATATAATAATCCTAGTGTAGGTCCAATATAAATATAACTATAAACCCATTCCCACCATAAACCTCCATAAATGGATATAAATTTCAATGGGTCATGATATATGTCATTAAGAAAAAGATAAAACAACCTTACTCATCATATAAATGTGAGAAACCTAATTTCTTAATCATAATAAGATTTTATTTTTCAGTGTTCACTTATAATTATTGAAAAGTTTTATAGTAAATTATATTACCATTAACTATTATTTTCACTTCTAAGGATGAAGTAAATTGGATAAAACTACTCCAATAAAACCTGGGATGAAGAATTAAAAACTAGTTTTATTAATTTATTCGTAATTAAATTAACCCCCTCAATCAATTAAGGATTTATTAACACAAATAAGAAGTCCCAACATCAAAAAAGTATTAAGATAATCCGAATATTCGGCCCCTTTACAAGTTACATACTCATTATTGTGTTTAGTTATTCCTCCCATCCATATATTCATCACATTATGAAACAAAATATCACAAGCTTTCATTGATGGAATAGAGTCACACCATTCTAATACAACATCACATAGTGCTATGCAGTTTCACATTATCATAATAAAAAATGAATAAACATGATGAAAACTTTCTTCTTGGGCGTAATAACCAAGGATTTTAATTTATATTTTCTATTTGAAATAGCAATACGTTTATTAGAAAACACCACTTAGATCCCTGAGATAAAAAACATAGAAATAAAATAATTTTTATTTTTATTTTAATCCAAGTAAATGTTATTGAATGTATGAAAAAGAATAAATAAATTATGAAATATATGTAGAAATTATTTCCTCAAGATTAATAATTAATTAAATCAGAAATATTAACATTCATAATTTTTAATCGGAAAATAATAAAAAAATATCATTTTAATATTTAATGTTAATTATATTTTATTTTTTATATAGAATTATTTTTCTTAGGGATTTTAAATAATGGTAACATCTAGATATTTTAAATTATTGATATGTTTGATCACATACACGATATTCCACTCTAAACATAAAAAAAATCATGAAATTATATTATTTGTTAATAAATGTAACATAACCATTGAAAAAGTGGGTATAATTAGAGTTGAAATTTTTTGAAATATACATTATATTCATAATCAATTTAAATGTTTCGATAAATTTTGAGGAAATAATCACAAAATTTTAATTAAAAATGTTTAATTTAAAAACCATTTTCATTTAAATTGATTATTACTATTAGTTTATTAAAAAATAAATATTTCTTCCAATTTTAAAATGTTTATTGGATTAATATAATATATTTACTAAAATTTTAATATAAAAAATATCTTTGGGTGAACTTTTTGGAATTTTATTGAAAAGATTTATATTTATTGAATAGTGAATATACCATTTTCGGTAAAGTGTTCATTTATTTTTATAAAACACCAATTTTTTGATGTGATTTATTTAAAATTAGCATAAGTCATATTAAAACATTTATAATAAAATTAATTTCATTTTAATCATCACTATACATAATTTTTTTATAATTTATTTTTTTCTGCAAAAAAAATATTTAAAAAAAATATTTTTCATTACATTTTATGAATTTATATTAAAATCAATTTCATCATAATATATGAATTATTTTGTAATAATGGATTGAATATTTGGAATCCCTGGATAATTATTTTTAAATAGGGTCCTTCAATTTTTAGATTATGAATAGTAATCTTAGTAAATATATATCACCTAAGTAAGGGTAAGTCAATTAATTTGGTTCAAAAATATTTTTATAAGGCCTTAAAATAACCCTACCACTTCACTATAATATATTTCATGAGTTTGGTTAGACCGTACTCGACCAATATTTTATTTTATGGAAGTTTTAGATAATTTTACTTTTTGAAAATTAATTATATATTATTTTAGTAGAATAATTGCAAACCATTGAATAACACCCACGGTCCCAGAAAATTAATTTAAAGAAAAAAATGTACACATACATTAGATATTCTGAGAATAATGTTGAAAAATGGAACAAACAACACCACGAGAAAACAAGATGTTATTTATCAATCATTGTATTTTATATCTACCATCCCTTCCTCTAGATCCACCCAGACTTTAATGGTGTGTACATCTCTTTCATGACTTATATATAATTTAAAGTAAAGAAAAATACTAAAATATTAGTATATTTCATTTAATTTTTTCTTATATTACCCCATTGGTATATAAATGTGATTATGATAACTAATAAATATTATTACAATAATATTGAAATTATTATTATAATGGTTATTTATTTATAATTCTTATTCAATATATAATAATCTTAAATTCTTATAAAACCCTAACAAAGTTATTGTACATGCCATTGAATGATCAAGTAAATGATTTTAGAATCACTAAAATTGATATAATTTATAATATTTACTTATTTCAACTTATCTTATAGATAAATATAAAAAATTAGTATAATAAAAAATGATATCTTATATTTCCATTTCTATGTTTGTGTATTTCAATCAAAATTATGTGAATAGTGTCATAACTAAATGTAATGATATTTTCAAAAATAAATATTTTATTGATTTATATTAAATTCATAAAAATATTGATAGGTAAACCATGGTATATAATTTAATGAAAATATATTCCATTTATAACTTTTTATCTTGTTTGTATCTTATAATTAATGTTATCACCATTTATGATAAAATTAGTTGTTACCACGGTTTTTGTAAATAATGGGAAACAAAGGGGTTATAACAAAAACTAAGAATGTATCATAAATATTTATTAATTTTATTATATGAATATATTATCCCCATATAATCCATACCTTCCAATACATGTCATTTTTCATATAAATAACCTAAGTCAAACAAATATTATTTTATGATATTTTATATATTCTAAAAAGATTTTATGACTCACTTACAAAAGGATATCATATCTCTTTTAAAATACACATGTAATGAGCCATTTGGTTTTGAAAATACCAACCAAAATCCATTTCAAAAATCATTCCCCATATCCTTGAGGTAATATTATTTTTAGAATGTCATATTCATCGAGATTGAGGTATAAAAAAAATGAGGTTTTCTGAAGAAGAGACAATTCATTTAATAAAATGTTTTTGTTTTTTTATTTACATAATTCAGTAATAATCTAAAATTTTTTATGTAATACAATATTTAATTCCAATTTAAAATTATGATATTATTTCAATGGATTATGTATGATTATTCACCATCTCAAATCAGATGGGAAATAAAACCATCGTTCGTGTGTCCAACGAACAACTTCATATCTATCTAATGTAATTTGTTTTCAATCACCACCAATCATAGATGGTTTCAAAGATGGATTTATTATATAAATATATGAGATATTAATGACATAATTATCATTCTGAAACTATATTATAACGTCAATTTTATTACCAGTCAATAAATTGAAAAACCATAACAACATTTCTGTTTATCTATTCATTACAACCTCTATAAATATATGTGATTAATTTTTCATTACCAACTCACATTGATGAAACATATTTATTAATATAAATTTATAATATTATATTTATTATTTAATAATAATTATAGAAATATTATATATTAAATATCATAAATTACTCTTGCATATGTATGACCTACTTTCACAATTGTATTAAATAAATTCATTTTATCATAAAAAATAATTATCATTTTTTAAAGTTTCTAAAGAATTTATAATGATCTTAACGTTGTAATTAATATTATTATTATGTATATGATTTATAAATTACCTCTTTGACCATGTTTTACATAACAAAATATTTTTTCTTCTATGGATTGAACATCCTCAAAACATCTAAATTAAATATCACCAATTAAGTAATTAAATATATTGTTGTAATAAAAACAAAATAAGTTTAATAATAATGAAAAATATGTGTAAATGGTTATCAAGTAAGTACATAATTGATATATGTTTATTATACATAACATATCATATATATATATATGTGTTAAAAGTATGGGCTCAAGGTATGTGATTTCTTCTCAATTTCCCTTCATGAATGTATATTTTGTTTCTATACATATCATTTATTTAAAATGGTTAATAAAATATCTTATTTATAGGTTGTATAATGAATCCATTATAATTCATGATATATTATGTTTAAATTTATATTATTTCGTCCAATGTGATTAGAAATGAATGTTTCCAAATAATAATGATTTTCGAACTCAATTTAAATTCATCGGGTTGTATCATATATTAATTTATTATATTATGACAAGATTATGTGTGAAATGTTGTTTAATTGATTTATGTTTCATTTAAAAACACTTTTAAATTTATGGAAGGTAATTACTCGATTGAATAATTTATAATTCAATTATATTATTTTTGTAAGAGTTTCTTGCCTCACATTATTTTTTGTGAGACCTATTCCTTATTCGCCACATGATTCCATTGTGTGGTATAAAAATCTCCCCTTAATTCATTTTATGATTAATACCCAAAAATAATTGGTATATAAAGATCAAAATATGGATCTATCTTTTAAGAGATCTTGATTTAGATATTTCCAAAGTTGTAAGGGTTTATATTATAAAATTTCCGTATTTGGGTCATATGTTATATTATTAAAATATTTTTATTTATGAGGTATATCTAAATCCTCTTTTGCAGTACCCCGAGTTTGAGGTATGTGGACTTTGGTTATGCATTTTTATGTGTTTAAAACGCATGGGATGGCATGGGAAGAGAATGGGTAGTTTGGAATGGTTTTGAATGAGCTTTGAGGCTTTGCATAGGGAGCACAATTTGAGCATGGTGAGGGGAAACCATGCAGATGCTCTCGGAAACCATGCAGGGGGAAACAGTAGGCTTCCCATGGAATGTGCACGGCTTTCAAACCCATGTGAGGTAACCGTGCAGACCCTTGCTCTCAAGGAAGTAGCGTGCGCACGGTTAGCGCACGGTTTTCCAAACCGTGGGGGATAACCATGAGGCCACTTAAAATAGGGTTTTAAAACCTGATCTCACTTGACATTTACTCATTCCTCTCAAAATCCTCACCCACTTGTGCCTCACTCGAGATTTTGGGTCCTTAGATGTTAAAGGTTATCTTTAACTGATTCTTGAAGCGATTCAAAGGGGTTTTTTGGTGGTTTGATGGTGGTTTCTACCGGATAAGTCTCTCCTCTTGGTTTTCTTGTGGGTTCCTCTAGATCCACATCTCTCACTTTAGTAGTTTTATAGATCTACACTTTTTTTTGTAGATATAGGGTTGTGGATTCCTTAGATGTTGATTTTAAGGCTTCTGAATGCTAGGAAAAGGGATCAAGATAGGTTTCAATGGTGCATTCCCAGATTTGAGGTGTGGGTGCATGTGGGTCAATTTCTCGAGAACCCTAAATGTTGGTGGATTCTCTCTCAACTCCACTTGCTTAATACTAGTGTTGTTCACTTAAAATATATTTTATGTGCTTGAAATTAATTGTGATTGTTGTGAAAAATTGGTTTCAAATACCTTGGGTGATGTTTTATGGATTTTTGGGGGAGAACAGTTTTATAGTGAAAGGCTCTTATGGGGGATTTTAAAATATCGATTTTGAAATGGACTGTTAATATTGATTTTGGGAAATGGATGATGGAAATGGTTTTCAATAAAGAGGTTTTTTATTTGAAATGTGGTTTTGCATGGAAAATGATTTTCAGTAAATGGGTGATTTATTGAAGTGGATTGATATGCAATGGAATTGGTTGAGTTCATGTTGTTGTGAACTTGGTGGGTCAAATGCTTGTTTATGGTTTTATGGGAATGTTGTGTGGATGTGGAGAGAAGTACAACTATAAAAATGGGATGGATAGTGGATGGAAGGGCCACCAACAACGGATTAGCGGACGAGAAGTGCCACTAGATGTGAATGGGGGAACGTGTTGGACAGAATCTCCACCGTTTGGTTTTGGTCACGAAGTACCACTATAAGTGAATCAGTGAATGGGTTAGATGGAAGCTCCACTATTTGGTTGTGGTCGAGAAGTACCACTACATATGAATGGGTGAATGGATGGGTTGAAAGCTCCACCATTTGGTTGTTTTGGTTGTCTATTGTGTATTGCTTTGAAAGTTGGAAATTGTTGTACTAGTGAGTGAATGATGAAATAGATTGAGGTATGATTGTTGGATTACCCTTGGATGCTTGGTTTGGGAGTGATTGCTTGGTAAGGGCATATTTGGCTTATGGAAATGGGTGTACTTGTAATTATTTTATATAAATTGTTTTATATAAATGTGCTAATGGTTTTATCCTAGTAGTGTGTGTAGGTATTTCATTTGAGGAAAACCTACTGAGTTTTAGTAATCACCCCTCTTTTGGAACATTGGTGTCTTTGCAGATGTCGTGTACCGTGACATAGGCAATGGTAAGGCATATCCCTCTTCTAGGGGTGCATTGTGACGTCTTGGTGGTGCTTGGAGCTTGGAGATTGGTGTAGAGTTGTGGTGGTATCATGGCACATGGTGGCTGGTTGATTGGTCTTCTACATAGTACTCTGATATTGTGTTGTTTGTTTCGGATTTGGGTTGTATGGTGGAACACTTTGGTTGTGTTTTGGGAATTTATGTTGGATTTTCTTTTGACATGCATCATATAGTGGTGGTTAATGGATGTTTTTGTAGGTTTCAACTTTTGGGAAAATCATTCCCTAATTTGATCTAGAATCCCTCGACATTTATTGCCAGCCTTTGGCGTCTTGGGAACGTCGCTTAAGGCCATATTACCCTCACCGCCTCCTCAATCCAATTAGGTAGGGGTGGGGAATTACACCTTTTTATGTTTAATCATGAATATTATTATTTTATGTATATTTATTGTTTCATTTTGTTTTATTCTTTCATTATTATATAACTCATATGTTACCAAAATGGTATTGGATTTATGATTCTATCATATTTTAATAATTATTTTTTATTCATGAATATCCACTAAAAAATTATTGATATCAAAATTTGATAAAACCATTTCATTTATTAATAATCTGGATATTTTTTATTATTTATTTGTACAAATTCCTCTCTTACTACACAAAATGGTTCATAAAATGTTTTCATGAAACCCCAATCTCATTCCTCAATATTTAATAAGAAAATATTTTCCATCCATATATATTATTTAAAAAACATTTTAATGAATTTTTTTTACTATTTATAAATATATTTTTAAATCCCTTTTACATATTATTTAATTTATCAAAAAATATTATAAATAACATACTTTTTATTTCTTGAGCAAGGAATTGTCTACTTAATGTTTAAAAATTATCATTGTTTTAATAGTTATAAAATGAATATAATTTTTTGCATTCTTTACCACAATATTATTTAAAGATTCATCTTAAATTATCAATTATTAATTTTAAATAATATATTTTGTCTAATATTATATTAATTTTTAGTTTTTAATTTTAATTTTCAATGTAGAAGGCTATTTTCCTCAAGAATGTCTTAAAGGATCATATAATTGTATTTAAATTAAAAATCAACATAAATCCATAAATATATTAATAATCCATTTGGTATATACTGTAACAGAAACATCCTTATTCTTTCTCTATAAAGGTTATTATTTTTTCAATCTAATTTTCACGGAACCTATTTCTTTTCCTTTGTTTATCCAAACAATAATGGAATGGTTATTTTTTTCAAGGGTTTTATATTGAATAGTGAAATATTCTAAATGTTTCTTTATGATATAGTTCATTGACATTATTGAAAATGTTGGGTTATCTATATATAGATCAGGACGAATGATCTACCCAATATAGATCATAGCAATGGTTAAGCCTGATATAGCTGCGGAAAATGGTTGAGACTAACCAAGCATTACAATTATTTGAGCAATGCGATAAATTTAACTAATTATAGAGTTATATTAAGAGATTATTGAAAATTATATGGTAGTATATTCTATTTGTAATGGGGATTTAGTTGTTATATGAAAATTATGTTCCATTTTTCTATGTTTTATCTTTATTTATTCTTTTATATTGTAATGAAACATTTACTCAAGGGTTGTTTTTACATAATTATTGAATTATATGACACCTTTCTTATGTTAAATATTTATTATATATTTATTAATTTATGATCCATGTTTTAAGGGTATGAATTATCTTTTATTAAACATAAGAAATATGATTATTTATTCTTACACTTATTCACATATTATTATCTCTAATGACATCAAATTATTATTTATTATCTTTACACTTACTTAGAATTTTATCACACACATCTTATATTTGAATTTCACCTTGTTATGAAATAAGATATATAATTATTTCTATCTAAAGTATTTTCATCCATGAATAATTTTATGGGGGATGTTGAATAATTATTCAAAAGTAATAATGGCAAGGTAAAGGATGAAAATGATTAGTTGAAGACAGGTTTGTTGTTGTGTAATATTTTTTCATAAATATAAAAAATTAAAAATTAAAAAAATACTATGTTTTCATAATTTATATAATATTTATTATTTATGTTATATGTTTTTTTAATAATTTATATAACATTTATCAGTATTAATGTTTGAAATCTAAGAATTATATTTTTAGCACAGGTTCTAGGAGTATGTGTACAAGGATGTAACAGTTTTTATCAGTTTAGAGGGTTAGTTGACATTAGAGGTTATAATGTTTTCATTTGAGGATAACATAAATGTTATTGATATCATAATGGGTTAATAGGGGTATGGTTGATCATAATTGAAAAGTCATATACACCCCCATTGTTATGATAAGTGATTAGATTTATTTTGTGATTATTGATATTTTGAGGAGATGTTTTGTTGGGTTAATGTATTATTTAACCTTATGTATATCATGTGGTTTAACATGAATGCTATTTTTTGAAAAATTATATAAAAGATTTATTGATTTATGTTGAAGGGTATGAAATAATATGTTTGGTTAATAAATTATTTAATATTGAAGCTATTGATGTAATTTTTGGGGTGTAGTTAGTTATTTATGTTATGATCTAAGATAAAAAATTGATGTTATTTTGTAATTTTTAATGATAAATGTATTATATATTCAAATGAAGGTGTATAAATTTAGGGATACTATGATAAAATATTCTAAAAATTTTAATTCTAGATTATATATAATGACATGAGTAAAATAATTTTATGTTTTTGTAAAATATATGATCATTTATAAGTTTACATTTATCATGAGCCGGACTAAACTTCCCCCCAACCCCAATCCCAACTCGACATGTGACATTTACAAATGGACTCCTTAATCCCCACCAGATTAAAACTAGTAACACTATGTCATAGAACTCGATTGGTAATGATTTTCCCATAAAAATAATCATTATCAACATGAAATGTTATAAAATGTATTCATAACATGTAATATAACAAATAAAACATAAATATTATTTATGAGTTTTCAACCAAAAAATTATACAAATTTTAATCGACTGAAATATTCCCAACAAAAGATGTCAATCATCTTCTAATGTAAGTACCAACTACTATTTATCCCACCTCTGAGACCAATCCCCAAATTCCAATTGAATTAGTTCCTTCCTCCTATATACAAATCCATTATACTACGTGATATAGAAAAAAACATCCAAATACACCCATTAGGCGTTTTAAGGGTTGAAACTCACATTCCCATTAGAATCCTATCATATCATCCAGGAATAAGAAATATTAAAAAATTAATATTCAGTTTGATAAATAAAAAAAATACATTATTTTAGAGTCACCATTAAGACTTTGAAAGAGAAGTGTCGAAAATAAATGTAACTCGTAATTAGGTAATAATATTAATGAAACATTGTAAATCCATATGTACCTAGGTTTTATGGTGACCTTGGATCATCATACCCTTGGTTGTGAAACCAAATATATATGTTTTCCATTAAAATAGATATTGTAGTTAAAGAATATAATTTTACAATTATATCTTTTTCCTTATGTTCATATATTTTAGTTAGTGTTAATGTGTATTCGTTCTAGGAAGGGTGTGGAATTTGTATTTTACCAGTAATATTTTACCATTGTAGATACATAGTCTTCTTAAATTTTAATTCCCTTTTCTATTAAACTATAAAAAAATTCATTAATCATATGTAAAACCACCCCATATCAATGAATAATGTTTTTGACAATAGTTTATGGAATAATAAATTTCAAAATATTGTGCAATGACCATTATTCCATTAAATCAATTATAAAAATATAGATATAATTTAGGGAATATTAATACTTCTAAGGTTAAATATTTAATTTCTAAAACAATGGTATTACATGAAACCATGAACCTTTTCCCATAAAACTATGACGAACTTGTAGTATACTATAGGATTGAAGGAGAGGTGATTCTATGGATGTAATATCAAACTATAAACTTAAATCACCATGCAATGTTGTTTATATTAGACCAACCCTAGTTCATCACAAACGCCAGATTAAATATAAATTTTGGTGGTACATAGGATAGAACATATAAAAGATAAATTTGACACTTAAATGAGATTAAAATGAATAATATAATAAAAAATGACCAAAAATTGATACTAAGAAATATGGAGAAGAGATGGGTGGAATACCTAAGGATGGGAGGGTCGAGTATGGGAGAATATGGGGTATAATTTTTTAAATAGAGGCAGAGGTAGTTTAGTAACATTAATAACATTGAAAATTTGTTAGGCTTATGTGTATAGCTATAGGGACTATGAAAGTTTTCACCAACTGTGTAGGTTATTCTGTTTCTCCTAGGGAAGGACGTGTAGTTTAGGTCACGTGGTTTTATATGTCATGAACCTAACCCTATTTTTCTAATTTTACCCATGACATATCATGCATAGTTTTAAAATTCTTGGTCATGGTATTCTATAATTTTTCAAGAGCTATTCTAGCCCATGATTATATGAAAACATATATTTTTAAATAAAAAATTGAAAAAATGCCTGGAAAAAACATAGTTGAAAAATGCATTATAAATAGCTAAAATGTAACAGTGGGTGTGATAATATTACCCTCCATGTAATTTTTTATCCCCATAATCTAAACCCATTTTGACCATAGATTATATTATATTATGTACTTCTACTAAGGGCATTCATTCCAATATATCATTTTCAATGTTCTCATATTTTTATAGGATTTAATTCAGTGGAATTTTTCCCTTAAAGCAAATTTTACTTTGGAATTAAAGATTTTAATTGGTTTCATGTTCACTATGTAACCATGTTTCATTTTTTAATATTCCTATCACAACACATCAAAAGGGTCTGGGAAATGCCTCTTCAACTATGATACATGTATATAATCATGAATCGACATCCACTATGATGGAAACAACAGTCAATATAAGAAGTTACCAAACCTATAAATGATAAAAAATTGTCGGCAAAACCTCAGAGTTAGTTTCCATTACATTATAAGTTAGTTACAACATAACTGAGGTGTTACATTTAATAATAATATTGACCCATTGTGAATTCCAATGGATAGCATTGATGATCATCATATGAATTGAAATTCTCTAGGATATCATCAATAACATCATAATTTTTTTTATCCTGCCTATTTTTTCATGAATTATTTTTATCCCTCGAAAACAATTCACACCATCTACCTTCCAGAATGAAAAGTATACACAATGTTGACTATATTATTCTTCAACTAGAGCCATATTGATCGGGGATTGATAACTATTAATAAATTAAAATTTTATAAAACCTATATTTTTACCCCATAATACTCAAACTCTAATATATTACGCATATGAACAAATTATCTCTTTCAACTCTTGTTTCCCATTCATTTTTTTTCATTTATATTGGGTTTCTATGTTCTTAAATGTTTGAATTTTAATCCCACTACATTTTAGTGACCTTTGTAAAACCTAGAGGTAATACATGGATCCTTATAAGAAATAATAACTGATGTTACACCATGAAGCCTTGTGATCTCCAGAACAAAAAATCCTCCCCATTCATATTCTTTGGGGTATGCATAATCTGGATGAAA
This sequence comes from Viscum album, assembly GCA_963277665.1. Classification (NCBI taxonomy): domain Eukaryota; kingdom Viridiplantae; phylum Streptophyta; class Magnoliopsida; order Santalales; family Viscaceae; genus Viscum; species Viscum album. The sequence goes on from OY728159.1 coordinate 1,029,830,960, forward strand.
TGGGAATAATTTTTCAAATGATCAATAACCTCTAAAATATCATTCCTTCCATGATGTGTATGGGTAACCTGGTAATAAAATCTATGGATACCTCATCTATTTTTTGGTTTTTAATATGAAGGGGTAGGAGAAAGCCATAGGTCCTTTGATACTCATCCTTGACTTTCTATAAATAACAATACCGGGAAAAAATGTAACTTATGTCTTGTCTCATACTCATCCACTAGAACTGACTTCCCATTTTGGGGAACATATGTGAAGCCAAATGATATCCATACCATTATAACAAGGGATATTACATCATTACAACCTTTATTTTTGGGAATGGTACCAAATAATATACTATAATCATATGAATTCATTATTCTGAAAAGGAAAAATAATTGGATAACTTCCCATAATTTATTATAAAATAATAATAATGAAACAACTAATCCTTTGGATGAATATAAAAAATATTATATCAATGAGAAGTCTTAAACTACATACTTACCAAAAACGTAAATGCTTTCTCTTCTTAATCTACCAAATGCATTAAAGAAGAACACCCCCTACAGTTCCAATCATTGTTATACTCATTGAAATAAACTACTGGAAACAAACTACATAATGAATTAGTTAATATATTACATTTAATTATGTTGTGGATGAGGTAGAATTTGACCCTTTAGTGACACTCTATCAACCATATATTCATCATGACCGGTTTTCTTTTTGAAAAGATATTAATTATAATTTTATATTTTTTTATACCATAAACCTTTTCACAAAAATATAATTGTTCCAACACTAGAGTGAATGATTATTAGCATTTGGTTTTACGTAGTGTGTCCTATAGTTCTAATCATATGTTCATAGTTGTACCTAAACATAATACCCCACATAATCACAATATATAAACACACAACCCAAAATCATTCCATGAAATTTATAGTAGACCGTGTAACCATATCCTACATCATATAAGATCAATAATATAATGGATTTTAGTCAGTGACTATGCCCCTTGAAATAAAACTAGTTTTATGATATCCAAGATAACAATAAGCCCTTTTAGGTAAGGGATTTAATAGTTGAGTCAATTTAAGAGATGTCTTGGAAAAAATAACATGTAATACAGATACAAAAATAAAAAAAATTGTTTAAAAAACCATATATATATATTCAACTGGAATATCTACACTGAACATAATTAAATATATAATAAAGAAATAATTTGACATAACCTATCCCAAATAAATCATATATTACATCTAAAAACAAAATTATGACCATTTAGAATAAAAAAATATGGTCTTGAAACATTTCTAAAATTGTATTCAAATGTTTACCATGCAACCATACAAATATTGACTAAACTAGAGTTACATAAAAAAATCCTAATAAAAGGGTCATTATATCTATGGAAAACCCTGTTCATATGTAAAATGAAAATAATTGGTGAATCAATACATCCAAATAGCACTTCCATATATTTTAAATGGTTATATCAATATGAAAAAATAGTATTGTGATCATAAGTTTCTTTTACATTGACCAGGTGATAAATTGAATGGATTTTGAACATCAAAAACCATATTTACCCTTTGATATATTAAATTAGATCATTATTATGGGGAACTGTCTATTTATTTTGGATAGTGACCTATTTTTTCTTCCTTTATTCAATAAATATCTAAAGTAATTAGTCATATTTTTTTGAAAAGGGAGTCATAGTATCCCATGTACGCATGCTTGGATGTGTAAATCCAATGGAATCTATTTTAGCTAGTTTAATATCCAACTCCTTCAACACCAGGGTTTACATATAAAATAATGGACATGATATTATTAGGATAGAAATATGAAATAAAGACTCTCAATAACAATAGGGGTGAATTATAAAATTAAAAAAATTCATTTTTAAACATACAAAATGTTTTATTGACAATATCAACTAAAAGAGATTCAAAAAACCCTCTATTGTCTTTAACAAAGAGATCGTAAGGGGACACGGGTTGAATACAAATACTAAGTAAGTAAATAATCACACATGTATAATTATGTAAGATTATAACTTATAGAGTATAATTCTTTTATCTAAGCTAGAAAAAATGAGTAAGTGTAATAATTTTAAACCTTATATTTCTAAAAAAATTTGGAGTGAAATAAAAGTAAATGAAAATAAAAAGTTGTAAATATGTAATCAAATATTTAAACTAAAACATTAGTGTCTCCAAAAAACTTTTATAATGCTCCCTTGAGTTATACATTTAAGAATGTTTGTATTACCCATAATCGGAAGATCCCTCTATTCGAAGAATTGAAACTATCTTGATATCCACACAATCCCATTATTTTTAAGGTGATCAACACCTCTATCTTTTTTAAATATCTATCCCTTTATTAAGAAGGTAATCAAGAAACTATATCATCCTTCATTTAGAATCCCTTGATTTTATAAAACTACAATCGAAATCTCAAAATGAAAAAAAAAATCTTGTTGAATATTTATTTATGTGGAATAGGATGTCAACATCATAAACTCTTCAAGATATTCTCAAGAATAAAATATGGCAGACTTCTCATAGAGTGTCAATTCTCCAAAAATTTAACATCCTTTAAATCATCCAAATGGCTTGGAATTTATATGTTAGATCTACAATGGTCATATTCTTCCCCAATAATAATATTTTCATCATATTTTTCAGGGTCCTTTACAAGTGTCCCCCATATAATGGTCATATTGAAACAAATTTGTTGACATCGATTTATATAACAAAATAGGAAAAATAATACGATGAAATCATTTTTAATAACATAATATGGGAAAAATTATCATATATTGGTTCAAATAAAAAGACATGATAAATTATTGAAATATGATAACTTTAAAAAAACAAATAATAAAAATCTAATGATGGTGTAAATCAGATTCTAAAAGTTTAGAGAATCAGATTCTAGAAATGTAAAAAATTAGTGTTTTATTTCTAAAAGAATTAGAGTCTAATTTCAGAGATAATCATATTATTGTTTGTGATAGAATCATTGTTTAACATCCGAGAGAATATTGTTTTGATTTCTAAAAGATTCAAATTCTGATTTATAAAAGAATAAAATTATTATTTCTAATAGAATTAGGGCATGATTATATAAATAATCATATTCTATATTTTTAATGATTTAATGTCTGATTTATTACGGAATTGGAGTATTATTTTAGATGATATCAGCTTAAAGATTATAGGGAAATTGGATTCTCAATTATATGATAATTATATTCATGTTTATAGGAAAATTGGAGTCACAATTATATTAGAATAAGATATTCTATTCTAAGAAAATCAGATACTGAATTACTGTAGGATTTAGATATTTGAGATAAGGGAAAATTTTTACTCAAAATTAATTTCCTTATGAAAAATATGGTTTGATTATGCTAAAACTAATTTTTAAATTCATAAAAAATATCATAAATAAATTGATTTTTTGATTTTCAAATCATAAAGGAATAGAAAAACTCATAAGGAAACATATTGACGTAACAATATCCGTAATATTTGAGATAACAAAGAACTATTCATAGGTGTATATATACTGATCATAGGATTTAATTATGAATCATAAATGAAATAAATATCTCATTTTTATTATTTTACTCACAATGAATATATATAACTACCACTTATGTTGTAAATTCCCCTGAAGGACCATATTCTTATCTTTGAGTTTCTCTGTATTTCATAATAAAATGATTCCCCCATTACATAATTAATTTTTCTATTATGAAATCTCTCTCTATCATGAAAATTCTCCACATTAATTTAATATTCTTTTTCGCCTTTTTATTGTCCCATTTATTATTTTTTAAATGTAATGGGAAGATATATATAGTACCTAAAGGGTTATGAAACATATAACATAAAAAAATGCAGATAAAAAATTCATTAGATAACTATATTATAAAAAAAATCAAACAAATGATCTTATTTGGAAAAAATTAATCATACATATTCTTATTATCTGCCACTATATATTTTAGTGTTTTTATGCTTTTTTAATCCTTGTGATCTTCTTGAAAAATCTTGAGAAACTATTCATAGTCTTGATTACACTTCTTATGGTTTTTTATCCTTTATTTATAATATGTGGTTATTTCATCTTAAGACTTAGTCAACTTTTCTATAGATGAATATATATATCATCTATCTCTTCCTTGATTTCTGTATACCTTTTTATATTGAGATAAATGGAGTTTAGTTTTCCATTCTGATATTTATCTTTTTATTGGAGGACATATTTCTTATCCTTTAGTTTCTTTGATACACTTTTGGAGTGATTATTTAGTTTTCCATAGGATTTATCAATGGAATCATTGAGAGAGTCACTAATTTTTTCAAATACCATTAGAGAAAATAAAATATTGATTAACCTCTTAGTTATCTCCATACAAAATTTTTTATGAGCATCATATCATTTCTTAATAAAACGCATTATTTTATCTTGAACTGAGCTAACAGTTAATATAAATGCAGAAGAAGGATTTAGATTTTTATACATATATGTTTTAAAGAGATTATCATATTTAAGGAATGATGAATCTGATAATATTTTCTTAAAACAGGTTTGAAAGACCAATAAAAAAATGTAACTAAAACAGTATAAGTAAAAAAATGTACCTTCCAAGGTTCTGAGAAATATTTGGGAGTACTGGATTGATTTTTCTTAGAAAACATAGTTTCTGAAATGTTTATTTAGAGTTAAAAAACTTTTATTATTTTCTGAGAATATTTATTACATTTTGAAAACATTTATTATGTTTGGAAAACTTTTATTAGGTTCCAAAAAAATATATTTAGTCATGAAAAAAATTAAAGACTATTGATGAACTCCACATACGATAACAAGTATATTGATGTTAGGAGACTATTTTAATGAAAATTAGATATGAATTTGTAACATAAATTTATGTTTCTTATAATTTTTTAACAAATTAAAATCTATTGGAATGGAATAATTTTGTAAAAATCTCATAATTTTTTTATTGTGTTCTAATTAATGTAAAATAATATCACAATTATGTGTGTGATCCCTTAGAAAGTGATTCCTAATATCTTTTTTCTTTTCACGAGAGTGATGTGAATGGTTTTTTCATAATGATATGAAAAGATATTTAGCACAAAGTATATGAGTTTTATTAAAAATCATTCCATAATCTATAGGTGTGTCTTGCATCCAAAACACTTGAGAATATAAACTTTTAACTTCCACATATTTGGTTATATAATTGGAATGTGCTACCGAGTTTTGTTTCATGCTTGACCAAGAAACTAATGAACCTCCTATGAAAATACAAGTTCGGTTTGTAATTTTACAATTTATTAAACAACCAACAACGTCAGCATCTAAAAAATTTTTTAAACATATTTATTTCCAGAAGCATATATAAGTCATAATTCCACATTTCTCTTTATGTAGTGAAAAAATCAAATCACAGCTTTTAAATGGGATTGATTTAGATTATAATGATATCTTTTACTTACAAATACTGAAAAAATTAATTATGTATGACTAGATGTTATGAATATTAATCTTTATATCATACCTCTAAAAGATTTATGATGTACTGGTTCTATATATTCATCAAGATCAGTAATGTTTGAGGTTATGATTGGAGTACTTATACTTTTATTGATGTCAAATCCATAATTTTTAAAAAATTTCTTAATATACATATTTTGAGGTATATAACATCCTTCTAGTTTTTTAGAAATTAGAAAACCAAGAAAGAATGTTAACTCACCCATCATACGGATTTCATGATCACATTATATAAGATTCAAAAATTAATTACTTATGTGTAGCTATGCTTATCAAAATATAATGTAATCAACACAAATTTTAACAATTAAGACATTTTTATTTTCTTTCTTTATAAATGAGATGGATTTATTGTTACCTTATCATAGTTGTTTCATAACAAAAAAACATGTATGTCTTTAATATGATCATCTGGGTTCATTTTAAAAGAATATAAGGCTTTGGAATTTTTAAAACCACATTCATGTTGTTTTTTGTCTTCAAAACCAAGAGATTATTTAAAATAAACTTCATATTGAACATATCTATTAAGGAAAATAGACTTCTCATCCATTCAAAAATGTTAGAAATCAATGAATGCTACAATTACTAATAGAATTTAATTATATTCATTTCTAGCTACTAATGATTATGTTTCTTCATAGTTTATTCCTTCTTGTTGATTATAGCCTTTAACAACTATTCATTCTTTATTTTGTAATATGATTCCATTTTCATCACATTTATTTATGAACACGCTTTTTAATCCAATTATAGATGCTTTTTTAGGTCCTTCAACCTAGGCCCAGACAGTAATCCTTTTGAATTAACTTATTTCATCTTTTATAGCATTAATCAAATATTCACCCCCCAAAACCTCTTCAAATCATTTAGGTTATAATTGGGAATTAAAATTTAGAAGATCTTCCTCATTTAATAAATAACATATAGTCCTTATATGTTGATGTGCATCACCAATGATAATATCATAGGGATTATTATTAAGAACCAACTAACATGGATTTTGTAAATCATGTTCATCAACCTAGGGTAGAAAGTCCTCCGGAGTGAATACATCAAAAATATTTTCTTGATTATTCACTTTATTAGAATACTCTCTCATCAATTGTTGATAATTTGTTTCAGAAAACACATACAATGATGTAGGATGGGGTTGTCTAAAAACAAGAGTACAAGTTTCCTAACATATAACATGTACTTAGTGTTCAATAGTAAAAATAGTATTTTTAAAAATCTATAAGCCATTGAAGTAGTGGAAGAGCAGTGGAAAATTCATTAGCCATTTTGGGTGAGAATTTATGTAAGATAACATTTGTATTAAAAATAAATAATTTCTATTTTTGTTATTTGATGTATGAAACCATAGGGTTTTAGCATGTCCATTACTCATATAGTGTTTAATTATGAAATTGATTTATTAAAACACTATTTAGAGTGTAACAAGTAGTACTCATTACTTAGGCCCAATTTTTTTCAATTGAGTAACCACTATATATGGTTCATATTCTCTCTTGAAGAATTAGATTTATTATTACTATTAAAAAAATTTCTAGAGTTTTCGTAGATGAGAAGTTATTAGTAATTCCATTTGTTACTAAACAAAGTTCCAAAATCTAAACATTAACATTCTCCTCAACAATCACTAAGAATAGATATCAAAGGTTGGTGTTTCTCATTTTTAACATTGGATAAAACAGATTTGAAATAAGAAAAAATTATATTTTCTTGCTATCATATAGACCCATGTAAATCTATTGTAATCATCAATTTAAAAAATATGTAGTATTTCCTTCCAATACATCTAGTTTTTTGTCGTGATTAAAAGATCCATATGCAGAAGCTGTAATGAATCAGATGCTGAGACTTCACTAATTGATTTAAAGCATGTATAACATTTTTTACATATTTACAAGGATCAAAAACATTTGAATAATAATATATATGATATTGTAGATCCATAAAAAGTCTTTTCTTTAAGAGTATACATAAGTTCATATGGTTACACTGTCCTAGTCTCTGATTCCTTAACTATGATTTATCTTCCATTTCACTAATTCATGGTATGTCGTGGTCCATAATCTATTTTAAGTTACATGAATAAACATTCTCATGATGATGGGAAAAAGATAATGAAATCATATATGAAATTGGGTACAAAGAATTTATCATTCCTAAAATTCACAAGGGAACCTTCATCACCTAATTGAAATAGGATTATAAGGTTGTTCTTAAGACCACTATCAAATATTAAATTTTAAATTCCGGATTTTCCAAGAAGAACAATATTGCATATACTAACAATTTCACTTTGATCATTGTCTCCGAAAGTGAATCGCCCAACATTCAACTTAAAAATCATTTCAAAGATTTTTTTCATTAATAGTGATGTTATGTGAATATCCACTATCCATGTATCATGTATGTTTTTTGTAAATTCCATTATTTTTCTAAAAATGATACAATTATACTTTTGGAATTCAACAATTATTGGATTCAAAATTATTAGACAGTAAAATATTAGGTTTCTAGATTTGTTTAGAAAAATAATATTTAAAAAACTAAGGATTGTATTTTGTTTAAAGAATAATTTTCCTCCTAATGACAACCACTTTGACAATTTTTACAAAAAAAATGAAACTTGAGATGCAAAAATAATTTTTGACTAATAATAGGTTTTTAACAAGAATAACCATGTCCAGAACTGTTGCTAAAATGATAGATTTGTGAATAAATTTTTCAAAATTATATTTACCTGTAGTAATGTTTAATAAATGTTTCATTAAAGAAAATATATACGATTTTTTTATATTGACTAAATTCTTATACTCATATTATTTAATCATAGAGCTTTAGTTTTCCACTAAAAATATTTATTTGAAATACACATTTTAGGATCCTTAGAATGTTTATCCATTTTGGAATTAACATCCTTAGGATTTTTTGAAAAAGAATATATATAAGATTTTTCCTCATGATCTATTGAATGATTTGATACTTATTTTTTTAAATATTCATTCAAGAAATTTCCTTGTAATCTTTAAAATTTATCAAACTATTTTAATTCTAATGTCACATCGAAAACATAGATACTTTTTCAAAATATGATAATGTTTTATCTTCAGTTAAATAATATTTTTCATCCAAATTTTCATAAATATTTTCATCGGTATAATTAGGACTAAAAGAAATATTTGTTAATGATTCTATAGTGTGTACCCTAGAAATAAGACAATTATTATATGTAAATATTTTGTTGATAATAAAAATATTATTATGTCCAGAAGATTAAATATTTAAAGATTCATCAGATGAGTCTCCACCACTTTCACTTCAAGTGCTAATATCTATCAGGACATCCATTCGATAAGGCATATAAATTCATTTTTGATTCCTATAAGAATAGTTATCTTTATTTTATGTTATTTTTATCTTAGGAAAATCAGATCTCATATGTCCAACTTTCTTTCATTCATAACATGTTACATCTAAATCCTTATTATATTTCATGTCCTTTTTCATATCTCTGTACTAAAAAATCCTCCATTCCAACAATCTATTTCTTCCTTTTAAAAGTATTGTCTTTCTCATTATCTGATTTTTCAGAATCACTATATTCAGATTTAATAACAATTTTATTATATTTTTTTGTATTATAAAATTTATCAGGAGTCTGGATTTCATATTATTCGATGTAGTTGTAAAAGAAACACTCCCATTCTTATTCTTAATATCATCACCATCTCCCTTTAACATATTCTCATTCTAAAAGAGTATCCTAAATTTTTCATAATGATTAATTTTTGTATATTTACATGATTCGTCAACAACTATTCTTTTTTATTCCCACACATTTGGCATGATATCAATAATCTTGTCAGCAAGAATCTCATTATCTGAACCGTTTTCTTCCATTGAAGACAATTTATTCACAGTAGTCACGAATCTCTGCTGACCTTGATCTATTGGTTCTCCAAAAGGAAAAATCCCATTATCATCATTTTTTGGAAAATATTGTCTGGTTTAAAAAAATGATGTTCTAAATTTTTAACATTGTTTTTCTTCCAAATAATATTTGATGCCTCACATGAAGATATTTGGATGTAAATATTCATAGAAATAGAACATAATAATATTATATATACATTATAGTTAATATGATATTCTTGGTTTTGATGGCTGGTAATGTTTCTGAACAATTTTCTGAAATCTTTTCATCACTAGTAATCCAAAAAATATTTCAACTCTAGTGTTAATAACAAATTCATTCGTTCAATCTATCCAATACTCATAATCATTACCATAAAAATGGTGGTCTTGTAGGATTTACATTTCCAATTGATCCATTATTGATCCATTATATCTTTCAGAAACAAATATATTTTTCTCTACACATTATTTTAATATGTATTTATAAACATAAATTTTATATTACAAAGAAATATAATTTTATGTTAAAACAAGTTAGATAAACAATGTTCGATTCTATAATAATACAAATATTTATATTAATGTTTTAAAGACCTCCTATGATACCATATTATGGATCTAAATATGAGATGTAGATATGAAATAAAAAGACGGGGTTAAATTGTACATTTAGGAATGTTCAATTTTTACCTTAATGAATCCCATTTTAACAATGATAAAAAAGATAAGATTTAAAAAACCCTTTACTATCATTAACAAAGAGATCTAAATGGACCGAGGCCTGAATACATAGATAATGTAATGAAATAAGTACACATGTATACTTTAGTAAGATTATACCACAAAATGTATATAATCTTTTATTAGAGTTACACAAAATAAGAATTTGTATGAAAGTTACACATTCAATTAATAACATAATATATAGTGTAATAACTGAACATGAAATTAAAGAAGTAGTACAACTATATTGAAATATTTTAACCCCAATAGAAGGTTATCCAACAATAATGGTTAAAGGTCCCTTGATTTATACATTCAAGAATCTCTCTCAGACACAAACTAGGTTATTCCCTCGATAGAGAGATCAGAATATGTCTTCCTATCCACAAAATCCATCAATATGTAATGTGATCAACACAAATATCTTCCTAAATCATGGAATCCCTTGATTAATCAGGTATTAAAGAACCCCTGTTATCCTTTGATTTGGAATTCATCGATTGTGTATTGAAACAATCATAATTTAACAATAAAAACAATTCATGTTAATGATTTATGTAGGTGTGGGAATTCATTCACAACCAAAATAAATCAAGGATTTTGCATGATGAAAATATAGAATGGCACTCATAGAGGGCCAATTATCCCAAAATTTCACAACTTTAAAAACCTTAAAATGGCTGGGTATTTATAAGTGATATCTCTAAAGAACACATTCTCTTCCAATAGTAAAATTTTCATGATATTTAATAGGATCCTATAGAGGTTTAAATTATTCAATGGTCAAATTGTAACAAATTGGGAGACATTATTTTAAAAAAACAAAAAAGAAAAAATTTGATGACATTGTTTTGAATGACACAATATGAGAAACATTATCATATATTGAATCAGATAAACTTAAATGAAACATTAATAAAATATGTTAACTTTAAAATAACAAATTATCAAATTATTTTGATGGTGAAAACTGGTTATTAATTTATATAGAACCAGATTCTAGAGTTGTAAAAAGTAGGTGTTTGGTATCTAATTGAATCAAAAACTGATTTCAGAGAGAATCCGATTCATATTTCTGAAAGAATTAGAGTCCTATTTCATAGAGAATTAGATTATTATTTTAGAATTAATTGTATTCTGATTTCTAAATGAATTTTAGTATGGTTTCAAAAAAATCAGAATATCATTTTAGATGAAATTGAATCCATAATTCTAGGGAAATCAGATTTACAATACCGTGGGAATCAAAATCACGATTCTAGGAAAAATAGATTCATTACAATGAGAGAATCAAATTCAAATTTATAAGGAAATTGGATTATGGAGAACTATAATTTTTTTAGTTTTTAGATAAATATCAAATTTTATTCAATGTAATTTTTCTTATTGAAAATATGGTTAGATTAATCTAAAATGAGTTTTTAAAATCCTCAAAACTATCCTAATAAAAATGGGTTTTGGATTTTCAAATCACAAAGGAACAGAAAAAGTCATAAGGATACTTATTGATTAAAAAATATTGGATTCATCCCCCTCCCCAAATCTATAGTGAAATATATCCCTCATTCCTGAGGAAAACAATAGAAATCATCTTGGAACACACCAGTAAACTCAGAAATCAATGATGTCAACCCACTACAAAAGCTTTATCATTCATTTTATAGTATGAGTGAAGATATATAAAATGAACATTTTCATACCGTTAAATGTAGTGGTTTATCTTGTAATACCCTTATATATGATTCTCACTGGAAAAAAGGAGTACTCCCACTATAGTCCATGAGGATTACCCACTAATGGTAGAATTACATGTCATCCATGAAAAATATATTCCAATCCAATATGAAAATGATTTAAAATTTATCCATCACCATGAAAATAAAATCAAATTTAATTACAACCACTAAAAATGAGAAAAAAATATGATTTTTGTAAAAAACAATGCTCCATCCACTTCATAGGAGGTGTTACTAGATCAATATCAAAAGCCATAATTTCAAAATGATGTTAAAAGAAATACATATTAAGAGTAAATTTTTAAAAGATTAAATTATATTTATTATAACAAATTATTTCTATCAATGATGTAATGATATAAATATCTAATAATTTCTAAGGACCAATATTATGTTCCTTTGCGGCCTGATCCATGTCATGTTGGAGCTTCCTATCTATCAGAGAATGAGTATATATAATGACTTTTCAATCCAAAATAATCTGACTATATCAATAATAAAATATATCTTATTAATATATCTTCCATAAAAATACCCCATAGTACTATATGCATCGAACTAACTTTTTGGTCCTCTGGGGGCTATAGAACCTTTTACACTATGATAGGTAGGGAAATTCTTATAAAACTTCTAAAAATATTCTACGTGTCTAAAGAGCTGGAATTTCCTTTATGGGACTTGAAATGTAGAAACAAGGCACTATTTCCTTCCTCATTGAGAGACCATGATGGTCCTTCCACTAATAGATTCTAATTAATATTGTTATGGTAGACACCTAAAGCTATAACCAACCTTCTTCACTTACACCTCCATATTCCAATTCTTCTCAAATGATCCATCCCATGTTTTGGTAGAGGCTAGAAGAAACACATTTAGAACTGATATACATTTGTGATAAATTTAGCCTAATAAATATATATTGAACACATAAGAATAACAATTAGATTATTATATATGAGTTATGATCAAATATCTATCCAAAATAGCATTTCATAACATTTGGATGTCTAAATTTAATCAGTGATTATTTCATGAACATAATGGACAAGAACAAAAATATGTTTTTCATATATTATGACTATTCAATCTCTTAACAAATTTTCTAATAACTCAGGATACTTCAAAAGAGACATAGTATTAACTTTATTTTTCTTGGTGAAGTTATACTTAAAATCATTCCATATAATTTTCTCTTACTATCCCACCTAGACCATCATCTTCAACCACCATTATATAGTCCCCAAAAACATAAAAATATCACACATTATATTAATGACTTGAAGTGTTCTAATGAAACCAATAAAATATGAAATTTTTCCAACCAATTTTCAGATTCTTGCGGGTCAGTGCTTCCCTAGATGGAAGGGATTATTTTAAATGAACTATTAAGAATGATTGGAATATTAATTTAGTTTATATTCCCTAATTTGTTAAAGACCTGATCCAATTCCCATATCTTTGAATTTCAAATCCGATGTCACTTCCAATATAAATCACTAATCAACTGCTCGGTTGGATAAAGGAAAATTTTATCATGACCCCTCTTGTGGTTTTACAAGAGGACTCAATGATTCCATTTTACTATAAAAGTAAAAAACAAAAAAGGAATTATTTATTATATATAATCCTGAGGAATAAAATAAATTACATTATAAAACATTTACATATATATGAATTTATTTTTATCAACTTTAACCACTACACACAACCTATGTTCCCATTCCTAGTCGGTAGCTCTTAAATTACACCCAATGGATGATTAAAATCAAATTCACAACATCCCATAGTCCCCCAATATGTCTCATGAGTAGTATATTCAAGACACTCAAATCTGTAACAGAACCTCAGGCCCTAAAATTCATATCTCATATCTACCTAGACATTTCAAAAACATGAGACCCAATAAAAGGGAAAAAGGTCTCTAATACCATTTCTACCAACCTACTTAGGATTCCCACAAACAATTTACTTGACCCGAACTATAAAATGACTTGAACATAATTCCTAATATACATTAAAAGGAAACTAGTTCCTATGAATAAAGACGCACTATTTGGAATTATTTTCGTATCACAAAAAATAACAACATAAAACAATATAACAATATACCACACAGAAAACTATCACAAATGATAAAAAACATAGGTTTTAAGATATTACAAAAAATTGTTGACTATCAAATAGAACAACAAAATAAATTCCATAAAATCAGTTAATCATCTAATGAATAAATAGAAATCCACCAATTATGTCACCACTAACACCTATCCCAAAATGCTACTAGAATGAGTACCCACCACCCAGATATTAAATATTTTCATTTCGTATGTAAAAAAAGGTCTGCAAACACACATTGGGTATATACAGGGTGTGATATCACATTCCCATTAGGACCACACCATGTGTTCCATTAATCACCATTACAAGTCAAATAATGATTATAATTTTTAAAAGAAATAATATAGTTGATTTTAAAATAATGATTTTTAATTTTAATGATATATGAGGAAAAAAATTGGTTAGTGGGTAAAAGAAAACAAAAGAACCATTGAAAATAGATATGTGTCTATGGTATTTTGTAAACTAATATTCTTATAATCTCAGGGATCAAACCATATATATTTTTTTTATGATTAATAGTCTAAAATAGAGGACAAAGTTAAAGTTTCAGCAGTAGAAATGTCTATATCATCATGTAGTTTTGTTAGTTTTATAGTGAAATCATACAAGGTTAGGTGAATAATTAATATTATACTTATCAATTTTTCCCTCAATGGTATCTATTATTACTTTTTTCTCTATACATTTTCTAAATCCACAAAACTTATATTTCAATATAATTCAATCCACCTAATGCTAAATCATTCCAATTCCCCAATTGTATTTTGGGGAATCAATTTCAAAACATTTCACAACCTAAATTTTTTTAAGATTAAAACATTTACATATTCAAAAAATTTATTAAATAGATTGATTTATAATAAAAAATATTTATATTCTAAATAAAAGGAACCATAGGAAAAAAACTTCCCTTTCCCTTGAAGCCACCACAACCCTTTTTAAAATCCCAATACAAGTGAAAAGAAGATCATATATAATCTTAAAACCCCATTAACGTCAGTTCCCATGACATATTGGACATATTATAAAATAATGATGTCATCAAAACCAGTGGGTGGATGAAAACATAAGTGAATAAGGAGGAGTGTCCAAATAGATGATAGAGGTGACACTCACATTGGTTTTCAATGATGAATATAAGATGAAACCATCAAAATATTTGATCCATGTGGGTGGAAGAAGATAGGCATGGTGAACCTAGGGATGGAGAGATAATAAATGATGTCATAGAGAGTGTATGGTGTTGAATTGGGTTAGGGGTTGTTTAAGAATATTTTTATTTAAAAAAATAGGTAGAGTGAATGGTTTGGAATCATAATTTTCTGAACAATAAAAATAATATTTTGGGCAATTATTTATTTCATGGGATGTTTGCAAGGATTTTTTCCAATGGATTTCCACATCCTTCACAAAAATATGGTGATACTTATGTGACACTTACTTATCATTCATGGTTTTCTATGGTTATCATATGTTTTTTTCAAACCATGTACCAATGGCGTACCTACTATTTTTTCTCAAAAAATTTCAAATTTAAATAAAAGGTCCAAAAACCAGATAAATAGAAATTATGACTAGAAGAAACAATAAATAACCAAAAATGGAACCATTTGTGTGACTATTTTAGTTCTTCTATCATGGAAAATTAATCATGAATACTATTTTTTTGACATAAACGATTACATTGGGGTGGAAATTGATAAACTAATGAAATTCAAGCATGATCATATTTTTAGTTCCCACTAATTTTTTTCATATTTTTAACCCTATGTATGTGTTATTATAGAAGTCCATTATATTTACTTGTCCCTAATTTCAAGATGTCTTTTTATTAATGCCTATAATGTTGTCGGTATTCAAAAAATTTTATTTCCAAATATCATACCCCTGATTACTATGAACAAGTTCAAATTGGGAGGTTCAAATTTCATAAAGGGGGATAATGATAAAGTAAAATATTTTAAAATTAAAATATGTTTGATAACATATACAACATTGAACATTGGCCTTAAAAAACCATTAGCTATTCTTATTTTTTTAATTTTATTACATCATCGATTAATTTATCATTATCAATAGAAGTCACCAATTTATTACTTATATATAATTTTCATATTAAATAAATAAATATTTTTAAATTTATAGAATATATACAAAAATAAAATTCTAAAAGTATTGTATGCTTCAAAAATATGATTTCTTTAAAAATGTTTTTTATAAATTGTTTTTTTAATATTTCTTAATACTTCCACTTAAAAAATTTATATTTGATTTAAATTATATCATATTTTGAATTTACATATCAAAATTCATTTATTTTGAATTTTTAGACTTTTTCTAAAAAACAGATTTTTCAGTGAATAATGAATAATACAAAAAAGAATAATACCATCATTTAATCTAATTAAAAAGTCTTGTTATGCATTTAAAATCAACTCATACAACCATAATCCTTACATAATTAGAAAAAATCTAATTAAAGTTATTTAAAAATTCATTAGATCACTTTTTTGTATATGATATTTTTCGGTATAAAAACACATATTTCTCGAAACTATTTTTCATTGTGTTTCATATATTATTACGTTAAAATTGATTTCTCCCACATATTAGAATTTAGTCTTAAAACATAGATTCCTTTTTTGATTGAAATTTAATATGTGTAGATATTTTTCTTTTATTTGTGATCATTTTTATTAGGAAATATATTACATATTTATCAACATGAAATTGGAAAACCTAGTAATTAAGGTTAATAATATTGTAAAAATCCCTAAAATTTACCCTAAAATAGGACTCTATTATATTAAATTATTTATTATCGAACATATCTATTTAATATATCATGTTATAAATTTTTTTTGAATTTATATTTAAAAAGAAATTTTATTTTATTTTATGTTTTGAAATAAAAAATGTCACTCTTTTTATTTTAAATTTTATTATATTCTAACATGGGGATTAAAAAGATACAAAAAAATAATATTTTTTATTTTTAGAATAATGATATAGAATATTATAATTTTAATATAATTCTAATATTTACAAATTTTATTATTACCTTAAATTATAATACATCATCGACAAAGTGCTTAAGTAAGAAGTAGAATTTTTTTTAATAACATTAAAATTAGTATATTATGAATTAATTTTCTAGTTCAATGATCTTTATAGATAAATATATAATGTTCTGATTAATTAAACAATTTTGTTTTAATAACATAAATATATTTTGGAATTTAATTTCAAATAAAATCAATAGTTAAAAAATAATTTTTATTATATTTTATGAAAAGATAATATTTTATTAAATATTCCAAAATAACATAAAAGGAATAGAGGTAGAATTAAACTAAATTAGTGTAAACTATCATCCCCTTACCATTTAGGATTTAATTGATACAGTAGAATAAAATTTATAACCCATTTTTATTTATATGGTTTTCAATGAGGTTATAGTTAGAAAGAGTTAACAAAGGGGTTAATCAAATGTATAAGGGTTAAAATTACATCTAAACCAATCTAAATTTTGATTTTATGATTATATTAAGAAAATATTAATCTTATAGTATAATCCATGTAATGTTTTAACCATTACACTATTCATAAACATACTAATTTATAAAATTTCAAATATTTCCAAAACCCCCCCTCATACAATTAAAAAAGGGCACCCCATGTAAAAAACAAAAAATATATATATAAATTTGTTTTCATTTTGTAATTAAATAGTAAAATTAATTACAAATGTATAATGAAATAAGTGGAATTTATAATTATTCAATATACAATAATAGAATAGAAAACTCACATATTATAGTATAAATAAAAGTTATGTATTTTATAAGTGAATCATGATATATTTTTATCATGGAATTAGTGGATAAATGTTTTAGAAATGACAATATAAGTGTAGGTATTTTTTGTAAGTCATAAAGTTATAATTTCAATATTATAATTAATATAACTATTTAAAGTAAATATATTTTTACAAACATTATTCAAAATAAAAATATTTTTTTGTCATATGATTAAAATATAATTTGATGAGAAAAAAATTAACTTTTAAATGTTTCATAAAATCTATTATACTTTTAAAACTCTTATTTTCGAATAAATGGTTATTTTACATAGAAATTAAATTTTACACATATATAAACTAATTTTATGAATATGGAGCTAAATTTAAAATTGTTCACGTCAGAAAATTGTAACTGTCAATTTTTTTTGTTTTTAAAAAATACATGATATTTTATTGAAAAATAAAATACATTAATTTACTATATATATATAAATTATAAGTTAAAAACTATATTCCTAGAGTAATTTCTGATATAATTACCATAATCTAGAATCAAACTTATATTATAAATATAGTTAGTTATAATGCTCAATCTATTCATGTTTTTGATCCAATATAATATACTAATGAATATAATAATGAGAAAACACCCCTCTCCTCCACTAAAAATACCACCTCTCACCATCAATTATACTCACACCTCAAAGTATTTTATTTAGTTTAATTTTTACACAATTACCTTCCCAAGAAAATTACCCACATCCATATAGTAATTGCTTGACCAAAATGTTGTAAACAGGGGCCCTATGGAGGTCCTCAAATAGAAGAATTCAAGAGGTAAAATCCTATTTCGTTTTTTTAATTTTCTTTTTTGGTTCATTTTATTTTATTATGATATCTTCACATCCCCTAATACAAGAGGAATGAAACACCAATATCTTATATATACTATAATGTTATCTTGTCTATGGAAAATAAATCATAAAAACTTCTTCTCTTATCCCTTTTACTGTAAAAATAGAATGTCATTTGTTATGTGTCGATTTAACACCATCATAGAAAATTACACATTCATTTTATATTATCATCTCCAAATATAGTCTGAAAACCAATATTATGGCTAAAATATATATCATCATATATTCTAGAATTTATTTAATGTTCTAGAATCAATATACATATATATATATATGATATTCAATAAAATGATATATGTTCACGATGAATGTAAAAACTAAAAAAATAAATTAAATAATATTTATTAAAAAATTATTTAATTATTAATCCTAATATCATAAAAAATTGTATATGTTATAATATAAATTTGACAAGACATATTAAAACTTTTCCATTCATCTTATAGAGTTTTCTATCTCTTAGATAATAAAATCCATAATGAACCAACCATGGAAACCATGAAATAAATGCACCCAAAACATTGAGAGTAACCAAATTTTAATATATAAAATGGTGGAAGTATGTTACGAAAGTATAATATATGTATATATAAATATGAAAATATCTCTATAATATATTAATAAAACTTTTTAAACAATTTTAATGTATGTTTGAACATGTTTTATGTAAGAATAACCCAAGGTAAGGAAATTAATAACCCTATTTCAATTCATTTGGTAAACCATACACTTCATTGATTATATGGTACTAATATTATTTGGGAATTTATTTTTGATTATATAATGTGTTTTTAGATTTTATAAACATATTCAATTTTTTTTATCAATTATCTCATCAAATAAATGATATTTTTAAAGGGATTATATTTAAAAATTCTCTATAAAATTTCATTTGTCTTAAAAAATTAAAAAGGATTTTTTATGATATTCATGTTTTATGATTAAGTTATAGTTCAAGTGATTTTTTATGAACATGGGTGGGACCTATATATTCCTCCAATTCATTAGTTCTATTTATGTTGGAAACAAAATTTATGGTTACTCCGAGTGTATCTGAGATGGTTACACCATATGTTAGATGTGAGGGTTACATTATAAGCTAGTCATGATTATTACATTGTAAAGTAACCATGAGTAGTACAAGTGATATGGTAATAATTATGGTTACAATCATAAGTTTTTAATTCCCCATGTTACCATTGTTTTATTATTCAGGTTTTCAATGCCTTAAGACAATATAATGTTTCACAATGTAACTATATGATTCTTAATGGGTGAGAAGTATTTCTTTATGAAAATGATTTAATATGTTTATATGTATTTATACACTAATGGTTGCCCTTATTCTTTTTATGCACCTTACTATGATATTTTTCTGTATCCCATGATTTAATATCTTTTCATACAGCATCGGGATGGGTAAGAGAAAAGGAGAATCCATTATAAATGTTGTGAAAAAATTTCCGGAAATGATTTCATGTTTTTAATAAAAACATTTATATTTTGTCTGAAATGGAAACTATTTTAGTATTAACCACATTGTATTATATTCAGTTGGAATGTATTACTTATATAATAATTTACTAATATTCTTAATTAAAATATTCCTTGTGAATGTAAACTAGTGAATTATAATGTAATTTACTGTATTATGTAATGTTTAAGGCTGAGTCCTTATAGATAAAACCATAGAAGAGTTTATATACCGTTAGAGGTTTTGATAATGTTAAAATAATACCATATACTATTTTTACCATATAGTTATATTTAAATGTTATATCACTTTAATATTAAGATTTTTATTCATCTATGATATGTCTATTCGGAATGGGTTCTTATAGAAGAATCTTGGCTGCTGAAGTAGGAAGGCGCTGAGAAGATGATATTATTCCAAACATTCAACCTATAAATCTTGTAATTAGAACATAATAGTTTGTGATAGTAATCTCCAAGTTGACATATGCTATAAAAGGTTTTGGAATATATTTAAGAGACACCTAGAGTTACTACAAAGTGAAATTACAATAGGGAACCATTTTATGAGGTAACACAATTATACTTTCAATGGATCTTTTGACCAAGTGGTGTATAAAGGGAGGATTAAAGGAATTCAAAATATATTCAATGTCATAGGCTGTATAGATAATCAATATTATGGTCTTTTTATTTATAATTTTGAATGTTAAGTCAACCATTTGTGGTAAATTATCAAGAATATCTAGGATATTAAGGAGATTGATTCCATGGAATGAGATAAATTTAAAAATATTTTCCTTGTTATTATTTTTCTATGGTGGTACATCTTAGGATAGAAAATAAATATGTTGAATTTAAAAAATTGGAGGAAAACATATTAATCATGTATGAAGAAAACATCACATAATGGGAAATGTATTTTCAATATATCATTTCAGATCCTGATACTTTAATCAATCATTTTAACTCAGTATTGAAGCCAATTTACCAAACATAATTGGCATCTTGTGATCTAAAAAGTTATGAGAAACTTGATCAATGTACTAAGTTTGTATTAATGGAGTTTTTTGATGATCACATGTTCATTAAAAAACATATGAAGAGGTCCATATGAAAATATATGGGTAATGGTCAATTAATGAAATATGAATGTAAGCAAAATCAGTTTCTATTTTATTGGATATGATGTCAATGGATCCTTTTTGAATGCCTTAACAAATCTGAGAAGTGTTTCCATTGTGGTAAGCTTTCACATATGGACCGATATTTCAATGAAAAATATCTTATTCATGGTATGTTTACTTATGAT
This sequence comes from Viscum album, assembly GCA_963277665.1. Classification (NCBI taxonomy): domain Eukaryota; kingdom Viridiplantae; phylum Streptophyta; class Magnoliopsida; order Santalales; family Viscaceae; genus Viscum; species Viscum album. Next base: position 1,029,852,551 of record OY728159.1, read on the forward strand.
AAAAAATCTACAAAATTCCTATAACTATTTTGAGATGGTGAATTATGAAAACATTCATTCAATGAATAATCTATATAATGAATGGAATCCATATTATACATTGAATGGTGTTCTTAGATACTTTGTGACTATGTCAGCTGATGTTGGGTCATCCAATGATGTGGTATCTCTTCCAGAGAGCTCATTATTTTTCCATAATGGAGTTGAGATCTAGGTACCGTCAGGTATAGTGGAAGGATTATGACATTCCAGAAACATATTTTTCTGCTATATATAGACATTATGAGTTTTTTATTATTATTTTTATTTTAAAAAGTTCCTATATTTTATTAATAGATCTTATAAATAGAATATTTTGTGAATATTTGGATAAGTTATATGTTTTATTAATGATATTTTGGTCTTTTCTAAAATATATGAGGATCATGAAAAGAATTTAAGGATTTTATACAAAACTAGCAATTGAAATATAGTATAAAAAATATTTATATAATGTCATATTTGGTTGAAAAATATTTATTTTCATAAGAACGTTGTAAAGAATAATGGAATAACATTTGATCCAACCAAAAAAAAAGTTTTTTTTTGAATGGATAATTCCAAAAAATTATACAAATCATTGTAGATCTACTAGAATATCATGGCTTTACCAACTAGTTGTTGAAAAAAATTCATGGTTCTTACTATATTAACATGAAAGGGGTTAAATATATCAGGGTAGAAGAATGTGATTTTTTTTCTCGAACAAAAGAAGATATTTCTTAATTCTATAATTTTGGCCCTATCTTCCAGAAACTGAGACACTATAATCTGCAGTAATTCTTCTTTGAAGGGAAATTTTTGTGTTCAGATGAAAAATGATCACGTAATTGATTATTATTTAATACAACTAAAATATCATGAATTAAATTATCCAATGCATGATTTGGAATTAACAAAATTAGTATTCACTTTAAATTTTTTGAGGAATCATTAATAAATAAGTAAATGTGAAATATATCCCGGTCACAAATGATTAATACATATATTTTCTCATAAAGAATTTAACATGTGATAGAGATGATTGATTGAACTAATAAAAGATTATGATTTCATGAACAACTATCATATAGAAAAAAATGTGGAATATTCTTTGAGTCAAAAAAACCATTCTATATTAGCCATGTTACCTTTAGAACCAGACCCCTTGATTAATGATTTGATTAATTTGAGATTTGACATTGTTGGCATGGGAAATTCCATTTTTTTCTTTAGGTGTCAATGTAATCATCTCTATCAGACCAAATAATGCATGAAGAAAATATATTCCATGAGTTATAGAAAAAATTAGATTTTTTCTAAAAGGTTAATTTTAAATATTTAATCTTTGAAAATGTCTTTTTAATTATTCAATATTATTTATATTATTCTTAGTGTTTCCCAGATGAAGAATTAATTATTGATTAAAGATTATAGTTATGCATTTTTAGTTTAATCTCTCAGCAATAATATATTTATATATACCATTAGAAGTATTAATGGTTGGATGGAATGAAAACATATATTGCAGATATTATAATGAAATTTATGATATGTAAACAAGTTAATGAATAATGACAACAATCAAAGTGAATGCTTCAACATTTTCCAAAGACATAGAAGAAATGGGAAAATATAACCATGTAATTCTTGGTTGGAATACCAAATACATCTCTATGTAACAATGTGATTCAATTTATTGTTGATTGACTGAATAAATATTCACATTTCATTATTATTAGATATACTATGTATTTATATCATCATTCTCAATTGGGCCTCTATGAGAATTTTGGGTTACATGTTTTTCATTTATCTATTATATGTGACCAAGATCCCAAGTTCACTTATAATTTATGGAAAGGACCTTAGAAGCCGATGGGAACATAATAAGTTTAAACACTACTTTTCATCCCAAATATAATGGACAATCCGAGTGAATAATTCTGACCATTGAGGAGATGCTTCGATATTGTATAATAGATTACATTTGAAGTTGGTATCATCATCATTCTTTTGATGAGATTTTATATAAAAATAATTTTCATTCTAGTATACATATGGCAGTTTATGATAAATTATATTCAAATGGGTGCTGAAACCTCATTATATTATGATGAATTTTGGAAAATGATGTTGACTAGAAAAAAATTAGTAGAGAATGTGGATGAGATAGTGAAGATGGTCCAGTATCACATGAGGACATATCAGATTGGGGAAAAAATATATGACGATTACATGAGGAAATACTTTTATTTCGAGTGAGGTGATCTTTTTTATTTAAATATCACCATGAAAAACAGTAATATGTTTTGGATTGAATGGAAACATAATTCCATGGTGCATTGGACCTTATAAATTCTGGTATAATGTTTGACCAGTAACATAACAAGTATCATTTCCTCCACATTTATCTTACGCACACGATGGTTTTCATGTTTCGATGTTGGGAATTTTTTTTCTTGATTAATAACATTTCTTAGACAACATTTAGTTTGGCTGGAATAAATATTTTATTATGAAGAGAATCCTATTCATATTCTTCATCTTGGAGATCATGTATTTTAAAATATGGTAATTCCCATGGTTATGGTTTTTTGGATATATCACATGGTAGAAAGAGTAACAGGGGAATATGAAAATTATATGAGGGAGTGGTATCCTAACATGTTTAATAAATAAATAAAAATTGAGAAGACACAATTTCTATAAGGTGGAGAAAATATAATGAACTAACTACTAATATGATAATTTTTTCAATTTTGTAATTAAATGGTTAAATTCATTATAAGTGTATAATGAAATAAGTGTTATTTATAATTTACGTTTCTATAGTCTTATACTAATAGCCTCACCTATGAGAGTATAAATAAAATTTATGTATCTTATAATTGTAATCATTGTATGGGATACGTAAATATATATATTGGAAATGATTAGTTAAATATTGTTATTTTTTAATTAATAAATTTTTAATTGTTATTTTTTATGTAATATAATGATTTAAAATGAAATATATTTTAATAAAACATATTCATAAATAAATATTTTGTTTTATTATGATTATAGTTTATTTTTAGAGGACCTTAATTAATTTTTGAAGTGTTATAATATCCGTTACTATTTTAAATTTGATATTTTCAAATAAATAATGTTTTAATTAAAATTTAAATTTATCATATTCAGAAAATTATTTTCAAAAAATGGTTTTTATATTGAAATTAAACATGTCAAAAAATCATGTTGGTAATTTTTTTTGGGATTTTTCTAAAAGACATGATTTTTTTATGAATAATATAATACAATAATTTACTTTATATATTCATTATAAGTTAAACAAACTATTCATTCCGTCATCATTGATGTTAGAACTATAATATTGAACCATACACAATTATTTTAATATAATTTGTGATAATTATCAATATATTCATAGACATTTCCCAGAATAACAATATAATTAATATTACATGAGAAAAAACAACACTCCTCCATTATAATTAACACCCTTATCCACATATTATCCTCACACATCAAAGCCTTGTAGATTTTTTATTCTCTACCCAATTTACTTCTAAATCTTCTTCCAAAATTTCAATATATTTTGGTCTAACCAATAGTCCTCAACCAAGGGTTTTATGGGGGTTCTCTAGGGAGGATAATTCAACAGGTAAAATCCTCATTCAATTTCATTTAATTTCTTTTCAATTCATTATATTTTCTTATACTCTATTCACCTCCCCTTATCCAAGAGGCATTAAATGTAAATTATCTTATTAATAAATTAATTGTAAAACGTGGATGTAAAAGGTAATCATTATTCATTATCTACACTCCCTTCTATTCCAAATATAAGAAACTCTTCTGTGGCATATCGATTTACCACTATCATGAATGATGCACTTTCATTTTTTATTTCCTTCATTTATTTCAATTACACTATTATTATAGTAAAATAATATTTTATTATTCATTTATTTTTTAGTTAATGATCTGTAACAAATATATAGACCTGATATTTAATAAAATGATATAATATTTTGATGATCATATAAATCACCATAATAAATTATATCATTTTTAGTAATGTTTTATCTAATGATTCATCATCACATCAGAACATAAAACTATATATGGTATAATTGTAAATTATAGAAACATATTAACACAATTCCATTCCACTTATGTTGTTTTTCTTCCATTCGAAAAGAAAATCCATAATGAACCAAACCTGGAAACCATGAAATATATAAATCTAGATAAAATAAAAATAACAAAATATTTTTAATAAACTGGAGGAAAGATGGTATTATAATATCATATAAGTAATAATAAATTTAAATATGGTTTTTTAATATATTAATAACAATCATTAAAACATTATACAAGAGTTTGTAACATGTTTTAAGTAAGACAAACATAAGGTATGTGTATTTTTAACCAGATTTCCGATATATGGGTTAACCGTAAACTTCATTAGTTATGTGTTACATTGATTATTTGTAAAATTAATTTTTATAATATTATGATAAATTATGTGGATTTAAATTGTATACATATATACCATTATTTTTATTAATTATCACATAAAATATATAACATTTTTAAGGGTTTTTTCTTTAAAAATCTACTTTTAAATTTCAATATTTTTACAAAATTCAAAAAGAATTTTTTTAAATTCTATTATTTTATGATTGTGTTCTTGGTATTGTGAATTTTTTATGAATAATGGTGGTACATATATCTCCCATCAATGAATTGGACATTTTTTTGGTTGGAGGTCGACCATATGGTTATGTCATATGTAACTTCCCTGGATGCACTTTAATATTGTTTTGAGGGTTACATTGTAAGGTAGCAATGAGGGTTACATTGTAAGGTAGATGTGGGGATAAAAAATAACATGGTATAATTGGGTGTTAAAATATTTATTAATGAATCCAGAATTTATATTTATAGTATTACTTATGTTTTCATTATTTTATAGAAATCGATTATATTTACAATGTAATAATATGAGACATATTGGGTTCAAATTATGTCTTTGAGAAAATGATTTCACATATTGATAGGTATTAAAGGATTAACAATTTCTATCCATATAATTATGTATTGTATAGAGTGTTTTGTGATAATCCAATTTTTTTAAAAAAAATTGCGGTGTTTAAGAATGGGAAATAAAAAAGTAGAATCTATTATGAATGCAGTGATGAATTTTCATGAAAAATTTCATGATCTTGTTAGAAACAATTGTATTATAGGAGAAATTAATACATTTTTAGTGGTACCCAATTATTATTCACATGGGTTGATATATATAAATTATATTATAATTTCCTATTATAATAAACCTCAAATATTTTTTGAAATTTAAGGAAGAAATTTTTTAAAAAATATAGATTATATAATGATTAAGGTCAGGTCCTTATACGCCATCTCTGCACATATCTGCACATGAAAAACCATTTAGTTATGCCACTACCTATGGATATTTCTACGGAAATCCATCTCCATTTACAATATGTTTTTATAAACATAACAACAACCTTACAGTTGAAACGTTATTATGAATGTGTGGTTTTTCCAAAGAAGAGGTATTTCATTAAATCCTATGTTCTAGTTTTAGTTAATCTTCAATTACCTTAAGAACTCTACAAGACATTAGGACATTATAAAATCGGTATCTCCTATATATTTATTTTATGTTATTTTATTGTTCTTTACTTAATCCATCCACTTCATAAATAAAATGTGAAATTAAACCATTTTCATTAATTCAACATACTTCCAACTCACTAATCAATGTAATTTATCTTCCCTTTCAACATGAAACAAGTATTTATAATAATATTATTAATATATATATATATATATATATTATTCATGATGTAATTATACTCTATAAATATAATATATCAGCAATTTCCAAACCACTGAACCATTTAAAACAACGGTAGAATGATTCAATTTTATTTGTGAATAACTACATTCACAAAATAATGAAATTCATTTTTCATCACCACCTAACATATATTGAGAATATAAGTTCATTAATATATATTTTTTTAATAATATTTCTAAAAGTATAAAATCATTCTTATATTATTTCCCTATTGTTTGTTATAATAATTAGAATGTTACACAAGTGTATGTATAACCTACAATCACCGTGATTGCAACACAATTCATTTCAAATAACCATAAATCTCGGTTGGATTAGTTGGAATAATTAATGAATAAAATTGTTTACTTTTTATGATTATTATTTTGGAGATAATAGAATAATGAAAAATTAAACCACAGTCAACATGATAATGATGATTTGCAATGGGAAACTGAATGTCATCAATATATGCTACATAAATATAACTAATTATGAAATAAAATATTTCACTAAACTAAAAAAAAATTTATGATGATAAATTCTCATACTCAAAATTTTATTAAATAAATAAATAATTTATTCATGTTTTTTGTATACTATTTAATAAACATACATGTAAAATTTGGGACTAAAGTAAGGGATTTCATCTAAATTACCCCTAATTAAAATATTTTTAATGTTATTCAACTAATTTATTTTATATGATTTACACACTTACCCTTTTCTGTGTTATACAATTACTATTTCATCCATGATTTTATTTTTTGTTTTGTTTCTAAATGGTTTGTGTAAGTTTATTTGACATTAATGTTACCAAGATGTAAGTATTTTATCAACTAAATTTTCATTAATTTGTATATATCACTTCATTAATAAATTGATTATTGAATGATTATAATTCAAATGAATGTTTCTTATTTATTTAGAATATAAAATTGGTTGGTTAGATTTAAATTTGTTACACATAATCTCGTTATTTTTTAATCTTCAATTTAATAATATAATATTGGTATTGTTCAATTACTCAGCTTTATTTTTCTGAGACATATACGACATTCTAGAATTGTTTCCATTGAATGGTGTATATATATGAAATGAAATTATTTTATTATTTATCACATGAAAATTGGTATGATTTACAAATATATATAAGGTTATATCATTAATGACAGTTTAATTAAATTATTTCTAATATTTGAAGGCTTTATCATCTAAAATATTCTTCTTTAGGAAATATTTTATGTTGTTGATCTATATTATTATTTGAGGTGTTTCTACTTAACATTTATTTTTCATTATCATGAATATCAATTTTTTAAGATATTTAATTTTTCAATTAAATGAATTCCTTCATGGGAAATCTGATTTAAATATTACAAAAATGTTAAGGGATTTTTCTTTAAAAATATTTTAATAAGGATTTCATATGATTGAATTTACATTAAGATAATTTAATGATCCATATATTATAAAACAATATAATATTTCCTATATTATATGTATTTCTAATATTTTGATGTTTTAGTACTAATTTCTATTTTTGGAACTGTAAATTATTTATTAAATATTTTTAATTAAAGTATGATCTTATTTCACCACTATTGGTCAAAAAACATGTTTCCTCTATATCCATGATTTCAATAAAAATTTAATAATTTTATAAAATAATATAAAATTAATTTGTAAATTATGTTTTACCCTTCATTTAGTTTTATAAGAAATGTTATAAAATAATATCCTTTTCATTTTATGATACAATACTTTTCACTACAGGCGAAAACCAAATAATTATTATACAAATTAAAGAATAATCCGAATTCCCCAATGTTATGAGCACTAAGTTTACTAAAGAATCCATTACAATATTATATGGTTATTTTAGAAGATTATGATTTTTTAATAATATAGATATTTTTTGATTTAAATATTATTTTTGAAATGTAAAGTGAATTTTACTCTAGAATTTTATTAGGATGTATTAATTCATTTTTTATTCATTAGTGAAATGAACCTAATATTTGAATTATTCTCTGATGGTGATATTGTATAATGATACCATATTTATTATTTCACTTGAAAGATTATTATTGATTAAAATATATTATCAAGGAATAAAATTATTTTCCATTAATAAACCAATCTATAAAAGAATTGTGATTGTATTCAAGGGTGTTATTTTTAAAATACAATGAATAAAAAATATTCATGTTAATATATTTTATAATATTAATAATGATATGTGATCTTGATATATATCATGATTATGTTTTATCTGAATATAACTATTGATGATGGAAGATCCTGATATCGTTCATGATGATGGGTACACCTTATATCGCTCTCAAATTCATTTCATATTGGGATGGAGTTCACCATTTAAATGTTTGTTTTTGTAGATAATTGGATTTACCTATTATTTTATTCCATATAATAGATTTACTATAAGATTTTCTTCAAAATGAAGTACAATGTTATAATGTTATTTTATCTATTCATTCTATGACCTTTTAATGGATCATTTCCTCAATGATTATTTTCACATGGTTTGAGATTATTTATTATATGAATCATTTAATATATTAATTTTTCATTCCATGTTTAATGATATATTATACATATTTTTATGGTTTATAAGTTTTTTATATTACACTCTTTCACATTGATTGTGTCATTATATGTCTGTGTTCATATTATGATCACTGATGCCATTAAATTGTTAATGAATTTTTTACCATAACAGAGAGTTTGTGTTCACCCATTTCAGGTTTCATTATATATTATTTATTATAAAATATGGTTAATTATTTTTTATAGGCTTCCTTAATGAGTGATGTAATTTGTTATTGTTTTTAAGGCGTATTATGAACTAAAAAAATATAGGTAAATAAAATAATAATAATTTAAATACATGGGTATTGTAAGGAAAGATTTTATCCCAATTATCTAATCCTATAAATAAAAACATTCATATGTTATGTATGTGATCTAATATTTTATTTTCACTTCATATGTTTTGGATAACTAAAATTGGCTCATATATATTAGTTTCAATGAAATATATTTAAATAATATGTCTTTTTCACCATATCCATGAGTTTGGATTCATGTATTTCTTGATAATTCATTCCAATATTATAAATAAATTATTCTAAAAATTAAAAAAACCAATTATTATTTCAATATTAATTTTTTGAGAGTTTTTTTATTTTTTTAATAGATCTATTTAATTGTGGATAGATAAAATACTAGATTTTGGAAAAATAAAAATTCCATTTGATAAAAAAAAATTATTTAAATGTAATATTTTATTTTGAATTTTGTTTTAATGTTATATAATATCTATTTTATTTGAATTAATTTAATTACTGCCAATTTAATCATAAGATTACGTGATTTTAAAATATGTAAATTTTCATTGTCTAAAAATGGTTTTTCTCAAGAAAAATATTTCATTGCAATTTTTGAATTTATATTAAAATTAATGTATACCTCTTATACATATTGGATAATTATAAAAGGATTTAATTTATTTAATTAGGACATTATAATTTTGATAATAAGTCCCATTTCATAAGCAATATGAACAGTAACTATAATAAAATTTATCAGCTCGATAAAGCTTAAATAAAGTAATTATCCTTAGAAATAATTCTATAATGAATTAAAAATAGATCCAATAAATTTTTTATTATATTATATTCTACTAGTTATACCATATAATTAATTTATTATAGTATATGTAAATTTCTTCTAATTGGTTTTGTTGACGACATTTATATTATCTTATGTAATGAAATATAACAAGCGTCAGTATCTTTCCTTTAAATTTATATTATATCTTCAAATATGGATAATTTTTTTTGATTGAAAATAACATGACATTTAAAATTATAAGAATATTATGACATAAATATATTTCTAATTTTTAGTTATTATATTATTTCATTAAATGCTTAGACAGTGCTGACATGGTTCTTGTAGTGGTAGTGGAAAAAATGTTAATAATTGTGAACACATTAAAAGAAATGCATTTATGATAAAAAACAATTTCAATATATTTAATAATAGTTTATTACGATTTTATAAATTTTTTATATTCAAATTATATAGTTTTGTTGATTTATTTTATGTCATTTTATATTAATATTTATTAAAATATATTTCATAGTACTTTATGTGAAATAATATTAAAATATATTATATTAAAATCATAAAAAAAATTAAAATAGAATAGAGAATCAAAAAGGGAAAAAATTTCATCCCTTGACCATTTGGGTTCTAATATTAATTTTATAAGTAAATCTATTAACCATAATGACTCAAAATATGTTAATGTTATTAATGAAAAAAAGGGTTAACATGGGTTAAACAAATTAGATAATTATCAAAACTGCATAAAATATTATCAAAATAATATTGATTGAAATTATTTATATCCAATATAATATTTAATTTGAAATTAATCATATTTTGAACCAACTATACAATAATATAACATTATTTTATTTCAGTGTTTTCAAAAAATAAAAGAGTATCCTTCCCACCAATTAAAATGTATACCCTTTCTCCTTCTTCTATACAAGACTATAGGAATCCAATATTAAATAAAACATGAAAAAAAATTATCTACATATTTATTTGTTTATTTAGATTATTTTAATCCTATAATACCAACCATAATTTCCTTTAGATGACATCTAAAGGATCTCTATTAAAGAATTGCTAATCAGAATAACCTAAAAATTTCATTTTTATTCTTATTTTCCACATCTCATTATATCAAAATTAATCAAATATAATAATACTATTGTAAATCAAATAGAGGTATTTTATTTGGTTGATGTAATAAAATTTATTTATCTTTTTTCCATCATATTGGAAATTAAGTCTTTGGTCATGTTTTTGGTAGACTACTACCTCATTAACAAACATAATGTTATTTCCATAACTTTTTATTGAAGATATGTTATATATATGGATTTAATGAATATACATTATTTATATGATATAATTTCCATTCTAATTATATATAATAATACATACATCTTTTCCCACACACATGTTAAATTATGATGATGCTGCACATTTTTACTTGTGAACTACCACCTATGTGAAGAAATGTGATTCAATTTGACTTATCAGGTTTTTATAGATGATATTAAATATGTAAATAATGAATATGTATTTTTTATACCAATATTATTATTCTATATATTATATAACCATGATCCAGATACAAGGACCATAAATACTGAATCCTACACAAAATTAAAAATGAATTAGATAACACCCAAATAAAATGATAATAATAAAATATTTATAAAAAATAAGATATAATATGTTATAAGGGGATCATATATGATATTATAGATATCTATATGTATATTATATATAATTATAATAAATATATATATTTATTAGAGGCGGTTAAAATAACATATATGTTAGTTCATAGAAGAGAGGAGTTTTCTTAACTGAGTTTCCATTAATTGGATTATAATTCTTCTTCATTGACAATGATATGAAAAAATTAGGTGTGAAATGAATTATTTTTATATTACCTAGTGTTTAAATTTTTTGCAATCAAATTTTTTTCACATAATCACTTCATTGATTAACTATTAGTTCTAATGATATAATACTGGTATGGTATTTTTTTCAATTTATATTCTATTGAGGCTTGTTTTTTATTATTTTTTCATTAATTTTTACATGGTGAATATACTAATGATTTTTTGTATTTATCTTGGGTATATATATTTATCCATATTTATTATTATTTCATTTCAATTTTACTCATTTAAGGGTTTAAAATTTTAATGTTACCAAATATATAATAATTTATTTTATAATCTTATTTTCTTTGGGATTGCATATATTTTTTATTTGTAGAATATAATAATGTATTATTCATAAATTCCATCTAGATTTATTATATACAATATCTTAATTTAGTCTCCATGTTTTCATCCACATTATCCCATACTTTTTAACAGAATCAAACAATGAATATTTTAAGATAACAATTGATCTTATTCAACTTTTTGATATGGTATATTATTAATCAATGTTTATTTAAAAATTATTTCCTAAAACACTATTTTATTGGATAAAATGAATTATTATTTAAATTTAAATTTATAATTTTAATCATTCACAGTTTTAATGGAATCATTATAATTTTTTTAATAGGTTTCTTTTTATTACTTTTTTATTTAATTTAAAAGGTATTTATTCTTTTTAACATATATTTTATTAAATTATTTTCCTACCGATATAACCATTTTACACTATTATCTTCTCCCATAAGCATTTTATATTGTAAAAAAATATTTAATGAAAATTTATTTTAAATATTTCACTTCAAATATATTTAATAATACAACATAATTTATTTTTTTATAAATTCTCCACTTCTAATCAATTGATGGTCATGTCTCGTATTTTTATTATTATTTTTGTCATCAAATTTCTCTTGAAAGTAATTTTTTTAATTTTATATCTACAAAATATCAATATTCATTGCATCTTGAATATTTTTATTCAAAAAATCAAATAAATTTTCAATATATGGTTTGTTACAATTAATGTAATTAGATTATCATGGAAAATAATGATATTTTGTAATATTTAATCAATAGATATATTTATTGATAGTTTATATTGTTCATTTATAAAATTGATCGTCAAATATATGTGGAATTTCTTATAAATGATGTGATGATTAGGGCCCCAAATTATATATCCCCTCAATGAATCGATAGGTTTCATAAAAAAACCTAGTTGGATATCCATGATAAATGTTTTTTTAGTATATAATTACTGATCATTTATTCTATATTTTCCCGGGTCATTTATAATAAATATATCATGTTATTTAAGATAATAAATCCTGATATTATACATTTTATTTATAATAAATTTAGTTATTATTATTCCTAATATTAAATCGTTGATATTATCCATGGAAGTATTTATATCTCATGTTATTTATTAAATAGATATTATTTCCAGTTATATACATTGAAAAATTAGTTATTCCTTATTTTTTGAAGATAACTTCTAATGAAATAAACCATTTATTATTTTTTAGTCCTAACTTTTTTCCCCAATATATAATTACATAATCTTTTAATTTTATTATGTGATGTAGGTAATTAAATATTTATATTGTTAATATTATATTTTGAATGTAGAATCTGAATCAGTTATGTATATAGTTCTTCAAGACTACTAAACATATCAATCCTTATTAATCTTATATCATCTATATTTTTAAAAACTAATAAGTTATGCACTGATTGTATGTTAGTGGAGTCGAGGAGTTACTCTTAGTATGCAATCATGTTTCGTATAATATTTGTGAACTATATTTGGGTAGATAAAGTTTTTGGAACATAAATTGATGACAAGTTTCAAGGATATGTCTAATTTTACAATAATATAATAATTTTTTTCTTTAGAAGTGGTGGCGTGGATTTTTTTTTAAATAGATCATGGTCTTAATAATATTGATAGATGTGGTAATTTCATAGATTCATCTTTGAGTAATATCCATAAAAATAGCAGGTGGTGTATATCTCAACAATCAAACTAGTGAATAGTGAATAGTCCATTTCTGAACACATAGTGTGAAACTCGTGGTGGGTGTTTTTAGGTTTATTCACAATTTCATTATGAACCATTAAAATGAATGAGATAATATGATTTAAGGAAATATATGATATGCCCTAGAAATATGTGATAAACATAAGTGTGTAGGTTTCATAATTTTATGTTTAACATTATATTGAAAGGAAAATATACACCCTTGATGTTTTCTATTATGATATTATTTTAAATTTAAGCATATATTCAGATACATTTATCTGAAAATTATCATATTTTAAACAAAATATAACAGGGTATATGTATATTTTTCTGTAGATTTTATATTTAATTAATTTTTAGACAAATTTTAAATTTATCCTAGAAGAATTTATTATCAAAATATTGGATATTCTACACGGTCAACAATATAATAATGAGTTTTAAGGTATATCATTTATGGAATAAATTATGTTCAAATATGGCTTCAATTTATTATACATTAGAGATTAATGTATATACCAATATAAATATTCAACAACTCAGTATCATTTATCTACCTTATAGAATTATATTCTTAAAAAGTATCCTAGTCATAACCTAAAATTAAATATTAATTTTGAAATCTATATAATAAATTATTACAATATTGTGATATATTCAGATTAGTAATGAAGAATTAAAAATATGAGCTTTTAAGTTCTATACTGATTGTAAAAAGAAATACCCTTAAATATTAGTTTATATTTTATTTATGAAATAACATTATGATCAACCTCATGTACCACACACATACCGCAGCTTAAACAATAAGTAAAATAATATTAATTAAATATAAATTTTTAAGCATGTTGTTTGGTTGGTGTGAATAAAGAGGATTAAACAAATTATGAAATATATTTTAAAAATAATTTCACAATAAAAATAATTATTTCAATAATTTCATTTAACAATCATCTAATTTTTGGATTCTCCAAAGTGTATAATAATAATTTTATTAATTATTTAATGTTTATTTTATTTAAAAAAGGTTTGATTGAATTTTTTTTGTGGTGGATATTATTAAATATATAAAATTTTATAAATAGTATATTAAAATATGAAATAAAATATAAATTAGTATGAAAATATTATCTAAGGACGAATTTCTTGAATAATTTTTAATATACTTACTTCTCCTTCAATAGTTAAAAATAATGATTTTAAAAAATCATTCATTTCATTTATTTATATATTTTAATTTAAATATAAAAATAAATTTTATATTTTTTTAAACTAATATAATATATATTTTACATAAAATAATTGAATTATTTCAATTATTATAATTGTTTTACATTATTTTGTAAAAGATAAATTCTTGGATTTAAATGTCCTACTTACAAATATTTTTTTGATTGGATTTTATGAATTTATACTAAAATATACTACATGACATGTATAAATTGAAAAAATGAAATATGGATTCAATATTTGAAATTTTATTATTCAAAAAATTATTAATTTCTTTATTGCATTGTGAATATTAACCATCGTAAAATTTATCATCTCATAGAAGGCTAAATTATGTACTAATGTTTTGAAATAAGTAATTAAAAATATAAAAACACATTCATTTATTTTTCTAGATGAAATTAATATAACCATATTTATCATGAGTTTGAATATATATAATTTTTTTCAATTTTCCATTGATAATTTCATTTATATTATTTTGTGTAAATAGAAATAAAATAATCCATTCAATTGCCTTTAAATTCCTATTATATTTTACCTTAGAGATAAAAATATTTTTGGAATTAATATTAATGATTATTTATATAATATTGTATTTATTTTTAAGATGATAAATTTTATCAATTTTTTTTGATTATATAATTACATTAATAGTTGACTCTATGTGTGTGAAAGATGGGGACAAATTGAAGTAAATAATTTCGAAACCAATAAAATAAATATATTAAAGAAGAATTATTTTTCCAAAATAATATTATATGTAATTATAAATTATTTTTTATGGATAGTGTATTATTTCCAAATATCATATTTCTTAGATGTATTAAAATTAAAATTACAAAAACTAGTTTCTAAAATGAATTTAATAGTATTATATGATAAATAATATATTATAAAATTAAATAAGGAATAATAAATTTATGATTGATGGAAATTAAAATAATTAATGGTCCAAACATTAATCCCTTGACTATTTTTGTTACAATTTTTATATTTGATGTAAATTTATAACCCATGATGTTTAAAAATGTGTTACCATGGATAAGTAAAAAAAGGTTTAACGATGGGTTATACTATATAAAATGTGTTTAAATTTCCTAAAAAATTATTTAATTAAAATTTAATGAGGTTATATTGATACATTATAATAATTACTAAGAAATTAATCCAATTTTTAACTATATATCCATGTATTTGAATTTATAATATTTCATTGGTTTGAAACATTAAAATAGTACCCCTTCAATTCCATAAAAATTACACCATCCACTCTTTTATTTGCACCACATTTTTCACCTATCATGAAAAAAACAATCCACACTCTATTATCAACATCTATATATATATATCTTATATTGGTTTATTTCTACACATAATTCCAACCCTACAGTTTATAAAGGAATATATAAAGTATCTATTTCAAATTATATGTAATCATCTTAACCAAATAATTTCATTTTTATTTTCTTATCACCATCAATTATAACATAAAAATTGAAATATAAAAAAACAAATATCCTATATTATGAGATTTTTTATGTTTATGTAATAATATTTATCCATATTCTTCTCCATAAAATGGGAAGAAACTCTATCTCGAGTGCGTGGTGGATTATCGCCTCGTGATATATGTGATTTGGTTTCTACCACCAGCTCACTCGAATTGTGTATATTGTTGTATTTAAAGAAATTAAATTAAAAATATGATATAATTTCAATTTTATAAATATTAAATAATACTTACCTCTTTTCCAAAATGCTTGATAAAAAAGGATAACGTCTTTCGTGTGTACATGTGGACTACCACCTCTATGAAGCGATGTCACTCATTTTTTAATGTCTACTTTTAATAAATGATTATAAATACAAATTTAATGATTATATTTTGTTTTTATATAATTATTAACATTATTTATATTATGGAACCATGATCATGATATAGGTTTCATAGCTTCAGAATCAAAATACATAAAAAAATTGAAGTGGTCAACACCGAAAACAATGATAGTAATAAATGATTGTAAAATAAGACCAATAAGATGGTATAATTATATCATATATGATATCATATATATATTAATATATTTATAATATTTACTTACAATAAATAAAAATTTATTATATAAGAGATTAAATTTCTATACAAGGGAAGTCAAACATGATGTATGCAAAATTTTCCATTCTTTAGGTTACAATAAGACTTCATTAGCTAGGTCATGCCATGAATATGTGTGAAATAAACCATTATTGTATTATTTTATATATCAACTATTTTTTGGACTAAACATATAAACAAATTTTACTTCATTCATTATGTCTCAATTCAACGATACGATCATTATATGGTATTTTTGTGAAAATTTCCACTCTGTTTAGACATATTTGTTTTTACACATGTATTCAATTTTATGTAATGAATATAGTGTAACATAGATTTATTTTACTTGAATACATGTTTACTCATGGTGATTAATTCTTCAATTATGTTTTTGCATTCATGGGATAATAATTTAAATGCTACCGAATAGTTAATATATTATATTTCAATCTCATTCCATTAGTGATTTCTTATATTTCTCAATGGTTTAATATTAAAATATATAATTTATAAAATAAAACTATAATTTTTATAGATATTTATAGAGTTTACATGTTTTCTTCCAACAATTCCACTCTTTTCCCCTTGGAAAATAAAAATGAATGGGTAAAAAACTAGTCTTATTTATCTTTTTAATATGGAATATATTCCTTCAATGAATATAATATTTAAAAATATTTTCAAAACATAATATTTATTTAATAAAATTAATTTTTATTGAAATTTAATGTTATAAATGATTTTAAAAAATCTATGAATGAAATATTCATATTGATTATTGAAAGGAGGATTTTCAACATACTTTAATAAATTTTAAAAGGATGGTTTATTTTTTATGTGTATGGAGTTAATATATTTTACCACTTCTATTACCATATAATTACATTTATGTTCTTTTACATTTTTTATATTTTATATGAAAAAATTGATTAATAAAAATTTCAATTCAATGATTAACTTATAATTTAATCAATTCTTGAAAATTATTAATTTTAGTACATAATAATATTATTTGATGAAATGATGGTATATCTCATATATTGAAGAATTTTGTGGTTATTAGCATTATCTTGAAATATTCACATTATTATGATAATAATTTACTAGACATATCCTTATTCATTGTTTCATAGATAAAATTATTTCTTCACCCATATAAAATTTGTATGTTTAGGTTTTTACTATGAAATTAATTTTATAAATTCTAGAAATATAATTATTTTTAATATTTAACCAATGTCAATATTTTTTGAAAAAAAATAATTATTTAAAATTAATTGATCATTAATTTTACGAGGAATTAATTGGACGTCCATTAATGGGTGGGTTATAATTAAATAACCTTTTTAATTCAAAATGTTTCCAAAGGGAAATCTGTTAGGTAGCCATGTTAAATGTACTTTTACTGTATATAGATATTTTTTTAACTGGAATTATTCAAATATTAATGGAAGAGTATAATAATGTATGATATCCTGACATACAAAATTATGTATTTCCATCGTTGATAATTCAGTTATTATTAGTATTCATGAGATTAATACATTTTCGTTATATATGGATTCATTTCTTGCTAAAGTTATTGGTCAAAAGGTTTTTATTAGTTATTTATTTGGATGTATTCATAATCCCTTATTTACAAATACTATCATCAACTATATTTAACCCTTATTTAGTGTATGTTAGAACCCTTGTTTTGTTATACTTTCTCCATTATATGATGATGTAAACATTGAATTCTTTTAAAATATTCACATTAGTTAATTTTACTATGTTTTATATTAAATTTTAAATATAAATGGAAAATATATTTGTATCATGTTATTTGAGACTACAAAACTGAACAACCCATGGTGGTTAGATCTATTTTATATTAAACGAATATATTAATGTTGACACAAACTCGAGGTTATAGGGCTTTGGGAGTTAAATTAAGAGTTCACCATCATCAAAAATAACAGATATAGATTTCTTTTAATAAAGCATCATGAATTCTCAAGAAAAGATACATACCTCATGCATGTATTATTTATAACAACTTCTCATGTAAGTAATCATATTATATCATTGAATTCTAGAGATTCACAAGATATAGAATTTGGATATTCAATATCGACTAAATGTTTTCTCCCTTACAATATCTTTTTTTAACTAATTATATATTATGTAATTCTTAACATTCCTATATTGAAAACAAATATATATTAAGGGTTATTATATCAAAATATTAAATTAATTCTAAAAAATAAATTCCCATTTCAATATTCTAGAATCTTATCTAATTGGAATCATAAAACCTGATCTTCTATAATGTCTTCATTTATTTTGGAATTCAATTATACACCATGAAAACCTAAAAATTAACCTTTTCTAATAAAATAATATCTTCCATATAAATCCACTTATATTCTTCTCTTATATTGTCGTCTAATTAAAAAATTCTCAAAGATTATAATTTTTACATCAAAATTTTACTAATTATCAAATACTAAAGTTGCATTTCTTAATAATACCCATCATTTTAATCCACAAAAAAAATTAATATCTACCTATATCATCTTAATATTGTAATATTGAAGAAAAATATCATCTCAACATTTTATAAAGAAACATTGTTTATATATCATTCATTCCAAAATAAATAACCTTGAATCACTACCTAATTTGATTCATGTGACTATTTGAACTTAAGAAAAACACAACAACATTAAATTTACATTATGAAAATATAATATGTAGATTAATAAAAACTAATAAATAATCAATGACAACAATATATTTTTAGATAATATATCTATAAACATTAAAATAAATATTTCCTTAATCATCATTATCGAAATATCATAAAAAAGCTTGGATCACATTAAATATGTGATGTTGTTACCATCTAAAATAGAATGACAACAATTTATATTGAACCAAAAAGTATTATATAATAAATATTGAACATATTTGATTACATTTATATGTCATATGAACATATATGGTTTCATTTACTTTTTTCTTGGAGACAACATCTATATTGCATTCCAGAGCTCTTTACATTGATTTAGGAACAATATAACACCTTGATGTAGATCTTTGAAAATACTCATTACCTTTATATAAATTTTGAATGACCATTACATAGCTATAAATAATATTTTTTGTAATTTTTTAACATACAATTTGTCTGGAAAATTCAAACCCTTATTAAAAACACGTCAAAACTACGTGACAACATGAATGACCTATAAAACACATTCATAATTGACTAATTGGGTGTTGTTAAATTATTCCCATCGAATAAACATAAGTTGATTCTATTATTACATAAAAATAATTGAGGAATCCTATGATTATATAATTGATCTACTGGAAAAATATCATATTGACCTTAAAAAATGAAACAAAGAAAAATTCTAGAATTGTCCACGTAAAAAAAATATTATTTCACAAGAGTTTGAACTCTCTATAAAAAGAACAGTGTCTTGAAATAGATATTTATTTTTCTTTATTAAATATTACAACAAATGAAAATCATGAATTAAATTGTCATTGAAACCCAATTTACTTTAATATTCTCTTTTTTCATTTGTTTGAAAAATCTCTCAACTCTTCAATAAAACTTCCATTCTATTCAAACATCCATAAGGAAGTTCAGAATCATCACTTCACATAAAATCTCATAATATAACTATATTTAACAATATTTTTATATAATGTTTTCTTATATTGAAAATTTTATCCCT
The DNA here is from genome assembly GCA_963277665.1 of Viscum album. NCBI lineage: Eukaryota > Viridiplantae > Streptophyta > Magnoliopsida > Santalales > Viscaceae > Viscum > Viscum album. The sequence continues at coordinate 1,029,873,105 of OY728159.1, forward strand.
TAGGGAAATGAAATTTTATCTTTTTGGCATTGATAATCTCCCCCACAATTCAGGAAGAAAATATCATAGTAAAAAATCAACCATTCATCATATGTCGAGGATTAAATTACAATATGGTGTGCAATACTCTTATTATCAAGAATTAACAACCCATGTCACATTTAATTGTGCCATTTTTTGACTCCCTATTTCAATTCAATACAAATGATGATGGTGATTATGTTCCACCTATACTCATTTTAAGAAGAGGGTCGGACAAGGAGTTGTAGCCTCAACTCTGAGATTATATCTATTTGAATGGATTTTGTGAGGGTATATTGAATATAATTATGATTTGTATTGTATAAATTCATGATATATTCATAACTCAGTTATTCATAAATTAACTGATACATGATATCCATATGTTTGGGTGTAGTGTTTTGTATAGGCATAATTGATAAATTTTTTCACTTTGATTATCATAAAAAGTTCTCGATGAATTATTAATACTAACTACCAAATATTATATATACACACCATCCATAAATTTTTTTTACATGAATGACTAGTATTTAAATATTATTACATTTTTTAATGGTTTCATTTAGATCTACTTCTTATTGAACCATCTCACACATCCCTCACAATTGTAGAATGTTCCACATGATGTTGTTTTTATATCTTTATAATATCCAAGCCATTATGAATCTTCATAACTATATAACTTAAAAATATATATGACATTTCAAGACTAGGAATTACATTACTATGTTATCGACATATCTCTATATCGTATTTACATCAACCTTATATGAATTCATTGTGTATTTATGAAATTGACCCCGAAGTATCACAACATATGATATATCTTCTGTTAGCGATTTTGAATAAAAAATAATTACAATGAGTGTTCAAAGTTTCATTTATCCTACCCTTATTCTATTTTGATATTTATAAAATTTGGTTCCAAATGAAATTGGTGAAAAAAAATCATGATTCATCAATTCTGATCTACATCCGCACCTCTTTAGAATAAATTTCATGTTACAAAATAAGAAATTATGTTTTTCTTCAATCTATAACCCAACAAAATAGTATTTTTTCCAAGTATACACGTATAAATATTTTCATTAAATTACACATAATGAGGCTCAAGGTCAGTAATAAATAATATATCATCAACATACCATATGATAAGTAGTGTACATATCAGTGGATTTCATATAAATAAATTTATTTCAAAATTGACATTACTGAAAGCTATTTACGTTAATAACCCATCATGTTTCATGTACCACGAACCTAGATCACATTTCATGAAATATAATTTAATTCTTATTCTAGAAATTATTCTACCATTAAAACTTGGAATTGAGTTATCAAGTTGTTCTAAAAATTCTTCTACCCTTATGGTTACTGATTAAAAATATTTATGAGTTTTTAATTTGATACACATTTTAGTTATTATGTGTCTCCATAGATATAGTCGTTCTAAATATTTTATATTTTATTACTAGAGTAATGATTTTTTAAATGTGAATACCATAAATTTGATTATATTCATTGAATATATTTCTATATTTTTTCCTTACCATTTACCTTTTATTAATCAGTTGGTTTCTAAACATGTAATTTCATCCAATGAAAATCATATCTATTGGACATGGGAAAATATCCCAAGTTTAATTGTCGTTAATATGATCCAATTCATCATTAATATCTTATATTCATTCATCACGATCTATTTCATTAGACACTTTTGGTATATAATATGTGATGTTATTATGGTGTGTTTTCCCATTATAATCATTCTTCTTATCTAGATTGGAGTTCCTAATTATTGAATAATATTAACATCATCAAAACTCATTTCCAGCCTCTATAAAAATTTCTTATCACAAACCGCAACCTATTCTTCATCATCAACTTCTTTAGAACTAGAATAACCAACAACCATTCTAATCCCAATATATTTTTCAACCTACAAGTATAATTTGTTTATATTTTTTCATTTCAATTTTGAATATATTACAGGAAATTACTGTTTCATTTATATTATATTTAAGTAAAAATTATATCTAAACCATCCAAAATAATTTCAAAAATAAAAATTATAATATATATTCCCACTTAAAAAAGATTAGTATCCCTTAAATATCCGTTCATACGATCTTTCGTCAATGTTTCCCAACATGATTCCTTTGATATTTCAAAATCCTGTACATAAAAACATTAAAATAAATGAATGTTTTTTATTATTGTAATACATTTCATAAATAGGAAAATTTTACATTCTATTCAATATATATCTAATTTTTATGGGTACAGAAGAACACAATGTATATTTCCAAAAATTGGTTTCAATTTTATTTTTATAATAAAATTATCTTTTCTATATCAACGACACACTTATTCTTTCTCTTTAATTCTTCATCAGGCAAGGGAGATAATAGATCATTTACATTATTATTTATTGAATATTTAGAATGGTAAATTTTAAATCTATTACTAATAAATTATTTCTCATGATCATATCTCAAATTATTGACGTGAATTCACAATTCTATTTATAATTTTCTATTGAATTTGATAAAAATTGAATCTGAAATTTTTTTCTTGAGTAACATAACATTATTAATTAATGTGAAATCAAAAATGAATGTGGTGAAATATATTGAATTTTGTCGTATACAGAAACATGAATAAATGTATATATGTTCTATTCTTCTCGTTGATAAAATATATTCCCTATTTTTATGATTTATCATTCAATTATATCATGTTCCCTGCACGTCATCTTATTATCCCATCAACATGGGATGATATCATAAAACATAATGCTTCTAATTTTAAAGCATACTACTAAATCATAGATAAACAATCCTTCTATTTGATAACATACAATCATAATTTCCACTAATGTAACAACAATTCATTTTCACACTTATCAAAAACATATTTATGTAAGTTATTATTCCTTTATAAATGATCCATTAATCATTTAGTACATTAATAATGAAATTTTCCTTCATAAAAATTACCTATTTTGAAAAATGAAAGTTCATAAAACACATATTATGTTGTTATTCAGAGCATGAATATATAAAACTATATTTGATATAATATTTAGAGGTACAATTTAATATGGGAAAAAACCATTAATTTGATAATAAAATACATCACCAAAATGTAACAACTATTCCTTCACGGTTTTCAATGTTCTTTAAAAAAATAATATCACTATTAATGTGGGAGGATCATCCACTAAAAAGAAAATATGGTTTTATTTTACTACTGTTATTCAATATGACCTTAGAAAGGTATGATATCACTTACTTTTTGTTTTCAATTGTATATCATTCATAATCATATTTTTTCAATCATAGTAATCATTTCACCCATTTTATAGAAAAATGGACCTATTATAACACCTACCATATACATCCAATGTCATTAAAATAGGAACATAGTCCCTATGACTAAAATATTTGAATCTATAACATATCCTCTCTAAAAATATGGTTTCCTCACTACTATAAAAATTATCTTTAAATCATGTATCATTCAAAGATATTAAATAGTAAACTATTATATATAATATTTTTTCCTAAATATTCCATATCCCCAATTACACCCATCGATCATAAATCAGCTTGGTTTATAAAATTTATTCCTATGGTATAGTGAAAATATTATTTTCTTTCAATAATTAAAATCTAATTTTGCATAAATTTGGATGCTAAATATGTTTATATAGACACTTTTTTAAAAATGAAATGAGAAACCTTTTTCATTCACTTTTTGTTGCATGTTCATGACTAGATCATATGTGACATCATGCTATTTTATTGAAAAGAGATTTATAAATAGATTTTCATATTAAAATTTAAATTGGTATTTTTTAATCTTCTATTATTTGATTTATTGGATTTAGTTTCATCATAAATAAAAAAATATAAATCATTATTTTACATATTAGACTCATTTTTGTAATAAATACACATAGACGGTATCTATGAATATTCTTTTTCATTTAATTGAAACAATACGTTAAGAAAAATTATCATATTTTCTTGTTCTATTGATTTCTACACTATATTTTTATGCAATAAAAATATAATATTTTTTCAGTTCAAACTCATTCATTTCTCTGATGATCTTTTTTCACTTTTGTGTTTTTTTTAACATCATACCTTACTCAAATCATACATTTTGTTCATCCTTATACATGTTTTATATAGTTATTAGTTAAAAATAATCTTTTCTACAACATAGAATATCAAATAATTCTCAAATATAAGAAATGAAATTGGTAAATTTCTCCTCAACTACACATTTAGATTCACTTCTAGATTTCAAAACAACATCTTTTTATTTGGCCATCATATTTATTATATTATCATTGGATCATTTATTCTTGTATCATTTTGATTTTAGAGAATCATTTGTGATTTTATTCTATTTTTTATGTTTCATATGTAAATTTTATTTTTAATCCATTTAGTTTTTAATAATATATTCAATATAAAACATCTAAATTATATCACACATGTATCATATATTTGGAATTATTTTGTTTCCCATCTTATTACCATTAATGAATCACATTTGAATGAGTAATGTATTATTTTATAGTATCTAATATCCTCATCATTTTCATATTCACCTGAATTTTCATTATCAAACTGATCTTTTGTTTTAAACATTCTCATTTCCTAAAATGATAATTGGAAATTTACCTTTTTTGTGAGCACTTAATTTTTTAATCATTTTATAAGTGATGAGAATATTATATAATTATTCTTAGAGGGGAATCAATTAATAATATTGAGCTATGACATTTGGATGAAGCCTATCAGAAAAATTTTCAATGATATTTTAGTAATTGAATATCATTCATGGTTTTCACCAAAACCTGGATGTTATTAGTAAATTCATTTACCTTAGTGAAAATATAATTTGTATTCTAATCTAAATAAATATTGATTCTATAAAAAATACATATCCAGATCTATAATTTGTCCCCCATTAATATAAAATTATCTTTATAAATAATACCATGCTTCAACCATATTTCATTATCTAATTTAATAATCATAAATTTTGTTTGTACATTTTATAAAAAACACATTGTAATAGAATTTTTTTATTTACTTTCATGCTATGTATTTAACTAATATACACGTTTCATAGTAGAATTTATATAAATTTGTCTAAATAAAAAGAGTTTAGAATCCTAAATATCCACTTAAAGGGATATAATATTTGGAAATATTATGTTCTTCTTAATGTGAAATGTTTTTCCATAAAATGTTATAACACCCATATTGATCATAGAGTTGATATTATCATTTATAAATAGTTTATTGAATCTAAAAATGGTGTTGGAGATGACATAATTTAATGTTCCCATGAATTAATTACTTCTCATGGAAGGATGAATAAAAAATAGGACACTATTTTTTACAGAAATTTTTTAATTAAATCAACATAGGTAAAATTGTGTTGTTTTGTTCACCTAATTATATATTCCTAACCTCACTCGTGTATGAAAAAATAAAAAAATAATGAACATAAGAAAATTTATATGGATAATACACTTCATGGGTATCCTACTCATTATCATGGTTGGTGACCCCCCCATAAGGATTCCTTGTTATAAGAAACTACATAACATAATATTTCAGTATTGGGTATAGTTACACTAACATTTTCTAGAATTCACACTAGATTATTTAGTTTCAGATTTCATTCATATAGACATTTTAACTAATAAGAGAATGATCTAATTGCAATTTTAGATTCTATAGAAACAAATGATATTGATATCCTATAATAATGATTCAATAATATTCAATAATACATGCTCACACAATATAGACTGGATGTAGAACTAATTCTCAATCCTAGAATCAGATTATCTCAATATAGACATGAGATCCAATATATATCGAATTTGGATTGTATACATCGACAATAGGATTTTTATCCCACACATGAGTTTCTTCTCATCCAATACAAAATTGAGGTAAAATGTACCTAATTTATTTGTATAAAACTAATACTATGGGAACAAAAAAAACTAATAATAATTAATTTCATGAAATAATTTTAAATCCAAACATTCCCAATTATTCTCAAAATGGAATCAAACATTATGATAAACTTTTCTTATTCCATTCATCATTGCTCGCAAACATTCACCATAATATATTAATTATATTATGATTTAAAAAACTATAATTTTTAGAATAAATCCACATCTATCATTATTCATTCATGATAAATAAATATAAAATAATTCTACAAAATTATCATGATATTAAATAAAAAATTATGAATAATTCACAAGTTATAATGTTGTCAATTATATGAATTCAGATCATCTTCTTCCTCATATATACTTTTGAGAAATAAATATTCTATATATATTTCAAAACAAGATGAACTCTATAACAACATAATATAAAAAACACATTTATTTGATGATTCATACCCAAAAAACTCAAATAAAGTCACTATATAATCTCATTCATTGTATTGTATGATTTTAAAAATAATAAATATCATCTAATTTACATTCGTTGATTTATATCATTATTCTTTTCAAAATAGATTATAGTTTTAGCCTAAATAGATATTTTTAGATAACCTATATCAGAATATTTAAAAATATAAATAACAAAAATTATCAAAATTACTTCACAAATAGCTTAAATCACATCGAGATATGATTTTTTAAATAATGATGAACACAATTTTTATCATTTAAATTGTATCTCATTTTATCAGATAATAAATTATGAATTTATTTAGTTACTTTTACTTATCTTTAAGACATATAAGCTTACCTCTATATATTTCTTAGATAATATTATTTTATAGAATCCCAACCACTGTTAAATATCCTTTGTAATTCAAATGTAAACTTTATTCAGGTCCCAAAAGATACACATTGCTTTTACATAAGTTATGAATGGCTTTTAGGTAGCTCTAAAAATGGTTGTTCATTCTTAGAAAACATACACTATGTTTTTACTAACTGTGCCTGTATAATCCCCATGTCACAACTAAGATACCAAATGAATAACCTATCAATCAAAAATTATAATCTAATGATTATATATCAATTAATTATTCTAATCGACTATGGAATCCAATCGAATATTTAAAGATTTAATTAATTGTATGAAAAATAGATTATTCAACCCATAACATTCTAATAAACCATATCAGAAAAAATAATTTATAATTATAGATTTACTAAAGTTTGAACATAATTTTCTTATAAGTATTTTAATTCACGTAAGATCATATAAAAAATTGAAAAAAAACTCTTTCTAGTTCGTTAATATTGTTTATCATAACGAAAAACCATTAATCACATTATGAATATATCAAATGGTTCTCTAAAGGATTTTAGAAATACACATAAATTTATAATATTATTCTATTATATATAAAATGTCATGTTTTTTATGTATCAACCTCTTATCATATTAATTTCAACAGTTACATCCCAACAATTTATAAGTATTTGTTTATGTTTGTCCCATTTATTATTTTTTATATCTGGACCTCAAAATAAAAATGAGGTTCCATAATATAACCCTAAATAAGAACTCGTGTTAGATTTCATATATATCTTTCCATTTTTTAGTAATATCATATTCATTAAAACATTATATTTTTAAATAATTTACTCATTTATTATAATGAAAACAATCTTGATATTCTGATGATTATTTCATTCATAAAATCTCATATAATTTGAATTTCAATCAATATTTGGGAATACATTGAGTAGTTTTCAGATAAATTTTCATTCTAAATATAAAATTTTGAATCATCTATTTATAATAGAATGATTATCTTCGGAATATAATATTCATTATTGTACTTAATTAGTTGAATTTTAACATTAAATTTTTATATTTTCTCATCCTTTGATGTATAAACATTAAGAGAATCACTATGATTTCAAATTGTGTTGTTATCATCACCTTTAATATATATTTTATCCTAATATAGAATGAAATTACCAATCCTATTTTATATTCTTATTATCTTTACCAAGTTTACTTTATATAATGATGGGAAAATTTCCACTCAATATATTAAATAAAACTTTTAAATATCATAATTCATGGTGTTGTTAAGGAACTATAGTACCCTTCGTAGAAACATTGTTTATAATTATAATTAGTTTTTCATTAATTTATGTGATTTATTATTCATCAATGATCTTTAACATATAAAATTTAAATGTTTCATAATCATAACACATTTATTTCATATTATTTGTACCATAATAAGAAAGAAATCAAATATATTTAAATGATTAATGCATTGAGGAAATATATTAAAAACATCTAGTAATAATCCATATATAGTAGTGTTCATTTAGTTTCTGTTTTAAAAATACTAAGCCACTAGTTCTAAAATCCAAAATTAATTTTCACCGGTAGGTAGCTAATAATGTTTCATTACCTTCATATAAACTTTGAATCCCAACTTATTAAAATAGAAAATTATTATTCTATTCTAGAAACAATAATATTAAGGATTAATTTAAAGACCACTAACCATATATATATATATATATTATTTAGTATTTAATATTTATGTATGAATATTAAATCATTTATCATTATCTATCTATTATATAAACTCAATAAATATTCCTTAATAACATTTTGTTCATGGTTGTTAATTTAAATTAATCATGAATGATGAATTGAGTTGTAAGTTTTTATATTATTAAATCTAAATTTCCCTCTTCAATTAATTATTTAATCCCATCCATCAAATGAGATTTTATTTTTTAATGTAAATAAGGTAATTTAAATATAGGAAAAATACAATTTTATTTTGGTTCTATGTTTTGAAAATATATCACTGCCTCTACTCAACTTATATCCATGGCAGGTATAATAATTTGATAAGTTTTCTTTTCTCATAAATCTCACAGATGAGTTTCAGATTGTAAAAAATGATGTATACATGTTTCAAGAAAATTCAACTATGATTTTCCTTTTAACGTCCCAAACTTAGTTAGGTAAAGACCATTTAAATTTATTTTCATTTCCATTAAATCGATCATGGGTGCTCACCGACACACCCTGCTATGGGTCTTGATAATTTTTTATTCAAATTAATTAAGTAACTGAAGAGTTTTATAGAAGTTGTTATATCACACATTAGCACAGTGTTCAGGATTAATATAATTATTTAAAGATTGAAAAACAATAACAAAAAAACTAAATAAGATTAAAAATAAAACATGAAGGTATAAAAATAATTTTTTAAATAAAATAGAAAGGGGTTATGGAAAAAATAAAAATATTTCAAATGGGAAATTTACAATTTTATTTATTTTTATCCTTTTTTATTTTTAACATTTTATTTTTTTATTTTTCTTTTTTTACCTTAAGATTTTCTTTTTCTTATCTTATTTTACTTTTTTTCATTCTTTTCTCTCTTCCTCCCCTCCTCTCTATGACGTCGTACTCCTCCATCCCCCAAGGTGGAAATCCACCGTACAGCCCCTTCGGAATTTTGTCGTGTCTCCATCCTTCATCATTTTTATTCTCTATCAGGTGTGCAGCAAACCTCAGGGAAAGGCTAACCATGAGAATTTAGAATCGTAGAATTTGGTTGAGTATCCTGTGCACAGTTTGTCACGGATGGATTTTACCTTATTTTGGTTTTTTCTAAAATCTCTTGTTTTCTTCTTGTTAAGACAAATCAAAACCTACCGTAGATCATAGATCATCTAAGTTTATAAGGTAGGGTGTCCACTCACTTTCCCTCTATTTTTTTATTTATAAAAATGCACCATTGTGCTGTTAGTTGGTGTCTACCGACTATGTTCAAATTCACCAAATTTTGTTAAATTTAGTTTTTTCTCCCAATTTTTGCTACTTTAATTATCATAAATTAATTTTTTTAATTTGTTATAATGTGGTTGGACACCCCTTTGGGCACACTGATGTGACCTATATAAATTTTTTTAGCTCAAACATGTAATTTAATTAACATAATGTCTTGGGAAAACTATTTTTGTAGTGTTTAGTTGGAATAATTAATTTTGATTAATTACGAACTTTGAATTGTTAGATATTTGGTAGTTGTTTGTGAGGATTTATTTTTATATTAAAAGTATCATTTTTGTGTTTATGTCGATGTGGTATCTTTCTTTGTTAAGACTCTTTTCCTAAAATATTAATTTTGTACCTTATGATGCACAAGTTTAACTATTTAGTTTTCAAACTGTAATTTATTATACTTATGACATTCCTACAGTTGTGAATGATTTAATTAAATTTAGGGTGGCGAAAAAAGGCGGGTCTTGTATTTTGGACCATGCTTAGACTCTCTATTTTTGACCGGTTACCACTACCCATCAGAGCTGGTGTCTATGGCTTTGCCAGACTGAGACATCCCTGGTCATTCCAATACTTATGAGTGATACCAGTTATAAAAAGTCCAGTTGATTATGGATCCATTGGCAATGTGGCTAATCAATCCTCCGATGATGCTCACCCACTTTTTACGAGACCAGGATAGACTCAGTGTAAAGACAATCCACGAATGTTACTTGGACTTTTGAATTATTACCTTAGATAGGCTTGGTGGTATTGGATAATTTGACATACGTTCCATAGTGATACCTTTGATAAGGTATCTAAATAAAACTCTCAATGTGAACCTTAATAATGATGCACTAAAATATTATATTAATATTTCATGAGCCTCTTGATATTTGTAATATTATTCGGGTATGTTGAAGTACACCTAGTCGGCACATGACATATACCCCTAGTTAAGTCACAATCTTGGGGTTCGCCTCCTCTCAGTTTTAAAATGATCTTCCAGGTTTTATATATGTGTGTATGTGAATTATTCTTATAGATACTCTTTTTAGACTACCTGCTTAGAACATATTAGGTGATTATGGATGGGTACTGTTGGGAACCTGGAAGGAATTATTTATTACATTTCACTTAACTGTGTATCTGCAATTTTTATATAATGGATCCCTGATTTTTATTATTTCATGAAATAGAATGGTTTATATAGAATGGATGTTGACCTAATGGGATTTTATCTCACACAATGTTCGAGCATCATTGACACCTGAGTAGATTACATGCTCGCATGGATTGACAAAGGGAATCATGCTGCATCTGGTGCTTGACTATTTATTGATGATTAGGTTAGAGACTGGAGTTATGGAAAGATCCTTGTTCATGATTTAGTGGTTTCTTTGTGTCTTTCCTTTTTGTTCACAGTATGGTTGAGTTTCTATTTTCTATAGATTCAGTTTAGATATACATCATTGAATTATATGGTTTTGTGAGCTTCTGCATTTAATTATTATTCTTTTGGATTATTTATATTTCTTATTTTGCAGTTTGTTCATTTATATTCTTTCGCTATTTATTATTTATTTATTCTTACTTATGCTATGATATTACCTATTACCTATGAGGGCATAGTCTCCACCACAAACATGAAAAATGCCCTTGCTACTAGTCGGTATCATTTGGCATTTGGGAGGATGTTCTTCAGTGTATGTGGCTAACTCGGCTTTGGGAACCCCTCAGGTGGCTTTCGAGATAGGGACACTACAAAGTGGTATAAGAGGTGTTTTTTTCTTCTGTCTCACTATTATTGTTAGATAGTAGACTATGATAAAAGGATTCAGAATGTACCATGTTCTTGGACATATCTAATCCATGTAAAGGGGAAACCAAAATTCCTGGGATGGGATTTCAATTATCTATTATTCCAGTTATTTTTAATATGACTTTACTATTGGGTGACTCACTTATTTTGCATTTTTTTTAAGTTTTTATTGTTGAGATAATGGGGTTTTACCCTCAGAGACGGATGATAAGAGGGGAAAACATTATACACGACATATTAGGCACCATAGGATTAAAATTACAATCATATTACCATATCATATATACTTGTAGTATTTATTTTCCTATTTTCATGTTAGTGATGTTTTGCCTTGTGATATTTTTTTTTGGAATTTTCATTTGTAAAATATAATTTTGTGATATTATATTAGATGATAACCTAAAATAACCTATGAATGGACTATAAATCTTTTTTAGTATTTTTTTTGTGTAGTCTCTTCTATATCAAAACCCAACTCTTAAAGTGGGTTGTTTGTTGTTTAGTGCTCAAAGTAATGCTATGTACCTAACCAATTTTTGGTCCTTAATTGTTCTTCTCATCTTCTTTACTCATTTTCTAATGTTGCGTGTTGGTTTGTTTTAAACCAATGTAACTATGACGTCTTCGTGTCATGCATAAGGAGAGTGGAAATGAGCACATTCCATAGATGGTTGGTCCTAAACCACATGTGGTACCACATGTAGTGCCTCTTATGGCAATACCTCCTGTTGATCTTCTAAGGGACAATAATGCTCAGTTTAGGGATAGTCTCCTTAGGTTCATGAAGTCATTTCTGAATATCCCTAGAACTTCACCTTCTATGGAAGACCTCATGTGGGACATTCTACATGAACACCCTCCCACCTTTTTGGGGAGTAGCAACCCTCATGTTGTAGAGTCATGGAAAGAGGCTATAAGTTGTATCTCAGACCACCTTGAGACGCTTACAGAAGGAAGGGTCAAATTGGAAGTCTACATGCCTCATGACTGTACCATGAAACGGTGGAACGTTATTTCTCAGGCTGAGCAGACCAGTGACATGGATTGGGCCGACATCTAAGGAGCCTTATATGATCACTATTTTTCATTGAATCTGAGAGATGATTGTCTCGGGGAGTTCTTAAATATTCAGTATGGCTCTATGACTGTGTTATAGTATTCTGATCATTTGATAGATCTTCAGTGTTTTAACCCATATCTGACTGGAAACGTGTATAGTACAATGAGACATTTTTATGACATACATGAGTATACTATTCACTTGTAGGTGAATGTATTACTTTTGACCATTTTCACAGAAATAGTAAATGAAGCTCTAATCTTAGAGCGAAATGACAGGGAAGCTAAACTGGTGAGCTATGGTTGTTCTATTCTTAGACAGGGTGAAGGTTCTTCTGGCCGCATGAAATACCATTTTGAAATTGAATGTGGGGGAAATCCAAGTCAAAATGCATGTTTTGATAGCTATATCACATGTTATCAGTGCATTCGATATGGTCATAAGAATACAAAGTGCATGAGAGACCTGAAGGAGTACCGAACTTGTGGCAAGATGGGTCCCCTTCAGTGTTTCTGAAATTACTTCTCTTTATCATCTAGTGGCAGTGGATCTTCACATACACATCTATCAAGTATAGAGTCAATGTTTCCACAAGTACTTCTGAGTACTGCATACCACCCCCAGACCGATGGACATTCTGAAGAACCATATGAGTGTTAGGGGATATGTTACAGGATTGTAACATGGATTTTGGAGGTTCATGGGGGAAGAATATAACTTTTGTTGAGTTTACCTATAATAACAGCTTAATGAGACAACTCAAACGGTTCTGTATGAGGCCCTCTATAGTTGACTATTCTGTTCACCTTTACGATGGTTCGAAGTAGGTGAGGCAGCTCTGTCGTGTCCTCATCTCATTCAGGAAACATATGAGAATGTTGATCTGATTCAGAAGTAGATGACTATAGATCAGTCCAGACTAATGTATTATACTGATCATCACCACCTAACTCGAGATATTGAGGTGGGACATCGATTCATTATACGTGTTTCTCTGAGTTTGGGTCACCGTTGGATCAGAAGACATGGAATGTTATCACCGATATATGTTGGTCCGTTCGAGATGGAAGAGAGAGCTGAGCCGATATCCTATTAGTTACTGCCAACATAGAGGTATTGTGCCATGAATGATGTTTTATATGTATCTCTAACTTTGATAATATCATCTAGACCCATCTTATTCTTTTGACACTACTGACATCGAGCTTCAGGTAGATGCATCCTTTGAGGAGCATCATATCTGTATCATCGACTGTAGCTTGACTGTCCATTGAGACAATTTGATATCATTGGTCTGGGAGTAATGGAAACATAGATGCATTTTGTATGAAACCTAGGAAAGAGAGGTAGATGTATGTGCATCATTGAATGAATTTTTCTATCATGAAGTTCCACTACCTTCGACAGAGAAACTCAGGGATGAGTTGTCTGAAAGATGAGAGATTGTAATGTCATGGCTTTAGTCAGGTACACACCATTTAAATTTTTTTATACTTTCCTTTAAAGGAACCTGTGGATTGAACCTATGGACCCTGTTGTAGGTCCCTAGAATTTTTTTTAAATTAATGAAATAACTGATGAGTTCTTTAAATGTTTTTATGTCACACTTTAGTGCATTGTTTAGGATTAAAATAATTAATTAATTTTTGAAAAATAATAATAAGGGAGTCAAAAAAGATTGAAAAGAATGAAAGAATGGATAGAAAGAAATTTTGAAATAAAATTGAAAGGGGGTTGCTGGAAAAAAAATGGGATACTTCCATTTTTATTTATTTTTATCCTTTTTTAATTACATAATTTTATTCTATTTTTTTATATTTATATTTATTTTATTTTTCTCTTACTTTTATTTTATTTTTCGTTCTTCTCATGCTTCTAATTATTTTCTCACTTCCTCTCCTCCTCTCACTCACACAACACTCCTCCCTCACAAAAGGTGGCACACCACCCCAAAACCCTTTCGGAAGACTGTCATGCCTCTATTCTTCAACCGTTTTATTCTCTGTTAGGTGCGCAGAAAACCTCATGGAAAGGATAACCATACACAATTGGAATAGTGGTATTTTTTTGGGTAGCCTGTGCATAGATTTTCACATGAGGATTTTACACTATTTTGGGGTTTTTCTACAATATTTTTTTTCATTCGTTTTAGATCAAATCATAGCCTACCAAAGATCAAAGAATAATTTAAAATAATAAGGTAGTGGGTCTACTCACTTTCCCTGCATTTCATTGTGATTCATAAAAACACATCGTTGTGCCATTAGTTGGTCCCTATTGATTTTGTGAAAATTAAAAAAATTATTCAATTTAATTATTTTTCCTAATTATTGTAGTCATATTCAATAAAAATTAAATTATTTAATTTTTTCCAATGTGTTTGGACACCCCATGGGTAATGCCTATGTGGCTAGTAAAAATTCTATTAGCTCACTCATATATTTTAATTAATTTCAATTTTTGCGCTAACTATTTTGGTTGTCTTTAATTTAAATAATTAATTTAGATTAATTATGAAATATGAATTGTTGGATATTTGGTAGTTGTTTGTGCTAATTTATTTGTTTATTAAAAAGTGAATTTATCTTCTTATGTTGATGCAGTATCTTCTCTTGTTAAGATTGTTTTGTAGAAATATTTAATATGTACCTTGTGATGCGTGGGTGTAACTATTTAGTTTTCAAGATACAATTTCATATGCTTATCTCATACGTACTGTTGTGAAGAAATTAATAAAATTCATGGAGGAAAGAAGGATGGTCTCGTATTAAGGTCCATTTTAGACCGTCCATTCTTGGTAGGTTTCCACTACACGCTGGGGGGCAGAGTCTTTGAATTTTCTAATCTGAGGCTTCCCCAAGATTTACAATACTTATGAGTGATACCAGTTCCAAAAGGGACTATCAGGGAAGGATCTATATAAAATGTGGCTAAGCTAGAATCAGATGTGCTCAACCCATTTTTGCATGATCGGGACTGACTCAGTGTAAATCCATTCCTCAAGCAATACTTGGTATTTAGAATGATTTCCTTATATGAGCTTAGTGGAATTGGATAATTTGTTGGACGTTCCATAGATATAACATAGGGAAGGTATTAGTTCCAACTATCAACTTGAAACCTAATACTGATTGTCTAATGGTTTATATTAATTCTACCTGGGCCTCTTGAGGTTTGTAATATTTTTCTAGTATGTTGAAGCACACCTAGTTGACCCATGACTTTGACCCCATGTTAAAGCACAATCATGGGGTATTCCCCTCCCATATTTTACCTTGATTTTATATGTTATATATATATATATATATATATATATATTTCTTCATTTTTCTTACAGGTACTCTTTTCAGACCTCCATCCAGGGCCAAAGCAGGTGATTAGGTGCAGGTACCATTGGGAACTCAAACTGAGTTATTTATTTCATTACAGTTAACTGTGTATCTACGATTGAAATATAATGGAACAATTCTTGTTATTACTGCATGAAATGGAAGGGTTTAGACATTGTGGTTCTGACCTCCTCGGATTTTATCTCAAACCCTTTTTGGGCGTCATTGACACACGAGTAGATTACACGTTTGTAGGTACCGAGAAATAGAAGGTTTCTACTTCCGATTATTGATTGATTCATACTGTATGGGATGGAGAATTTTCCATAGGACCAAGACATGATTTAGATGAAGTGGTTTCTTCTTGTCTTTCATTTTTTTTGAAGGTATGCTGGAGTTTCTATTTTCCATACCTTCAGTTTTAATGGACATCATGACATGACATGGTTTATTCATTTATATTTTTTCACTATTTATTATTTAAATTTTTTTACTTCTATTGTTATATTACATATTTCCTGTGAGGGTATAGACTCCCCCATGGACACGAAAAAGGTCCTCACTGCTAGTCAGCATCCAGTGGCATTCGGGGAGATGCAGTTGAGGTTATGTGCCCAACCCGGCTCTGTGCACCCCTCAGGTGGATTCTTGGATGGGGACGCTACATACCACTTCTATTAAATGATAGGACCTACAAATTGGCTTTCTCATTCATATAACTAGAATTTTTCATTACAAATATTATATAAAAGTTGTTGAATTTTGTTATTGTTACATTATAGGGTTTTATAAAGCTACAACTTATAGTAGTTGAATCTCACTCAAGGTGTAATATATATCTTCATATATTGTCTATAAATGAACCAAATAAATATCTAAATGTTCTTCTACTCATAAAAGCCACATTGTATTTCCAATTTATCTTATTTCATTTCAATTTCAAAATCAAAACACAATTATATAAAAATTAATAATAATATATATAATCATACTATTAGATTTTTAGATATCAATATAAATTTTATATATCTTTAAAATTTCATATATTCATCCTTTTGTAATTAAATATGTTATTTTTTAATTAAATTTTGTCAAAATTAATTCTTTATCTTATCCATGAAAATTTTATCTTCATAGCCATTACATAGTCTTTTTTCTTAAAATAAATTCCCCTCAAAATCTTATTCAAACACATCCAAATATATTTATTCATAAATGATTTACATGAGAGTTTATTAATTTATCCTACAACTAATTATATCTAATATCACTATAATAATTTTTTATTCAGAAATATATAAGGGAAAATATACTCATACCATCACATATAAGAATATCTTCCTTGATGAATAATATGTATGAATAATATTTCAATTTTTTTATATTTACTTCAAGTGGCATAAAATAATATATTTTAACATAAAATGTAATTCATATGATTTTCCCATAAATATTTTAGTGTATCTATTAATATATAATATTAAACCTTTTGTACAATTCATAGTTTTTTAATATGTATAATCTCATACATTTTTAATCATCTATATGTATGAATAATCTCAAATTAATGACGTATATGTATTGGTATCATCTAAACATGTTTGATAATTTAACTTATGAAATATTGAATAAGTGATAATAAGAAAAAAAAATTCAAAAATATGTACCGTTCAATACATTGATATGTGTTTAAAAATAATAATAACACATATTTTCCTCTATATATATAAGATTTACTTAACAACAAAAAACTGAATATATATATATTTTCCATTCTTAAACAATAATGGGGAATGTATGAAACCATTGACAAACCCTTTAGTAAAAAATGAAATAAATTAAATTATACTACCAATAAAAAACTCTACTAGAAAAAATAGTGTATTTTGTGTTATATGAAAAATACAATTTTAGAGGTTACATTATCATGTTTATTTTCTCAAACCATCCATAATAATATTCTGGGGCATAATTTATTCTTTCCAACATGTATAATGATATTGTTAATTGATACAAAATAGATGTAGTTTCTACCTACACATTTTATATTATAAAATTTATTAAATAATTAACCAATGAATTATTCTCTAATCCCAAAAATGTTAATCTTGCATTATTATTTCCTCTCATGAATCTATAACATTTTTTCCCATGTGACAATGATTCATAAAATCGAAATCATTTTTCCATCCAACCATTACTTTTTCCAAATGTAAAAATATTTTATGAGTTTATATATTCATTAATATTTTATCATGTATACATATATAAATATATATATATATATATATTAAATTTCTACCCCCATAAAAATTTTTACCACATTTTTTTTTCTAAAAAATTATATTTCAAAAAAAATGTCATGTGTTGTATAATTTTTTCCATATGATTTTTATTTTCGTGATATAAATTCTATCAAGAGATCTTTTTACATCAAAACACAACAATGTATTTTTACCAAATCATCAATATAAATAATATAATTTATATTTCCTAATGGAATGAATAACAATAGTGAATTTTAAAATAAAAATTTTACATTCTAAAAGAATCCAACACAATTCATTATCTAAATCATTCCATCACCTTTATGAGTTAACCATATTAATGGGTTACAAAAGAGATATAAGTTTTCTGTAAACAATACAAAAAAACGTAATAATCCTGGAAAACTAAAAATCACTTTCATATTAGTTGGTATTTGTCATTATTATACAACCTTATTTTGAGAATTATCCACTAATATACCATATTTAGTAACATTTGTCAAGAATAATGAAATTTCTTGAATCAAAATTCACATTTAATAAGTTTTATATTCAAATTATTTTTTATTACGGACTATAGAAAAATATAGACATATTTTTCATGATCCTAATAAAATTTAGAGTATATCATAATTCCATTAATAAATATCATTAAAATGTTTTTCCAAATATTCTATGAATTATATATTTGTAAACTCATAATATATAGAAGGTATATTTGTTTACCTAAATGGAATAACTAAACACTCCTTTTTTATACCACATTTGAAACTCCTTCTAGGGAATGACTTTTTCCTCTACCTTATATTTATTATACCCAAGCCTAAAAACTGTTTTTGAATTGTACAGTTCTCTATGGATTGGATGAAAATATTCATCAATATAAGGAAACAAGTAGTTTTTAATTTTTTTAATTTAATATACGCTCTGTATTAAATGAAATTCATTATAGAACAATTATTCATGAAAAAAAATAAAATATATTTAAAAACATTATAAGGGTGAAAAATACCATATCAAGAAACTATATAAATTGAATTACCAAATCGAGTAGAACTATTAACTATATGACATAAATGGGTTTTCAGATTGGATTTTCATGAAAAACTATGACAATAGTGAATTCCACCACTCAATTAAGAGTAATTGTTCAGAAATATTAAATAATTACATCAAAACATTCATTTACTACAAGATCATACATATATAATACCATATAATTCTTTTCAATGATATGTGTAATAAAAATTTCCCCACATTATTTTAATTTTTTTTAATTCTTAAATTATTATTAGTTATATAAATTAATTTTTAATTACCACATATTCACATTCCAAAAATGAAATATAACATAAATTTTTAGATATCTTTCATTATCATGATATGATATAATACAAAAAATTCCCAAAATAAAATATAAATTAATATATATTTGAAAACTATATTTAATGGTAAAAAAATTCCTTAAAAGGTAAAATAAGGATTCTTATATGTACAAATTTATATAATAAATCCAAAACATTTTTTTACAAAAATGTTAATGCTTATTTTGAGATATTATATTTATGTATTACTTATAAATTTTCTCAAAATGACAAAATTATTAGATATAGAATATAAAAATAAATTATTATGATTTTAGTAAACAAGTAAGATACTTGTTACCAGTCACATGATAGATCAACATATCTTTTTGTAGTACAAAATGATGATTACACATCCTTCAAGTTTTAGTAATGATTATTTAAACCTTCTATAAATTACTTTGGACATATATTTTCACAATGACCCAAACCATTACCAATAAAAAAATATTAACAACTATCATCCTTAACAATAATTTGGCTCTTTATTTTTCCCTAAATTATTTTATCATTACTCATTTCTATAAAATCACAAGACAGATGTGTGTGTTGAAAACATAGATAACATTTTATTTATCTGATTATCAACAATCTATAATTATTTTTCCTTATTTATTTTCATGATAACCACTTCTTATATTAAATATTATTATATATATATGTTTCATCAAAAAATCACATTTCTACAATTTTAGCACATCATATTATTTCCTCATAACCCTCGAATATTTGGAAAACTACAGTCCTTAATAAGTATAATAAAAGACATATATAAAATATATTTATGGTCATAAATAAAATTTAATTAATAACTTGATAATCTTGTAAAACTCATTTTATAATACGAAATTATGTCCTCCCCATTTTACATTAAATCTATCTATTACCATACATATTCGAACTACAATTTAAATTATTTTTAAATAAAATTATATTTAAATAAAATATTTAAATTGGAAATAATATCTATCTTATTCATTTTATTCTTTATTTGAGAGTATAAATGTACATCATTATTTTTAATACTAAAAACTATATTTCATACATTTTTATACAATAATAACCCAAAACAGAAAACATATTCTATAAAGAATATATCATTCAATCATTTATCACTAAATATGTGGTTCCTAAAAATGTTATACAATATTTTCTATTAAAAGTAACCATTATTAATATATTTAATTACTATTTATTTTTTCCCTCCCTTTTATTAGTACCATTAATTATACCTTGTGTATATTGAGTGAATATATCAAAAAATTATTTATCTTCGACTCGTAATAAATTCTTCTTGATAATTTGTAAGGGTGGTATCCTCATATTTTCATCCAACTCTATTCATCCTATTACCTATTTAAAAATATCACTCTTAATTATAATTATTGTAAAAAAAATTTTGAATTATTTATAAATATCAAAGACTATCTCTTGCTAACAAAACCATAAATTAATGTCTTATCCCAATAATATTGACATTACGATCTATAAATATTCGGTACACTATTTTCTATCAAATATCATAAAGCATAAAATTATCTAAACCCTACATAATATTCATATATATTTATATATATATAATAAGACAATAATTATAATTTTCATATAAAAATATAACCCCACATAGATGATTATCAACAAAACCTTCATGGACAATAATTTTTTATTTTAAAATTTTATTAAGTGTCAGGATTTAGTTTAAAGGTTGTATGGTGGTAGATGGTCAATTTTAGGATCTCTAAAGTTGAAAAAAATTGGATTCAATGGTGGACATTGTTTTATGGATGTGGTCATAGAAATTTTTTTATTTTTATGGAGCATATAAATTTTTTATTTATCATATATAGTTGTTATTTTTATAATATATAATTCTTTTTATATTTAATCCAACATTTGGATCCAACAATGCCATGTTTTTATTGTTTGTATCCATTTTGGGTTAGAGTATTGGTTTTTAACATAATAAATCACGGATCTAGATGTTCTGATGTTTTTATGATTAAATATATATTTTTCAAGTCTATGTATAACACAATGATAGGTTAAAAGTTTATTTTAGAGGATGCATATGATATTTTTTATACAATCCCATGATTTTCATAATGATTAGTCATAGTAGAGATTTAAAAATAGTAATGGTGGCCCCTCAACATATTTTCGTTATTCAAAAATGATTTTTAAAATATCCATGATATTTAAAAATTAAAGGTTGTCATTCAACTTTGAAGACAAAAAGATTTAGACCTGTCATTAATCAAGGCGACAACCATTTTTTGAATCCCCCGCAATATGTTGTTATCGAATTATGTATTATATTTAAATAATAGTTGATATATTCTATGATTATATATTCCATTATTTCTTCAAACCATGAACCTCAATTTGAAATCTTTTAGAGACAATTGTTCATTTCATTTTTCATTTTAACTAATTGATTCATCCTATCGATTCTTCATCCATTCAGGTTAGGCCTTCTATGATATTCAACTAATATTTTGTTTCTTTTTTTGTAATATGGTTTTATCAGAATCATAGTTTAGTAATCAATATTTTTAACCATTTTCATTATGAGTGTCAATTATCAATAGTGTTTTCCATTGTTCATTGAGGTTTTGAAGTAATTTTATCTATGCTTTCATACATATTAATGAACTATAATGTTTCAAAAAATAAATTAAGGTAATTAAATTTACAGTTTTCATTGATTATTTATATGTAAATATCAAATTATTCAATATTTTAATTTTACTTAGAGGATGTTATAGATAAACTAAATTATGATAAGCAACCATAAAAATGAAGTAGAAGGGTATGAGTTTTTCCCATTGTCTTTATCACTTTTCCTCGTTAATTTTAGTGAAATATTTATGTTATTATAATATATCTATAATTTATACTACGATAAGTTTTTATTTATATTATTATATTTGTATAACCTTATATAATTGTATAATCATGTAAATTTGATGATAAATATTTTTTTTAAAACATATATATTTTGTGGTGATGTTAAGAAAGGAATTCATATTAAATATTAAAGCAATATTAATGACGAACTCATCTATGTTAATTAATACTATGATTACATTGTTATTTTTTTGTATGTAGTTATATAGTAATGTGAATAAATGGATTTGGCCTGTTTATTATTGATAGATGAGAGTATACTACGTTGTTTCCTTATTATGGTAATGAATGATTTGATTGTGGTTAAGGTAGATGTGGAATTTCTTTTTTAGGGCTTTTTTGTAGTCGTGGAAATAATTGGATTGTGTTGTGAATTGGTTTATATGGATTTTGGATTGGTCATTTGGGGGTTGTCTTATAGATACCAAATTGAAAGAAATTTGGTTGAGGTAAATATAATTTGTAATGGTACAATGTTATAAACTATATTTTTTTGAAATAGGAAAATGGTAAAGGATTTTATTAATGAGAAATATAAATAATGAATTTATTTGAATTAAATTTGATAAATGATATTATTTTATGTGGGAATAATGTGTGTCCAATTAAATAGAATATTTAATGTATCAAGGGTAGTATATATTAATTATATACATTATAATAATTATATCAATAAATAGGAATTTAGGATGATTGTGATGTATTGTGTGGAAGCATGGAGTAGGTTATTTTTTAGAGTTCAAAGTTATATATTGCTGGTAAATATTTCAGTTTTCATTTTTATATTATATTATTCATGATATTTTTCTCATTATTTATTATGAACCAAAAAAAAGTTCGTGTAACCTTATAGATTCTCATATGGTTTTGAATTCTAGTTTTTTTATTTAACATCATGTTTAATAAGGGAAAACAAACAGAATATCCTCAAGTCCCCTATATATTACAAGAAAATTAATGAATATAATTTATATTGGTATTCATTGACCCATATTTTTAATACATGGATATTACATCATTTTTAAGATAACAAATTAATAGTGATAAAATCCTAAATCAAAAGGTTTTATGTGTTAGATATTTTAGGCTCATACATCAATTGAACATAATAAAACTGAAACATTAATTTAAGGGATTTTTCATTATATTTATAAAATATTTATATCCCTTAATTTCCTTTAACAACTTGAGTATATACATAATTTAAAGGGTGAGATAAAATCATTATAATGTGATGGATAACATGGTACAAATAAGAAACATGAATCAATTATTTGTGGGTGAGAATAATAATAATGATCATGTCATAATCATGGGACAATAATCATAATAATGAGTACTAAATTTAATAAAGGCCTAAAATGGGGAGACATATAATAATAAATCATCGTTTCGTAGTGTTCAAATACAGTACAATATTGAGAACAATTCTAATATCATGACCACACATAAAATATTCATAGAAATCATAACATCATTGAAAAAATATAGAATCATGTTAATGGATTTTTCACATTTCCTCTGGTGATATATAGTATTAACCAATGAATTAGAGTTCTTTATAATTCTGGGCCCACCCATCACATAATAATATTCACATTATCATTCATACCACATAGAACTTATAATAATCATATTCACAAAATAAACCATTGAAATGAATGGGTTTCTAACGGATTTCATAAATCATTATTTCAGGAATAAATGGGTTTACCAAATTAATAAGTTAAAAAATAATTTCCTTAAACATCATCATTCATGATAAAAAGTTACTACCCATTAAGATTCAGGGATTTATTTTTGAAAAGATTGTTTTTCTTAAAATTCATTGATTTTGGATTCCAGAAATTGGAGGAAACATTTATTTAGACAAAAAATAAAAATATTGAAAGTGAACATAATATTTATAATATGAATATCCATACTGAAAATGATGTTAGATATTAATAACGCGAAAGAAGGGAGTTGGGTTTGAGAGTCCCCTAACCTTAAACCGATCATTATTTCATCACATTTATTCATCATGAATTATAAAAACATGTTTATTAAATCATTTAAGCTGATATTAATTTTATTTATTCATTTAAAAATTTATCAATTATGAAAAATGTTTATTTTTTAAATTTTAATTTTTATGTTAATGAATTTTGATATCGGGTTTTCCCTACAAAACCATGTTTTCTTCGATTTCACTATTTTGTCCAGAGTCATTTATACATACGTAAAATTAATTCACAAAGCATCAAATATATATATATTTATACATTAATATGTCATAAATAATTTATAATTAAAATCTATAGATTTATTGATAAGAATAAAATTGGAAACATTCTTATTGGCGGTTAACAAACCCTTAAAAAGACATTATCAAAATGGATGAAATGAGAAGATTGAAATATTAATATGTCATAAATATAATACATATAGTTGTTTAACATAATTCATATAATTTCTAAATATCACTTTATCATCATTATATTATTTAATGTTGAAATGAGTTTTGAGAAAGAGAAATAAGGTAGGAGAATTCGAGGGAAAGTTGATGAGAACATGCCCTCTTCTTGATATTTCTTCTTCTCTATGACACTAAACACATTTGGTCATTATATTTTTTATGATCGAAAACGTCCATAGGTATAATAAAAGTCTTAATATTGTTTATCTGGGAGTATATTTTCATTTATAAAATTTGGGATCAATGATTTTCTTATATGGGGGATATAATATATTAATACACGGAGAGAATGGTAATTTTTAGTGAAACTATTGAACAAAATTAATCATCTAAAGTAAAAATTATAATAGTGATATTTTGAAATGCATAAACTATATTTGAATTAAATTATATTATTTTAATATTTTTAATACATTATAATTATAATTTATTAGTTTAATAAAATTTAATTGTGGAAAAATTAGAAAAATTTATTTTAATGTAATACATTAGTTTTTAGTCTTTGTCAAAAAAAATTAGGATTAGAAATAATACTTATTTTATTTTCATGCATGACTAAAAAAATTTATTTCTTTTGGTTTTTCCTTATGTTCCATAAATTATTAGGTCTTTTTTTACATCATGATTTATGCAATTTTAGATACATGGCTTACAATAAATACTATATTTTTAATATTACATGAATATTAATGTGTTTCAGAAAGTCACAAAAACATAACACATGGAATATTTAAAAATGAAGATTTATAAAATGATATTAATTTTATCAAAAAGAATATTATATCAATTTTTATTTTAATTTTTATTATAAAAATAGATTTTTATGACATTCATTAAAATTTTATTATATAATGATGTGCTTATATTTTTCTTGAGGTTTTAATAATGATATTTATTTTTTAGAATTATAATAGTTATAATTGTTCAAATTACTCATGATAAATTTTATTTATATAGAAATATATCATTTTGATGTTTATTTACTATTCTATTGTTCATATTTCCTTTCCCATTGTTTTCATTACTATTATAATGGGCATGCTCGTTCATATAAATACCACTTCACCCCATCTTTCATTATAAACATCAATTACTCTCAGGATTATATAATTATATTCTCGAAAATATTGAAAGTTATACTAATATTTGGATTCAATTACATAGTTTTTTAGGGGTGATTCTCTCTGATTAGGGTGATACAAATTTTCCCATTATAGTATTTCTATTTTTTATTTTTTATCCCATTGAAATTTTTGGACATTTAATGGGTTTATTCGTTAAATAATATAATTATTTGTATTAATGAATTTATATATGGTTTTTATCTATGTTCTAAATGTGTATAATAATTATATAATATGACACACATTTATTTATGAAATATTAATCATTTTAAAATGTCTGTATTGTTACATTCTATCATCCTTTATAAAATTTTACCAAAATTTTATCTCATATTCTCGGTTGAGAATAAGTGAGGATAATAATTATTCATTTTTTACTATGCATCCCACAACACGACATCACATGTATGGTTCTTCTATAAGACATTAAAGAGGTATGTTCTCTTATTGTTTAGAACATTTCCTCCACTGTTAAATTTTTTCAATATATTTTCCTCATACGAGATGCAATTATACATTTATAGCACCCATCAATTCAGTTACAGTGATGGATTAGGTATGTATTTTATTAAGAGGGATATGTCGAACACATCATGAATACGATCCATATTATGTAAAAATAAATGTTGAGAGGCAACTGATCTTATATGATAAATAATATAAAAGGTTACAGTGTACCTTGGTATATCCGTCCATTTCATTCCAAACGACATGAATTTATTCAATAGTGATATTCAAAGGAAAAAATTTTGTTTGACATCAAACTCCAAGTCCCTTCAATGGTTTTCAACAAAAAATTCTCACCTGTCTCAATGATGATTTTATATATTATTGGATAGGTCAAAAATTATTAATCATCTATTATGAATGATCATGTTTATATTTCTTTTTATCGTATGTTTATAAAAAACGTAGTAGTTATAAATCTCCCTGAATAATGATCTTCATATTGAGGCATTTGAATACTCAATTAGAAGCTATTGATATAATATGACTTAAATAATGGGATATGGTTATCCCATAATCCATTAAATACCAATGAATTTTCTATAATCATGTTATCAAGTGTCTAAATAGTCCTTTCAAACTTTCTATCAATTTGGTGGTGATATGGTATACTAAAATTTAATTTAGCACTCAAATCATGTAATATACTACCCCAGTATTTTGACATGAACCATGTATCAAGATTAGATATTATTTAAATTGGAACCACATGAAACCACACCATTTCTCTTACATATATCTTGATTTGTTGTTCAAATGAGAAATAATCATTGATACAAATTTAGTGGTAATTCTTGGTCATTTGATCTTTCACTACCCATATTGTATTTTTCTCCTGCTTAGGACTTTGATAGACTAGTTCAAATGTCTATAGTGATTCCCTCCCATTTATACAACAAAATACGTAATGCTTAAATCATCCCCATGGATATATTTATCTCTAATTTAACATGTTTATGTACCAGTCATCCTGAAATATAATCAGTAATCTCATTCTTTATGGTGTTCTACTGGAAATGCTCTCAATGATTATGGAACATGTTTTAAATTTATATATTGATGTATATAGATAATATAAATGCATTATTCTATGTATTTTTAATTGTATCAGGTTATTCATGCACACAATGTTAGGTTCAAAATTGAATGACACTGTCCTCATTGATGTGGAGATCATGTAGCTTCACATCCATTAGAGCTTTCACATTATTTTGAAGCAGCAAGTCATCCCTTTGTGCATCTATAATCTTATCTTGGTTTGATTTTTGGGTAATAATTTGGTAAAAATAGGATGTATAACCTATCATTATGGATTCTATATACATATTTTAAATATTAATTAGTATAGTTTCTATCCCAATCCACATCATGGATATAGTAGCACGTTCTTTCCTACTTAGAGTGTCAGCAAACCATTTTTCATTTCTTTGAATGTAGTGAATAGTGAATTCGTAGTTTTTGATTAGATCAAACAATATTCCATGATGAATTATAATATAATTTTATTTGAATATATAATTTATACTATTATAATCAGTTTATATTTCACACTTCTCACCATATAGGTAGTACGCCTGATTGTTTAGGGTGATGATCAGAGTAGCTTACTCTAAATCATGTCAGGTAGTTTTTCTCATAGATATCATGTTATCATGAGGGGTATCATATAACTTTTTTATTCTACATAAGTAAGAAACCCAATATATTCTTTGATCAATTATATATATAACAAATCCTTCTCCACATTCTTTTACTATGAGTGTTGGTGAAGTGATAAGCATTTTATTAAGATCCATAATGATTTCCTCAAATAAATAAATCAATACATACTTTACCCCTTTTCATGTTATCTTAGTCATTGAGAAAGTACATCATGATAAATATGTCCCAAAAATTCTATATTACCCTAAAATTCTAATAAAAATATAGAAATCTTTTTGAAACTAATGGTTTTGCAACATCCCTCAATTACCTTTTCCATTTAATGGTGCATTTAAATTACATCACTTGTGATCATGTGCCCCAAGAATAAAACATTATATGTACAAAATTCATAATTCCTGAACATAGTATTCATTTTATTTTCCCTTAATATATCCATCACAATTATTAGAAGATATTATTTTTCCTACATTATTCTTGATTATTTGAGAATATCATTTATAAACACTAAAAATATAAATCCTAGTTGTCTCTAAAGACTCAATTAATCAAATAAATTATTATTTTGGGTGAATTTGTAATTCCTAAGTTAATCACAATGAACTCATATCATTAATACCTTAGAAGGAATGTCATATTTGTAATATCATCTTACTACACCTTCTTCTGATCATATCCATATTGAATATTCATCTTTGATAAATAATGATCACCTCATATAGATCAAACAAGGCATTAATCCATGGAAGGGGAATATGTGTTCCTAAGGCTGGTCTTATTGTGCTCCTAGTATTAGATACACATCATAATTTATCCATATTATTTATTTACAAAAGTACATCAGTGCACTACATGGTGATGCATTATGAAATATTATAACTACATCCAAATGCTCTTTTTGACTCATATTTATTGCGACGAGTTCTATTGGGGTCATCATATGGATAAATTAGAAGAATTGAGTGTCTTTGGTTATAATATCTATTGAGAAATATACCTCATGGTCATGGGAAAGTCTGGGTAACTCATCAGAAAATAGATTATTGTATTCCCTAGAAAAGGGAATTATATATAGTTTAATACCATTTTTTATATTAGCCATTTAGGTTAGATATTCTTCTTAGTCGAATATAAACACCAACATAATTTTAGGATTTCCAAATTAATGAACAATATCATTCCTGATTTTGGATGGGATCATGGGATAGTTCATAGAATTTATGCAATCTACATTACCATAAATTTGATGTGTTCTCTATATAATAAGATCCATTATGTTCCCATTATAGTGTAAACTTCTTCAAGGGTAAGGATTTTTATCTTTATTGGAATAATATTCTCATATACAAGAACCGGAAAACAGTCCAACACTTTGGCTTCAATAATTCCACTATCTTTTTTAAAGATATTTCATGATATATATATTGGGCCCTTGATTTAACAAATCTCATAATAATAATGAATATGAAAGAATGTGTAGAACTAGATTCAAATAAAGAATTTTTCATTCCTGAGAGAATATGATGTGTTCCTTCTTTGAATTCATTATCAGACTGCACTTCCATGATAGTGATGGAATATCATTTCCCTTTCTCAATTTTCTATGGTAGTTAAGGATACTGATTACCGTCATGGACTCATGGTTTAGTGAACTAGCTTTTATAGTGACATTTCTCTCTAAAGGCTATGTATTTACCCATTGGTGGTTCATTAGGTGGGTCCTTACTTTATTACATTATTTTGTCTAGTTTGATCATGTCTCTTTGATATTTATGGTTTGGGTGGCCTTTACTCTCACACTTGATGCATTTACCCACCCCTTTATGAAAATTCCCATGATGAATAATCACAATTGATTGTCAAGTGTGTGGTTTGATAATCTTTCCAACTTTTTCATTTTACCCACCATCTGGAAACTGCATTATTCACATATTTTACCCATCTAAAAAGGACTAGTCTATACACTCTAACTATAAATTTAGATGAATTAAAACCAAACTTCATAACCCCTAAATTACTGTATTTTTATATACCATTAATGGTGTGGTATAAAACCACTAAAGAACAAATCTATTTTCCAATCATTGTTAATAACATATCCAATGTCCTATCTTGTAAACCTTATATTGTTTTCCTCATCAAATATTATTGATTCAACTTCATTTTTAATCACCTATGAGAATATTATACCAAACATTGATTGAAGCATTGAAGGGACATAATTATTATTAAATACTTTCAATAAAGTCATTTAACTCCACATATTCTATTTCATCATTCATCTAGGTGTTTCTTTCCATTGTACAACATATATAAGATTATATATCTAAATAAAATATTTCTAGACTAAGCTAATCTATCATAGAATAGTTTATCATTGAAAATATCTTCTCCATTGAGTTGGAACACTGTTCTAGGACAAGTGGGTTGAAAGATCCACTAAATATTGAAGATCACATCCGCTTCAAGGACTCAGTAACTGGTTTATCATTCTTATGTAAAGGAACGCTTTTCATGTTGTTCATGTTATTATTAATATATTGGGAAGAAAAGTAAAGCATAAATATAAATTTTTTAACTCCACCTCTCATGGAATTCGGAATTTATTTTTTGAAATTTTTTTCATTATCCCTCACATGGGTTATTGTCATATTCTCTCTTGATTCCCATGATTGTATAAAATAAAATTTTTTAGAACAAAGCATAAGACAAAAAATAATGAATGAATGAAATATTACATTATAAAAAGATATCTCTAATTTATATCTTATTTGATCAATATAATTGTATGTTTTCTAATATGATTCTTTTAGGAAGTTTAGTCCTATACAGACTTATACTTTTTGTTTTCACGATTTTTTTCTAATCAGAATTCCAAAGATAAACTAATTTTTATATAATATTGTCTATAGAATCTTATATTTTTATTAAATTATTATTATATATTTTTTTTGATATATTACATAATATCATCACAATATAGGATCCAAAGTATTAATATCATGGGAAAATCAGTATGATATATAAAGTTTACATTATAAAACACAAATATACATTTAAAATAATTCTTATTAATCCATCAAGAATATTCTTTTATCCTTAATTAAATTAATAATAAGTGGATATACATTAATTAAATGGTTTAGCTAAAATCCTAGAAAGGTAAACAATAACATATGATAAATTTGTGGGAAAAACAAAAGTAAATGGGTCAGCATAATCATCATATTCATATCATAATAATGGGATAATAATTTTAACAATGAGGAAAAAATTTATATATAGAATAGAATGTTTAAATAAGAATATATAATTCATCATGGTATGTTTGTAAAATAAGACACATTTTTAAAACAATTATGCCTCGTGTCCATTAGTAACATATGTTAATAAATCATAAAAATATTACTATAAAGAATATAGAGTCATTTTCACACATAATTCTGATGATATAATGACATACATCACATTACCAATTACTTCTGAGGTATTTATTGTAATGTTCCTAACCATCACATTAAAATATTGAAACAGTCATTAATTCAAAATAAAACGTATAAAAATTATATTCAAAAATTAACCCCTGGAAAATAAATGGATTCATAATGATTTTATAAAGAATAATTTTCAAAATAAATTTGAGGTACCCAAATGAATAATGGAAAACATATTTATCTAAAAAATCATTATTAAAAAGATAATAAGAAACCACACATGATGTGTTAAAGATGTGTTTTGGAAAGAAAATCATTTTCAAAAAATAATTTTATATTAATTATAAATCAATGAAGAAAAATGTATATCCAAAAAATAAATGATATGAATTTTTAAAGATATATTAAGGAATATTGGAGAAACATAAACATGAATAATGATGTGAATGTGGTATAACCTAAATAAAGGTAGTATTTATCATGAATCCCATTACCTTAAATCATACTTTATTATGTCTATTTTTCATATTATAAATAATAAATACAGATTTGTTAATATATTTAAATATAAGTTAATAATGTTAATTTATTTGACTATTTATCAACTATAACAACTCGATAATGATTCTTAATTCTCTATCAGTGATGTTGAAGAATTTTTATAATAGGTAATCCCAATAAATTTCCAATTTTCTTCGATTTCACTATTTCGGTCTAGTTCATTTATATATAAATATAATTAATTAAAAAATCATAAAATAAATATATTCAAAAATATGTTTATAATAAATAATTTCTAATTAAAATCGATAGGGTTATGGAAAATAAAATAATTGTCAATTTCCTCGTCTGATGTTAATCGAACGTTAACAAGACATTAGAAACAAAACACTAATAAGAAGATTGAAAATTTAATTTGTTAAAAATATAATTCATTTTGTATATTAAGATCATTAATATAATGTAAAAAAATTAGTTATATATATATGATTTTGGTTTGAAAGGGGTGAAGACAAATAGGATTATATGATAATGAGATTGGAAACTGATGAGAACATACCATCTTATCAGGGTAGCTTCTTTCGTATAGAATTAAACTAAAAGGATTATGGGAGTATGATGGATAAAAAAAAGTTACTAGGTATTCTCTGAGTATTAATAGATAGTATATGTTCAAATATTTTTCTTCTCAAATATTTTGAGGAGTGTTTTTCCTTGTGATGGGTGATGGGTTATGAATACTAGTGGAGAGAGGTATTTTTGTGTTAAAATATTAAATAAAAATATATCTAATGTAAACATTGTAATCGTGATATTTTTGACAGTATAAATAATATTTAAATTATATTATATTATATTTAAATCAATTAATCACTTTATAATTCAATGTTATTTGTTTAATCAATAGAAATAGTTGAAAAATGATAAAATATTTTTTCAAAGAAATAATTTAGATTTTAGAAATTGGTATTTATATTTTAGGTTTTAGATAAATATATTATATAATAGTAAGATATTTATCAAATTATATATTTTATGAAGATTCACATCTTAGAGAAATGATTATTTCATTATTAAATTATAAATGACATAATTTCTGATAAATCGGTTTTGAGAAAAAACAATATTTTTACTATTCACATGAAAATAGATCTATATGAGAAAATTATGAAGACATCAACACTATAAAATTTTTGTAAGAGAATTTTGAAAATTATATTCATTTTATCTTAATATATTTCTTCCATTTTTAATTTTAGTTTTAAATATATAAATAATTATTTTTAATAAATACATTGAAATACTATTTATTAAAAATATACATTTATTTTCTCTGGGTATTTTAATAATTAAATTTAATGTTTTGGGATTATAATATTTACTTATTTAAATCACTCATTATAAATATTATTTATATAATAATATAATATTTTTAAGAAAAATTAATTTTCCCACTATTAGATTATTATTCCAATTGGTCACATTAGAGTTATAATAGTTATATTACCTCATATAAATACTTATTAATTCCATAATTTATTGTTTAACACAATTCCTCCCAAGCTTCTACACTTAAATTTTTTATAATATCATTTGGTTAACTAATATTTTATTTTTTCCATATTTTTTTGTTAGCGGTGATTCAAGATGATCGAGATGATCCCCATTTTTTCATTATAGTATAACTATATCCTATTTATTGTCCCCTATTATTATTTGGGATTTTAATGGGTTTAATTATAGACTAATGTAATTATTTTTTATAATTAAATATTATGTTTTTATTACTCTTACTGGTCTATGTATTTGACACTTATATAATATAACACACATTCATTCAAGAAACAATTCACATTTTCAAATGTATGGTCCTTAACATGGTTGGTTTATATATTATATAATTAATTAATGTTTTAATATAAATTTTTGGGTTTAATATCAATACATATTGATATTGATTCATGACAAGGGTATTTGAATTATAAGAGGTTGTCACGATGTTTATTTCCTTATTGTAAACAGTATTATATTGTGATTATGTTATTATGTAAAACTATTATATGCTATGTAGTGATAATATAACTATAGATTTATTGTGGTTTTTTGTTTTTATTTTTTAATGATGATGATGATGATATGATTTTGATTTATCTTATAGGATTTTGATATGTGATATGATTTGTGGTTTATTTTCAATGAAAAGTATTTATTCAGCAATAAGTTCCTTAGGGTGGTGTGATACTAAAAAACTAGTAGGGAAGTCATTTTCGTGTACGCTCATGGATAATATATCTATAATATTTTATTATTACAATTTTATATAATCATGGGTAGTTTTTCCAAGATGATATTTGTGTATAAATCTCATAGAATAGGGGTTTATTTCTTTAATTTATTATTCACTAAAGCATTAGTAGAGCTATTCAATATTTTCATCATGTTTTTTGGATAATCATATTGAGAATTTTGAAAATTCTCACATTATGTAAATAAATCTATTTATTATAATTTTTAGAATAGAGTTAATGAGTCACCTAGATATTACTTGATCAAGGATTAGTGTTTCATTAGGAGTTATTTTCATGGATGTTTGATTATAATATTTGATTCTGTATATTTTTCTAATATATTATATTTATATGAATTATTAATTATATTTTTTAATTATATATTTCATTAGTGGTTAGATTTCTAATTTTTGTATAAATGAGGTTACTTTAAAGATTTATTTTTTATATCCATCAAATTAATGTCTTCAACATATTTCTAATTATATGTGAAAATTAGGGGTCACCCTCATTATCACTATCATACATCGAGGTGTTCTCACATTGGGATAATTTATAATTATTTTTATTATAATTATGGATGAGTATCTGTAATGAGTTTGAATTTTTTAACTAGTAAGGATTTTAGGGGTTGGGCAGGAAGTATTATTAGTCTAACATAGTATTTTATCCAGTAAAGGAGATGGACTAATTCACATTAGATTAGTTCCCCATGCCATCTAATAATATTAAATAATCATACTTTACATCTTATGTAAGGTAATTTCCAATATAATATAGATTCCTAGGAGATTTATATAAAGAATATTTGATTATATTTATGGTCTAATTAGGGTTGTTTTAGAAAAGTTATAATTATTTATTTTAAATTATTATTATTTATTTCAATATTTATGGAAATAAGAGTTTCCATTATTCTATTATAAAAATATTTTATGGATATATTTAGCATGATACTATGATTTTTGTGGGGTGGAAGGAAGAATTGGTTGAACATAGAAGGCTAGAATAAGTTTAGGATAATGCAACTTGGTGGCATAATTTTTTATAGGATTATATGTCAGTGTTTCAAAAACAATGAGCGGGTATGTCTAATATTGATATAGATAATGGGAAGAAGGATTTGGATATATAATTCAGTTTAATTCTTGTATGGAAAAAATTTTAGGTCTCATTGGCTATAAGTTGGTTTAGAGGTACTACCCATAAATTTTTATTTTAGATTATCAAATTCTATGAGTAATTAATGATTTCATAGGATGATTTAAAGAAAATTGTTCAAGAAGGATTTCTGTCATCTATGATAAAGGTGGAAAATTGGCATGATTTTACCTCCCTTAGAAATTGATGAATTTTCATGTTGTGTATTGGGATTCAATTCATGGACCTACATCAATTTTCAATCATGATTATATTTTATAAGGAGGTAACTACATGAAATATTGATGATGAAATTTATCCACTTCTTTTTTACAACCTTAATATATTTATATTAACTATATAACTATATTTTTTTGATAATGAACTTGTGATTGGGAGGATTCATTCATAGTTAATAAATATTCATGAGAGAGGTCAATCAAATTTCATGAGGATTAGAGGTAATAATGGAGGAAATTGGGTATTGGGGAATTTTAGATTTTCACTGTATGTGTTACCCTCTATCTCCAGTAACCCAAAAATAATCTTTACATATCACTTTGGTAAAATATATAATGGATCTCAAAATTCATGATCAATTTGTTTATCGCTATTTAAAAACTAGATACATTTAGGATTTCTATATTATATTGGAAATATTATAATATAACATAGAAACATTCATTCACACATTAAATAATTCATAACATTCCCCTTAACCTTATAGAAAAGGGGAATCAAAATAAAGGTGATATCAGATGTTTAGTTTATATATAGATAATTTAATAATGATAATATAAATCATAATCAATATAGGGGTAAATAACTAAAAAATTAGATTTAATCAATATCGTGAGAGGTAAATGAGTCCATGTATAATATAAATTGTATAATATCATGTAGAATAATATATAAATTATCAATGAATTAAATTATTAATGTTATGGGTATGGATCTTTGATATCATGATATCTTTACCATCAAGGTATTTTCCAAGTCATTTTTATTGATAAATATGTATACACAAAAAACACATTTATTAAGTCTATAAAACTAATTTGTTTCATGAGATATATCGATGCAATTTGGGTATATGCAATTCCCCCCATCACTGCATATCTAATGTTTTCTTCTTATATGGTATGGGAAATTTAATTGATAAATAATCAGACTTGTAGATAAATATAATAATTAAATAATGAATATAAAATAATAACATATCTCTAGTCATTCAAATATATTTTATTTTAAATCAACATATTAAAAATGCTATGTGGTTTTTGTAATAATCATATCCCTGGTATAAATAATTTGGATATTTTAGAGAATTTTTATGTAAAATTGAAATTTATTTCTCTAAGTAGAATCTATCATTGGAAATTTATTGACAAAAAACAAATAAGCGATACAATTTGATGATCAATTCATCAGAAATATTGGTTTTTCAATAAAATAATGTCTATTTGAGAATAAAATACAATGGAATATAAACATTAAGGCATATTAAATTAATATTTTTCATTTTAATACCATTAAAAAAATTTATAACAAGTTAAATTATATAAAACAGTTATTATGGTGGTAAAATCCACTCAAATCCAGTAATGATAAATAAACATTGATTTTGTATTTTTATAATGAAATTTAAAAAAAACTCTTTTAGAAAACATTAAAAATCTTCCATTTATATCATATCACATTTCAAGGGTAACATAAACTATCCTTAGTGTATAATTTGTGTGAAAATAAGAAACTTTTGACGAAATTGTTCTCAAAATAAAAACATGATAGAAAAAATTTCTGAATCAAAATGGATATAAGATCAACTTTTCATTTAAAAATTTAATTGTCATATTCATGTCGGAAAGGGTGTATATTAATGATGAAAAATATGATAAACCATTAATATTTGTAGGAATGGAAAAAATATGTATTTTATTAAATAGTTTATATAATATTCCATCAATTAAAAATATAAGTAATCCTAAAAATTGAGATTGTAAAATAATTTCACACCTCTTCGGTATCATTTATCTTGTAACACATATAAAGAGTAAACATGAATTGAAACACTGATAATCATAAATAAATATATATTTATTTTAAATACATCAATTGGGATGTATATAATAAAAATAAATGAATTTAGTTTCATAATGAATTATATGTCTCTATGTAGAGAAAAGTGATATGAAATCCATTATAATGATTACGTTTCTAAAATGAGTATTAGTCAATGAAGTCATTATGGATAAAATATTAAATCCACACAAAATGAGTGGAAATGAAATATTAAATAATTATTTTCCATTAAAAAGATAATATTTCCAAACCATAATTATTATGATGTAATATAACTCAATGAAATGGAATTGCGTTATGTAACCCCTTATATATGCTTTCACTTGGTCGAAAGTTCATTAACCTCCATCATAAAAAAATTGTATTATAATAATTAAATAATATCACAATAATTATATATTTAATATCATATATGACCAAATAATGTGATTTATCTTTTACCTTCCCACATTCATTCATTATTCACATTTTCAAGTGTTAATAGGTTCTTTTATCAAGTAAAATTTATTTTAATAGTTATAGTGCATGTATATAGATCATTTTTCTATAATCTGAATATTATTTTTCAGGATCTAGAAATTATAAATATTAATTATATTCAAATATATAATCATCCATGAAAATTGAACATAAAAAAATGAATCACATCACCTTGTAAAAAAGGTATCCCACACAAACGCTTGAGCGATGTTATAATTATATTAATAGGGGGAAAATATTGTAGTACATGATATATGGAATTTCCAAATTATTTATTATGTCATAAATATGAAATATAATAATATTTTCCATATTTATATCCATCAATGTAAAATGTTGTTGAAAAAATTGCATCACTATATGGAGAGGTAAGTCATACATACACTTGATCAATTTTTTCAATTTCCCTAGGCCGGAAAAGAGGTTAAAAATGGTTTCCCAATAATCATTATAATATATATATATATGAATCCTGAAATACTTTTCTAAGAAATAATGGGATTTATATAAAAAAATGAATAAATGAATTTTAATGACTGCGTAAAAATGATTTCTTCTTTATTTGTAGACACACATTAGATCCCAGCTAATAGTACCCTCTTATTGTATTTTGAGAATAAAATAGACTCTACATCATGGATTGGAATAATGATAAGATAATTGGGATGTTTTTGGTCAAGATAGATGGCTCAATGTGATGAAAAAATAATATGGTACTTGTGTAATTTATTATGGGAGGCAAGGGTAACTCTAAAATTTTACAAAAAACAAATACATATTTTAAACGCACAATCAAAACCATGTGGTTTTGAATTAGCTTAATTTTTCGGATAAGATGTTATAGTATATAAATATACTCATTTAATAGAATTTTACATGATTTTAGGTAATTTTTTCTCTTATCACTTTTTTAACCCCCTTTCACCACTATTATCATTATCCACAGTAACACATTTTTTAGTCATTAAGAAAAATTAATTTATATCAATGGTAAAAATTGAGATGAAAATGTAAATGGATGAAAAAAATTATTATACATTATCCCCCATATTTTTTCATTATTATATTATTTTTAAATCATTTAACAATGTATTGTTTTTCATAAAATAACATTAATGTCATTTTATGAACTATTCACGTACATTCACATTAAAGGAAAAAATACAAGAAAGGATTTTCAATATAAACCTTTTAAGCGTTAATAATAAATTACAATTAACCATTTAATTTTCATGAAACCATAATTTATCAATACAATTATACAATTTTTATTTTTAAAATAATATACTCTTATTTTTCAACATCTACGTAGACACAATGTCAATTTTTTGTAAGCATTTCATGTAATTGTAAGATCATTAAAAAATTTAAATTACTATAATTAATATAATCATATTATATCAAAAATTAAAATTTATATTCATTCATAATATCTTTTTATTACTATGTGAATCTATAAATGAAATTTAATTCAAGACAGTGACATTTTATATTTATCATTTTCCTAAAGAATATAGTTGTCATTGTCAAATGAAAAATGGAACAATATTATATTATATTAGAATATTGGATTATTATTTTAATACATAGCTAATCTAATATGTATAATCATGGTGGTTGGTTTTTTTTAATTCCTTGTCAAATTATTTTCAACCTAATTTCCCAATTTACCCTTCCTATGTTGGTAAATTTTAACTTGGTAGGTATTATAAATGGCTAAAATATAATGTGGGATCATTAAAAAATTCATGAAATGCCTAATTATAAATAAGAAATAATTTTTTTCATATTTAATTTATTCTTATGGATGAAATTAATTTAAAAAAACAAGTAAACATGTTATAAAAAATTATTTTTTTCAAGATAATTATGTTTTCATTAATAAAATGAATTTAAATTAACTCTATAACATGTGTTAATCATTATTTTAATTTAAATTCAAGTATTTATATAAGTAATATATAAATGTAAACTAAAAAATTCATAATTAGAGATTATATTAATTTATCAAAATAGAAAAACTTATTCTCTTGCAAACAACTTTCTAAAAAAATGAATTTTTATAAAAATAATATTAGCAAAAAATGAAAAATAATATATATTTCTATAGAATTGAATACAATTTTTTTATTAAAATGGATTTGATATTAGTATATAATAAAATGAAAAGTGATACTAGAATTTTAATTGGCTAAATTTGATAAAAATAAATGACATTTTTACAGATATTAATATATTTTCCAATTCATAGAAAAATAAATAGTTTTTGAAAAATTCCAATAATTTACACTAAGATAAAATATTAATACTTATTTCAAAAATGATATTTATTTATTTAAAAAATATTAATAAAAGGGATTAAAGTAATTTTAAAATCTATTCATAAATTGTAATAAGTATTTTTCTAAAAAAAATTCATTAAAGGTCTAAAGAATATATCTTTATTATTTACATTGTAAAAAAATTCAATCAGTCGTAAAATTGCGAATTTAATTCATTATTCGAATTCATTAAATAATTATTATATATATATATATATATCATAATTCAGTAATTCTTTTCCATACCCGCCAACCCAATGACTAGTTTATAATTTTTAAGTTTAGTTAATGTTTTTTCATGGTTCGTTTATGCTCGGGGTAGTGTATAATTTATTATATAAAACAAAATTTTCATTACAAAAGAAAATAAATACTAAAATTTTAGTTTAATTAATTTTACACTATTTAATTAAATTATCTATTCACTATTTTAATTCTTATTTTTAAAATAGAATATATCATATGATATTAATAAAACCTAATATAAATTTTATCACGAGATTTATATTTTAGGTTATGACTAAAAATATTATTATTATTATTGTACCAATATAATAATCATACCAAAAAATAAGTTTCTAAAGTTTTATATTATGATATACAATAATCTCCAACTTTAGATCGATAATAAGAATAATTCTAATTCATTCATCCCTTAAAAATTTAACCATAAAAGAATAAAAAAATATTCTTTAAAATGTTAAAAACATAAGTTGAAATATTATGCCACATATTCATCGTAGATCAGTTTATAATTTACTTCCATGATTAATTAATCACTAATAAATTATTATACTAAATATTTATATGCACTATTATATAGTATCCAAAATATGCTTATACTTTCTAAAAAACATGATTTATCATTATACCATGAAAAATAATATTGCATTTAAAATAAAACTATCAGTTTATTCCTCAAATAAATTATAATCTCATCCAAATACACTTCCATTTAGCTAAAAATTATAATATTCTATATTTATTGAATTTTATAAAAAATTACATTAATCCCTTAATCACAAAATCAGTTTCTAATACCATTCTAATAAATACAATAAAACATATATTTCTGAAATGTAATAACCCTTTAATATAGAAAATGAAATTAAAATTAATGATAATATAAATATTCATGGTTATCTATACATATTGATGTATATTCCCAAAATATAAAATCATTCTTCCTCAAGTAAACATATTTATAATAAAATAAAACAAAACTGTTGTATTCCAATTAATTTCTCTAAAAATATCTTTAATACTTTCAAACTCTCACCAAATTAAACTTAAAAATGGGTTAATAAGGCATTAAATTTATGAACATCCATATACTTATAAGTATTATACACATTATGTTTATCCAATTTCACTATGACATAATATTAATTTCCATAGGTTTTATTATTTAATTCACCATTATTGTTCATAATGATAATTTTAACTAACAAAAGAATATATGCATAGAGTTTCAATCTAGGAATATAGAGAGGGATCATTCACCATGAACCAGAATTATGGCCCAGATATTCACATCCAACTCTTTTAGGGGTTATTACCCCAACATGCATTTATTCCAAAACCACATACTCATGTAGTATCATGATATGATTCATTGTTTGAAAACCCAAATAATGTTTATCAAATATAATATATTATAATATTATCATACATTTACACATATCCTAAAATTATAACATTGGGATATGTTCTCAAATATATGTTTTCCAATATCAATTATCTAATTTATATACTAAATGTTATCTAATACCAACTGTAAAAACTGACTCCAATAACCCATAGTCGGGGTTTACATAATATATTGTTACATTATACAAGGTATGCCATTATGTCGGGTCGATCTGTTTAGTAATCATTGAAAACTAAATAACTACATGATTGACATATTATATTGGAAATAAAAAAAAAGATTAAGATACATCATTGCATCATTGATATCATTAAAAATATTCTACTTCATATATTAGGTAAATAAAATATGAAATAGTGACCTCAAATTCTCAATAATGGGTATATAATGTATAATATAACATGTGTAAATAAAGAATAATCAGTAAATAAACTTAATTAACTAAATAAAAATCTAAATAATCAATATCATGGTAAATAAATGAATCTAGGAGTAATATTAGTATAATAATAACATGAAAAAAATAAATAAATTTCCAATAAAAGAAATGATTAATTTTAGAGCCCATGATCTCATTCATCATGATATCTATAATATAAATTCCTTATACCAGTTCAATTTAATAGATGGTTATTTATACACAAAAAACCCATAAAATGAGGAATGTTAGATGATTTTCCCCATTATTCATATCATTGTATTGGGGGGGTACATAAATTATGACCTCACACATCAATTAATATACAATTCATTCTTTATATATTGAAAAAAAATTAATAAAAAAAATCCATATTAATAAATATCTATATTCATTAAATTATATGCAGCATTAGGATTTACCAATTCAAAAAATAACTTTCATGTAAAAATTAATATATAAAAATGATTTTTGGTTTAGTAAATATTCATATCAATGTAACAAATAATGTTTATATTTAATATAATTGCAATGGCTAGTGAAAAATGATAACAATACCATTAATGATTCAAGATATATTCAATGACCATAAAAATTAACAACAAAGAACATATGACTTTTTGTTCAACAGAAATATATGTTTTCTAATTAAAAATTTTATTTTGAAAAATAAACTTAAAAATAAATAAAATAAGAAAATATGGTTTCATTAAACATATTTTTTTCAAATAATTAAAATATTTTGGAAGAAGTTAAACAATAAAAATTGGTTATAAAAGTGAGAAAATTCATTTTAAAATGTATAGAGTAACAAAACATTATTTTAATTTTTTTTAAATAATTTCAAAATTAACTAGTTTATAAATAATTATAATGATTTATTTAAAACATTAAAAAATTTAAATGATAACAAAAAATTTTCATAGAAAATTATTAGTGAATAAATATAATTCCTATAAATTAACTTTTTGAAATATGCACATAATAAAATATACCTGATGAAACGAAAAATTTGATCAAGTTTTCATTCTAATAATAATTTTCTTCCATAAGATCTAAATATATAAAAATATTCTAGAAAATTTGGAAACTATTTTTTATCTAATTTATAATACATTATATGTATTTTGTGTCAATATATTATAATATTCATTTATAAAACAATATAATAATTCCCAAATAATGAGGTTGTCAAATGAATTTTTTCCTTTTTGGTAACATTTAAACTGTTACCACTTTAAATGTAATCATGAATTGAAACATTATTCATAATTAATATATTTATATTCACAATAAATATAGAAATGTGTTACTATAAACACCACATCAATATAAATAAGTGCATAATATAAATATTTTCCTAATGGAGTGAAATTTTTGTGAAATACCTTAGAATGGTTGAAGCATTTAAATATTAATTACTAAATAGAGTGATTTTTTGTAAAAAAACATTAAATACAAATAAAATAATTTGAATCGTAATATAAAATAATAATTGTTTATTTGATGCATAATATTGGTATAACATAGATGATGATGATGTAAAACTACCCAATTAAAAGTAACATAGTTAGCTAACCCCTTAACTCATGAACACACATAGTATGATGGGATTTAAAAAATAGTATAATTAAAATAGATTTATTATATATACATATATTAATCATGTGTAAATTTATAATATAATATATGATAAATAAT
This sequence comes from Viscum album, assembly GCA_963277665.1. NCBI lineage: Eukaryota > Viridiplantae > Streptophyta > Magnoliopsida > Santalales > Viscaceae > Viscum > Viscum album. The sequence goes on from OY728159.1 coordinate 1,029,917,472, forward strand.
TATCAGTCATTTTTTTAACAATATTTCATTATTATCATTTTTTCAGTGTTTACTTCTTTGTTTTTAATATATGTTTTATTTTGGAAGTTATTTTCATAATTAATTAAATAAGGATATATCATATATAATTTTTTTCTTATATATAAACATAATACTTCTTAAATATATAATATTATATAACCATCCTTGCGATGTAAACATGAAAAATGAATCACAACACATCATGAAGGTGGTAGTCCACATGTATGCATAATTGATGTGATAAATTTTTTACAGGTAAAATAGTAATGTAGTACATTATATAATAAATTTATATAATCATAAAAATTTAATAAATATAATATATATTATTTTCATTAAATATTATAACCATCAAATATAAACGGTGATGAAAAATGTATTACAACACTACACATATACAGTAAGACATACCAAAACGTGACCTTTTTTTTCAATTTTGAATGATGAAAAATTGATGGAAAATAGTAATAATATGATCATAATAAAATATCATTATACTTATGATACTATATTCCTTATTTAAAAATCAAACAGGGGATTTATATAATATCAATGAAGATATAATTTTGAAAAATTTAAAAAATATTATTACGTATTCTTTAGTAGTTCTTTTTTAGACACCCTCTTGAGGACCATTAGAGAGGTATTTGAAGAATAAAAATAGTTCTAATTTATGTATAGAGGAATTTATTGGATTTATGTTTAGTATTTGGTTGAGAAATGTGGCTCAATGGGGTGTAAAAAAGATAGTGGATGGTTTCCTTTTATAAAGGAGAGACGAATCTATCTTTTAATTATTCTAAACATTAAAATATTATGAAGTCAAAATCATGGTATTATAGTTCTAAATTTCATTAGTTGAAAATTAATCATGATACAAGATTGAAAAAATCATAGAATATATGATTTATAAATGTTTTACCTGATTTTTATGCTTATCTATTTATTTTAACCCTCAATTAACCATTTTTATCCACAACTATAGTAACACAACACTCAATAATTTAGAGTTATAAATTTAATGATATGAAAAAAATATCAAAAAATGGTCAATGGAATAAATATTTTACCATATCTACTAAAAATATTCCTATTTTAAAATTTTTACGATTTATAAATCATTAAAATTTATTTCATTAACATAAAATACCATTATAGATATTTTAAGACCAATTGAAATATTTCAACATTAAAGAATTCAAAAAATATAAAATAATTTTATCAAGAAATAATTCACCTTAATTTATAAATTAAAATTATAAAAAATTCATTTTAATCCATAATTAATTGAAACAATATAACATTTTATTTATTATAAATCATTAGACTTTATTTTTCAACATTATTAACATTCCATATGTCAGTGTTGCGTATGAATTCAATGTAATCATACCATCATTATTAATTAAATAATAATAATTTCATAGATACTAATTATTACTGTTATAAATATACTTTTATACTCATTCATAATATCTTATTATCCCTATGAGAACTTATTTTTTAGGAAAAGTTAATAGAGTTTGATTTTTTATTTTTTCTTATCTTCAAATAAAATTGATGTCATTATAAATTATAAATAAATCCTAATTATTATATATTCAAATATATGCTGAGTATTTTCAATCATATATCATACAATATGAATATTTCTCTTTTTACATAATGTTTTTAATCCTTATCATATTAGTTTTTACATTAATTAGTTTATTTAACCTTATTGAGTTGAAAAATTCTACGACAATTACTATTCATATCGACTATAAAATGAAAATATTTTATAAATATGATCCTATTGATTAAAAATAAAACAAATTTACCAAATTAAACATCCAAATTTTTTATATATTTATATAAAAATAAACCCACAAAATGTTTTGGAAATTTTTTTTTTGGGAGAATTCATTTTTCAAACATATGTGGATCTTACATTAACTCTAATATTTATAGTCAAAATTAATTGAAATTAAATTCACATATATATAAATATATAAAATCTATAAAATCTGTTTATTTATTCATTATTATGGATTGTTTAATATAATTAAAATGGGAAAAAGTAGTTCTCATAAAAATAGTATTATGAAAACATTGCTTTTAACCAAAAAAATGTTTTACCAAAATGAAATATAATATTGATTCTTCAAGAATAATTTAGAATATGTTTGAAAAAATTTAAATGTTTTCCCTTTAAAAAATAAAAAATATATTAATAATTTTAAATCAATTGATTAAATATAAACAAATGAATGTTTTATTAAATTAGTATTTTACCAATTCCTTAAAAATAAATCAGTTTTAAAAATTCGATAAAATTAACCCTAAGATAATAATTCTATAGTGAATCTAAAAAATTTATTTTAATAAATGTATTTATATTATTATAAGAAATTATTTATAATATCTATTCCAAAATTTGAATAAAATCAATTTTTGGAAATTTAATTGTACATCATATATTGAATTTATCATATTCATTTCATAGTAAAAAACAAGATCAATGATAAATTTTATAATCCAAATCAAAATTCATATAAAGGAAACACTTTCAATATATATTTCATAATTCAATTATTCATATTCAACCCTTCCAAAACATTGATGAGGATATATTGATTATATTGAATTAATATTTTTGATAATTCGAATAAGCTTGTGGTTTAAGGTGGTGTATACTATCGAACATAGTGTTCTTTAAAAATTAAAGTTAATACTAAAATCATAACGAATTACAAAGAATGGGTGATCCATTATTTAATTCTTCTCACTTATCTAGAGTTGGTTATTCCCATTCATCCATCGGGAGAACTATTCAATGGTGATTTCCATGTATAAGATACTTTCATATGTGATTTCAGGGCCCAATTATTCTCAGTGGCTGACATAATGTACGAAGATAGATTTTCGATTATCCTATAAAATAGTGACCTTAGTGGCCATACTAGAAACCAAATCAATATAAAATTCAATTAGTTGATGTTAGATTGTTTTGGAATAGGATATCTTGATAGTGTAACTTGTCCACGAGGACATATAGTTGGGAACTCTAATAAAGGTGTTTATGAGTTTTTCTAATGTAAAATTAAAGATTAGTGTGGTCAGATTTATGCAATGAATATTCAAGAATTAAATTTGAAAATATCATTAAAGGTACCATTTTATACCTTGGTATGTACAATGTTTGACTTTAGAGTGTTTTATTCCTTCATCACAACTATATGGTTCTATTTATTTGGAATCATGGTGTAGTGGCTTCAGTTTCCCTAGGTGTTGAATGTTCTAATCATAGTTCAAAATAGTTTTTTTATTTGCAAATATGTTGTGAGATAATAATATGGCTGAACCAATCATTAAAGGGATTTCTTCTTATATTATATATAACTATATTATGTCATTCATTGAATGGATTAATTTTAATAAATGAATTCATACATTGAATTATTTAAAATTAATGTTATGTTCTTAGATCTTGAAGTCCAGCCGATGTTGTTTATGGGAAACTAGGACAATCAGTTGGGTTAGCCCAATTTGAAACCCATATCTTCTCAATTGTGGGAGTTTTATTTGTTCTTGGTAGATATCCATGGTGTGGTGTTTCCTTGGGTTATATAATAGTTTATTAATGTATTCCCTGGAAAAATATATTATTATAATATATAAATGTGATATCTATTTCAATATAGAGATATACACAAATGTTGGAATGGACAACCATGATCAATATAGAACTAAATGGTGGAGGGGTGAGATAGTTATATATATTTTTTATGTTATCTTCCTTATAAAACATCATTAATAACCTTTTAAATAATTTTATCTTTTCTAATAGAATAATTCAAACATAAAAATGAATAAAATTAATAAGTTTCACTACTAAATATGAGTATCTATTCCTTGGAATGGTATCAAAATAATTCAATATCAATAAATCCAGAAGAAACAATTCATTTTGTGTGAGTACCATAAGTAAGAAATACTCGAAAACATTTGTAGAACCACGATCAAAACAATAACCCATGTTCTTCATCTTGCATGAATAGTGTGAATAATACACTATAAAATGATATGAATCCTTCAAGAGTTGGTTTTAAACATTTTTCTTTTATGATTCAACAACATAGTCTATTTTAATTCCTCAAATAATAATTATTAAATATCCTACCCCGATATTGGTAGAAACAACCTCTCTAGAATATGCATGAAAACTCATCCTGATGGATTACTCATATTATTTAGTCCGATTATATAGTCTGGAAAACAAGAATATATACTCCATTAATTATTCTGAACAACCTTTTCATTTCAATGGAAATTTTATTCTTATTTCTTGGTCCCATTATGAAGCCTTGATAGGAAAATCGTTTTATACATTCATCATGATTTTTTTTAAAGAAAATTATTTCAAGAAACTATTATTCTATATAATACTCCACAGACCTTCAACTCTCACTCTCTATCCCACATGTGAATATATTAATATTTCAATTTACTTTTACCTCAATTTATAGTAATTCCCAAACTGAAATGAGTGAGAATAAAATTTTCTTTTCCCACTGATAAAAAATTAATGAAACATTAATTTCACATTTATTTGAACCCCATCATTGAATATCTTAGTACTTATCACCTCTTCCAGATTCTACTCAATACATCTTGAATATTCTAAAAAAATTATTCATTATTTGAACTTACAAATATATTTTAGTCTGAAAAATATTATTAGTGAGATATTTATTCTCATTATGATGAAACACGTGTAAATATGAAAACTCCATATATGATGTTATAACTGAACAAGGTATAACATAATATATATTTCATCATTTTTAGACATTATATTCTCTACTTTTTCTGAAAAACACCGATGGAACTTCTCAGTCACTCTAGCTGTCAGATTTTATTTTTCAGCATGGTCATTTTATTCATGTGTTATTCAAAAATATCATTAAAACATATAAATAAATAGAATCCCATTGATAACACTATATTAGCTATTTAAAAATGTTTTAATTTTTCATAATTTGTTAATCAAGTTCTAAAATAGATAAAAAATCATGAATGATTAAATCTCTCATCTGATGACTTATCAGTGTCATCATGCATTTTATGGATTGCTCTCTGATTATTATTGGTTCATCAGCATAACGTAATGCCTAATGAAACATTACCCAATTAAATAAAAAATAATTTTTTTTAAATACTTTTATTAAATTATTATGTTTCCTATAATTGATTGACCTCAAATCCCATCTGATCAATCAGTCTCAAAATTTCAACTCATTCATCAGTCCCCATAATTCCAACTTATTGATCGATGTTAATAATATATCTAATTCTTCTTAAAAATTAATTATAATAGTCCACTAATATAACTCTTCATCGGATTCCCTGTTAGTGTGAACAATGTGTTAGTTGGATCATTATTCGAACTCATACGATGGATTGGTGGCACATTATGTCTAATTGATCTGTGTCATCAGTGACTTCTTTATTCATGATTATCTGCAACTGATGATTTTTCCTAGGGAATGATAACATTATAGAATCATTTGGTCCAATGAATCAGCTAGTCTGATTGATCTTTTAATCAAAACAACATCAAAATAACTTACATTGGTATCTCCTAACAACCCACCCACTACAAAATTTATACACCTATTTATTATCACACCAATTGACTACAATTATATGAATTCTAAATTAAAATATATCATATTCATCAAATCCATCTTGTATCATAATTTCTAGATGATGTTATCAATAGTGAGATCGATATATCATCCTATGACTTTCAAAACCTTTTTGTATTTTATTTCACAATTCTTGGATATTAATTTTTTCAGACAACTTATGATATTGAAAACAATAAAAGTAGAAAGGCATCATCAGTTTTAGTTTCAAATATGATAAAAACATTAATTATATGATAAAACTTATCACTATGATAAAAAAATCATTCTATACATAATGTGAGTTTGAAAAACACCATCTTAAGGATATCATCATCAAAATAGTAAACTTATGGACATTCATATCGATAATATTTACAATCATATATTAAGGATTAATCATTCATCTATCCAAAAACAAATATAATGTGAATCGATTTCCTATAATGAAAAAAATAAAAAATGTTCACTAACATATTTTTCAGCATCTGGAAACAACGTTCCCTTAAGTTTGTCCCAAAAATATCCCCCATTATATTTTTTTCAAAAAAAAGTTCATTAACCACTAAACATTAAAATATAAATCTCTAGATATCTAATTAAAAATTATATTCCATTTTTATAGAAATGATTATGGGATACAATAATTATTTATTAAAAACCATGTTATCCATAAGTAGTGTCTTATAGAACTTCTTCAAACATTCAATCATTCTATAGCACATGAAAACCTATTTCTCTTTATTATAAAATGTTTCCAATATATAATTCATATTACTATTAAAATAGCTCACACACATTAATGTTGAGTTTATAGATATCCCACAACACCCCTAAATACATGTTTAACTAAACTCTTTATCGCATATCAAGAGATAGATTTATGAAACATCATTTTTTACCTCCTCAACAACACTCATTGATGATGTGTTATTTTCTGTCAAAAATGATTTCAATGATATTTTTGTACTAGATTTCATACATGATTTATAGATTTTTTATTTTCAAACCCCCATACCTATGGAAACATCAATTCATAAAGTAATCATTCCAACTGATTATTCATCCACACAAGTTGTGTTGTAGCATGAGTGGTGAATCAATAAACATCTTTATCCATAATAAGAGTTAATGAATTTTAAATTTTTTAAAAAAACTCACAATTTTTTTTTCCTACAATGAATATTTGACCAAAATTTGATATTTTATCATCTAAAATTATTACACAATCAACATCTATATAACCAACCTCCATTCCATATCCATATCTTGAGAAATTAGTTCACATTGAAATTATTGTGAAAATACGATTCGAAATTTCCATGAAAATATTATTAAGAGGTTTCTTAGCATAAATTTCATTATAAATAAAAATTTATTTCTTCTATTGTGATATACATAAAATAATAGTGTATTTAATTTCACCAACCACTAATTTTTCATTCAACATATTCATTTAATTATAAAAGCATTCATAATTTATTTCATTGTTCATAGAAAGGATGAAATCATCAATATATACAATAACAATGTGGGAAATATATTGATAGTATTTCATTTAGAGATTACTATAAACACATTCTTAAATAATGTTTAGCTTCTTTAAGCATGAATGAAATTTGGAATACCATACCCTTAGATCATTGTTTTCCACACACAAGTTTTATTTAACCTACACACCTAACATTCATCAATCCCTAAAAAACTGATAATATTTATCAATATAAACTTATTCATCATGTTATCCAATCTGAAATTTCGACTTCACTTCCTTCTGAAAAGTTTTATAAATTCATTGTGCAAAAAATTAATTAAATAATCTACTTTTTAAATCTATCTTCTAGACAAAACACCTTTCCAAAATAAATATCTTCATTTTTGGAGTGACCATTGCAATGAAATTGTGTTTTTTTCTTGGTTCTTATCAATATTATTCTGACATGTTCTGGAACACCCTCATCATACAAATAAGATCATTTTCATTTGTATTGGTTAAAAGTTTTGAAGTTTCACTCTTTTCAATTTGATAGAAATATTTATTCATGTAATGAATCTAGTCCAAATGCTCAAAATATTCAATTAAATTTATTGGTTCACCTTTTTTTATAAAAATATTTATGTGCGCCAAATATTGATGTTTATATTTTTTAAACATTTGATGTTTGTCTCCAGTATGGTTTTATACTTCCAACTTTTTTCTCAACCTTTGATGAGATGTGAAATCTTATTCCTCATCACTCGAAATTGATGAGTCTCACTCTTAAATTTGTGTGGAATCTTCATTGTTATGATTCTTTTTTTGGTTCTAAAAAAAATATTTCACCATCTTTATATTCCTAAAATTGTATTTTTAAAACATATTCCTCATATTTTAAAATAACTTTTACATTAAATTAATCAACTATTATTCATTTTTATTTGTCGAAACATCTATATCCTCTTTTATCAATAGTATATTCAATAAATATTCAATCTTCACCTCTCAAATAAGCATTTCAAATATTTAAAAAAAATTTATTGTAATGAAGGGAATCCCAAAACAACATAATTGTGTAAAACCTGGAGTTTTAACATAGAACATTTCATATGAATTCAAATAAAAAATATTATTATAGAAACAAAGATCCTAAATATGTAAAACATTCCTCATTTAATTCCACTTGGAATAGGAAACAATACCATTCTTAATGTTCATTGTATTCCTAATTTCAAGTAACCAATGATTCACCAATTTTGAAACATAATATTTTGTGGTGTTTATTGTGTACTGAAATCATATTGAATTCCTTATTTTTAAAGTTCACTTATGAACTCTTTAATATTTTAATCGCTTTCATTATTAGTTTTCAACAACTTTATAGAATATACGCATTGCATCTCACATCTCTTGCTGAAAATAAAAATCATTTTTACATCATAGGATTTTTATTTCAATAAAATAATAATGGTAATGAATGTAAAATCCTCAATGAATATAATAGAGTAATTTTCATTGAATTTTTATTATTTTACTATTGGACCACAATTATCTGATTAAATATGATCCAGGGGATGAGTTGAAAGAATATCAAATTTCTAATTCACAGAGTTTATAATCATCACATTCTAGAAAATTGAACAATATCAATCTCTTATTGTTGGAATATAAAGAATATCATGTACACATTCTTTATATGATAATTGTTTCATGAATATATAAAACATATTTCCCATCATTTTATTCCATAAAAAAATTTATACCATCATGATTAAATAATATCAATTCTGTAATTCACAAAATTGTAATAGTTTCCCTTTATATGTTGACATTTTGAAGCATATTTTTCCATCTTCCACTTTTCATCAAAAAACCCATTTTTGTAAAAAAAAACTATGTTACATTAATAAAAATATTTTGAATAAATCAGCATGTTATTTCTCAGCAATACAAGGAATAAATTTTTTTGCAATCAAAATTTTCTTCCACAATAGTAGTGGATACAACTCCTTTGATTAGGATCGATTCATCTTTTTGAAACACCTTTATTCCTTCAATGATATCTTTCACATCCTACAAAAATATAAAATATATTTTCTTATGATATAAATATATATTATCCAGAATCCATGATCTTTCTATTTTTATAGATTCATTAGTAGTTTTTACAAAAACTTATTTTTATTTAACTTTATCTTTCTTGATATATGGATTAATTGAACTTTTTTTAACATGTTATTATACCATTTAAAAAACAATGATCCCTTTTTCAAGGTTTCTAGGTTTTTCAAATATTTAAAAAAATGTTTCCAAAGGATAAAAATTATTTTCAACTATTAAGAAAATTTTAATTGTAACCATTCTTTTAAAATATTATATCCCCCTTGAACTTAACTTTTTACAATTCATGAGATAATTTTAGCTATTATGGTAAACAAAAACACATTTCCTTTATGTCCGGATATACTATTAGACCATTGGTAGTAATGGAATGAATATATTCCTCCATAACATCCAAAATAACCAGAATTGTAAACATGTATCTCAATAATGTTATTATTTGTCACATGAGAATATTATTGTTTCCCATAAGTCATGTAATCACCTTGAATAATATTCTTATATTATTATTTCATTCCAAAATTATCATAATCAGATTTGGTAGAAATATTTTTTCATACTCATAATTTTTAGAAAAATATAAGCTTCAAAATGTTTTAGTTTTTTTTACAAACACAATTTTCCCAATCTTATTATTCATAAGAAAATTTTAAATTTACTTTACAACCATTTAATATATCATTTGTAGATTCATATCATGTTGTACATTTCTACTATTTTAACAACTTTAGTGATTGTGTTTTAGAAATAAGTTACTCCCTTATCAACATTAAAAAACTTTTGTTTAACGTGTTCCAAATGATTATCATTTCCATTAAATTTTACAATGTGATATTCATTTTTATTCAATTCCTTATAAATATTATTCTTTATACAATAATCCTCTTGTAAAAACATAGGTTTCTATTTAGGAAGAAATTAAATATTGTTATTTTAGGACCGTCCTTATTCAAATTCATGATTTTTCTTTAATGTCATAATATTTTTCTAATGGATTCTGCCAATTATCTCTTTATATAGAACTCTAAATCAATATATTTTAATTAAAAACTAATTATTCCAATATCTTCATCATTAAAAAATTAAATTATTTTATTTTATCCAAAAACAACAATAAACATTTAATATTTAACTTCATTGTCCCCATCCCCATTATATTTTAACAAATAGATTATCCTTTTGGATTTGGTGAAATTTTTATTTATTATCTTGGAAAATGATTTTGGTTTAATACTATGTTTCAATAACGGTGTTCTTGGTCTTATATCATATTCATCATTATCTTCTTCATTCCCTTTTTAAGGGATTTTTTTTTCAAATTTCCCAAGGCCTAAACCATCAAAACAGTCTAGGAGTAGCTTCCCTTGACACTTTTTGTACCTCGTTCATAATTTTTATAAAACAAGGATTTAAATTAATCAATATTGTTCATTAATATCATTTTTTAATTAATAATCACAATATTCCTCATTATTAATAATCTTATTTGATTTTCCTTTCATGGAATACTTAAATAAATTTTCATTATCAACATTTTCATTACTTTTCATAACATTCTCCCCTCTCATTTCATAAATAATGATATTACTATTATGGTCATCCAAAGATAGATTTTTAAAATATGTATAATATAATGATGAAACATTGGAATAAAATATGTCAGAAAGAAACAAAAATATAATATGAATAATATTTTAATCATCCATCTTCTCACTAAGACAACTTATGGTGCTAAAAATATCATTCAATCTTGTAATGATGTCCCCAAAAGATTCATTGTCTCCCAGTTTTATATCTTCATATTTTAGCCTCCAGATTTGTTGTATTTATTTACCTCTTCATTACCTTCATAAATGTTTATAACCTTTATTATATTCTTTTAAAGTTTCAAAATACATTCACTATTAGAAATTCACTTTTCGAAAGTGGTGAGAGTAAATAATTCTTATTTCTTACATCATTATCTTGATTCATATTATCAACTGATATAGGAGGAGAATTTTAATCAGGAGAAGCAAATCCATCATTAGAAGCTTTCAAATCGTTATACCCAATAGAAATAAAATATAGAAACATTCTATCACTCAAAATAGTCTAGATCTTGGAATTGATACTGTAATCCCCATAATCTTTTCAAAATTCAAATTCTCTATAAAAACATCGCTTCAGAAACATCACCATAGTGTAAACATAGGGCACTTTTGATTTAATTCTAATTGAAATATCCCAACGATTAACAATACATCACTAAGAGGGGGAGGGGTCAAATTAGTTATATCATTTTCTTTTATTTTATATTACATGTAGAAAACCATTTCCTCCTACAAAATAATTTTCACTTTTTGTAAAATAATAGGTTCACACGTCCTCTAGAACACAGGTATTAATAATGATCACTATTAAATAAGAGTATTTAGTCCTTATCAAGGTTTTGAAATAATCTAATACCACATAAGACATTAGAAAACAATCCATTTTTGTTGATAAAAAAATATTAAATACCCTTACACATTTGTAGAATAATGATATATACAATAACTAATGTTAATATAATATCATGAATGATGTAAATAATATTTTTTTATAAATTTAAGAATCCTTATCAATTTGGTTTTTTACGTGTAACTATGATACTTCAATAAAATAATTTTTTTCTAATTACTTTAATACAAAATTATTCACTTTTATATCTAAGTGAAGGTATAAACCACCCCCTAGACATTATATAAGAACTCAGTGTGATACCTCACTCTAATTCTTCATTTTGATTATTCAGTCTAAATACAAGAAAGAATGGATTATTCAGAAACAAATCTAAGGAACTTGTTTCATTCAACAAAAATGTCGGTTCAATTGATCATACCAATAATAAAACCCTTATTAAAACATATTCTCTTATACATAGAACATCATTCAAAAAAATTATATTTAAAATTATTTTTCTACCATCTTTTCCACAAAAAACAACATCACACATGTTCTCTCCCTCACATGAATATTGTTAATGTTTTTTGTACATTGACATCTATTTATATGTGGTATAGAAATAGAATTTCTATTATTCCAATTTTCGTATCATGATAAAAAAAATTTAAAATTAAAATTTCACATTCTTTTCAACATATTATTTTAATATTTTATTTCATCTCTAGTTGTCATGATTCTTCTTAAGGTTTCCTGAATCTTATCACAACTTCAACATTCTCCAAACATACAAAAATTTGTATATATGATATGAATTGTCCTTCCAATGCTATTTCTAACTGTGATGAAACAAATTTAAACTTGAAAACATGAATTATAATGTTATAAATAAATCTGATAATCCGTAAACATGTTTGTAACATTATTAGAATTTAGATTCTTTACATTGACTTTCTCAACTGACAGATCTTATCAATATCTCTAGATGTTCGATTGAATTTATCATCTCTATAATTTTTCTGACGTTATATATATAACACAATTGCATGTTCTTTATAATTTGAAACCATGTGACATAATTTTAGCAGTAGCTAAAAATGTTCTACCTTTTCTTCTTTTTAATCAATTTTTTATATTATTGATAATTTTTGTATTATTAAATCCAAAATTTTATAACTTATTGGTCATAATATTAATATGATGGATTAATTAATGATTCCATTTAGTTTATCAGCATTACGAATAGTTATATGACACTTGGATCAATTGAATGAAAATAAACACTTTTCTATTAAAAATATTCCCTAATTTTTTTTCTCTAATAAATCGATCTGTGATACTAACAAATGGATAGATATTTGTAGATTCTATCATTCATCTTTCCCACCATTCCTAAAATATTTAATGATTTCAAAAATGTCTCATCATATTCATAAAAATAAATTTTGGACTTCATTTTAAAGGCGTCTAAATATACTTCCATGTTTATGTCAAAAATACGTCTGTCATATCAGTACCGAAACACATATAAGGGATTGGTGGAACACACTGTATAATGGAATAGTGCAATAAGGAACATGATTCATCTATATTTTTTAGAAATGTTGGTTGATATTAGGAATTGGTTAATTTTGTGAATCAAAAAGCTGATTAATCTACCTGTCAAATGGAATGGTCAATCAACACTTGAGAAAAACTTCAGACTTCATAAACATCAAATTATCATCCTTCAAACAATTTCTACATTATATGAATATCACAGAGATTAACTATTACATGAAGTATGTTACATTATAATCTAACTTATTCATGATAATCCTTCATCTTTTGTGACATATTCATTATTTTAATAACACTGATATTCACATATAATCATCATAATTACAAAATATTTTATACTCATTTCATTTGAAATTATTCGATATACTATTTCTTATAAATATTATGATATATAAAACAAAAAAATAGAAAACATCATATATTTTTGTATCGAATATCATAAAATCCATGAATATTCTGATAAAACATCCCATTCCAATCAAAAACAACTTTATGCTTATAATGTTAGTGTAAAATAAAAATCATCTAAAAAACTGCTTCAGCAAAAAAACATAAAATGATGGAATTTCTAATCAATATTTCATCTGATATTATAATTATGAAAAAAATCATCTGATCACCGACAATAACTACTTTATTTGATGGTCCATAATGAAAAATATATAAAAAATTCACCAGAAAATTATTTCATCATCTAAAAACAACATTCATACAGCTTGATCTTAATAGATGTCTCTCTAATTTGAATGTGTATTTATTTTATAACACATTCATCATTATAAATATCATGGATTCCAAATAATAATTTGTCATAGAATCTTTTCATAATACTGAATTTATCATTCTATGTTTTCTAACGGTTTTATGATAACATTTTGAATTTTATTATACGGTTGTGCATATATATCAATCGATTTAATCAGATAATAGTCAAGACCAATAAAACTATACAAATTATAAAATATAATTTCAATAAATTAGAGGGATATATGTTATGTTTTAATATTTATTTGTATTCTAAATATGATAAAATGACAATGAAGATGTAATATTCCATGATTACTTCTTTTATGTGCTGTTGTTGACACACTGATATGGTCATTATATTTTTTTGTATCATGAATTCCACAAATATTTTCCTTCGACTAATAGACTCAATAATTTATGAGTTCTTTGATCCATTAAATTTATCATTCATGAATGAAATACTCATTTACAAGTAGATAAATGATGGTCATGTTGAGCACATAATGAATGTTTTATAATTCCACTCGAATAATAAAAAATATGGGTTATTTTCCAATAGATTGTTTTGAAGATTTGGGGTGAACATTCATGGTAAAAAATGAATCAATATGTAGTATAGGTCTATCTTTTATAAGAATATTCAGTTTTTTCATGGGCATCGCAAAATATTTTCATATAGTAATATTGATTCCATAGTATCATTGGACATTATAGGTGGTACATGTTTGAATTGTCTTGTATTTCAACCTCTTTGATACACCTAACCATAAATAGATATTCTTGTATATTGAATAATCAGTTTTATGAGTCCATTGAATACCAAATTAGAAATTGATCAGTGTCTATATACATTTTTTATTAAATAGAGTAATGGTTTCTTTTTCCATGATAGTAATTGTCTCATTTTAGTTAATTTTGTGATGAATCAGAGGGATGTGAAACCATCTGTGTTTAGGAGGTGAAATCCTTGCAAGTTTAGCTAATTCTCCCATGATCTTCTGGTATTTATTGTTGTGTTTTTAAAAACAATTATATGTATGACTACATTAGTGAATTATTTATACTCATAATAGATCACAAGTGTGTGAGGTTAATAATTTATCATTTAGAAAATATTGTATGTCAGTATAGGTGGATAATGTTCTTATAGGACATTGAATTTTTGATATCTCACACATCAAAGAAATTCTATTTATCTATGGATGATTTGAAAAGGAATTTGAGAGTAGATGTTTTCTAAAAATTTATTGATTCTTAGAGGGTGATAAATTATATAACTTTGATATATCATCATGTGGTAGAGGCCCATGGATGAGGATTACTATAAAATATAATTTTGAAAACATCCTTTTTAAAACATGAGCTATAAACTGACCTAGGAGGACGAAAGGTAAATGGTTTTCCAGATAGTTTATTACATGGGGACTCTCCAAATGGATGTTTAGATGATGGTTGATATTGGGTATTTATATATGGAATTAATTCATTTCATAAGGGTTTAAAAAGATATATATTTATGAATTTCAATGATTTCCCTTAGTTCTTTATAATGTTATATGCTCTATTACCATTCTATAATGATTCTATTTTGGTTTCTTTTGCTGATGTGACCTATATTTGAGTTCATGCAACATTTTTTGTCTCCAGATAGGTAAAATATAATCACCATGTATTTAATGTTTTTGTAGACCTATTGTGTATATAAGTTGTAATCAAAATAAATTATCAGGGTTGTCATCTCTAATTTTCATGGAGTTTGGTGGATGATCAAATATTTAATGGGTTATGGATTAATCAATAATAGTTTTTTATATCATTGATGAAAAAGATTCTAGTGTTATATATAGTTTCATTAATGTGCTATATTGATGAGACAGTCTTTCATTTTTGATTTATGAGGATAAACGTTTCTGATCCAAATCATCATTTTACCTCCTGATTCTGGGGAGGTCTTCAATGTTTCATTAGTATATAGATTCACTATATCTCTACTTCCAATCATTATATAGATATTTATAAAAAAAGAATCATAATAATATTTATGGATATTTTATTTTCTTCTATTCTAGATATTGGTGGATTGCGGGTGATGATCCTTCCTTTGGATGGGATTGAATATGTTAATAGTTTTCACACTTCCATCGATGACACACTATTCAAGTATTTTTTTAGGTGGCCTCTTAGATATATATTTTTTAGTATTGATGTTAGATATTATGTGGTCCTTAATTAAGTGGTGTTTTATAACACAAACAAGAAGGTTTATATGATTAATCTTTATATAATGGTGGGAAACATTCATCATAACTCTTATGATGATAAGAGGTGAATATTTTCATGTTTTAGGATGGAGATAATATATTCTAAATGGGTTCCCCTTATCATGAGTATTGGAGGTTCAATAAGGGGAGTAATTTTCCCCCAATTTATTAATTTAGTTATGGCGATTGTAAAAAATAATTATTCTACATATCATTTATCACTCCATAAATAACATGATAGTATCTAATGTGTCTTTTATGTGTGGAATTTTTATGGATCTCATCATGATAAAACCCATGTTATATTTTGGGTAATGTTATATATAGTGGTTGATGAGATTCTTTCAGAGTGGTTTTTTGGGATCTAGGATAAATATAAGAATGTTTTATAAAGGATAAATAATCAAATAGAAATCATTATTTTTTAAATTCTATAAAAGAAATATATTTTTTATTGTGAGTAAATGTTTTAGGCTCAATATGTTAAAATATTTTTAAAATTTTATCAATTGTGATTAGTTGTATTAATTTTGTATTTTTTTACTGAGTTTTTTTGTTCCTCTAGTAAATTATTCTTCGGTAATAGAGTTATTTCTATTATTGAATTATCTACCACTGGGGTATGGGTATAGTTTTCATTGTTTTCCATCAGGGTTTCGTTTTGATTTTTAAGGATGTGAATACTTTTAGAGGTACCTACTGTAAATATATGATCTTTATAGAAACATTAATTTTTGTTTCCCATGCCTTGGAAGAATATAGTATTATTTTGATCGTGATATGTAGGTAGAGGGTTGAGTTTTGGATTTTTGAGGTCTAATGTTCTTTTTTTAAAAGCCAAATATGAGACCATCTAAGATATGTGGTCCTTGATAGTTGACCATTTTGACGTAGACTAAATTTTTTAGTAAACAATATATAGTTTTTAATTAGACCCTATGTAAGGTTTAGGTTTTTTCATTTAATCATACACGAGGATGCCACAATATCTAGGATCATGAGAAGTAATCATTTTTTAGTTTAATCCAGTTATTTATAAAATATTTACTATCAAGTTGGATTCTATTATGAGTGTAGAGAATAACGGGATCTAGGTGAATTTCATTTGTTAAAAAAGGACAGGTGTAATACCAATTTATTTCATTTGTGAGGACCAACACCGTGGTAATGGGACATTTTTAATGTAAACTCATAGGGGTTGTTTGGATATAAATATTTATATTCCTATAAATTAGGGTTTTAGTCAAAAACTCTTTGAAAAAAATAGTATGGATGGGTTGGCATCTATTTTGAATACATGGTGTTTCATATCTGGCATTAATAGAGGTTATAATGAACATTTTGAATTCCAACTAACTATGGTTGAGGTAGGTCATGTTTCCTCTATAAATAGAGTTAAAACTCCCATTTGATTCATCTCTCTTTCTTATAAATAAGAACTATCTATCCCCAGGATCTATTATAAAGATCTCTTTTCATTTCCTTGTCAAATATAACCAATCAATTTATTTTTTATTATGATTGTTTTTTATCCAATATTCATCACCCTCCCTTCTCTCTAAATATATAGGTTTACTTTCATATTGTATTATAATGAATGTTGGTTAATTTTTTCTTGGCCCATGTTTGGGCATGATCTTCATGATGATTTTTCTTTATTATTTTCTGTATAGGTTGCTTTCTAAGTTGGTCGATCTTTATTTTTTCCACTATTGACTTTTTTCCTAAAATGTTTCAATCAAGAATAGGGATTTGATAATTATCCTACACTATTTATGTGTAATTTGTATATCTATCATTAATTTTTGGGTATATTTTATAAATTATCATAATAATGATAATGAAAGAAAGTAAATAAAATTTAAGTGAAGAAGTAATTCACATGTGCTTTATGTTCTTTATATCATTTTTATTTGGTTTTTTTTCATATTTTAAGTGGAAACATTCATTTTCAATAGGGATATGTGTTTTTTTATATATAGTAATTTAAATACATAAATGACTATTAATGGGAAATTGGTAATATATTTATTTATTTTTTGAAAAAAAGAGTTTATGATGTTTATTTTTAAAAATAGAACAATGATTTAATTTGAAATGAAGAATAATAAGAATCCATTATATGAGAATTTTTTTATTTTAATTTTTTGTAGTATATTAATTCTATATTTATATTATATTATGATTTTTTGATATTATAATTTCCATTTCAGAGGATATTGTGTGGTTTCATCAACGTAGTAATGGGTGTGTAGTTTTATGAATATAGTAGTGGTGGAATGGTTGGATATGTCAAAAGGGAGTGATTTTGTGACAGTAATTGAAGTAGTTATAATGAATTCTATGGAAGTTTAAATGTGAATAAGATTAGTTATTCTAATGTTTCTGTCATATGTACTCAGAGACATGGAGTTCTTTTGGGACCAAACTAATTTTTAATGGATGATGGTATAAAAATTAAATGATATGTAGCGGACAATGGTAAATATTTGGATAAATTTGAAACATTCTTAATTAATATATTTGAAATAAATGTGGATAAAGGAAATGGTTTTGATTGGAAATATAGTCATATTAATTTAATGAAATAATGAATTCGATTTTACTAGTAAATAGTAATTCATGATGTTATAATGATTATAAGAATGAATCGTAACTAATTATAACTAATATGTCATATGTGTAAGCATAGAATAAGTTTCTTAGGTATTGTGATTGAAGTAATTTTTACCACATAGTAGTGATGATGTTAATTTTAGTATGGTTTATTAATGTTTTTGATTTATGTGAAACATTTATGTTACGAAATGAATTTATCTATTATACATGATACTTTTCCATTATTCCTTATACAACTACCATCACCCATGTCAAATTACCTTTCTATTACTATCATGGATTTGGGTTCCAGATTTTTTCTTCAACATCCAAGTAAGTGAGAGAATGTATGATTAAATATTCCCCTATCCCCACATTAACTTTTAGTTATATTATATATTCTTATGATTCAATATTGGTATATATATGGGGTGTAATGGATTGTGTTTTTGACGTGTAACAAGATAGATGAATTTAGTATTTTATAGGGTGTTTTTTTGTAAGTGAAATTAAATATTGGATGATGTAATGAGGTTTATATCTCCCACGTTAATGTTATTCTATAATGATAATTCATTGATATGCAGTTGTTGTGCATATGTTGGAATTATATACTTATGGTTCATATAGTGGTGTGTTGTGGTGAATTTGTGATGATGATGTTGTTTTTGTTGTTTTGGTAATTTTTATATAGTTGTTATATGGGATATGTAGTTAAATAGAATAATTGTAGATGGGATGGATGAAACAAGATTTTATTATTGTAAAATGAAAGTGAAGACACATAAATTTAAAACATATATTCTTGAGATATTTTAGTATTATAATTATAAATGATATTATGTGAGAAAGCCTCAATGGGGTTTGGTGAATATGACCCAGTGTAGGTGTGTTTTGATTCATTTATTTTTTCATATATATATTAATAAGATTGTATGATCCTGTAATTTTCTAGGGTCATCTCGAGTGTGTTTTACAGGGTTTTTTGAGGTTTTTATATACCATTTCATTAGAGATGTGGCTTGGGGTGCGTCTGGGTGAGGTATTAAGAAAAATTAATAGAAAGAAGGATTTTCCCAAATTGGGAATGGTTTGAAAATTGATGTTCCTAAACCCACATAACCATGCAAACATGGATAGGTAGGTCTGCATGGTTGGTGTAGAGTTTAACCTAACTATGCACCCCTGCCCATGAAACCATGTGTGTTGGTTTTAATTATCCGCAAACTAGTTTTTAAAAATCCAAACCCCAAAACCCATCTATTTAGACCTAGGATTGGTATTGATGAAATCTCAGTTATCCTAGATCATTTCAGAGGGATTCCACGGTGATTCGAACACCGTTCTTTGAGATCTAAATATGGTATTGAAGATCAACTCTTTCCATAGTAAATGAATTTCTTCATGTTCCTTCTTCCTTTCATTCTTATAAATTTCCTCATCATTTTCTTGTAAGATCCCAACTATTACCATGGATCGGAATTTATGTGTTTAAATCTAGATTAAGTATTATGATTCTAGATATAGATTTGCTAGATCTTGAGGATTTTGACCTTAATTTTAGGCTTATTGATATAGATCAGAATCTTGATTGACGTCATTATGCCGCTCAGATTATAACCATTTTTTGGGATAACATCCATAAAAAAACCAATGTAGTTATTATAAATCAAACGCTCATATTCATTGAATTGTTATGTGTTTGTGAGAGTATTGATTTTCTAGGATTCATTGATAATTGATTTCCAGAATTGGAATAATTAGGGGTGTTAATTTGACATGTTGATGCTTTGAGGATATAGATAATTAATTGATGATTTAATCATGGAACAAATGGGGATTCCTAATTCAATATTTGATTTTGTGATTTTGATTATGGTTTGAAAATTTTTAAGTTTGATATTTAATTTGTTTTGTTATGATAATTAATTGGGGAAATAAATTATAAGACGATATTTGGCTATGTCAGATAATTAATGGTGAATTAATTATTATTCCATGATGTTGATTAAAGTTAATTCATTGTGTGAATTAATTATGATAAGATTATATTTGATTTGGATAATTAATTATGCAAAAATTAATTATGGAATAAGATTTGTTTTGATTGATTAATTAAGTAGTGTATTAAATAATGGATTATGTGCTTAGTTAATTATTGGGTAAACTAATGGTCCATGGTACGTTGAACTAATCATTGGATTAGTAAGGGAATAATGTTGCTAATTATTTTTAATTAATGTATGATTTGAATTACTTAGAATTTGGGTGTTAGACATGGCGTTCTAGACGTATTTAGAAGTTAGGACATGGACACAGTGTTCCTCCCCAGTAGATATATGAGCTTGTGATGTGGGGTGTTAGACATGGTGATCTACACCGAATATGATTTGGAGTGTTAGACGCAGTGATCTACACCGGATAAGATTTGGGGTGCTTGACATGGCATTCAACACCAAATAAATAACAACAATGAATTATGTTTTAAATGGGAGATATGAATTGAAACTAGGTTTAATGTGATTATTAATGATTAATGGGAAATGATATAATTATTTAATTATGCACTATATTTATTGTATCAAATATTTTCTTGCACTTTCTTTTGACTCGACTTATTTTAGACACTGTTTTTGGCGGCCTTCTCAGTCGTTTTGACACACTACATGGGCCGCCTGATCGACACCCGAGTAGAAAATGTTATTGCAAGACATGATAAGGTAAAGGCCCTAGGATAAGTTTCTGTCATGAAATGGATCACAGTTGTGGGAACCAGACATGGTTGTTGACCCACATTGGAATCCGTGTGTCTTTACTTTTAGTTGTATTTTAGAAAATTGAAACCTGCATTATCATAGCATGATTTCCAATTCATATGAGTATTGTATTTCGAATTTTAACTATCATGTGACATAGTATTGTTTGGTTTATTTATATGCTTTTTCTCTTGTTTATTATTTTCATATATTACTTCCTTATTCAGATAAAATATAGTATATTATCCCCATGACTGACTTGTCAGACTCTCACTTCTAGTGTCACCCTCTAGCGTATGGGTAGGAATGCTATAGGGCAAGAGACCAATCAACCTAGGGATCCATTTTTTAGAAGCTGTGTATGCACGTTACAAATTAGTATCTGAGGAGTTTTCTTTTGTTTCTTCTTATCTTATCTTACATTTTTTGGAAAGGTTTTATGGAGACTAAGAATGGTCGGGGCTTGGTAATGAGCTTGTTTATAGGATTTTCGAACCCATGTATGGGGAAGCTCTGGGTACTCAGGGTGGCATTGTTTCGATTGATGTTTTTTTTAGTTTGATATTTTTTCACCCTTAGGGATGTACTTGTGGCATTATGTGATACTTTTTTCCACAATTTTTGAACTATAATTTGTGGCCAAAAGTGGCATGGGAGTTGATCTACATGCATCATTATAGGAACTCAATGTTTTTGTGACATTCAACATTTTTAGGCACTCAAGGGAGACCAACATATTATTGTGGTGTAGAACATGAAATTTTGTTCCTTGTTGTGATATTTAAATAAAGATAAAAAATGAGAATAATTGGTGTTTAATGGAAACAGTTTTAATGAGATGAGTTTTATTAATTAATTGATGAATTAAATAAATTTAAATGATTTAGTGAATTAATTTTGGAAATTCATTAATGAGAATGTGTCTACCCTTGTTAACCAATACCTCGGATTAGGATGGTTAAGGGTATTTATAAGGCCTCAGTGATGACTGTTTTGTTAGAAAAAGGGTAAAGTGTAACACTTAGACGTTTTTATGAGATATTTTATTAAAATAATTTTTATTTTTTAGTATCTTTGTTTTTATACAGTCATGAGTTTAAATGAACAATGAGATTTACTTATTATAAAATTACCATTATAACATAGTCGTTTGGATAACTGTAATTATTATAACTACCTTATGAAATTTCATTCTGAATTCATTAGCTATAAATTATTTATGAAAAACATAAATCAATTTGATATTTTTATTTATGAGTGATTTAATTTTTTTAATGAATTAAATGAGATATATATGTTTTATATACTTAAAATAATATATTTGATATTTATCAGTTTGATATTTTAGTCATAGGGTTTGAATAAAACCCAATTTTATGTAAAACCCCTATTTTTATCAGTTTAATATTACACCTTTGAATGGAGAACCCCATGAAAATTAATATTTTGACACATTAATAATTTTTATATTACAGTAGAATCATTTTATTTTGAATCGGGATATAAAAATTTACTTTGTATAACTTTTTGATATATTTCTAATAACATTATTGATTTGATGAATATTAAAAATATGCTAAATTTTAATTAAACACAACTTTTTTCATAATTATATTTTACATGGATAAATTACAATATTTAATGATTTTAAATAATAAATATTAAAAAAAATTATCAAACAATATAATGTATTTCATTAGCAATAATTTTACATTTAATTCATAGGTAAAAACATTTCTATCTTTTGAAATTTTGTAACATTAAAAAACATATTTCTTCATTTCAAGTATTAGATTAATTTTAAATTAATTAATGAAACTTATTTTTTTCAATTTTGAAAAATTGATTGACAATTTGGAATCATTAGGTCCAAATTTTGTTAATAGGATACTTTTATTTTGGGTATTATGAATAGTAACTTTGGTAATTGTTTTCATTACCATAGTTAAAGATAAATCTATTAATTAAGGGTAAATATTTTATTATAAAATTACCTTATCATCTATAAAACTCATATTTGATGACTAAATTCTACCATTATCATTTATTTTTCAAAATGGTGTAACTTAATGGCCACATACCTTTGAATATGAAAATAATGTAAGAAAAACTAATGAATGTGGCAAAATGATACAATCTCATTTTATATATGTATTTTAATTTTAATATATGGGTAACTAGGAGATATTATTGACTATATTTAGTCTCTAAAAAATAAAAATAAATTATCTACATCATAGATATTTATTTATGAATTCTTTATATTAAATAATTACCATTAATGATGACAAAATACAGATGAAAACTTGTTTTATTAATAAAAATATCAAATAAATGGTTTAAAAATTATTAATATAAAAATCATATGAACTAATTAATGCACTATGCAAATTTTATTGGTTACTATGACATTTTAATAGTATATTATTAATTTTGGAACAAATTTATCCTTTGTGAGGATTTTATTTAAAATCAATTTAATGAATATTTTCAAAATTGACACTATTGCTATTTTAAAAAAATACCATTTTATTCAATTATGTAAAAATAAAAAAAAGAATATAAAAGTTACCAATTTATAAGTATAATAATTATAATTTCATAAAATACCCATTTATGGTAAATTAACACCATATAAGCAAATATTTATAACTGTTAAATCATTAGAATGATATTGCCACAATTAAAATAAAATTGAATAACTAAGTGTCAATTAAGTTTATATGGATTATATTGAAAAAATAACTAGTCCAATATTTATTGGATCATTAGTTTAAAACCATATCTAATATAATCTTGGAAATTGAGATATTTTTGTGGTTTTGGGTAGTGTTTGGTTTTTTAGAAATTATTTTTTATGGATTATACCAAAGTTCCCCTCACATATATTAGAAAAGGGAACCACCTCCCTCACAACTTCACATAATTTTGAGCCTTCATGCTCAAAAATACCCTAATCTTTTTCCTTCAAAACATCCCTATTTTTATTTTAGAGGTTTTTTCATCTTCATAGTCCATCTATAGTGATCTATGAGGAGGTTTAGAGGAGGCATATCGAAGAATACGTAATATCATATAACGATTATTTGAAACATCAAACTTCTTCTACTTCCACTTCATTAGTTGCATCATTATAAATTAATAAGAAAAGTATCACTGATATACTGATATATTATTATAAATACGAAACAATAATAGCCTACATTATACCCATCTTATGAAAACAAAAATCACAATGAGTGCATACATATGGCTTATCATATCCACACTGTGGTGTAATATTTTTTTACCACCACTTATCATGGATGATATTAATGATATAATTAATAAATATATATATGTTTTATATAAAATTATTTGATTCTGGTATACTATAACCATCCACTTCATAACCATTCAACAATTATGAGAACGGTATCGTCACTTGTGTGTATGTACATATTAATGTCTCCACAGTGCGATGTGATTGGTTCTATATAATATTCATTAAATTAGGATTATATAAATTAATTGAATGAATAAATATGACATATATTATACTAAATCCATTATGTAAATTTTATAACTATTTCCTAAAAGGAGGAGTAAGAACTTATCTGATAAAACATGCATAATAACATAAATCATTTAACACCTAAATAATATCTACAATTAAATGTTACAAAGAGACAGATGAAAAGTTTATCATAAATTTTACCATAAAATGATTATGATACTTTAAGAAATCAGTAACTTAATTTAAATCATTAAATACTAGGCTCAGATACATATAAAGCATATTAGACCTAAAGTAATGGAGAACTTTTCAAAACTAGTTTTTATCTAAGATTCGTTAATTATAAGTATTTAATGGGGTATATTCATCATCCACATCTATGATTCATAAATATTTATTTAAAAATATTCTTAATGTACTTCTATAATTTTTAAAATTCAATTTTATCCATTGGTAATTTTTTTCTAAATGGTATGAATGAAATCATTTTTCATTTTTGGTTCGAGGTACTTTTGAATTTTCTTATAAAAATACAATAAAAATGTTTTCATTAACATATATAACACTAATGGATTTAAATATTTTCATCATTCCTTATTTCCTTGATGCTTCCCCCACAATCATTCATGCTTATTTTGACATAAATTGATTTTTCTAAAATTTTGTGGCAATTTGAGGAAGGAAAATGTTCTTTAGGAATAAAGGATATTTCCCAAAGGAATTAATTTCATGTGTCTTATAAAAATAATTTTCCATCAAAAAAGACACTATTTTAATATTGTTATATTTATATCCCTATTATTACTATTATATTATTTTTATGATGGATGATGGAATTTTATATGGAAATCCATTTGTTTTATTCCAATTATTATGGAATAATGTTTATGAAACCCATTTTATTTACTGGGTTTTTCTAATGGTAAATGATTTTATCTTTTTGTGGGACCCATAATATTGGTTTCATTATGAGAAGGGTTGGGCCAATTTCTACCTCCAATTATTGGGGTAAAAATTTATATCTCATGAGATAGACATTATTGGAATGGAAAGTAAATATGGTTCAATAATAAAGGGCTGGAAAAAAGAGTGAATTCAGTTCAGTAGTGGACTTTGTCAAATATGATGGTCTCATAAATGAGCCTTTACAAATATGAAATGATTTTATATGGTTATATATGTATGACAAGAGAATTAATGTCTTATGTTATGACTATTGGGATCACATATCACTTTTATGATTTATCCTATGACATGGTATTATAATCTAGATATGAAGGATTTGATATCCAATGTTATGTTCTTATGATTATTATATGAATTAAATATCCCTTGTTTTTCCTTACTGACAATTTGACCTCTCTATTTCATATTATTCCATTCCCCTTGTCATGAAGATGGGTATTATGTAATATATGTCTAAAAAAATTAGTTCTAAACAAATAAGTAGGAGTCATTTTAGATGTTTTATGAACCATTTGTTTATCTTTCCCACTTTCAAAATAATGTAAACCTATATGGTCTATGTGTGTTTATGATATAATATGAAATATTTGTTCATAAATGTTATAGAAATATCTATATGTATAGAATGCATTGTTATTGTTGGTATCAAAGAAATTGTATATTTATCCAATAAAAACTACAATGACAGAACCGTAGAAAGAACCCTAAGTATATGTCTAAGTAGAGGTTTCAATACTATCCTGTTATTTTAGAGATGTTCATGAAAAACACACGATAAAACCTAAAGTGTCATAAAATGAAATTTTATCCATGATTATGTGGGTTTCCTGTTATTATTATTGTTTCCCACACTATGAATCTTAGTTTTAGTCAACTAATAGAGACCGAAGGAACCACGATAATTATCAATGCACGAGAAATGCAATCATTATCCCCATAAGAAGCCAAATGCTATCGGATCATGAATGAAAAATATTGTAGCCAGGATTTCACAACATTATCAATCTATGAATTGTTCATGAATTCCAAACAATCAATGGAGGGAGAAACAATTTGTTGTTCTATTAATTAGATAGTGTCCACCTTATTTCATTGGTTATTCTGCTCCATCCGTGGCTGAAAATTGTATCAATAAAATTGAAAAGATATTTTCAGTTTGAAAATATTCTGAACTAGATAATTTCATCATAGAAATCTATCATTTGGATGTTGAAGCTGATAAATGGTGGAATCTTATCAAGAATACAAGGAAAAGATATGAATTTTAGTCTATTTAATGGGATGAGTTCATGAACTTATTTTTTAATAAGTACATTCCTCTTATTCATTGGAAAAAATTTAGATAAAGAGTTCCTTGATCATAAGAAAAAGTATGATGAATCTATTGGTACAGATGATGACAATTTTACATGACTTGGAAGGTGTTATTTTGGAATTATTAACTAACCTGATAGTAAAATTGATTGATTCTATAGTGTATTATAATTATTCCTCCTATGGGAATTATCCATAAGGGACTTAAAAATATACAAGGAGCTTTTTTGATGTGCTCTCAAAGTTGAGATGCAAATTGGAATAACAAATTCGTCGTATATGATTGATAAAATTAGAAAAATGGAATTCAGTGTAAAATCTAAAGACCACACAAAAAAATTATGAGTTTCCTCGTGTACTCAAATCGGGGAATGAAACATAGAGATAATATTCATAAATGTACTCATAAATGATTCATGTCTGTAAAATAAGGTCATTTCGTAGTTTAATGTTGATGTAATGGAAAAAATACATCTAATAATGTGAAAAAATGATACATAGAATGAACCATATACCCTTCTATAATTCATGCGGAAGGAAATGGGTAATTATGCCAATAAATTCCCAAACCCATGGGTTATTGATGATGTACAACTCCAGTAAACTCCTATGTTAAATGATAATATAAGGTCACATGAAATCAATATCTCTGATGGGTAGTATGATAATGATGTGGTAAAATGTACAACAATCATCCACTCTATTGTAGAAAATGTTTTATTTTATTTTGGATCCTCTAACCCTTTTATTTCTAATGATTTTTCCAAGGGTATCACTATATTAACTCAACAATTAGATTTTGAGTTAATTATGACAAATCTTAATAGACCAACAATCACATCCAAAGTTTATAATTTTTCTCCATTTGGAGTTTGTAGGAAATTACTTCATGAAAATCATGTGATCCTTCCAATAGTATAATTTGATGTTATTATTGACATGGATTGGATTTCTCTATGTGGATCTCATATCAATTTCCAATGAACTAAAGTCTTATTTCATATTATGGATCAATATATGATCATCTAACGATATAAGGATGAATATAACCTCCCAGTAAAACTTTTTTCCATATTATGGGTCTCGATTCCAATAAATGAAAGGTTATTTATCTCAAATGGTTTGGGATAAACTCATGATTGTGTATAAACGCATTGTACGAGAGTTTGATAATTACTTTTGGATAAATTTCTAGGTATTACAACAAAATTTGAAGTTGAATTTTCAATAGAACTCAAAATGGGTGTCATGCCTTTATCATAGACACCTTATAGAATGACCCAAATTGAGTTGCAAGAATTTAAGAAACAGCTCTAAGAGAATCTTTATAGGGAATTCATACTCCCTACGGAATCACCTTAGGGAGCACTTGTTCTATTTTTTATAGATAAAGATGGATCCATTAGACTCTTTATTAATTATTGAGAACTTATAAAGATCACTATTATGAACATTTGTCATCTTTCTTGCATTTATTACTTATATGACCAAATATGCGGAGCTAAATACTTTTCGAGGATTTCTATTTGTTTATGATATCATCAAATAAGTGTAAAAATGTATGATATAACAAGGATCACATTCCGTAAAATTTATGGGCACAATGAATTTAAAGTGATTCTTTGTTGTCTTACTAATTCCCCCTCAATATTCATGGATTTAATGAATATAGTCTTTAGAGACTATCATGATCAGTTTGTGTTAGTCATTATAGAAATATTAATTTCTATTTAAATAGAAACGAATAACATGATGATCACTAGATAATTATACATAAGACCCTGAGAAAGGAAACCATTATTTCATATTTACCATGTGATAATTTTTTCTTTAGAAAGTTCTATTTTTCAGTCACATAATTTCAAGAGATGGGATATCAATGGATCAAGGAAAACAGAGGTTATTAAATGATGTTCTAGACCAACAACGGTAACTGAGATCCAAATTTTTCATTTTTTGGATGAATATTATCGATGTTTTGTGAAATATTTTTCATTATTATATAATACAATCACCATGTTTACTAGGAGAAGTGTTATGTTTGTTTGGATGAAGGAATATGAAGATACATTCAATGAGTGAAAAATATGGTTAGCCAGTGCACCTATTCTCACACTGCCTTGTAGTGGAGAAAAATTTGTGATTTATAGTGATGAATCCAAAAAAGGTATAGGATGTGTTCTCATTAGAAATGTTATAGTGATAGATTATGCCTCATAACAGTTAAAAATAAATGGGAAAAATTACCCAACACATGATTTGTAGTTATGTGCGGTAATAATTTGATTAACTATTTGGAGGATTTATGTTTACGATGAACATAGTAAAATTTATACTGATCATAAAAGTTTAAAGTATATTTTCACGCAAAAGGAGTTGGATTTAAACTCATGAATATTTTTGGAGTTGATTAAGTATTATGACTGCACAATACATTATCACATTGGGAACACAAATATGGAGGAATATTATTGGAGTTGAAAATACCATGCATGATTATCCATGATGAGGATCACAAAAGAACAAATATTTATATATTAAAAAAGGATGTATCATGATATTTTAATGGAAGGGGATAAATTTTCATTCTAAAATTATTTTTTAACAGACTATACCAGTGCATATTAAGAAGGCACATAAGGAAGATGTAGTGTTACCAAATCAGGTGAGAAATGTTCATGAATTCAACCTTGATTATAATAAAATAATATGGTTTTGACCCAGGTTTGTATTCCTAAAATACTAGAATTAA
Source organism: Viscum album (assembly GCA_963277665.1). Classification (NCBI taxonomy): domain Eukaryota; kingdom Viridiplantae; phylum Streptophyta; class Magnoliopsida; order Santalales; family Viscaceae; genus Viscum; species Viscum album. Next base: position 1,029,947,634 of record OY728159.1, read on the forward strand.
AGAAGGAGATATTGGATGAGGCCTACAGTTATTCATTCATTATTCACCTTGGTAACATAAATATGTACAGGGACAGTAATGATTACTTCTAGTGGGATGTCACGGAAAGAGATTCCCTTAATTAGGTCTCTCAATTATTGGTTTGTCAGCAAGTTAAGGATGCGAGACAGAAGTCTAAGAACATGTTACAACCAATTCCCATACCAGAATAAAAATTAGAAAAAAATAACTATGAAATTTTTCTCATGACTTCCAAAAACATCCAAAGGCAATAATTCTATCTCAGTTGTAGTTTACCTCCTTACAAATTTGGCACATTTCATTTCTATTATATATGATTTCATTCATAATCATCTTTCTAGTATATATACAAAAGATGTGGTATGATTTCTAGGAGTACAACATTCTATTACATCTGATCGGGATCTAAGGTTTACCTTGATGTTCTGGAAAAATATTCAGCATTCTCTCGACACAAAGTTATGTTTTTGAACTACTTATTATCCTTGGAAATACTATCAGTCTGAGAGGACAACTCAAACTCTATAAGACATGTTGAGTTCTTACTATTTGGATTTCAAAGGTTGGTGGGATCAAAACCTACATTTTTTAGAATTTTTGTATAATAATATCATTCACTATAGTATTCTAATTGCTCTTTAAGAATTTTTATATATAATTAAGACCAAAAATCAGACTTGTTGGGTTGAAGATGGTGGAAAAGCTATTAAGACCAGATCTTGTTGATTAAATGATATAAAAAGTTATATATATTCATCAACACATAAGATAATCTCATAGTCGATAAAATTTTATGTTGAAAACCAAAGAATAGACATAGAGTTTGAAGTAGGTGATAAGATGTTATTATTAATTTCTTACTCAAAGATAGTAATGAGATTTGGAAAGAAGGGCACGTTGTGCCCTAGGTATATCAGCCCTTTTGTAATTATTGAATGCATTGGAAAGGTACCTTTCCGATTGGAGATTCCCCCAAATATCTCTAAAGTTCATGATGTGCTCTATGTATATCTTTTTAGAGAGTACATACCCAATCCTTTACATGTACTAAGTTCATATTTTATACTACTTGAGCAAAATATTTCTTTTGAAGAACATCTAATAGAGATTATGGATCATGGTGAAACATTCCTACAAAGTAAGACCACTCACTTGGTTAATATTTTATGGAGGTACCACTAACATTATGAAGCTAATTGGGAACATGAGGAGATGATAAGGGAAATTTATCATCATCTATTTGTTTACATGTAACAATTTTAGAGGCAGAAATTATGTTTAAGAGGTGTATAATGTAAGACCTGAATGTTTTATGAAATATTTTCCTTATATAATTTTTATTCTTCAGTATCTTGATTTACACGCAATTGTGAGTTTAAAAGAACCATATAATTCCATTATTATTAAATTACCGGTATAACCTATCTCTTACGTTAGAAGTAATAATTATAACTAACTTATGAAAATGTTTTGTGAAACAATTGGGTATAAATTATTTATAAAAAATATAAATCAATTAGATATTTGAATTTCTGATTGAATTACATTTATTAATGAAATTAATGAGATATATATGTGTTATATACTTAATAAAATATATTTTATATTCATCCAATGGATATTTTAGTCATATGGTATAAATAAAACATTATTTCATGTATAAAAACCAATTTTTTAATGTTTAATTTTACAGCTTTGAATGGAGAACCCCTTTAAAATTATGATTTTGACACATTAATATATTTTATATGACAAGATCAAAATTTTATTTTGAATGCTAATATTAAAATTTTCTATGGACAAATTTCTATTATTTTTCTGATATCTTTCATGTTTTGATGAATAGTAAAATCATGCTATGTTTTAATTTAAAATATCATTTTCATTGGGATAATTAATATTATTAAATTTTAATATTGAAGGGTTTTTAAGTATAAATTTAATAAATTTATATCCTTTAATATAATTTCTATAATTAACCTTGAATTTAAATTGAATTCATAGGTAAAAACATTTCAATCTTTTGCATTGTTTTAGCTTTTAAAAAATGATTTCTCATTTTAACAATGAGATTTTTTTTAATTAAATATAGAAAGTTATATGTATTGAATTATGAAAAATGGATTCTGTATTTGGTATTATTAGGTCAAAATTATGTTAATGGGATACTTTTATTTTTGGGGATTATGAATAGAAACTATGATAATTATTTTTACTACCACGGTTCAAGTTAAATCAGGTAATGAAGGGTAAAAATATTATTATAAAATTACCTTAACATCTATAAAAATAATATTGTATGAATTAGTTCAACCCCTATACTCTATTTTTTATAATTTTAATCACTTAATGGACACTTACCTATGAATATGACATGAATGTAATAAAAACTAATGGATGTGAAAAAATGTCAAAATTTCATTTTATATAAATATATTGATTTTAATATATTTATAATTATGAAATAAGATAGAATATATATACTTTAATATGGAATGTTAGGAGTGTATAATATTTTTCTAAAATTTCCTTTTGTATTAATTTTATTTAATCTTAAATAAATAAATAATGGAAAAATTGACACTATTGATATTTTATAAAAATAAAATTTTATTAAATTACATAAAATTAAAAATAATTTTTTTTTAATTTCAAAGTTATAATTATAGGATCTAATATATAATTGAATATCCATTTATGGTCAATTAGTACCATATATTTAAATATTTATAACCATTAAATATTTAAAATTTTATTACCAAAATTAAAATTACGTAGAAGAACTAAGTGCCCATTAAAATGATATTGATTAAATTGACAAAATAACTAGTCCAAAATTTATTGGTTGATGAGATTACAACCTCAAAAAATCTCATATTATTAATAGGGATATTTTTTAGGTTTTGGGTAGGTTCTGAGATTATTATAAATTATTATATATGGAGTTTCCAAAAGTTCCCCTCACATCAGTTTTAAAAGGCCCCCTCCTCCATCACCTATCCACATCATTTTGTGCTATAATGCTCGTCGATGCCCTACCCATTTTCTTTATCAATAGTTATATTTTCATACTAGTGGTTCTGGTCATCTTTGAAGACTAACTATAATGATCTCAGAGGAGATTTAGAGGAGGAACATCGATGAATAAGTAATATCATTTACCAAGACGTTATAACTTCTTTGTTATTCTATTTCATCTTCATTAGTTTTTTAATTATAAAGTAATAACATCATTATAACTCAAAAAATGATATTTTAATATAAATATGAATCAACCATAGTCCACCTTTTACCTATCATATGATATCTGTAATCAACACATGTTTGTACGTACGACATACCATCTCTACATTGTGGTGTAATCTGTTTTTCACCACCACCTCATAGAGATGGGTATAATGATTGAATAAATAAATATATATATGATTTATATAAATTAATTCTATTTCTGGGATTCTATACACCATCTACTTTAATACCATTCATCAATTATGGGAATGATATTGACACTCGTGCATACATACAACTTTACATATCCATGGTGAGATGTGATTCATTAAACATAATCAACATTAAATCATCATTATATAAATGAAAAAAATTAATAAATATGATATATATTTTACTAATACTATTATTTAAATGATATAACTATAACCTAAATATAGAAATAAGAACTTATCCGAAAAAACATGCATAAGAACATAAAGTAGTTAATACCCAAATAACGAGTAACAATGAAATGTTACTATCAAAAAGATGAAAATGGAGTCATAAATGTTATCATAAAAATGATTATCATTATAGATTAAATTAGTAATCTTATTTAAATAATTATGTAGTATATCAAATACATACGAAGCATTTGAGACCTAAGGTAAGGGATAACTTTTCAAATATTGTTTTTATCCAAGATTGTTTATTCGCATGTATTTTCTTGGTTATATTTATCATCCACGTACACATTTCAAAAATATTTATTTCAAATATTAATTATATATATATATATATAATTGTTAAAAGTCAGTTTTACCCATTTGTTAATTTTTACTATATGGTATGAATGAAAACTTTTTTCGTTTTTAGTATGAGGTATTTTAGAATTTTCTGGAAAAAGATTGAGAAGAATGTTTTTTTAACTTGTACGACATGAAAATAATTCTACGCTTTAATAATTCCATATTTACATGATGATTCCACAATAATATTAGAATCTTATTTTCACATAATATTATTTTTCAAAAATTTATTTGGCATTTTTAAGAGGGAAAACATTTTTTAAAGAAGAAAAGATATTTTCTTCAAACTGGTTTCTCAAAATTATTTTCCATCTATGATTGGATTCTTAAAATATGGTTATATTATAATACATGTTATTACTATTACTTAATTTTGATAATGATGGAATTTTATTTAGTAAATCCATTTCTGTTAGATCAATTATGATAGAATTATGTTTATAAACTCATGTTATTTCATTGTTTATGCTATGGTTAATGTATTCATGTTTTTTCTCATATGTAAGAATGGTATCATTATGTGACTAGTGTGACATATATCTCCTTCCAATTCATTGGGTAAATATTTATATATCATGAGATAAAAATGAATGGAATGGAATGTAAATCTAGTTCAGTAATATAGGGAAGGAATGTGAAGTAAACTCGGTTCAATAATGGACTTTGTTCATTATTAGGTTCTCAACATTTATCTTATACAAGTATGAAATTATTTTATATTTTTATTCATGTATGCCACGAAATTTTATGTCTTCTTTTATGACTATTGGGACTATATTTTATTTTTATTATTTATCCCATGACATGATATTATGATCATCCTTATACAGTATAATATTTTCAAATGTTATGTTATTATGATTATGATATGAATGGTATTTCCCTTTGTTACCCTTACTAAAAAATTGATCTCTCCCTTTCATATGATTATTTTCCCTAGGACCTGAAAACGTTTAATGTGTATGATCTGTCAAAAAAAAGTCTAGTAATGAAAAATAAGCTGGAGACGGTGTGGAAGATTTATGTACTAGTTGTTTAGGTTTCTCGTTTTCTAAAGACCCTAAACATATACAGACCTTTAAGTGTTTTTTCTGTTATATACTCAATATTTTTCAATGATTAAGTAATATCTATGTGTAATTTAGGGGCCATTATATAATGTACATGTTGAAATATGTTGTTTTTTTATCCACTTTCATAAATTTAATAAGTTTGGATTATGAGTAATATGATGTGTGTCTTCTTTTGTAATGTTATTCCCTTATAATTCTTGATAAGAGATTTACTGAGGGGTATTTCAGGTAATGAAGTTCTATATAGGTAAATGGAGGCACTATCAGTTCCACTTGAGTTGGAATGGGAGATGTTTTGAGAGAACGTTGTGTGATCCATGCAATTCATATAGAGAGGGATAGGGAAGGTTCTGGAAAGCATGGCTAAGTTGACAAGGGAGTTTTAGATGCCTCACTATCCGACCTTTACTTGAGAGGGTGGGCCTGAAGGATCTAAATAATGTATTGAATGCATATGGATGATACTTGACTATTCGGAGACTATGGATGTGGTAAGGGTTGTGTTCACATCTAATAGGCTATAGTGGTCAGTGAAGCTCTGGTGGGACAGTCACATATGATATAGAATGACTGATAACATGTTATGGGAGGTCTTCTTGGGAAATATTCTTGGAGAAATTCTATATAGAGACACAGATATAAGGTAATTCTTCTTATTTTATGAATATTTCATTGGGATGTATGTCCATAATAGAATTTGATGAGTGTTTTACAGATTTACAAAATTTTATTTCAGTGTTGGTAGGAAATATTGATTCTTCGGAAAAATGTTTTCAGGATAGAATTGTGTGTGAGATTATTTACCAGGTGAATATAATTTGTCCAAATTAATTCATTGAATTGGTTAATCATGCTATAATTTATGAGGGGAATGTACAGGAGGCTTCTTGTACTAGATTGGTAGCTTCCACTGGATGATCAGGGACTATGCCTTCTGAGAGCAGGAAGCACCATTACGAGAACCATAGTCAAGATAGTGGAAATAAATGTGGATAATCTTGACGAACTGTTTTATAGGATCTTAATCATGTTCTTTTAAACCAATGATGAAGTTCAAGAGATTATCACACACATTGTCCTCAAACACGAGGGGTGTGCTTGTTTTGTGGCAAGATGTGGCACCTACAAATGTTCTGTAAAAATAAGTGACACAATGTTATTGATGGAATAGTTACTCAGATTCATATTATGGGGAGAGGTTCTTCTACAACATATGGGTATGGATGCCAGAGTTCTACTGAAATATGTGGTAGAGGATGTGGACATTTTGCGTCATTGTGTGAGCGGTCATATCAGCAAAACGGTGCTACTGAGGGCAGTCCGACAGAGCCACGGGAAAGTGGGGTAGGACAATTATATTCATTGAAACATAAACTTAGGGAGATAGAGGTTAGTTCATCTATAATGAAAGGTACAATTCAAGTAGATTCTACTTTATATAGTTCCATATTTGATAACATTTCCTCACATTCCTTTATATAATCAAATATTTATAATGGTTTGAGCCTGGAGGTAGAGTCCATAAGAGGAGTGATGAATATCATTACACCATTGGGAATAAGATTTTGAGATATCTATTTATGAAAGGGATGTACTATTGATATTGAAGAGTATCATTTTATTTGGGATATTTATGTCTTTTATATAACGGGGTTCGACCTCATTATAGGTTTCAACTAGTTATTCACATACCGATCCCACATTGATTGTTTCCACAAGAGAGTTACCCTTATGTCTCATAAGGGTGACCAGTATGTTCATCATGGTGAATGGGGTATCCATTCCAGCTGAGCTCGACTGATGACTCAGTAACTATGGGATCTCACAACACATGATTCTATTATTTTGATAGATTTTGGGGGAGTGTCACAAACCATCTCTGGTCAACCCAGAACCTAGTAACCCATGTTGGTCCGCAACATAACCTGAAGATAATTCCTATTCCCCATCGGTGTACAACTAGTTTCGGGCATCAAATTATACATGAGGGAAAAACATATTCTCAAGAGATAAAACTAGGACCAGAATAATAAATAGAATAGATAGATCATGTAGTAAAATGACAACTAAATATTAAATAGACAAAGAGTCGATCCTGATATAAAGTATCACTAAAAGAAAAAAATATTAAATAATACCCCCCAACAACGATCATCATGTCACCCATTTATCACCTCTAACCACAAGCCCAAAACTGCCCCCACACAGGGAGCCATAAGTAAAATCTTGAACAACTTCTCAACTTGCAACTGAAATATTAAAGGATTGGTGTGGGAACAAAAATTCTCCATAGGTATTCCAAAAGTAAACAACAAAATCCAAGTGTTTCATTACCCTATGTTGTCTGAAGAAACAAGTATTGAAGTAAAATTATAAAAATAAAGTATTCCCATTCAATAAAATTACACATCTTTTCCACTATGAGAACCAACTAACACCATATATTATTTCAAAAAAATAATACGATTTTATAAAAAAATCCAGACAAGTAATATCAGGGATTTGCAAAATGCAGAACAGTAAACAATAAAATCTAAAACTAAACCGCTGTAGTGTAATATAAACAAAAAATACAATATATAACCAAGGGAGATCCTAAAAATCCCTTGAAAACTCCTGGACACACTTAGTTCAGAACCACCTGATGTCGTATGGTGAAGCGCCATAGTCTATAACCCACTGACGGCCCTCACAACAAAATTAGCAAAAAATCCCACCTAGACTCCCTATCTAGCAGCGGAACCAACCAGTGAAATCTGGGCTGGTGAGTAAAAATACATCAATAATCTATAAGATGCCTACGAATCCATAGTAGATATAGTAAAACTATGTAAGAAGGAGGCCCTCGCATGTATGACTCATATCACCGCACTTGACTAACCCAAACACGGACACCAATATACTATTATTATGAAGCAATATCCCTCCAATAATGATGCCACAAACTTATATTCATATATTTTATATCACTTGAAGGTTCTAACCATTCCCCCATATCATTAAATATTTAAAACTTCTCATAAAATGCTTAATGTTTCCAACTGTGCATACACTTTCTCCAAAACACAATCCCCAGTAAATGATAATACAAACATTACCCATAGCATAAACTTCCAAATTGGCCTTTAAATCAATATGTTTAAAAACATTTACCCAACCCATTATACCAATAAAAGTTTTAAATTTATAAAGCTGAATGACCCATTAAGGAATCATTTACCAAAATGAAAACCAAGTTCCCAATGGGTACACAGCTTCAAAAGCACACACCAAAACATTATTTCAATACCAAATAAATAAAAACCTAGAGGAATAAATTTAAACACATCCTTTAAAAATTCAAAAAAGAACACCGATCCTTTAGAATTTGATGACCCATTTTTTGGAACCATGGGTTTTAAGAAAAAATTCATTTTATGCCACCCTTTTCATTTAGAAACACATCCATGGGTGAACCTAGTTCACACATTGATGTTTCCACGTCTAAGGGTGCATCACACATCCCAAGAGTAACCGAAATACCATTTCCATAAAACACCATTGTAATTGAAACCATCACCAGTCACCCACATTATTTAAAAAGAACAATAACCAAAACAATGAAGTCATATAGTCTTTACTACAGTGTTTTGACACAATTTCTAAGACATAATATAACAAAATCATACACACCAAACCAAGTTCATTAATAAAAAATTCTACTTCAACATAATAATCTCTACAAATTTTATAAAAACATAATTCATCATTAAAATAACAAAAGAAATACAATAATAACTTCTACGTACCCCAAAACCTAGGTAATTTACACAAAAATTCATTAAAAACCAAATTTTAACAAACCAAATAAATAACAAATTACTCTAATAATATAAATAAGGGTTTTGTAGAGGTACGAAACTAGTTTTTAAATTTAACTGAAATTCCAAGAATCAAAGGAAATTCTTTATGAAAGAAAAACATGGAAACAATAAACAAAATATCGTGTGATTGGAATTGATCTTCAATGGGAGGATGAACGATGCCCAATTGAAAAATCTCACACCCTAAATCCAAAGGAATCACAAGATACACATTAGCCCCAACATTTAGAGTTCCTGCAATAAGAATCCCCACATTGAGAACCCCAAAAATTGAGATAGGGAAAGAGAATATATGAAACAGAACTTACCAGAATGAACCACCAAAGGGAGGAGCGTCTTCCTGAAGGAGCATTGGAGGGGAGGAGGCATGCATGGGGGGGAAAGGGGAAGAGAGTTGTGTTAGTGGGGGATAATCGGGGAGATATGGGTGATCGTGAGGGGTTATGTGGAAAGTGGGGGTGTGTGGGGGAAAAATAAAGGACTTATTGGGGATAATGGAGGTGGTGTTGGGTAATGAAAAAGGGAGGGTTTGATTTGAGAGAGGAGTGAGTGGAGAGAGGGGAAAAAGAGAGAAATAAATGGTTTGAGAGGGGGGGGGTGCAAGAAAGATAATGGGGCGATAGATGAGTGGAGAGAGGGATAAAAAAAGAGAAATAAATGGGAAGAGAGGGGGATGCATGAGAGATAATGTGGAGATGGTTGAGTGGACAAAATAAATAAGGGGAAGTGATGAGCACATGAGGAATAAAAAAGAGGGATTATGATGGGTAAAAATATAGCGGGCGTGAATGGAATAAAGATAGAAGAAAAAAAGGTAACTAATACCCTCAAAAAAACAAACGACATAATAGCAATAACCAATAAATAATAAGAACATGATGCTAATAATAATATTGATTATAATAGTGATGATATTAATTATAAAATTTTTAATAATATTAACAATAACAAATTTTTATTGATAACACAAATAATATTAATAATAATTATATAATGATAACAACGTCATTAATTTTCATTATAAAAATAAAAATAAAAATTATTATTATTATTATTTTATTCATTTTCCATTATATAATAACAAAATTAATAACAACAGAATAATAATTATATTTATAATTATTTCAATTATTATTATATCATTAAAAATTTTAAATAAAAAAATTTATCTACACTATAATTTTATTATTACCATGTCATAAATATTTACTTTATTTCATTCTCAAAATGATTTATCATTTTAAAAAATTGGTAACTACAGGGGAATCCATGCTGAATGAAATGTTAGTGCCAACCATGCATTTCCTGTGCATCAATTTGAAACCAGCCAAAAAATTCAAATATCAAAAAAATTAAACATCCACTCAACTCATACCTTGAAAAGGCTAACCAAAGCCATGAAATATTAAAATAAAATAATTCTAAATGTCAGGGTGTGACAATTCTCCCCACCATATAATTTTATTTCTACCATGATGTTCCTGAGCTGAAATACTACCAATAGTCATGTGAATGTCTGACCAAAACCATTGGGAAACATTTGGGACTCAAGCTAACTATTCAGTCTACAAGTTACACACAACCGACTCAAAGGTAAATCATAGAACAAAACATGGGAGAACACGAGAGAATTCTCCCCACCACAAGAATTCCCATAATACAAGAATTACTACCCAAACACACCACCCATGGAGAATTCATGAACTCCCTACAAATACAAACTATATTTTATTGGTTAAGAAAATCAACACCGCCATTTGAACTTGGAACTCTAAATCTAGAATAAAAAACCATAACTAGAGAACAACCTTCAAGAAGAACTTAACCAAAGCAGTGATCCCAATCTTAGATAAAAACATCGAATCTCCCATAGGTATTTACATCTCCAATTGTACCCAACTAAACTATGATCAACCCATACAAGGGACAATGACACATTTAAGAAAAACGCGTGATTCAAAAAACCACATCAACACAAACAAAACTGTTTGGATTATAACAGAACGTGTCCATCATAACATCACGACTAACCAAATAAAGTTAAAACAACATCAAAACATAATGATCCAAAAAATAACTAAATTATATTATATTTTCCACTTCCAACAAGGAACACAAAACCGAAAATGAGAATTCACACCATTGATAACTCCTGACTGTGCACAAACCTCACCCTAAGACCTATGGTTGAGGATCTAATGGCTAAATCATCTCCTGCCTCACAGTTAGGAACTTGAATTCCTTTAGTAATAGCTTCTTATTCAAGGGACTCTTCTTGGAAAACATCTCCAAATGACCCGTACAACCGCAATTACGACACCTCTTCAGAGGGAAGAAACATAACAACTTCGCGTGCTTGAATCAGCCACACTTGTGGCACACCATTGAATTGTCTAATGAACTTGTATTCAAAACCACTAAATAATAGATTTTATTAATAGTCCTATCATGTACATCCTTCTCGCTATATGGGGAACCTTCATGAGTATCTAGATATGCTGGATTTTAAACCATTTGGGCTCTAGAGACCAACTCAGTTAAAAACTCCCCATATACATGCTTCTCAAAATGATGTTCCCTAGAAGTAAGGACTCAATTCATTATCTATATACAAAGAACCCCGATGAATTGAGATGTCTTCATTAAATCAAGTGACACTAACTCCAAAATAAAGGACACAAGATACTTGAAATCGTCAACATATTCCATCATAGTCAGTTGGCCTTAGGAATACACATGATATCTTATGTTTTCTTTGTATTCACCTATTCAAGAATAAAAAATCAGGAAAAGACTAAATTAATGAAATCCCATGTCATCCCAAAACTCATTGATGGTGGTGCGAACAACACCCATTCATCTAGACCAGTACCTTCTTGCGAACCCAACACAACATGCACTCTAACATCTTAAAGTGTTCACAATACCCTGAAAACGCACTCGAACCTCCTTGAAGACACTCTACTGCCTCAAAATGACCCTGATCACTATGAAGGTTATGAAATGTCCTAGAAGGACCAAAAACTAGGCATGACTTATCATAGTCCCTAGGGACCTTTCTGGTCGGCATTTTCTGAACAACATATAAAACACTCAAAGACGAAACTGGTATCAAATCAAAGTATAATTAAAAGTAACATCTTAATCCAAAATGGCCAGCTCAAAAACCAAACAAATACAAATACAAACCAAAATTCCCTCTAAATTATATATTTCAAAACTACCTTATTTCATGCCCACTTTCCAAATAACCAACTCACTTTTCATCTAAATTCCATTTCCAAAACATTTATATTTTAAAACGTACCCAAGGCATCCTATAGATCATCACATGTGTGTCCATCCAATTTCATTCACATCACCCATAAACATGTCCCCCCGCACAAACCAAACACACCCCCACAAATTTGATCTTTCATAAATAGTACCAAGGGCCACATATTTTCCTCCTTAAAACCCAATAATTTTCTAAAACGCATTCAATATTAAAAATCCCTTTTACAATTGAAAATTATTTTAGAGAAAACATTTTCATTTAAATATCCAACTTGTATTTCCAAAAGCAATATTTCACCAACTAGAACCAAACTGAGTACTATTTACAAAAAAATTGTTCTGTAGATCTAGGAGTTACTCTTAACCTAGCAACATGGTAGCGAACCGTGCACCAATTAAGATTCAACAAGTAGGAGGAACTTAAAACATGACCTCAGACTCTACATGGGTCACTACTCCATGTGAGGACATGAAGTGACTCCGCCTTTCCTCCATTATCATCCCTCAGTCCAAAACGAATACAGTAGACTAAAATCCCAGACTACCCCTAAAATCTCAAGGATTGGATTGAGAATGGGTTCATTGATCCCTTCCTGAACCAACCTCTCGTGTCCCGACAACACTAATCTTTATCCACCAAACACCAAAAATAATAAGTGCCTCCCCTGATACCATTTTTTCCTGAACTACTTGGGTTTGAACCTGAACTCTATCACCGGAGCTGGTCTGCAACATGACATGAAGGGAATTCCCGATCCCCACAGGCTGAAAAAAAATTATGGGCATCAATGAATTCATAATGGAATGATATAATCCAAATATATAAAACTGTTACTAGATAAACAAATAGAATTGATAGAGTATAAAGTTAAATGACCATTGAATCATAAATAGAAATTGAACTAATCTAGATACAATGTACCACTAAAAGAAAAAAATGGAATGATGACACTACTACAACAATCACTGTGTGACCCATTTTTTACCTCCAACCAAAAGAAAAAAACTACTCCCACACGAGTATCCACTAAAGAAAATCTTAAAAAACAGCTCAAGCTCTGATGGAAATGGTAAAGTATAGTCATGTGAAATAAAATGAACAGTAGATATTCCAAATTTAAAGCACTGAATCCACGTGCTTCCTTACAGAAAGTTTTCTAATGACAGAAATTTGAAAATAAAATTATAAAAATAAGGTTTTTCTTTTTAAGAAAAATAGAACCTCTTTCCCACTATGTGAACCTACTCACTCCATATATTGTTTCAAAAATTAGTCACTATTTTATATAAAAAACCAAACATGTAATATCATGGTTGTGCAAATGGGAGACAGGTAAATGATACAAGTTAAAAATAAACCAGTGTAGCGGAATATAGACAGGAAATAAAATCAATAACCAAGGATTATATTGAACATCACTAGACAGCCCCTAGATGCACTCGATTCTAAACCACCTGAAAACATATGGTGATTCCCTATAGTCTATAACCTCGTGGACACCCTCATGAAAAATTAAGTGGAAAATCCCACCTTTTCTCTCTATCTAACAAGGGCACCAACACATCTAATCAGAGGTGTTGAGTGTCCCTCACTCGATAATCAATAAAATTCCCACTAACCCATTGTTATTATTGTAATTTTTTGTAAGTAGGAGGCTCTCTCACATGTGACTCATCTCACCACACATTCCATTCACAAACACACAGACACTAATATACAATAACCTCTATAGTATATCCATCATATAAAGGTTACCCATACATATATACATACATTTCATATCATGAGAAGGTTCCTACCATACCTCCATACCATTAATCATTTAAATCATTTCATAAAATTCTCAAAGATTCCAAACAAGCATAGACAATTTTAGAACCAAAATCCCCTTTGAATGTTAGTAAAAACATTACACCTAGTGTAAATGTCCCAAATGGGTCTTTAACTCAACATGTTTAAATAAATTTACTAAAAATAGAATATCAATACCTATTTTAAATATACAAAGATGAATTATCCTTTAAAAAAATTCACCAAACCCCAAACCAAGAGCCAAACGGGGTCATAGTTTAAAACGCACAAACAAATTCTTTTTTCAAGGCCAAATGGACCAAAAATTAAGAATAAATTTAAACATTCCCATGGAAAATTTAAAAAATAACTTTATATTTTGAATATAAAGATCCATTTTTTGGAACCTTAATTTTTAATAAAGGCTCTTTTTTATGTCACCATCTTCATTTGGAGGCACATCCATGTTTGCACCTAGTGCACACATGGATGCGTCAAAGTCTAATGGTGTATCACACATCCCAAGGTTTAACCAAAAAAACATTTCCATAAAACCCCATTTTCTTTAAAATAGTCTCCCCACACCCACATTATTTTAAAAGAACAAAAACCAAATCATTAATGCAATTAAATCACTTCCAAACTGTTTTAACCCAATAACCAAGCCATAAGATAACCAAATCATACACACCAAACCATGTTCATTAATAAAAAATTCCATTGAAACATGATATTTGCTATACATTTCTTACAAACCCAATTCTTTATTAAATGAACCAAGTCAGTTCGAAAAAACTTTCTTGGTACCCCCAAATATAGGTAACATACATAAAAATTCATTAAAAACTATTTTTATCAAACCACATATATTACACTTGATGTAATAATTAAAAAAAGGGTTCCATTGATGTCTGAAACATGTTTATAAATTTATTTAAAATTACATGATTTAAACAAAAGCCTACAGGATTGATAAACTTGGAAACATTTAATTAAATATAGTGCGACTGGAATGAAACTTCAACGGGAGGATGTACGACACCCCATAGACAAATCACACACCCTAAATCCAATGGATACATGATATATGCATTAACCCTAACATCTAAATTTTGTCCAATAAGAAACCCCACATGGAAACCCCCATAAATTGAGTAAGGAGAAGAGACTATAAGAAAGAAAACACACTGGATGGAACCGCCTGAGGGAGGAGTGGTTTCTTTAAAGAGCAGTGGATGGGATGATTCTTTCTTGAGGGGGGTTAGGGGAAGAGAGGTGGTGTGCATGAGGGATAATTTGGGAGTGAGGTGGTGAGCATGATAGGGTATGGGGAATGTGGGGAGTCTGGGAGATAAAAAAAGAAATTAATGGGGATAAGGGTGGTGCATGATGGGCGACTAAAAAGGGTGTGTTATTGGAGAGAGGGGAGAGTGGAGAGAGGGATAATAAAGGGAAATAAATGGGGAGAGTGGGGGATGCATGAGAGATAGTGGGGAGATGAGTGAGTGGATAGAGGGATAAAAAAAGAGAAATATAAAGGGAGGGAGGGGTGATTTGTGAGAGATATTGGGGAGATTGTTGAGTGGAGAGATGGATTTAGGGGGATAGATGAGTGCCTGAGGGATACAAAAGAGAGGCTATGATTGTTAAACAAATAGTATGTGTAATTGCTAAAAAAGGAGGGGCATGATTAGAAACAAAAAAAGTAAAAAATAAAATAAAAATGGCGACTAAAACTCTCAAAAAAGTAAAAATAAAATTATTGAAAATAAATAATAAATAACAAAGAATTATGTTGATAATAATAATGAGCATAACATTGTTAATGATAATAATTATATCAATTTAAATAATATTAACAATAAAAACAATTTAATGACAACAATTATAACAATTATAATAATTATATAATCATAACAATGTCATTAATAATAATAATAATAATAATAATAATAATCTCAATCTTAATATTATTAATTTTCCTTTAAATAAAATCAAAATTAATAACAAATGAATAATAATTATATTTATAATAATTTTCATCACAATAAAATCAGTAACAATTTTAAAAAACATTTTTATCTACAAAATAATTTTACTATTAATATGTCAAAAATATTTACATTATTTCATTATCATATTGTTTTATTATTTTATGTAATGGATAACCACAAGGGAATTTGGGCCAACTGCATGGTTACCACCAACCGTGAAGTGCTCCTTCCCTGGTCTGAAACCCATCGAAAATGTCAAATATCAAAAAAATTAAACATGTACTTAAATCGCACTTTGATGAGCCTAACCGAAGCCTATAAATTATAAAATATAATAATTTAAATGAACGGGGTGTGATAGAGAGATATGTTATATATCCTTATACATGTTGTGGAACAGTTCTATGATGTATTTTTTCAGGATTTATAGGGTTTCCAATAAAGAGATATTTGAAATTCACAATTGACCAAATTTTAGGGGGGAAGTCTAGTATATATTGCACCTTACATAATAGAACTTATAGAGCTTCAAGAGCTCAAAAAAGTTAGAGGAGTTAAGAAGATAAACTGTTTATCCATCCATGTACGTCATTATGGGTATCACCTATCTTGTTTTGCAAAGAAGGATGATGGAGGTTTACACTTATGTGTCAATTATCGGAACTCGAAAAAGTGACTCTGAATATCTGATATCCTCTTCTATATATCGATTATTTGTTTAACCAGCTTAAGGGACATGTGTGTTCTCCATGATTTGTTTGAGATCAAGGTATCACCATGTGAGAGTACAGAATTCTGACATACCACGAACTTATTTCAGAAGAAGGTATGGCCTTTATGAGTTTATTGAAATCTTGTTTTGGTAAAAAAAGATGTAATAGTATCAATGAACTTGATGAACATTATCTTTCATCGATACATGGATCAGTTTGTGGTCGTTCTTGTTGATGACATTATGGTGTACTCTAATACTCATGATGAGCATGATTAACATATTGACATTGTCCTGGGTACATTGTGAGAGAATCGACTATATGACCAGATATCTATGTTTTAGTTTTGGATTGATATGGTACACTTTTGGAGAACATCATCTTAGAAGAAGGTGTGGAAGTGGACCCATATAATGCTCAGGATATGGTTTCTCGGGAGCATATGAATAATGCTTTTGATGTCATGTGCTTTTTTATTAGTTAGATTCTATAAGAGATTCATCCAGGACTATTCCCGATTAGCAGCACTACTTTCCGTTTTAATAAAGAAAGGGATACTATTTTAGTGGATAGAAACATGCTGGAATGATTTCCATGAGTTCTAATAGTCATTGATAGAGAACCCAATTTTTATATTACCTGAGTCGGGTGAGGTGTACACGGTGTGTTGCGATGCTTCTGTGATTAGACTCAGATCTAGGATGATGTAAGTGGATCGAATAATTGCTTACGTGTCTCGATAGTTGAGGAAAAATGAACGGAATTACCCCACACATGAAATTGAGTTGGAATCCATGGTTAATGATCTTATGTATCGTCTACACTATGTTTTGGGTGAATATTTTATAGTTTTTACATACCATAAAATCATGAAGAAAATAATTTCACAGCGTGACTTAATCCTTTGGTAACAAAAATTTTTAGAGTATATACATTAATTTTATTTTGAACTACCATATACACCTAGAAAGGGGAATAGTATAGCTGATTCATCGAGCAGGAAAACTAAGAATTTGTTGGTAAATGAGTTATGTGCGGAGTGGAAGATGATTACATATATGTATGAAAGGCTTGCAGTGGTTCTATAGAGTAAGAAGATGATGACTCTAATTTTAGTAGTAGTATAGTATAAACTCTTGAGACGGATTAGTGATGAGGAGTAGAAAGATATATAGTGTTTAGCCTTATGGGAAATCCTTAGAGGTGGGGAGACACCTTTAGACATGTTTATAGACAAGGATGAATCCATCTATGCGGAAAATATGATTTTTTGTTCATATATGAATGAAAGAGAAACTAATGCGAGAAATTCACTTCTCAAAGTGAGCGGTACATCCTTGGGTGACAAAAATGTACCATAACCAGTGACAATAGTTTCAGTGTATAGGCCTAAAAAATAATATAGTAGGGTTCATAACAAAAGTTTTCAATAATCATAAGGGGATGGAAAAGCATCAATGACATGGAAATTTATTGCAGCCATTTCCGATTTTGGAATGTTAGTGGGATGATGTAATGATGTGTTTTTTTGGTTGTTCTCCCATGAATACTTAGGAATAATGTTTTTTTGGGTCATTTTTTATCATCTATTGAAGTTATTATATTTCATGCCTATTATGGAAAACATTAAATTAGAAATTTATGGATTACTATATGTTCTGGAAATAGTTTCTTTAAATGGGGTTCTGCAAACAATACTTTCATATTGTGATTCACGCTTTACATTACACTATTGTAAGGGCATACAGAAGGATCTTAGAGAATTTTTTTTGTTATGTATGGATTCCCACCCACAGATAAGTGGGAACTTTTAACATACCATATATGTGTTAGAGGATATGATGCAGGCTCTTATACATTAATTTTGTAGTCCTTGGGAGAAGCACTTGGCTTTAGTGGAGTTATCCTATAACAAAACTAATCGGGAAATAATACATATGGAACCATATGAGGAACATTATTTTATACTGTGGAGACTTCCTCTATGATTGATAGAGGCGAGTGAGTCAGCATTGTTGGGACAAAGTCTTGTTCTGGAGATGTCGGAGTGGGTTTAGTTGATTCAAAAACCTATAGCTATGGCTCAGAGTATGCAGAAGTTGTATGCTAACAGAGGGAGACAACCCCTAGATTTTACATAGGGTGATCTCATTTTCCAACAGGTGTAGCCTTGGTTTGATCACCTTGAGATAATGAGGTAGGGTATGTTGGTTCCTATATTAGTCGTATTGTTTGAGGTAGTGGAGAGAATTGGGATGGTGGCATACCGACTAGCTCTTCCATAGAAATTCAATGTTATCCATGAAGTTTTCCATGTGTCACAACTATGGATGTATCACCCCAAACCCCCTCGTGTGGTTGATGCAGATGAGGTTGACCATGAGAACGATTTTTCCATTGAGGCACATCCATCACGTGTGCTTGATAATAGTGAGAAAGTGTTCAGGGGAAAGATCATTTCGATTGTTCTTGTGATACGGCAACATGGAAGTGTTTAAGAGGAAACATGGGAACATGAAGCAAACATGACAAAACAATGGCCCAATCATTTTATCTTTGAATATTAGTGTAGTAAAAGAGTGTAGCTCGTGGATGAGCTATTATAAGGTTGGTATGTTGTAATATCTCAGCCTTTTTTGGAGTCATCTCAGGCTCTTTTTGTGGGTAATTTGGAGGATTTTAAGTGCCTTTAATTTATAGTTGTGGCTTGGGTGCATTTGGGTGAGTATTTATAGAAAAATAAACATCCGGAAGGTTGTACATGGCATGTGAATTGTTTTAAAAAAATGAACCTAAACCCTAGTAACTGTTACAACCTTGACACAGAGGTCCGCACTGTTGGTGCACAGTTTTCTCAAACTATGGTCCCCTACCAAGGAAACCATGCACAAAAATTTTAATTATCAAAAAATTATTTTCTAAATAAATCGATCCAATGAAAAATATTTATTTTACCTAAGATCGGGCTTTATGAATTCTAGGTGATCTGAGAGCCTTCTGGAGGGATTCCATGATGATTCGAACACCGTTCTTTGGTATTTTAAGCCTGATTTGAACATCTACACTCTCCCTGATAAGTGTATTTTTCTTCTTGCTTATTCAATTCATTCCAATGTATTTCCTAGACCATTTCATAATAAATCACCACTATTTACATGGATCTAAACCTATGTTATTAGATATAGATCTATGATTGTGTATCTAGATCTAGATGTTAAAAATCATGAATCTTTTTATCATAATTCTAGGTTTATGGATTTAGATCCTGATCTTGATCGAAATTATTGTTCCACTCGGATTTTAAGCATTTTTTGGGGATAACATCAATAAAAAAACTGAGGTAGGTGTTATAAATTGAAATCCCATAGTTGTGTAATTGTTATATGTTTGTGACATTATTTCTTTTCTAGGATTTGTTGATAATTGATTTCCAGAATTGGAAAAATTAGAAGTGTTAATTTGACATGTTGATGCTACAGAGATATAGATGATTAATTGATGATTTAATCAAGGAACAATGGGGTCTCCAAATTTGATATTAGATTTGGATATTTTTTTTATGGGTTGAGATATTTTAAATGAGATTATGAATTGGTTATGTTAAGATAATTAATTGGGGGAAATTAATTATGAGATTATGTTTAGCTATTTCAGATAATTAATGGTGAAATAATTATTATTCAATGATGTTTATAAAGTATAATTAATTGTGATAATTATTTTTGATAAGTTTATATTTGATTTGGACCATTAATCATGGATGATTAAAATTGGAATAAGATTTGTGTTGTCTGATTATTTAATTGATGAAATAATTAAGGGATTTTGTGCTTAGTTTATTATTGGTTTAACTAATGGGCCTTGGTATGATGAACTAATCATTTTATTATTAAGGGAATGATGTTGTTAATTCTTGTGAATCAATAAATTATTTAATTGATTTATAATTTGCTTCCTATATATGGAATTATAGAGCGATTTAGAATATGGGACTTGGACATTCCATTCCTCCCCAATAGTTATCTATGATTTTGATGTGGGGTGTTAGAAAATGAGATTTACAAAAAATTATATATGGGGTGTTTTACATGGAGATATACACAGAAAGGGATTCAGGGTGCTTGACATGGAATTAAAAACAAATTAAATTACAATTATGAAGTATGGTTAAAATTGAAGACATGAATTGACACTGGGATTAATGTGGTGGTTAATGATTAAACACCTATGTGATAATTGTTTTAATTATGCATTTTTTAATTGGTTCATATAATTGCATACATTGTCTTTTGACTGGAATTGTTTTATCCACCATTAGTGGTGGCCTACAGAGTCATACTCGCACCCTACTCAGGCCGCCTAATTAGCACCTGACCAGACTATATTATTTTATGAAATTACAAGTGCAAGGCGTTATGATATGTTCATATTTGGGAATGGATAATGGCTGATGGAACCTGGCGTGGTTCGGGACCCACTTTGGAATTTTTGTGTCTTTAATTTTAGTTTCATTTTTGAAACATTAATCTTGCATTATCATAGCATATTTTCCATTAATGTTTAGTATTGTATTTTCTGTTTTGAATATTATGTGACAAGGTATTGTTCTCGTTATCTATATTCATTTGAACTTGTTTATTGTTGTTTACTTCCATTGGGGTCTAATTGAAATAAAATAGTTTATAGTCTCTACATGAATTACTTACCAGACCATCACATCTAGTCGGCACCCACTAGCGTACGACGAGGCAGGCCTGATGGCATGTAACAAATGGGCATGGGGCACCGTTTAGTGACAGTCTGGTCGGGACGTTACATGTCTTATTTTTTTCCTCAAGATATTTTGTTGATTATACATCTGATTATACTCATATTATAACCCCCATATATATGAACATATTTATCATGATTTTTTATTATATTGGGAACTAAACTATGTAATACTAATTTTATGATTTCAGTTTTTATTAGAGCAACTAGCAGAGGAATTTCTTTTTCAGATTTAATTTTTGAGACTTCAATAATTCATCACATTTAATTAATATTTGGATTACATTTTTTTGCATTTTATGTGTGCTTGATTTTTTTATTAAGATATATGAGGTCAATTCCTCATGTTTGTCTTTTTTATACCCTCTAGGCTAGTCATCAACATGTATCCTATTTCAGGTTTGCTTTAGGGGTAACACAGAAATTTAATATCATTTTATGAAGGATTCTCAATGGTTTTAGGTCACAAAATACATTCCTATGATCATTAATATTATAATTTCAAAGTATTAAGTTAATAAATTACATAAAAAACATACTTTTTTCTTGGTGTATATTTTTTCCCAAGAACAAATTTTATATACAATAAACATTATTTATTAAAGATAAATCATTAAAAGAATATAGTTAACTAAATTTGTATTCCAATATATTCATAAAAAATAATAATATTAATTTAATGTTGTAATTGAGTATATAAATATATGTACATAAAATGTAAAAAAAATTACATCTTTTTAAAAAATGAATTCCCATGAAAAATATTTCATTAAAAATAATAAACTATAAAATAATTAATGTCATAATCTTTTTTGTGTTCATGAAATAATATATTTTTCTTAATAAAGGTTCCAAAAATCATATGAAAACATAAATTCAATAGTATAATATTGAATAATGTTTACAAATTATATTCAAACAACACATAATAACACATAATAACATACAATCACATATAATGGAAAAACATAATAGGTTATTTACATGGTATATTATCCAAACAATAAATCAATATTCAATTTATTTGTTGGGATATAACTCAGTTTGACTGCATGTAATATATAATTTTCAAGTATTGTATCAGTACTAAATCTCATAGAAGCTTGTATTTCCAAACAATGTACATAATCATAAAATTAAAACCCAATAAATAAAAATTTCTAAGTAATTTTCTATTAATTGTTTCATAAAATAGAAAAAAGTGTTTTGATAGTAATAAATAAAAATATTAGAATGAAAATTTGTAGTGAAAATTAGATATAGAGTTGGGTGAAACACTTAATATCATTTAATGTAAACGAGAAAATAAAACCCCTTACTTCCTTCCTATATCCATATATCCGAATTTTTATAATATTAAATTACATTTCAACATGTACTTTTTTATTATAAAATTAAACTTATTTCATTTCATAATTCATTATTATTATTTTAATTTATTTAATATCCTATTAAATCATAATTCTATGTCCAATTCCCATGGATTTTTTTTGTAATTGATGGATATTATTGGTTGTTCAAGGTTGAATCCTTATATAATATTTTAGTATCACAAATTAATAGTTAATATATGTATATATAATGTTTATTTTTGTGTGATAATATCTATATTCACATTGAAAAATAATTGTGTATATTAATTTCAACTATCATTAAATTAACGACATTGATCATGTTATTTATTTGATAAATTAAATTAGGGTGGTTTGGGAGATTAACGGATAAAACTATTGATATTATATGGAAATAAAAAATGGTAATAATTCTGGTGACCATGACATTTATTCTGAAGATATAATAAAACCACTATTTATGGAAAATATTGTGTGGTATTTTTGAAAGTATTCATTTCAAAAAGATTAATGATGTATTTATTATTATTCAAGTGTCACATAAATGATCAATTAACGATATGTTCGTGAATCCCTCATCCATGTATATCGTCGAAAAGGGTTTAACTTTTTTTAATATATAAATCATTTTTAATGAAAACACCATTTCTATTAATTTTGAGTGTTATAAGTTTAAATTGTTTAAAAAAATATCAAGATAATTATGGATTCACAATTAAAGTATCTATATCCATTATTTATGATAAAATTTATTTCTTAAATTCAATCACTGATGTGACATTTCTAAATCGTATTGTGAAGTAATAATTTTTTCATAGCTTATGTAACTCTTGTGTCAACAATAATAAGTAAATTTTATATTTATCATTATATAAAACATATTTTTTATTATTTAAACAATTTTTTTAGAATCACATAATGTAATAAAAATGACATTTTTTATGATATTGTCAATCTAGTAAAAAATAATTCATTTTAATAAGAAAAATTCTATTAAAACTCAAACACATATCTTCAAATGAATTCAATTATTTTAATCCATTACAAACTAATTAAAAATAAAAATTTTATTTTAAAATTTGATCATTTATATATATTAATTATTTTTATATGTTCCAAATGTTTTCAAAATTTTCCATTTCATTCAAGATAAAAATATAATAATAATAATCAGAATTTACTATGAACTAAAATAATTAATTTAAAAATATTTTTTTAGATTACTCAAACACAAACGGATTCTTAATTATTTCATTGAATTTAAAATTTTATTTTATATGAATTTGATGTATTTTTAAACATTTTATAACATTATTGTGTTCTCTAAATATTTATATACATACTTTTAATAATGCTTCGTAATGTTTCCATTGAATTTAAACCGTTTTTAAATGGGAATTTAAATTCATATGCATAAATAAACATAAAAAATTAATATTCAAAATAAATTATCCAAAAAATATAAATTAAAATTTAATATAAAAATTAATTTATAATATTTAAAAAAATTATCGACTATTTTAATTATAACTCAATTTTATTATTTACTATAATGTCTTATTATTTTACATTTTTTAAGACATCAGTCAATCTATTTTTTACATTATTATTAATAATATATAATTAAAATATTTAAACTGAATCTATTGATATAACATTATATATATTATGATAAAAGTCATAATAAATTAAAATCATCTATATTTCTCTTATAACAAGAGTGGTTTTTTTATCTAAATATCGAATTATTATTTTATATTATGAAATAAAAATTTTATAAGATATTTTAAACATTATATTTAATTATAAATATAAAGACATAATATAAATATTTATATTTAAAACATAATATAATGAAATATATTTAAAAAATTATTACCTATTATTTGATTAAGTCAATTTTTATATTTTGACATATATATATCAATATATTTGTGTGTGTTTGTGTGTTTTTAATAGATAATTTAATGAAATATAAAATCCACATATATATATATATATATATTATAAACCCGTAATTATTAATTTTATTTAAAAATAATAATATATTGTGTTTTTTATTAACTACAGGGTTAAAAATTATAACGGTTTCCTACATCTTTTTAATTAATGAAATTAAAATTTATAGCATCTTTCATATATCTAATTCCATTAACTTGATGAATTTTCTATCACCAATTAAATAAAATTACAAGGTTTTTCATTTAAGAACTTGGTTGTTTCATCGAACAATTATTTCATATTTCCAAGTCAATCATTTTTTTCTTGAACAAATATAAATCTACATTACACTCATACTTAATATACCTCTCATTATTTTATTCGATTAAAAAATCATAGTGAACTCATTCTTATAGATTATGGAACATTCCATTATCTCTTCATATGATTAAATTGATTGAGACAAAAAATCCACTTATAGTATTTCATTTATTACATGAAATTAGTGATCAATACGTATTTTTAGACAACATAAATAAATTGAATAATGTATTTATAATATCTTAATTATACTTAATACATGGAATGAATTTTAAATTTTTCATAAAATCATATATATTTTTTCTATTTTATCCTCTTCCCCTTGATGAAAATTTTTCTGAAGTAATAATTCCTTAAATGTGTTACATTCCCTAATTTAAATCACATCTTTATTCATATTTTTTTGAATATATGACCATTATTAATTATCCTTTCTCTTAATATGATATAGTAACATAATTATTATCTATATATTATTACATCACAAAATAAGGAATAACCACTCTAAATACTTAATCGATTTTTAGTAAATAATTTATTAGTGGTTTAGTTGAAATATGAAAGATGATCCCTCGTAAAATGATAATATGTTGTTACGCATTACAAAAGGGTAACATATAAATCCTTACATAAGAGGTTATTTATCATGAAATGATTATTCTATCATAACATTGTAATAATTTACTCTACTCTATCCCCAGTATCACCGGTCTTGATGGTTTGGAAATAAAACCATGACTCCTTGTGTCAACAAAATATTTTATCTATCAGTAAATATTCATTCCTAAATTATGGTATACACAATTTAACTTCTAAATAACACAGTGAATTATGAATCAAACTAAATATATCATAATTTTTTATAAATTGAAATAAAATATTTAATCCACAATAGAAAAATTTCAATGATTACCTATAAATTTTTCTTACATTTTAGTTGTCCAGCTATTTTAATATTACTTTTCATTATAAAAATACTATAAGAGATTATCAAATAGAAACTATATAAACCCTTACTCCAAAAATAAATAGACTGTTTTAATTTATTATTTTAGAAATAGTAGACATATATCATAATATATAGGATATTATTGTTGAGGAATAATAGGATTCTTGATGCATACATAAAAATTGCATTACATTTCCAAATAAATAGCATCATCAAACACATAATTTTTCTTTATTCCTTCAATTAATGTCATTAAAACAAATATTTTCTTTTATATATATATATTACTAGGTAAATGGGTAAATCATAAAAATGGGTTATCTCAATCATTCAATAAGGGGTAGCTTACAATGGAATCAATCATGAAATAAACAGTATATAAGTAATTAATTTTCCATGGGTTACATATATATAATTACATTGGCCTAAAATACCTATCGAAGAGATATAAATTAAAATAAAAAATTCATGTGGATAATAATAATAAATATAAAAATGATGGAATGTGTAATTTCAGTCCTTATAAAAATACATTTATGCATCATGTTAAGTCATCAAAGATAATTATGTAACAATAAACCAAATATCCAAGCTAAATTTTCTAATTATATTGACAAACACATCAAGGGGATATATAATTATATTCTCCAACAATGATATATCATGTCTAGTGCATTCATGAAATGAAAGGAATGAAAAAACCATAAAAATTAATGTCATCCAAGTAACCTATCATATAATCATGGCTATGTATATTAATAATGATTCATTTTTTAAATTATTGTATTTTGATCTTAAATATATCTATATTCAAGTATTTAAAATATCATTCTAGATAAACACGCTTCTATCTAAAATTTAAAATATAGAGTGTTTTCAAAGTATAGAGTAATGGGTATATAATAATGTAAGTGTAACATACCGACCCTAACCCATTGGCTTGGGAAGAGGTGGATGGTGCTACTGGGCCTTACATGACATTCTTAAGACACCAAATGATGGAAATAAATACCAACAGTTTCATAAACTATTTTTAGATGGTTTTACCTTTGTATATAAAACAAACAAACCACAAGACAAAACCAAAATAACCATCCTATACTGCATGAGAACAATGAATTCTAATGCAACGAAAACCCAATGAACCACTAAATTAAACCAAATCATAGTTAAAAAAGGAAATGAAAACCAATATAAATTTACATAGAGGAAACTGAAATCACCAAAAATCAGATACTCTAAATACACTAACTTAGTATCTCTAGACATTCTCCAAGTGCCAACTGCACATTTCATGCCCAAGGTATCATAATGAATGACTATAGAAATGTGATACATTTTCATTCCCTATTGATGATATAAAATATCATTATAAGAACCAATTTTTTGAATAATGGTATAATTATAAAACTTAGTGGGGTTTCCCAAGTTACATCTATAATCACACCATAATGATAGAACAAGATATCATTTTATATAAATCAAGTTAAAATAATTTTATAGAGATTATATAAAATAAAAAACCATTTCTAAACCATTTCATTTTTATAAAATATAATAGTTTTCGATAACAAATTCCTTTCAAACCCATAATATTTGTCTAAACTAAATCAAAATTTTAAATCAAACACATTTCCATGAAATTAACAAAAACACTCTTTTAAACAATTTACATTTCCATTTTGAATAATCCATTCCATTCCACACGTCAAAAAATGCATGAAACTATGGATCTCTCTATACACATGAGTGGTGTTCCATCCTTTCACCAATAATTATCTTAGTGAATCTTATTTAAGGGAGACTTTTCATACCCTTATCCACCCTAATTTTTAGGGCCAAAACATCATAGCCTGTCCAAAAACAAATGTACATAACCTTACCCCAAGGATTAACTCAAAAAATAATGAAAAAGGAAATGTAAAAATCCATTTCAATAAATTAATACTTTTTTCAAAACATATTCTATCAAATTATCCATGTATCAAAACCAAAAAAACCATTTTTAATTCATCATTTTAAAATCATTTAACCAATTTCACTTCCAAACAAAAACCAGTTTCTAAAATTTGAAAAACCATGACTAATGAGGGTTTTCAAAAAAACATAACACATAAATTTTATACTTCAATTCATGTAATATATACTATTTGAAATCATTCCTTCAAGTTCTAAATAAAAGAGTCTTGATTGAATCCACTTACCTCAAAACTTAAGAGAAGACCAAGAAGAAAACAATTAATCAAAAAAGCATCTTGAAATTTCTTAAAACATCATAGATCTCATTCCCCATAAAACAAACAATATTATCTCATTATGGTTCAAATCACATTCCATGGATCTGTCACTAATATATTAGATCCATGAATCTAGAAAAATGATTATGAACAGAACTAAGAAAAATAACTGATAATTGTCACATACCGAGAAATATGGGCCTCTAACGATCCATGATTTTCAAAAGGATAATTCCTCGATCAATTTAGATGGTATCTAGTGAATTTTAAAGGAGTGGAAATTTTATTATGACCTTCCAAGGGGAAATTAGGGATTAAAGATATTATTTAGAATAGATTAACAAAATAAAGATTTAATTTTTACTATTTTATAGTTAAGGTGCTCTTAGGAAAACAATATGAAAACTATTCACTATACACTATTTCTAAATATTCCTAGCTTGGCTAGCATGCATGGTTAGAAAAAAATTCAACTAACTATATTATCCCCATCTGACCACACATGAATGTTTTCTCTTTGGTGTGGGTAATATTAAGATGAAAGTTTTACATATACAGTGTCCACTATTTTAGTTAGATGGTTTGTTAGGTGGTGTTTTAGGATATCTAATAATCTTTCACAAACTATGAGTATTCCAAAAATCCAAAAAATCATGACAAAATGCCTCCAAACCTTTACCAAAAGTAACCAAATTACTATATGTACATAAAATTTATCAATAAAATGTTAATTACCTAATAATAGGGGTTTTAAATTCTCCCAACCATTGGATTATTTATCCTAAGAATGTTAAAACCAACATTTTTCTAGAAAGATTTTGGGCCATTACTCGATCATTTACATCTCCCTCTCCCAATTTTATTATTCTGAATTCGACAATTTTTCTATTAAATCCATAGTAGACCGATACATTTCCTACACAATAGTTTCTCTTTCCAATCCAAGGTCCACACTAGAACATGAAACCACATAGCTTCCGAATGTAATTTAATTTTATCCCATCAAATTACATGGTCATGATTAGATTGAAACTTCTTAAATAGAGTTACCTGAAAAAAATAATGCACTCAACTGCACCTTGGTTAAAATTAAAACTAATATTCTACCTTATCAACCCAGTAATGTATCTCAAAAAGGGCATGAATATTGAGGAGTTAAATTTACCTGATTTCCAAAATGATGATTCTTAATTCACTGTGATATTCTCATGAACACATGATGTCTCACCTAGAATGACAATGGTTGTCAATGAGGATCAGTGTATGATTTATGATGACTCTATGTTTTCTCCTTCAATTTCATAATCAACTAAATCATATTCATTATATTTTATACAATGCTTAGTCCAATAAGTAAATTCTCACACAATTCCACACATAAAATTGAATAACAACATGGATATCCATACAATGCACTAAAAGGATCCATATGTATTGAGGACTGATAATAATTATTATACTAGAACTCCTATAATGGTATATTATCCTCCCATGAGCCACTAATATAAATTAAACTACCCCAAAGATAGTCTTACAATGATTATATTATCCATTAAAATTTTCCAACAATCATATGATGTTACAACCTACATCTAGAAAAGTTATTCCCAAAGTATTTCAGTAAGTATTTCTAGAAATGAGACATAAAGAACAAATCTTAGTTTGATAATATCAAAATTGGTGCTCCATGCCTCTTTACCACTTCATGGATATTGATTTTAGAAATTTCCACCAGTGTATTATATTAATTATTGAGGATGAAATGGTTCTACTTTTTTTACTGATCCACAATCACCCTTATCGAATCGTGCTTCTAAACTATCATCGGTAGACCTGTTAAAAATCCATTATTATCCACTCTTATTTCCACATGGGAATTTATAAAGACTAAAACATACCCATCTTCCACTGGTGCTCTTCACTAATCTGATGATAGGTGATTCATCTCAACACAAACTCATCCACCTATCATTTCATTCCATCCAACCCAAAATTTTCTTTTATTTCTTTATACATCATCATTATTCTAGGACGAACAAAGAACATTCAATGGTCATAAACATGAATGATTTGTTATTAAAAATCGAAAAGTAC
Source organism: Viscum album (assembly GCA_963277665.1). Lineage (NCBI taxonomy): Eukaryota > Viridiplantae > Streptophyta > Magnoliopsida > Santalales > Viscaceae > Viscum > Viscum album. The sequence goes on from OY728159.1 coordinate 1,029,978,049, forward strand.
AACCATATGATCTCAAAACCAAAGAAAATGTCATTTTTCAATAATTAATCATTCAATTGTATTCATATCAATGATATTTCACATAAAATAAAAACATTTGGAAATGTATGTTTGTTCCATTTTAGAATTCCCAACCGAATCAATATCAAAATTAACCAATAAGGAAATGTAAAAAATGACTCATCATTCACAATCCATGTGAATTTCAACTATCACTGACATCAAATAACATTCTATTTGGGAAACGATGTATGTGAATTAATTATTAATGAATCCCTAGAAAATTTTTATTTACCCAATGTATACATCATGTTGATTTCTAACATCTAAATATACTTCATCCATATTCATTATCTCATATTCAAATATATTTATGAGAAAATATGTTTCAATATCTTATGATCTGTAAACACCATTAATTTATCACCAAAAATATATTGATATCATGTATTCAAATAATAGAATAATATAAATAATTCTAATTTTTTTTGTAGTTCTACTAATGTAAAAGTAATTAATATGATCTATAAGCGACAACAAGATTTCCTTACATGATAAAACATGCTACCCCAGATCATGAAGTATCACAATACACCACTTATCCGTATCTTTATTTTGAAAATATCATAATCTATGTGGTTATAAGGATGTGTTTATTCTCATGAATGAAAATCGGAAAATCCACATTGCATTAGAATGGGACATTTTTCCTTGTAAAATATTTAATTGTTGAAGCTAGTCATGATAAATCAAAAAGAACACCTCTATAATAACTAACTAAGTAGAGGAAACTAAATATTTCATATAAAGTATTTTGGTGTTTCAAATATATTACAACCACTATGTTTTATAGATTTATATAATCACCATTTTTAGTGATTACATTGCTATGTAACAAGATGTCTTGTATCTAAAAAACAAACATTGAAAATTTGGCATACCAAAATGATCTTGTAGAATACACAACTTTATTTCCAAGTGTTTCTCATATCAGACCATTTCTAAGAATATAAAAAAAAATTATCCAAAAAATAACCATAAAATAATAATTAAACCTTTTAAATATCTAATTCATCAATTCAATAAAGAGATCTGGTGCTTTCGTAAAACATAAATTCATAACCTCATACTTGTAATGGAAATATCTACTTCTAAAATTTGTCTTTATAATAACCCCCTTCTGAACCCAAAATTAGTGATATTATCCTCACAATTATGTTTTAGAAAACCACTAGATTCCCCTCAATGTCTAAAATAGATCATAAATTTTTGGATGTGGATATCGATTCATTATCATAACTGGGTTATTTCTATGATAATCTACACAAACCTGAGGAGTTCCATATATATTTTTTACAATAAAACTTTTTCTACTCATAGAGATGTACATAGTTGAATGAAAATATATATTTAACTCTCCCAACTATAAAATAAATTACATTAACTATTTTATTTCCATCTTATAATAATGATGTGATATAGGGAGGGTCCCTTGTATGATATCAACCATAAACTATATTTCTTTTGTGAGTGGAAACCTTGATAATTTATCAGGAAACACATTGTGAAATAAATTATCAAATATTGAAAATATACTATTCTTTAACTCATCCATTGATTATAGAGTAAAAGATTCATATTGGTTTGATATGTTCCATGTTCTAGTAACAATATTCATTTTTCACATTCCATTATATTTTGGTATCCTCTAATGATACGCTTGGCACCATAATCAGTCAGAAAATTAAAACATTGGGTATAAAAGTCAATGTGAGAAAAAATATTATAAACTAATACGTACATAAGATTATGTGATATACATCCATCTAGAGAACATATAAATCTCATATCAATTATTCTCCATTTATAGTTAAAGAACATGATTTTCGCATAACGGCTCGACATTCTATTTGACTAAGAGGAGTTTGATCCTTCAAAATAAAAGGCATCATCTCCACATGAAACCACATAATATTAACACCATTAGAAAAAATTTATCAAATGGGGTCCACGCATAATAATAAAATCTTACATAAGGGTTGAATTCAAAATAATCTTACCTCTCAGCATCATTGGTCTAGATTGATCATCCATAGTCACATTCTCTGCTCTATACAAGAACATACTCGGTACACAATATTCTTACCACCCTATTGATATTTCACTATATGATGAGTCTTTGTATTCCTAGAATCTCAATGATATCCTTTGTTTTGTTGACACGAATTATTTTGATTCCATTATCTAGTCATTGTTTCTGAAATCTGTGAAACATGATATGTGTTTCTTGTACAATACCTTGGAGCATTGAAATAATAGCACTAAAGATGTACTATCTAGTGAAAATAATTTTATTCTCTATGTGTATTTGTACACTCTCGCTTCATGTGATCAAATTAATCACATTGAAAAAATACTAGACTTTACTTTGGTTTATGAGGAAGATTCAAGGATTCAGCCAACTTATTTTGAGTTGCACCACTACATTGAAGATATGTGTCCCTCTTCCACTTATTCCTAGTATCAGAGTTCCCATAATTTTCTATAGGTATCAGCCTGTTTCATCCACCAAGAGTTATAAAGATGTATCTATCTTACATTTTCAATCTATTTACCATATCTATTTAATTCAACGTATAGATAACATCAATCATTGAGTAAATTATTGGCCTTAACCCTATTTAAAAAATTTGATCCTTCATAGATGAATTGTAAAAATATTAGCTTCCAATCATACTAAATTAAAAAATCTAGCAACATACTCTATCACTTAGATATATTCATTCTTTAGATTATACAATTAGGTTATTTTAGAAATTATGGGTGTGTGAGGATAGAAATTATTGTTAAACAATTATTTAATATACTATTATAAAAATACATGATTAAATTTATCTCGAATGTATAAATACCACCATTGGCATATCCTCCAGCTTTTATGTTTCCTACATATACTTCATCTCCCTTGGTGTTCCTAGGAAATGGATGATTGGATTCATCCTATTAAGGCACAATTAATTTTTTTTAGTCCTAAATCACCCCAAATGATGCTTCTAGGATTGAACAAAATGATAAAATTTCATTTTTCTTCACTTTTTCTCCCTCAATAAAAAGACTAAAAATCATGGATTGTACACTAAGCCATGTGTTGGTTCACATGTGTCTTGGGTGAAACCACATTTTCAATGGAATCTTCTTGTCAGTTTCTTTAATTCCAAACTAGTCCCATTTTCTATATCTAAATAAATATTATCACTCTATAGAAACTTATGTATTATAAATTTAAAATTTTCCAGGTAACTCACCCAAAAAGGATTTCCAAAATTCAACCATTCCATATTTCAAACTATTTTTTTTCTTCCACCATGTTATTGAAAATCAAACCATTTTTAACAATTTCAAAACTTAACATTTTCCACTAAATCATAAATCATTTCTATGATTTAATTATGCACTCCTGCTGGTATTTGATTTCTCTCAATTTTTTCAATCTCTTCACATTAGAAAAATCCCTAATGAATATTCTATAATTATTAGAATGTTCTCAAAATTATAATAAACATGAATCCCTGGTGACATGATGTTGAGCATAATTTTGTTTGCCATGCCTTATTATTCCTATAATTTTATGTTCGGGTTATCCTAATCATTACTAAAATCAAAACTCAATGAATAAACCAAAATTAATTTTTTCCAACTCTAGAACCAAAAAATTGATAACACTTGTAACATCTCAACCCTCAACCATTATCTTTGGAAGATGTGGCAAGCGCTATTGGGATTTATGTGATATATAAAAGACACTATAGGGTAGAAATTAATTCTATGGGAGTGATAAACCATTGGGAAACGATTTTCCATGGGAAAATAAAAAATACAACTGTAGTGTCCCGGGCCGGGTTCTATGCACTGGTTCCTTAAGCCAAAGTACCACATGACCTCAAGCACACAACCTCATACTCTAGAGGCTTCCAACAAGAAATGAGGGTCTAGTAAGTAATTCATGATGAGACTATTCCCAATTTATTCATAGTAAAATAACAGTGCAAATATATAAGCAATAGATGAGTCATAGAAAACTAGAAACAATATCAATAACTTGTTATAATCAAGGAAAAAATTAAAATATTCAACTAAAAAGGAAACATACAATACTAAATTTAGTGTTAAGTGTCTAAGATGCAATTGAATATAAAGAAACCAATGACTCCCAAGTGGGTCCCAAATTCATTTAGGTTCCCTCATCCAACCTCCATCCCCAACCATCATTTTTTCCTAAGGAATATTCCCATAAGCTATCATCCAAAATAATGTCTATTTGGTTCCAAATAAAGTATCCTGAATAGTGTGTTTTTACCACTCAGTAGGCCAAACCCAACAGTGTTTAATGAAAATCCAGGAAACCACAGTGTATATAGTTTAAAAGAAATAATTAAAATTATAAAATAAATAGTTGAACACATTATAGATTCTTATATTTTTAAGCACATAAAACCCCATGTTCCCATAGACACCCACACCTCAATACCTACTTTTCCCCACACTAAAACATAGTCTTACATTGTAGAATACCACATATAAAGACCCTACCTTAACACATTAAATAATTTTGAATTAAATGAACAATTCACATTGAGGATCTTTTTAGGTTTAGAGTTTTAGAGAATTATGAGATAACTTTTAAATCTCAATGATTACAAAGTAGACACATCTACTCTGTTTCAATTTTTTCACAAAATAAAAACTCTTGATCAAAAGAGTCATGTCTAGTTACATGTTTTAAATAGCATGACATTTCCTTGATCCCATCCTTGACCCTATTCCAATTTATTTTCTGTGGAAGACATTTCAAAAATGTGGTGTGAGAATAAAAAGCTCAATAAGGTATACACAAAGAGAGAAAACATTAGATCATCAATATATACATAACATAAGTATTTTAAAATATCTCATGAAATCATAAGATTTGTGAAATAAAAATAGAAATCATAAAACATAAAGGTAACTTGACGCATTCATAACCTTCTTACGTTGGGAGTAACCCTCATGGTTACATCTGAAATACCCATCACAGTATATTCCCTAAATCTCTTCATAGAAACTTTTGCGTTTAACTCCTTCACATTACCCAATGCATTGGAAATCTATCTCGGGCTCACCTGCCCTTAGTTTATCATGGAACCACCCAACATCATAACCAATTCCCAAGAACCATAACATAATCATATCACAAAAAACATGCATAAAAGAAAACATAACATTTCCACATTTTAATAACAAGATATCAATACAACACATTAATATAATGAAAACATTATCAAAACCATTATCAATACCAAAATAATAGAAAATTAAAACATGGTATTTATTTTTCTTTTAAAAACGTTATGTCTTGTAGAGGAAGCTGAATCTCAAATAATGGTCACAGCGGTGGAGAAGTCGTTGTCGCCGCATACGTAAGCCAAAAAACATTATTTTTGTTTTTTAGTGAAACGCTTTGTGTAAAAATATTCCTTTTGAATTAAATTAAAATTAAAAAGGTATTTATAAATGGTATAAAATAAAGTCTTGTAGAAATCAGAAAGATGCCTCAATGAAATGAGATTGAGACGAAGTCCCATAAAAATATGGTATCCTTATATTAAGGATAAATCAATTACATAATTATGTGTGATAATTATAAATACACCCAATATAAGTGGATATTAAGTGTAAAACAATTAGAGTTCATACACACATATTCATAGTATGACATAATCAAGAATTAGAGGTTTAACCCAGTGAATTGAAATTTGGTTATGAAGTTCCTTTACAGAAATTCTATAGCCTAACGGCGTCACATTAATATTTAGAAAATGAGTTGATTAGTGATAAAAAGGTTATCTCATCACATGGACATAAAATTTACAGTAATATGGATATATAAGAACATATACCAAAATTAAGAATATGTAATTTAAAAAACCTAACAAAAAGAAGTCTTTCTTAAAGGGGAGGGTGAATGCTTCCCTTACCGATTTGGGTAACTTTCGAAATGTACAGCCCACGAATGAAGGACTATACAACATTGATTTAAATACACATAAACGAAATTATATTACACAAATATTATAATAATGGGTATTATATAAACCACTCAAAGGAGATAGAGGAAAATATATCATGAATCTCAAGGGAATAAACAGTGAGATAAAAACCCCTTACCTCATTGTAATAAATCGATTCGTACGACCAAAAGATAACAATAACCAAATAAATCACAGAATAACATGAATATAAATAGAATAATGATAATATATATCAAATTTAAGTACAATATACACCACATGAAATAAATAATTGGCAAACAATGGAAATATCACGGTATTAAAAGCGAGATAATAAATCCCCTTACCTCAAGTCCGACTTGTCTTGTTCATTTCTTTATATTCTAGAATAATAAACATAGGTTAATTTATAATTTCTTAAGTACTACTTTTAATGTTTTTTATTCAATTCATATCACATATTATCATGTAATAATAATTAGTTAATTATGATATTTCATATCATACATTTTGTCGATTTTCGCTACTTGAGTCAAAAATGAACTAGTTTCAAAATAATTGCCCATGTAGTTATAAGTAAATCATCTCCAGAATGATATAAATTATTTAAATATCATATATATCCATTATATATTCATTTTATACTATTCCATAACATATGGAGATAAAAAATGAAATGCACCGTTCATGGGGACGGTAGGTCGTACGTATGCATGAACGCTACTTTCTTTTCATTGTCATATTAAAAGAATTAAAAATAAACGAGACATATATATATTATAATTACATTATAATATATATTTTATATAGGTAACATATGTTCTTTAATTACATTCTTTAAAAATTCCATGTCTGGCATGAACAAGTCACATCCCTTGAGGGGGCGGTAGTCCACACTTTCTCTGATTAAATTATCACAGTTCCACAACATGAAAAGCATAACGATGAGATTTAAAAAAAATCAGAAGCATATTGAAAAAATAAATACCATATATATCATATATAAATATAGTGACATTATAATGGACACCATGAAAGGTGTTAAAATAAGATTGAACAATCATCATTTCGTGTGGCAGTAATTCGCCACCCACAGAAACAATATGTTCTTTAACCATTAGATGGAGGTGATTGTGAGTGTAGGTAGAATCCCTATCATAAAAACATCCTATTATATTGAGGATACTAGTGATATTATTGGGTATAATAATAATAATATAGTGGTGAGTGATGACGGAAAATAAATGAAAGAAACTCGAGAGAATACATTACCTCTAAATCGGGTAACTCTTTTTTATTTTAGCCAAAGGATTCCTTTGAAAGACTTCTTCCCAAAGTGAGGCTTCTAGGATTAAGATAGGGATGTAGAGAGACAATATGAGAAGAGTTTGGACGAGACAAGTTCATTAGAGGTGTGGGTAACGGGGTAGAGGTGGTGGACTTTTATAATAGGGAGGAGGGTCACATTTGGAATGTCTTGAAATGTTAATTTATTATAAAATGATTTTCAGATTTTAAAGGTCTCAGAATGATATATTTCTAGGATAAGGTGATAAGTGTTTAAAATCAACCCATCCAATTGGTTTTAGACAAGTTAATGTATTAGATTTTACCTTATCCTTTCATTTTATTTAAATCGTTCATTAATGAGGTAATCACTGCATCATCTTGGTGCCATAAATAAATTTATTTATTTAATGTCTAAAAATTATAAAAAAATACCATGATGTATGAAATATATTTAGATTTATAATTAATACTTATAGTCTAATAGATCATTTATTTAATCAATATTAAAAAAATTTACATATGATATACAAACCTATGTTATAATTCTCTTCTTTTAAAAAAATAATGTCATAAACGTCACTATTACACCAATGTGACTCCATGGGCCCTCTTGTTCAGTAAAAAGCTTCACATGGTCGGCCATGACTCAACAAAGAATCTTTGGACACAATTTTGGGTCATTTTATATTATTATTATATTATTTTATTACCCTTAACTACCCGATTATTAATTAATCACAAGAATTAAAGATAATTACCGTCATTACTATTCATAATTTCCAAAAACAAAAGAGTCATAATTACATAATTTCGAACTTATGATTACAAATATGGAATCCATTTTACCAAATTACAAACATAAAGATTTCAATAATTTATTTAGAAATAATTCTCTTTGTCACAACTAAAGATGGGTTTTTAAGAAGTAAAAAAGTTATCAAAAGATTAACTTGTTTTTACATCCAATTGAAAAGTAAAATTACTTCCAATGAACAACATTGTATTAACTGATAAAAGTTAATTCAATTAAACCTTAAAAACAATTAAAAGGACAATCTAACTATATAATTAAATTAGATGAAAAATCATTTTTTATGTAAAATGCAGTATTTTTCACTATTCATTAAAAATGAACATTTGTCTGAAAAATACCAAAACATTAACTGAAGTAAATTTGGTATTATAAATTAAAAAATGATTTCAATTTTAACAAATTAAAAACATTGAATATTTATTAATTAATTTTATAATTAATTCACGCTGTCATAACAAATAGTGTGTTTTTATGAAACAATATCTATCAAAAGATTGTCACTTGTTTATGTCGAATTTCAATGTGAAATTTATTCCAATGACCACCATTGGATTAAATGGTAAAAATATATTTCATCTGAACATTAAACCCAATTAAAAAGATATTCTAACCATATAAATATATTATATTAAAAGGAGGTTTTTAATTAAAATATATCATTTTAACTATTCATTAAAAAATGATCTTTATTGGAAAAATAACATAAATTTACACAAATTAAATTTTGATGTCCCGAATCTATAACATAAAAAATTGACAAAAAGTGCTTTTAAAAAGAGTTCTCCATAAAAATTTGGTTAATTTACCTTTTAAATAACATTATAATATTTATGATTAAAATCGAATTCTGTTCTTATTTTAAGCATCTAACTTTTATTGGATAAATGTAAAAATATTTAACAAACATATATAAACATTTTGTAGTTAGTTATTTTCATTCCTACCATTACAACAGCTAGGCATTATCTACCATTTAAAATAATATTATTATATTATTAGTGTGCAATGTAAGATTTCAAAGAATCTCGGTGTTGCATATTGGGTACGCCATCAAACATTGCATCCCCATTAAAGTAAAATTAACATTTTATTCACAAATATTAATAAATATGAAAATGTCATATTATTTATTTACTTGGGATATTATATCCTTCCCCCTTTTGGGAATTTCATCCTCACAATTTTAAAATTGGGCTCAGAAACTTCATTGAAAGCCTAACATCGGAACATGAGTAAGTTAAACTATCACTTTAAAAGAAAGAAAGAAAAATACAAAGGTCACCCGAGACAACAGAAACTATGATTCCATGAAAACATTGATATGGAAGAGAAAACAAAGGTTCATGTTCTGATGGAGGGTGATAGAAAAATTTTTAGGAGAAAGTTAACCACCAAAAAATCACATACTTGTGATGGGTAAACGGTATTTGATTCCCTAGTAGGAAAACTTAATAGACAACATTTTTGTTTTAAGTTACTTTTCATTGATGAATTCACTTAGGTGCTTAACTAAATCATAAGGAAACATACTTACATGTCATGTATACTTTCATCTCTTACTATATCTCTTACACAAACTCATATTTTCTCCAAAAGATGAGTATTTAGGATAACGGGTTCACATTAAGAGCGCTATAATCAACTTATTGAGAATCACATAATCCACAAAAGATGAACTATATATTTACCTTGTATTTAGACCTTAACCAAATCCTAAATCATTAGTTAAAGATCAGATAATCCCTAAAAGGATAATCTTTTATAAAAATAAATACTACTCTTAATCTCAAAAATTCAACAAAAAGAACCCAAGGTTCAAGAAAGACCATTAAATAAACAGTTGTACATAAAATTCTTCAAAGTAAACACAACTAATATTGAAACCCAAATCTCTGAAGGATTTAATCACCTAGTCTTCCATGGAAATTATTAAAATTTATCTCCAAATAACATCAGTTACTCTAAATGTCTATGTTTCCCTCTAGAATTGGGGATGACCTCGTTGATTCAAGGTTCAAACATTCCAATCGGTTTCTAACGGGTTTGTTTGTAGACCCAAAAAACATCAAATGATTCCATATCCATTTGGACTTACATTCAAAAGGTAGGTTCTCATTAGTTGTGGACTGATGAGGCTTATAATTTTCATTGGTTGAGGGGATGGGAGGTTGGACTCATCACACCTTTTTGAGGGGAATTATTTTCTACTCTGAGACTCACTTTATAGATTTAAGTTATGTTCGTGAATCCTTATTAAATTACCAAGTATAAAATGATCATTTCATTAGATATGAAAATCAATGATTGATATGATGGAAATTTAGATAATATTTTATATGTTTTCGAGGTTCTTCATTGATAGAGAATCATATGTATTTGTTAGAGATTCTTAGTCAATGGTATCCTTCAGTACATAAAAGTCTCTTGGTCATTATGATAACCATACTGGTTTTAAATCCACTAAGTGGGGCACTCGATGATTATTGTCATTTAGAAGGACATGGATTATTTCAGAGTTGGAATCATAACCGAAGATGGCCTACCTACGTATCCTTTGGATTCAAAAAGCAATCAGAACCCACATAGTTTGAGTAAGGGAGTATGATATTTATGCATGATTGATGGCTCAAAGAAAGATGTCATGATTACTTTTACCCAATAAGCTCACGTGAGTCATCCTCGGTGTGAGAAATAAGTGGTATTGGTGAAACCAGACAATTATGCCATGAAATATGTAATGATGTGGGGCATATGTATATATGACTGCCCAAAAGAAGATGAATATTGGGTTTTACTTCAGAGAAGAAACCCAAGAACAAGGTCTATAAAGGTATATGTACTACATGGATATTTGGGTACCCTAACATGGGGCTTACTCCTGAGGAAATGCCCAAATAATGAGGGGACTCAAGATTGGGTTTTACTCCTGAGAAGGAAGCCCATTTCCAAAGTAAATTAAGACTGGTTAAGAGAAATTTAAGATTGGGGCTTACTCCTAAGGAGGAGGCCCAGGTTAAATGGATTTGAAACTGGGGGCTTACTCTTGAAAAAGAGGCCTTGGTTAAAAGAATTATGGTTGGGGCTTACTCCTGTGGAGGATACCCATATTTGGAAACATTACGACTGGGGCTTACTCCTGAGAAGGAAGCCCAAGTTATGGGACCTGGGGCTTACTACTAAATAGGATGCCCTAATCAATGAGGACTTGGGGCTTATTCCTGAAAAAGAGGCCCAAATTAATGAGGACATGGATATTACTCATGAAAAGGAGTCCCAATTTAATGAGGACTTGGGGATTACTCCTAAGGTGGATGCCCAAATTAATTTGAATTTGGACTGGAGATTACTCCTGAAAAGGAGGCCCAAATTAACGATTATTTCATCTAAGAGGATGAAGTTGAATGAATGAACTCTCTAACTTTAGTGATGTAAATATGTGTAAATAACTAGGTTTTCAAAGGTGTTCCACGAAATTCTTTTTAGATAAGGAATTCAATCAAGAAAACATGCCATAAATGGCTTTGAAGAGTGTCTTGAAGACTGAATCTTGAATAGGAAAGGTGGAATGGCATAAGAGAGGTGAAATGGACAAGAAGGGCACCCAAAAGTAGAAGGGCATGTAAGTCCTGGGGGGTCGCGAAAGTACTGCATGGGATTTCAAGTCTTGGTCATGCAAGTATACTTGCGCGACACATATATACTTGGGTGATCCTTGACTAGTAGAGTAATACTTGGGTGATTCTTGACCAAAGCCTTTAGAATTACCCCGAGGTACTTCCAGAAGAGTGGTCTGCAAGTTTCAATGAGTAGGTAAGGAGGTGCACAAGTGTTTACATTTCCCTTAAGGGTAAAACACATAGGCGCGCATGTGTTAGTGAATTCTAACACTTAGACTGTATTCCTCTTGAATAGACCTTCCATTCTAGGTAAAGAATTACATTAAAAGTGTTCTAAAGTCTTGAAGAAGAGACTTGGGCATTCAGATCTCTGTATCTGAATTCTGGAAAAAAAATCCCCTTTTAAATGGGGGGCCCACAGGGGTATTTATATACTAGAGAGAACTTGGGAGAAATTTCAAATTGGGTGCACAAGTCACCTACGCGAACATTAGGCGGCGCGCAAGTGTACTTGCTCGACCATGCCGGAACTTGCGCGACCAATGGGAAATGTTCTCCTTGTTCATCCAATTCTATTTTTTCTATGTTTATTCAATGGATGAATCAATTTATGCTAAGGCATTTCCCTTTTCATTCGTTTAGACTCTGTGAGGGAATGGAGTATCAACAAATGTCCCCCCTCATAGTTGGATCCAAAAGAAATGAGGAAGTGACTCTGAGGAAAAGAATAATTGACTCCATTCCATGAAAATATATCTGAAAACATATTAGCACACTGAAGTATGAAGGAAAAAATGTAAACTATGGATTAAGATGTCTTGAATATGAGGAATGATACGAAAAAAGGGCTACAATCATTAGAAGAAGTAGTTCCCAAGAGTGAAGTTACCATTATTTAACAAACCCATTGGGGTGTTTAATTATACAGAGCCACCTAAGGGCATTGGCTTCGTAGTCAAATAAATAGCATTTTTTGGATGATAGGCCCATTATGTAGACTACTTATGCAAGGCTGCCTAAGGGCACGTGTTGCATAGTCAGGAAAAAGAACTCTCAGAGATTTACTTTTCCACTGCTAAAAATCTAGAGATAGTTTATGGGGATTCAACTTTTCCAAAGTATAGAGTTTGTTGTATGGAATGAAGTACTTGAATATGGAGAAGATATGTTCAATCAATATTGTTTAAGAATTGGATGAATTTTACTCCTCCGAAGGTCTGAACCAAACGTAGGGAAGTAAAATATAAACCATAGACATTAATACTTTCAGATCATGAAAAGGAATATGGGACAAATATGTTAAGGATGGTTATTTTTTGCGGATCCCTACATATTTTCTTTAAGACAAATAAGGAAAAAAGAGGTTTTCCTCCCATTAATGAAGCTACAACTATTTAACAAACCCATTAGGGGTTGAATTATATAGGTCCACCTAAGGGAATTGGCTACATTATAAAATAATAGCATATTTTGGCTAACAGGTTTGTTATGTAGACTACTTATGCAAGGCCGCCTAAGGGCACGTGCTGCATAGTAAGGCAAAAGAACTCTCGGGTATCAACCATTTTGTAATTAGAAGTTAAGAAAAGTGTTATGAAGATATGAAAATATTTAAGGCTAAGATTTATGACACATAAAAATGGGTACTGTTCAATGTATTTAAAGATACATAGATCAATACTAACCATAATCACGTTGTGGTTGGGTCCTGAATTGAAATACTGGACTTCACTACGTATCTCATAAAGATGGGAATCAATCCATACGTAGTTCTTGAAATATAGTTTAACGTCATGTGGGATGAAAGTATGAGAGATCTTAGTTTAGGGTCATAAATCTCAGACTATTATATGAAATACACAGTGTGTGTTTTCATTGGGAATTTTCAGCCAGGGGACTGATAGTGGAATTTGGGGTTAGACCCAAAAGTCATGGGGCTAGATTCGAGGGACACTCGAACATTCCTACATATCCCATAAGGATGGGAATCAAGCCCATGTAGTTCTAGAAATACACATGGTAAAAATTTGGTTCGTACATGTGAAGGGTGAAAGGGGACTTTAGTGCAATGATGGTTTAACCAAAGATAAAAGGTTCAGGTATTGCCATGTATGCAGATTGTTTTTTTGGAATATAACATGATTGAAAATCAGTGTAAATAATGATTCCCTCTTAGGTGAGGGTATCAAAGAATATTGTAGTTTATTGTTGTACATGACAAAGGTGTTGTATTGTTTAACGCCGTATAACAAGGATGAAGGTGAACCAACATAAAGATATTGATTCTGGTGATGGATTCACAAATCAACATCATATGAGATGGAGGTGAACCGATGTGAAGAGATTGGTTTTGGGCTTGATCCTTGGGAGGTTTCCCACGTACCCATCCTGGAAGGAAAGGATCAAAGTTCGCATAGATCAATTAAAGAATGAATTAGTGGTCAAGTTGTTTTTGGGGAGAATGACCTAAAAATGATTTGGGACTTATGTGTGGTTAGCGGCCCAAAGAGGGTGTTATGGTTGAAATTTTCTCTAAGCTCGCGTGAGGCATACTCGATGTGAGAAACAAGAGGTACCAACAACCTTAACGAAGCACATTTTAATGTCATGTAGGACATATGAAAGAACTATACAGTTTTAAATCTTGCAGTTAGGACTATTGGTGTTTCATAGTTTAGTGTCATGTAGAAGCGACAAAAATATAGTTTAATGTCATGTAGGAAGTATTAATGGATTTCTATACAGTTTAGCGTCATGTAGATAGGATGATGGGGACAATATAGTTTAATGTCAAGTTGGAAAAAAAGAGGACTGTGCAGTTTAATGTCATGTAGTAAGGACAAAAGAGGACACATTTTAATGTCATGATTGATGTATTAGGGACTTTTTCATAGTTTAACGTCATGTTGGACGAAAAAAGCACGATACAGTTTAGAGTCATGTTGGCCGAAAGTGAAAATAGTTTAAGGTCATATGCATGGACCGTTGGTTTGGCAGTTTAACATCTTGCTAGACATAGGGGACTTCTGTAGAGTATAGCATCATGTAGTCTGGACATCAAAGTGTAACGTCATGTTGGACGTAAGTGCCAATAGTTTAAAGTCATATGCATGGACCCTGGATGGTGTAGTTTAGCGTTGTGCTAGAGGCAAGGGACATGTAAATAGTTTAAAGTCATATGCATGGACTGTGGATGGTGCAGTTTAGCATCGTGCTGGACGTAAGGGACATGAAAATAGTTTAAGGTCTAATGCATGGACCGTGTATGGTGCAGTTTAACATCATACCGGACGAAAGTGACATGCAACTAGTTTAAGGTCATATGCATGGACAGTGGATGGTGCAGTTTAACATCGTGCTGGACGTATGGGACATGAAAATAGTTTAAGGTCATATGCATGGACTGTGGATGGTGCAGTTTAACGTCATGCTGGACGTAAGGGACATTAAAATAGTTTAATGTCATATTCATGGACCGTGGATGGGGTATTTTGTGTTTATACAAAATACATCTTTAGAAATCTGTCATTGGTTGGAGTAGTAATGAGTTCTCCATCCATTGAGATTAAATAATAAGCTCCATTGGAATAGACCTTATGTATTGAATAAAGTCCTTCCCAATTTGGATCAATATTAGGAGGTTCCTTTCCTGGAATCATTGGAGTTCTGAGAACTAATACCAATTCTCCCTGAACGAATGAACAAAGATGAACTTATTTGTTGAATGCTCGTGTTATTCTATTCTGATAGACATTCAAGTGGTGCAGAGTGCACAATATTTTCTCATCTAACCATTCCAATAAATTCAATCGCTTTTGAGATTGTTCATCTGTAGATGATTGATCACAAATGGATACTCTGAGAGAAGGTAATTGAACATCAATGGGCAAGACTACTTCTGTTCCATATACAAGTGAATATAGAGCTAACCACATTGTAGTGCGGGTGGTGGTCCGATAAGCCCATAATGCATGAAAGAGTTTATCAAGCCATGAATTCTTATCTTTATCCACCATCTTTTGCAGTATATTTTAAAGTGTTTTATTGAAGGCTTTTATCTAGCCATTTGCTGCTGCATGTTACCGGGATGAATGATTGGATTTGATGTTGTATTCTTGATACAACTTCTTCAACTTGGATGAACAGAAGTTGGTGCCATTGTCCGTCAATATGGTATGAGGGAAACCAAATATGGTAATGATGTTAGACTTCATGAAGCTAACAATGCTTTTAGAACCAACTTCTTTGAGGGGTATTGTCTCATCCCATTTGGAAAAGAAGTCACTAGTAGTAAGAATACAATTAAACTGCTTGGCTGTAGCTAAACGGTAAGGTCCCACCACATCCATTCCCCATGTGGAAAATGTCCCTGAGTATTTAGCTGTATTAAGAACCTTTAGAGGTTGATGAAAGAATTTGGAATGTACATGGCATGAATTACACTTCTTTGTGAAATAAACACAATCTTGTATCATTGAAGGCCAAAAGTATCCAAGCCTTCGAATCTGATCAGACATTCTATGTCCAGACTGTTGGGCACCACAGACTCCTGCATGCACTTATTTCATGACAACCATTGTCTCTTCACCATCAATTCATATGAAGAGAACTCTATCAAAAACACATTTGTATAGAATTTTCTCTAAGTGATTTGGGCTATCACAAAGAGTCAAATTGACCACACATCGCCAGATTTGTTCTTTCCCGACTCTATCCGGTTGAAGTGTTACATTTTGAAGGTATTACCTGATATATGTCATCCATCCTATAGTATGACCATATGGTTCAGAGATGGGGCGAATTTCATTGATTTCCTTTGTTCTGGCTTGAACATAAGGTGAAAATTCTATGACGGTGGGCAATACTGATGGTTGTATCGTCTCGATTTTGATCTTCCAGAGTTGTGTCTATATTATCCAGTGCATCAGCATGTTCATTTTGTGATATTGGGACATATGAAAAATTCGATTCTGAAGGGAATTCCTCCATTAACTCTCTGACGTAGTCATACAAAGGTATTTGTTCTTCTTTTCTGATTGCATAATCCCCATTGACTTGTATTATTACCAGGTCTTAATCACCTTTCACCTTTACGTGATTCACTTGTTCTTGAATCGCCAACTACAATCCTGCAATAAGAGCTTGGTATTCCACTTCATTATTTGTACCACCTCCCAACAACGAGAAGGAATAAGGTAACACTACCTTTTCTAGAGAAATGAGTACAATTTCTAAGCCAACTCAGTTGAATTTATGACTTTCCATTTTCTTCCCTGTTGGATTACTGGAAGCACCATCAAAGTTCATTTCCCATACCTGAAGACTATCTTGAATAGAGAAGATTTACTCATCAGGGAGTTCAATATCTGAAGATGTGTCTTCTACTGAAGGGTGTTCAGCCAGGAAATCAGCCAGAGCTTGTCCCTTTATTTCCTTTTGAGACACATACTGAATGTCGAAATGCTGCAAAATAACGGCCGACCTTGGCAGACATCCTGTAAGCATTGGACGACTAAAGATGAATTTGAGCAGGTTATTGAGAGAAACCAATTGGACCTCGTGATGTTGCAGGTAGTGTCTCATCTTTTTAACTGCAATGATTAATTCTAGGCAGCATTTCTCAATACTTGAATATCGGGTTTCTGCTTCAAGCATAGTCCAACTGAGATAGTAGAGGTTGGTCTCATTCCCAACATCATTCTTCTGGGCAAGAAAGGCACCCAATGATCACTCTAAAGCTGCCACATAGAGGATAAGTGGTCTTACTGCAATAGTTGGCTAAAGTACCGGTGGACTCAAGAGGTATTTCTTGAGGTTATTGAATGCCTATTGACATTCTTCAGTCTACTAGTATGTGACTCACTTCTTCATCAATTTGATGAAGGGTAAACTTTTGCCTGCAAAATTGGCAATGAAATGCCGAATATAGGCTAAGTGTCCTTGAAGTCCTCTTAATTCATTCAAATTTCGAGGTGGTGACATACTAAGGATTGACTTGGTCTTCTCATGATCAACTTCAATACCACGATGGCTTACAACAAAGCCGAGAAATTATTCGGAGGTTACCCCAAAAGCACATTTTAAGGGGTTCATTTTCAAATTATGTTGTCGAAGCTTGCATAATATGACTTCAAAATCAGCCAATTGATTAAAAAGTTGTTTGGATTTGACCACCAAATCTTCCACATAACTTTCAAAAAATATCCCTAAAAAGGGATTGAATATACAATGCATGGCACGCTGATATGTTGCGCTTGAATTCTTTAATCCAAAGGGCATTACTCGATTCCAAAACACACCCTGAGGGGCTCTGAAGGCTATAAATTTCTCATCTTCTGGAGCCATTTGGATTTTATTATATCCTTAATATCCATCCATGAAGGAAAGTTCTTCATAGCTAGCTGTTGCGTCGATTAAAAGTTCTATGATCGGAACTTGAAAATTATCCTTAGGAAAATGCCGATTAAGATCTCTGAAATCAATTAAAACTATAATTTTCCCATTCTTCTTTTTCACTGGGAAAATATTATCCAACCACTTGGGATATTGAACTTCTCTAAAGAAGTTATCTTTTATGAGCTTATCCACTTTAGCCTCAATTATGGAAGCATAGGTTGGGTGTGTTCTTCTTGCAGCTTACTTAAATCCTCGATGTTCTTCTGGTAAACCCAAATGATGAGTAGCAATGCCAGGATCAAGCCTGGGCATCTCTGTATAGTTAAAATCAAATATGTCTCTATTTTGCTTTAAAAAAGAAATATACATCTCTTGTTCTTCAAGAGTCATGGAAGCACTAATTAAAGTGGGGCGTGGATCTTCTTTTGTACCCAGACTGATTTCTCTGAGTTCATCCACAGTGGTAGACATACCCTCTTCAAATGTTGGAGGAGAATATCTGAGATCATCTTCTTCTTCAACATGTGTTACTTATTCTATTTCTACTTGTATACTAGATGATGAATCAGAATTTCCATGATCATAAGAGATGTTAAAATTTGAACATCTTGAAGAAGAAGCTTCCATTTCTGACCCAATTGACAATGAAGGGTCTTCCTCGGGTAAAAAAGAGAAGATGATGGATTGAGAATCAACATCATTGTTCCCCTCTGGTATTGCTATAACTTCTTCTGGCCTGGTTGATGAAGAATAGACTTGTTGTATTTCAGCAGATGAAATGAAGACATCTCCATTTGAGCTTTCATCATTTCCTGGTGGATCGCCAATTTCTCCCAATGTTGTCTGGCTCTATTACTGTAATTGACATTATGGATTTTTCAATTAGAGTATTTTGATTTGGGTCTATCCTGTCAATTTCACTGATAGGCAACACATAATCTCTACTCAAATGTGCAAATGGATTTACTGTAATTTTTTCCAAACCATACGGAGCATTAATTTTGGTAATCTCCCTTGTTGTGGATTTCTCTTTTCCCTTCATGTGATAGAATTCCGCCTCAATGTATTGAGATTCACATGTTTTTAACAGGGCCTTACAACCATACAATGTCCCAACTTGACCGTTGAAACAATCTTTGATACATTGATGGTGTGATGAAGGGATAGACACATGTTGATGTACCCAGGGTCTTCCGAGCATGATGTCGAAGGCTGAGTCTTGATCAATAACCATGAAATCTAAATTGGATTCAAGATCTCCAAACTGTGTTATGATTGTAATCTCACCCAGTGGTTCTTTTTCATTTTTATCATATCCTTGTTACATCAAGGTAGAAGGAGATAAATCAAATTCTGTGAGGCCCAATCAATTAAGGGTACGAATGGGCATGAGGTTGACTCCTAAACCATTATCAATGAAATCTCTCCAGACGTCTACACCATTGAACTTTCTAGATAAGTACAAAGGTGTAATATGTCCATGAATGACATCATCATCATCTTCATCAGTAAAAGATATTACTGCATGGCATTCTGTAGGATTATTCTCTACATGGTAGACTTCAGCTGCAGTAATTTCAGTCTCAAACTCATGAGGACATGGCAAAGCTTCGATGTGTGCCTCCTGAAGATCCTTTGCTAAATTCAAGGCATCCTGAATTGAAAACATGGCCAGTAGTTGGGCCAGGTGATTCAATATATCATACTTTTGATCCAAAGGTCTGTGTTTCCCAACAGGGACATGTGGTTTAGCAGGTACCTTGGAATTTAATTCATTGGAATTTGAGGCATCTTGTACCAGGATAGGAGTTGGCACTACTCCTAGCTTTGGAATATTAGACCGATTAGGTCTATTTACTTGATGAGTGGAATAATATGGAACCTTCAACCGATATTCTAGAATAATTGTGACAGGACTGAGTCTACCTTGAGTGGAAGAACTTTATTGTTCTTGTTCAGATCATTGATGGGCTCTACCATGAGTTTCTACCGCATAAACAGTTCTAGTAGGGGTAGAATTGGAATAGTGGCCTCTGAAAGATCTACGTCTTCCCATGTATCCTGGGCCTCTGGAACAGCTTCTGATTCCTCTATTTGGTATAGGGAATTCGTGCTCATCAAAATCAATACTGCGACTGGCATATGGATCTATTAATTGATTCATATTAACAGAACCTAAGATCAACTCTTCATCCAATGAATACTCTACCTGATTAGCCTGTTCAGGTTGTGCCATTTGGTGGGGCGGTGCCCGTTTCTTTGAAGTAGGTGGTATAAAATTTTCCAAATTCAAAAACAACTTAGGCTTTGGCACATACTCATCTTCTTCTGATTGTTCCTTTTTCTTATAATTGTCACGTTTATTTGAGGATTTTCCCTCTGATGAAGAGGGTTTTGTTGTGACATTCTTGGAAAAAGAAACAGTTAGTTTCTTCAATTGTGTTCGCAAAATAGAATGAGTTCGGTTGACTGTCTTTCTGACCATCCAATCATCATATTTTTGTGCATTGTTGTTCTTAACTTCTTGCCACTTGCCTTCCTCCTATGGAACTGTAGCAGTAACACATGCTACCTGAGCTGAAGAACCTTTCGGTTTGACTTGTCCCAAATCGACCATTTTTTGCAGGAGTTCCATGAAAACAAAACACTCTTGAATGGGATTCCACAACATTTGATGAAATAGGAAGTAGTTGGGACAGTCTTCATCTCCTTGTCTAGCCTCATGGGCCTTAGAAATTGAACCAAATTATTTTTCAGAGCCAAAATAAAATAACCAGGAACTTGTTCATTTCGAAAAGAGTAATCATTTCTTTTAAAATCCTCAAATTGTTTTCGTCTTTGATATCTTTGATAATCTTGATGAAATAGCCTTGATGTTATCGATCAGGATGTGGAGCCCTTCGAGAGGATGAAGGTTTTGAAGTAGAAGCAAGTATAGGTGCTTGTTTAAGCATAACTATAGCAGTTTCGCTTTACCCATTATCCTTCCTGGAGCTGATGGAATTTTCTGAGCATTATCCTTAGTATTTATAAGAGAATCTTCAATCTGTTGAGCAATTGAAGGAAGGTCTCAAACCTCTCCTATGTATTTCACAGGGATCATCAGTGTGCGCAACTCATCACGTAAATTCGCCACACATATCGGCAACAATTCCTCTTGAGAGAGTGATATGCTTAGGGAATATGTTAATCCCTTCTGGCGAGCAATGAAATCTGATACCCATTCATTCTCCCATTTCTTACAGTTTGTGAGATCAAAAACTGTTGTCTTTGGCAATGTTGAGCTGAACTGAAGAATGAATTTTTGACGAAGATCCTCCCACCCGGTAATTGACCGAGATTGCAAGCTTGTGTACCCGACAAAAGCTAGTCCTTGCAAAGTTCGCACGAAGCATCTGATTTTCACTACTTCTTGTTGTTCTGGAGTTCCCATCATAGGATCACAACAAGACACAAAATGCGTCAAATGCTATTCTAGATCGCCTGTTCCATTGAAAATAGGGAATACAGGGTTCCCAAAACTTTATGGGGAGGGATTGAATCTACCCATTCATGGTAAGCTCTCTTTTCTGGTTGAACCCGCACACGCTTTCCCTTCCATTGTCTCTAATCGAGCTGTTAATGACTCAATGGTAGTTATTAACTTTTGAGAAACATCCGGTTGAACTTGGACATGGGCAAGTGCCATAATTGGAGTCTGTTCAGGTATGGGGGCTGGTACTGGAACAGATGGTAGGACCACCAATTGTTGTTGCACATGACCCATAGGATTAGACATGTGACGGTGTACTAATAGAGGAGGATATTCTTGATCCATCTCAGTAACTGCAACAAATTCCCTTGACTGACTAACTCCAACACATTTAGGAGGAAGACTACCTTGATGTAGTTCTGCATTCAACCTCCTCAATTCCTTAATTTCTTCCTCTTGTTGTGCAAATCTTTCCTCTAGTGAGAGATATTGGTATTATCCAGTGGAAGGGTATGTAACCAGATTCATTCCTTTCCCCTTGTTGGCTCCCTTTCGGAGAGGGTGAAGTGGGTTACTTGAAGGATTACCTAGATTCTGGGTAATCCTTTGATTTCATGTAAGCACACCTTTTTCATTTGTGTCTATGTGTACAACTTCTTGAGAAGGAACCTTTTCATCTGATCCCTTTGAGTGAGCCTCATCTGGTGGATCAGCAACAACGACATTAGTGACATTACTTGATGTATAACGCATCACATCCCTTCTATCAGCATTTCTGTGATATTGGATTCTTCCATGTCTTTGATGAGACCTTGGATTTTATTGATTTGACCCCTCAAGAACTTCTTGGAAAACCGTAATTTGGAGAGAATCTCCTGATAATTTGGCTCTTTATTCTTCTTGTGGCTTCTTTCCCAATTAAGAGAAGACCGACTTTCATTGAGGAGGGGATTGATGATTTGAAAAATTCCCCAGTATAGTGGATTGGGGCTGTTCCTGCTATTCCCTCTCAACTCCTTGAATCCTATTTGTTGATTCTGAGGGTTGTTTTAAAAGAGTCTCTAGTCTGGCAAGCTGGGGTGGCTCTTGACATGCTATTTCTGAAACTTTCTTAAAATATCTCTTGATCTTGAAGACCTTAGTCCAGAAATTAGCTGGATGCCTCAATCTATATCCACTTTTATCACCTGGCTCAAAAGACCGTTGGATGATTTATGACACTTCTGTCACTTGGTGATGTGCTTGCTACAAATGAGAGGCCTGTTCAATATTCTCGTTTGCTTGATACAGTAGTAATTCAACAACTTGTTCTCTGTATGCTTGATTTTGAGAGGAACTAGTTGAATCCTGTTC
This sequence comes from Viscum album, assembly GCA_963277665.1. Taxonomy (NCBI): domain Eukaryota; kingdom Viridiplantae; phylum Streptophyta; class Magnoliopsida; order Santalales; family Viscaceae; genus Viscum; species Viscum album. The sequence continues at coordinate 1,030,001,038 of OY728159.1, forward strand.
TTGGACAAGCTTTTTATTACAAACAAAACCCATTGACTGTGGCCGGCCATGGGAAATAACATTGCAAGTGACCATTTTCGGCGGGCTTTGCTGACTGGAGAGCACAATCAAATATAGTTCTCCATGAACACCCCATTTTCTGACATGAATACCAGATGTGGAATTGGCAATTAACCGGCGCTATCTTCGTAGTGCTCCAAGGCATGAACATTGAAGGGCTCTCTGCTGCTTTTCATCCTTCAGATATCAAGAGACTGATAGAGATCCCAAATAAATTGGACATTGTAACCCTTCTATTATCTAACCATGATTTTCATATTCACCATATGATAATACTTTCTTTTTCAACTGACAAAGATTTTTCCATATGTTGAGACGAATATCATGAATTCTATCTTCTGTCAACATCTCTGGAATGTCATACTGAGAGTCAGCCAGAGGCAAAAACATGACTGTCACATCACCTTTCACCAGATGTTTTCTCATGTTCAGTACTTCCTCTTTATCATTCAATAGAGATTCTTCTACCTGATTAGACCAGAGATGGTGCTTACTTTTTTCTTTATTGGATTAAACAAGATTGGTAGATAAATCACTGATCAAACTAGAAGATGCATGACATAGGGGTGGTTTGGAAAATGGCATACACCCTAGGGTATCTTCTTGTTGAGAAAGTATTTCACCTACTAATGGTAAAACATCATACATGAACATCTTCACATTTTGAAGTGCCTCAAGATAAGAGGGATTTCTCATCACTACATTGTCTATTAGAGAATTTTCCAAGCAATGTGAATCACTACTGCGGAGAGGACTTTTGCAGTGAAATTCATCATCATGGGGAGGACCACAATGGTGGGTTACAAGAAAAGATGAATCATTTTGCTCCTTGATCTTCTATCCACACAGAAGGTTCGTGTGGCTCTCATCTGAAGATTAAACTTAGAGATCGACCGAATTGTCATGAAGCAAGACTTCATGAAGAATTTTCTAGTGCAGAACTTCAGAATTAATGTTACCACTATTGGGAACTGAGAGAGTAGAATCATGAGTTGCAACATATAGTTGTCTGAGTGCATCAAGAACTCCAGCATCGAGTAAGTCCTTGTTACAAATTGGCCATTGATTTCTTGACTATGTTTGGAGAGTATTCTTATTAGATGCCTTCTTACTCAATTTGGAAGGTGTGTGTGCCTGCTCAAGAGAAATGATCAGGCTAGGCATATTATGTCTACTCAAACCAGGTGTATGTGTTTGACATGGTTGTCTGTATGATATGGGGGAGTACGCCCCACAACACTCTTGGAATCGAACAGATATGTGTGTCTATTCCAAAGTGAACTGTGGATGTGTCACTCCACTAGTAGGGATAGATTTATGTGTCTTTCCCTGAGATGTTGCTGAAGCTATTATAATATCCTCACAGGCATCTTGAATATGAGCAGGGATTTGCTTCTGCTCTTTCACTATTGATAGAATGTGCTTGGTGACTTCAGCTGCTAGAACGGGTATGTACGTCCTTTCCGTGCCTGGAGTAGGTGTATGTACCAGCTCATGTCCTCCTATTCCTGTCAGTGAATCATGACAGTACTCATGTGTGGGGGTAGAGAGTTGAGTCTGCCTCCTGTTTGTCGTCGTAGCTTTCCAACCGACTTATCCTAATGCTACCAAATGAGACAGTTGGTAAGCTTGATCAATACTAGTAGGTGTATGTGTCTGCTAATTGCACTTCGCCTAATGTGGTTGGCGAACTCCATAATATGTAGTCAGACGATCCTGTTGACTAGCTGATTATTTATAAACAGGTGTACGTTCCTGTCTATAGTACTCTGGCAGAATTTCCTTGCGGGATTGGCGTGATGCTACCAGATGAGTCTGCAGGATAGTGAAATTAAAACAGACAGGTGTGTGTTCCCGCTCATTGCTTTCCACCATGTTAGGTTAGTGGACTTCTCCAGAAACTGCAGAGATGAGAACCTGCTCACTGTTGACTGGATTTCACCTCTGGCGATTCGTCTTGCCTGCTCGGGTTTGAGGAACCTGAGCCGAACACCTAGAGTCGATACCCTCATCATGTTGAGGGCACACTGCCGCACGAGTCAGGAGGCAATTGTTGATGGGAGCCCTTAAGAAGGACTCTTGTCTCCTTGAATTAAGGCCCAGAGGGACCTTCTCATTCACCTCTTCAGAATATGGGAGTGAATGGTGATTGTGTTTTGGGGATAACGACCCGAAACGGTTGGAGACGGTGGTTAGCACCACCTGCTTCTTGATCACTGGTCGTCACTGTTCAGATGACCAGGTTGAATTATTGACTTGGAGGGCTTGTCGACCAACCTCCATAGTCGGAATAGTACTGTTTTGGCGGTACTCCTTAACCAGCAAATTTGATACACAGCGTTGAAGAAGTTGATAAGGTGATGTCGTCCTCAGAGCGGATGATGATCCAGTAAGAGTAGCAGTAGTGGCATTCGCAGCAGAGGTATTCACAGATGTGGACTTAAGAAAAGCCATTCTCGTAATGCAGAAGATCATGGAAAAGAGTTCATGTTTGATATAACAAACATAATCAAGATAAATTCGGCTGCTACATCTTTTGGATGATCACATATGCTATTCATTGCTTTGTTGGCCCTCTCATTGAGTTTAAATAGGGGCCTAACAAATAAGAAAAGCATCATTTTAACTTGATTAATGATTCACGTCGGGTTCCCCATTTTTCGATTCCCTATGGAATTGGGGATGGCCTTGTTGAATGAAGGTTCAAACATTCCAATCGGTTTCTAACGGGTTTGTTCGTAGAACCGGAAACATCCAATGATTCTGTATCCATTTGGACCTACTTTCCAAAGTTAGGTACTCATTAGTTGTGGACTAATGAGGCTTAGGAATTTGCATTGGTTGAGAGGATGGGAGGTCAGAATCATCACACCTTTTTGAGGGGAATTATTGTCTACTCCGGGACTCTCTTTATAGATTTAAGTTATGTTCGTGAATCCTTATTACATTACCAAGTATAAAATGAGCTTTCCTTTAGATCTGACAATCAATGATTGATATTTTGGAAATTTAGAGAATCTTTTATATGTATTCGAGGATCTTCATTGATAGAGAATCATATGTATTTGTTATATATTCTTAGTCAATGGTATCCTTCAGTACATAAAATTCTCTTGGTAATTATGATAACCATAATGGTTTTAAAGCCACTCAGTTGGGCATGTGAAGTTTATTGTCATTCAGAAGGACATGGATTATTTTAGAGTTTGGATCGTATACACAGATCGGCTACCTATGTATCCTTTGTTTTGGAAAAGGAATCAGAACCCATGTAGTTCGAGTAAGAGAGTTTGGTGTTTATGCATGATTGATGGCTCAAAGAATTATTTCATGATTAATTTTACACTCTAAGATCACGTGAGTCATGCTTGGTGTGAGAAACAAGAGATATTGATGAAACCAAAAAATTGTGCCACGAAAGATGCAATGATGTGGGGCTTATGTATATATGAATTCCCAAAAATAGATGAATATTTGGTTTTACTTCATAGAAGAAAACCTGGAACAAGGTCCATAAAAGTAAATGTACTTCATGGAGATTTGGGTACTCTAACATGGGGCTTACTCTTGAGGAAGATGCCCAAATTAGAAGGGGACTCATGATTGGGTTTTACTCCTGAGAAGGAAGCCCAGATCAATAGTAAATTAAGACTGGTTTAGAGAAATTTAAGACTAGGGCTTAATCTTAAGGAGGAGGCCTAGGTTAAAGGAATTTGAAACTTGAGTCTTACTCCTGAAAACGAGGCCCAGGTTAAAGGATTTATGGATGAGGCTGACTCCTGAGGAGGATTCCCATATTTGGGAACGTTATGACCAGGGCTTACTCCTGAGAAGGAAGCCCAAATTAGGGGACATGGGGCTTACACCTAAATAGGATTCCCAAATTAATGAGGACATGGGGCTTATTTCTGAAAAGGAGGACCAAATTAATGAGGACTTGGGGATTACTATTGAAGAGGAGGCCCAAATTAATGAGGACTTGGGGCTTACCCCTAAGGAGGATTCCCAAATTAATGAGAATTTGGACTGGGGCTTACTCCTGAAAAGGAGGCCCAAATTGAGGATTCTCTCATCTTAGAGGATGAGGTTGAATGAATGAACTCTCTAACTTTAGTGACGTAAAGATTTTTAAATTACAAGGTTTTGAAATATGTTCCACAGAATTCCTTTCAGAAAAATGAATTCAACCAAGAAAACATGGCATAAATTTCTTTGAATAGTGTCTTGAAGACTGAATCTTGAATAGGAAAGGTGGAATGGAATAAGAGAGGTGAAAAGGGCAGGAAGGGCACCAAAAAGTATAAGGGCACGCAAGTCCTGGGGGGTCCTGCAAGTACTGCATGGGCATACAAGTCTTGGTTGCGCTAGTATACTTGCACGACAAATATATACTTGGGCGATCCTTGACTAGTAGAGTAATACTAGGGTGATCCTTGAACAAAGACTTTAGAATTAACCTGAGGTACTTCCAGAAGAGTGGCGCGTAAGTTTCAATGAGTAGGTAAGGAGGCGCGCAAGTGTTTCAATTTCCCTTAAGGTTAAAACACATAGGCGAGAAAGTGTTAGTGAAATCTAACACGTAAACCTTATTCCTCATGTTTAGACTTTCCATTCTAGGTAAAAATTACATTATAAGTGTTCAGAAGACTTGATGAAGTTACTTGGGCGTTCAGAGCTCTGTATCTGAATTATGGAAAAATCCCCTTCTAAATGGGGGGCCCACATAAGTATTTATAGGCTAGAGAGACCCTGGGAAAAATTTCAAATAGGGCGTGCAAGTCACATGCGCGACCATTAGGCGGCGCGCAAGTGTACTTGTGCGACTATGCCAGAACTTGCGCGACTTATGGGCAGTGTTCTCCTTGTTCATCCCTTTCTCTTTTTTGTGTTTATTCAATGGATGAATCAACTTATGCTAAGACAATTCCTTTTTCATTCGTTTAGAGTCTGTGACGGAAAGCAGCGTTAACAGTCTCATAATGAAAAGTAATTAACCTAATCACATATCCAACCTGCTAGGTTAATCATTTCCTAGAATCAACTTATTCCTGATTCATAAGATCATCAAACTAAAAAGAATTAGTCATTCTAACTAGGGAATACACATAGTTTAGTGGTAGTCAATAAATACCAGTCACACTTTGGTTGTCGGTTTGATTACCGCAGCTTCGTCCGACGTGACAAGTTGTCCCACGATTTGCATGTTTCCCCTTTTCAAAAACTAAATAATTTTATAACATTACCAAAAATAGATAAATTTATCAAAAATAACTATAACATATTTTAACCATAAAGGTTATTTAACAACATTCGTTTTGTATCCCAAATTGTATTAACTGGTAATTAACTCAAATTCAAGGATCATATAATCCAAAATTGTTTTTTGTAACTATATCCTCAAAAGAAAAGATAATTATTCCTTGAATAAAATTTTCATATATCAAACATCAAGGTTACACATACTATAAAAAGTCTTCTAATGTAATCCCATCATCAAAAGAGTCTTAATACTTTTAGGAATTTTACCATCCTAAAATCTACCATAACTGTTGAATCCCTTATATGTTGACTTCTTACTCATTCAACATAATTCATGATCCATTAACCATTCCTTTCCAACTTATTCTGAAATTCTTCTTTCCTATAAACAAAATCATGAATCATATCCTATGATTCAATAATAGGAAAACATATGTTATGAAATAATTTATACCTGTCATTGGTCATTGTCAGTTTCTTCATCCTTAATCAGAATGGCATTAGGTATTGGTAAACAAATATTTGTATGATATTGGTGATCCCATTCCTGAAACATCTTTGTAGGACATGTGTTTCTATAATGACCTTGCACACCACATTTAAAACATTCAATTGATCCTTCATAATGTACTTATTTCCCTTTCATATAGTCAAATTGATGCTTCCTTTTTCCATGAAAGGTTCTTGCCTTATGAACATCATTTCCAAATATATAGAATCTTTCTGTCCCTTTGAAACATTTTCCTATGTGTTTCTTTCCACATCTTTGACACATAGGTATTTGAACATACTTACCTTTATGATTATTACCTGAACATCCGTGTGGATTTGTTTCTCGCATATGTGATTCCTTATAAAAATCACTAAGGTTCAGGTGGTCAATCATGACTCTAGATAGTTGGTTGAGAATAACCACAAGTGTTCTCATTGGAGTTCTCATATCATTCAGTTGCTCAGTCAGAAATCTATCACAGTTTTCTTCACATCCATTGTCACTTTTGTGCCTACTAAATCCAACCATTTACTAAAACCAAAAAGGTTAGTGTGAGTATATCAGTAAAATCATCATATAACACTAATATATAATTATTCATGTTATCTTAAACTCATTCACTTTATCTAAAAAAACTATGACTCTTTCTGAAATGCTATTCATTATGGTAATGTCACTTAATCTTAAAGAATATCATATCCTCTATAGTTATCTAAACCGACCTCTGATACCAACTATAAGGACCCAACCTTAAAACCTTACATAATATTGAATTAAATGAATAATTCGCATTGAGGATCTTTTAAGGTTAAGAGTTTTAGAGAATTAGGACATAACTGTTACATCTCATTGACTACAATGTAGACACATCTAGTCAGTTTCCATTTTTTCACAAAATAAAAACTCTTCAACAAAAGAGTCATGGCTAGTTCCATGTTTTAAACATCATGACATTTCCTTGATCCCATCCTTGACCCTATTCCACTTTATGTCCTATGAAACACTTTTTAAAAACATGTGATGAGCATAAAAAGCTCAGTAAGGGATACACAAAGGGAGAAAAAAATAGATCATCAATATATACATAACATAAGATTTCTGACATATCTCATGAAATCATAAGATTTGTGAAATACATATAGAAATCAGAAAACATAAAGGTAACTTGAGGAATTCATAACATTCTTATGTCGGGATAACCCTCATGGTTACGTTTGGAATACCCATCACAATATATTCCAAAAACCTATTCAAAGAAACCTTAGAAATTAACTCCTTTGTGATACCCAATGCATTGGAGAGCTATCTCAGGCTCACCCACCCTTAGTTTATCATGGAACCACTCGACATCATAAAAAATGCCCAAGAACCATAACACAATCGTATCAAATATAACATTCATAAAGGAAACATAACATTTCCACATTTCAATCACAAGAAATCAATACAACACATTGATATAATAAAAACATTATCAAAACCATTTTCAATACCAAAATAATTGAAAATTAAAAAATGGTATTTATTTTTCTTTTACAAAAAGTTATGTCTTGTAGAGGAAGCTGAAACTCAAATAAGGGTCACGGCGGTGGAGAAGTCATTGTCGCCGCATACGTAAGACAAAAAAACAATCCTTTTGTCGTTTAGTAAAACGCTTCATGTAAAAATATTCCTCTTGAATGAAATGTTAATTCAAAATGGTTTTATACACCGTATAAAATAATGTTGGGTAGAAATCAAAATATGTCTCAATGAAATAAGATTGAGATGAAGTCCCATACAGAGACGGTATCCTCAGATTAAGGATAAATCAATTACATAATTATCCGTGGAAAATATAAATACACCCAATATAGGTGGATATTATTTTTAATACAATCATAGGTCATGCACACATGTTCATACTATGACATAATCAAGAAGTAGAGGTTTAACCAAAAGAAATGAAATTTGGTTAAAATATTCACTTAGAGAAATTCGACAGCCTAACGACGTCACTTTAAAATTCGGCAAATGAGTTGATGAGAGATAAAAAGGGTATCTCATCAATTGGAAATAAAATTTATAGGAATAAATATATATAAGAACATATCCCAAAATTAAGAAGATGTAAATTAAAAGTCATAAAAAATGAAGTCTTTTAAAAAGAGGAGGGTGAAAGGTTACCTTACCGATTTGGGTAACTTTCGAATCGTACACACCATGAAGGAAAGACTACACAAAATTGATGTAAATACCCATTAACGAAAGTATATTACTCAAAGATGAGAATAATGGGCAGTATATACACCATTCAATGGAGATAGTGACAAATATAATAGGAATCTCATGGGAATAAACAGTGAGATAAAAACCCCTTACCTCATTGTAATAAATCGATTCGTATGACCAAAAGAGAATTAGAACCAAATAAATCTATAATAATCCATTTTCATGTTTATATAACACATTATGGCCACATGGGGTGAGATTGTGACTTTAATAGTATTTTATTTGACAAAAAGTCAAACATGTAAAACTCTTCTTTTAAATAAGTATATGTTTTTTGATATTTAGTCATCCAGAATTTATGTTGGACTATAAATAGTATATGAAATATAAAATATTTATCTTCATCATGATAATTTAATTTTTATTTTTAATTGAATATATAAGTAATATAAAGGCTTGAAAAATGATGACGCAATAATTTTTAAATAAATTTAAATGTCAAATAAACACTATTTTAAATATATATACATATATATATATAATTTTTATATTAAAGGTGATACAAAAATTTATTTCTGAACGTACCTTTTATAGTATAAAATAATATAGTTGGTTTAAATTTTACTTTTTTTATTGGGGATTTTAATATAATTTTAATGAATAATATCAAAATTGTAAATAATTATATTTTATGGGATTAATATTTCATTAATACAAATAAAAATTATAAAAATATGAAATTATCACAAAGGATATATTATATGGATTACAATGTCATCCCATGAACATTAAAATGTAATTTGGAATCATTTTTCTCTATTATAGTGTAATTATATTTTATTATGTTGAGAAATTCTAAAAGTACCCCTCACCTCAATTATAAAATGGAACCCCATCCTTTACTTATTCAAATCACTTTTTTCAATATGGATTGACCAAAATCATCATATTTTCTCTTATAAAAATTCTTAATTAAGTAATTGTTGTTATTCCCATTACAAAAGATCTACCCAAGATCCCATAAGAGAATTTATAAAGGATCTCCATCGTAGAAGACGAAATCATATTAAAGACTCTATCAAACTACAGTCTTCATATTCCTTATATTAATATAACTCAATCATCATAATATAGTAATTATAGAAACTTATATATAATGATATATTATTTTAATTATGATAGAACCATATTACACCTTTAATTTGTCCTATGAAATGAAAGCATCACACCTACGTATGTACAACTTAACATCTCTACATAGCTATGTAAATCATTTTTAATCACCATGTTATGTAGATGTTGATAATTATAAATATAATACCTATATATGACTATTAGAACATAATATTCTTTATTTAAAATTAATATATCATTCATTTATCAAATCATTCACCATTAAGAAATGATTATCATTGATCGTGTGTACGTACAATTTACTATCTCCAATAAGTAATGAATATAATTTTCCATATATAAAATTGAATAAAAGTTATGAAAAATTATTATATAGGTAAAAATAATACATGTAGAATATAATATATTCTCTAAAAGACAAATTTATATCCATCACACATTAACTGAAGATTACGTGAGGAAACATGCATGGAAAAATGAAGTAGTTAACCCATGAGACAATGGTGATAAAGAATTATTATTAACAATATTTTAGTAATATGTTAAATATAAATAATATTTAATATAATAAATTTTAATTTTTTTCTCATATAAATTAATTACATCATTGAGACCTTAATACTATAGGTTAAAGAGTATTCAATTAAAGGAATGTGCAATGTATGGTTTTTCTCTAATCCTCCAAATTTCCATTGGTTTATGCTTTCTCTTTCATTACTGCAATATATCTCTTCATAATTGGTAAATAATTTTACTATATTATGATTATATATACCAATCTTATTTATCTAGTCAAAATCATTTTTCTTTTATTGGTAAAACCATTTTTTAAAATATTCTCTTCACAATTCCATGCAAGGAAATCCAGAGGTAAGGAAAATTCCCTGCTACTTTTTAATTTTCATTTATTCCCTTTAAAATGAAATAATTTTAAAATATTTTTGTAAATACTGTCAAATAATCATGAAAAATTATTCTTGATCATCTCTTGTTTTATTGAAACAATTAATCTTTTATAATCTTTAAATTCTTGTTAATATTTACGTTTAAAATTTCACTTAAGTTGCAAATTTCTGTTGTTTTATAACCAGTCATTTTCATGTATTAAATTCAATAGAAAATATTTATTATTTACATATTATAATGTTCCAATATAAAGTTCCAATAATGGTTTATATCCCTTTTTTCATGGATACCACTATTATAAACCATTTGGTTATTCCTTATGACATGAGTATGTTACCCATTTCTTTATATGGATAACCCTTCTGCTTTTTTCATTATGATTGATTCTTAAAATAGAATTCATAAACATGAACATGTTTTTATAGGTGATCTTATATACGGATCCTAATAATTGGTTAATTTTTTAGTCTCATCAAACATTATGTATGGGATTAGAGAGTAAAAAAATCTATTACGGGACTATGTACACCATGTGATATAGTCTTGGAAGTTATCATTGAAACATGTTTTAGTCATGTTATTTGTTTCTAAAACACTAATATGTTTCCATGATCATATAATACATTGATATATACGTTTTTCTTTCATAATTTTATTAACGAGTCATTAATTTTTGGTTATCACATTATTCATTATAACACTTCTGTTATGCTTCAATACCATGTTTATCCACCTACTAGGGTTTTTAGATTATATCTTTTTCCTATGTATTCTCTATGTTATCCTATGAAGTTGATGCAGTTCAAAGATAGTTAGAATATCATTAAGGAGAAAAATTATAATATTTTTTGTTCTATTTTATATTTTCTATTTATTTACCTAGACTTCAAAATATATTATACATTTCCATCCTCAGTTTTTATACAAACGATAATTATACCTAAAACAATTTAATAAAATATATACACACCTCATTTTATTATATTTTTTATCAGATAATGGTATAGTTGTTTATTGGTTTTAGTACTAGAAAATATTATTTAGAGTCTAAGGGATAATTTAATCACCCCAAACAACCTACACTCTTAATTTTTGAATCACAGTTTGCGATATACTTTTCATTTATAAATTTATCATGTTATGTTCAATGTTGTAATTTTTTTATAATTAGTTATGTATAAGAACCAACTAATTGTATTTTATTTTTTGTTCATTGGTGGAAATGAGCGAACTATTTCTAAAAAATAATGTGATATAAAATGTGATGAATTCCATAATAATATATATATCCTAATAGAAATGGGAGATCATAACATCATGAAAGTATTAGTATGACTAGATTAAGTTATGAATAAAAATAGGATTCATATGGAACACCCTTATTTGAAGAAAGATCATGTTTTGGTCAAATTATTTCTAAAACAAATTTCTATTTACTTTACAAGATATTATGGTCCTCATATAATAGAAAAATGGATTATCTCCATTGAAAAGAAATTCTTTATTCCTCAATGATTATAAGATGATTAATTAATGCATGCAATCAATCATTTTGATGGAGAAACTGATTAGTGGTGGTAACCAATAAAAAACACTAAGATGTAAGAGGAAATATATTCCATGCAATGATAAGTATTCAAATAAATATTTTTCAAAAAAATATGTCATGACCTATTTATCATATGATGGACTTGTAATTCATCAAACAAAAGAAAAAGGCTGACCAATCTTTCAAATAATATGTCGAAAACATTACTAGGAATTAAAAATACACATCTTGATTTGTAGTTAACAATAAAAGAATGGGTGACCACTTATTTCATCGATAAAATCTCAGTTTATGAAAGTACATGTTGATTCAAAATAATTATATGTATGAGAACATTGTATATTTTTTCCATAATGTTGAAAATGATATTAGTGACTCTCAGCGGTCTCATGGGACTCATATATATAAAGAAGAATACATTGATTATTATTGGATGATCAGTAGATAAATCCCATAGTGGAATGATTCCCAACATCCATTGTGTCAAATGTGAGGGGAGAAGCATCTTAGAAGCTATATAAAGGGGAAAATTGTATACTTCAAATGTATAAAAAAGGGGAATCATAATAATCATTGTTGAAAAGATGTGAATAATCCCACTAATGTGAATGAAGAAAGGATGATGTATATCTGTAATAAATTTTAATTATAGGTTTTCAACTATATGGATCCTAGGAATTACACAAGGAAATGTACAACGATAAAATTTTTAATAGATAATAATTGTAAAATATATCTAAGGGAGCATTGAAGGGAATTTTATATCAATACATTAGAGGTGAATTTCCATAATTATGTGGTTACATCTACATTAGTTACTAATTCAATAATAGAAAATTTAATTATTTTTCTACTTTTATTCATTATTTCATATATTTCATGTTTATAAGAATTGTTGAAACACGATCTCAAAATATTGATGTTGAGTTATATTAAGGAAAAGTGAATGTGAACTTTAATACATCTAAACTATATAACTCCTTCCTAGTTAAAGTTATTGGTTTGAACCTACCAGAAAGTCTCATCAGACATCCTTTTTTGTAGTTTATTTCAATATAAGGCATAGACTGCATGTATTTATATAAATAAAACATAAACTATCCAGATAGAGATATAACTCCTCACATAACATGTAAAAATCTAATTATGTACAACTTAAAAATGGAGGATGATCCTCCATGATTATCATCAAATCCAATGTGGATGTAATTTCATTATGGGTAAGAATACCAAGTGCAAATTATTGAGACAAATGATATGATCATGCTTGATGAAAATACTAATATGGGGGACTACAAATATGTGTTTCATCATGAATTTCTCAATCTTCCTCCCAAATAAGAAGATTAGTTCGCAATTGAGCATATACAAGGTTCATTGAAGAAATCAAATACTTTTTATAATATGACAACCATCTGGTTGGAATAATGGATGATGCAGTTTATAAGTACGTATCCATAAAAATTATATATTCCAGAGATACGTCAACAATTTGACTTTAATTCAATTTGAGGATATTTTCAGTTTTAAAACATTAGATAATTTAGTCCTAATTCATAAAAAAAACAACTTAAATATTACAAGTAGACACTTCTACTCACTATCCAATTTTTTTATAAATCAAAATCTTTTTAAAAATAAATGTGGTTCATTTGATGTTTAAACTGCCTGAGTTTACCTTGATCCAAAACTTAATTATATTCTTATTTATGTCTCACGAAAAACCATTAAAACATGGGATGGAAATAAAAATATTAGTAAGGGATACATAAATAATGGTAGTTATTATTCTTGTAAAGACACTTAAACTATGAATACTTTATCATAAATTAATACTTTTCACTACAAAGAAGTAGTAAAAAATCCCTGCATATAAGCTCACTACGAAACCATTTTTAACCAAAATATTAACATATGTCCCAGAGAAAGCCACATATAAAATATAGACAATAACATAGGACATAATCATACATAAATGGAACAACTATATAGTCGAGTTCTACAAATCATTCATTCAAAAGGAATAATCATATGACTGACTATAGTACCCAATGCCTTGAAGGATATAATGTAACCACCCAACCAATGTTTATCATAGAACATCCCATTTTTGTTTTATCACGTAACCATATTCCTTTGGTTTATCTCGTACCCACTGGTCAAATTCCCCTGTACCATTATATAATCAGAACACATAAAACAAACATAACAGAAAAGTTACATTTTCACATTCCAATAAAAATAAATCATTTCAAGATATTGACATAATAAATCCATAATAAAATTCATTTTAAAAACCATAATACCTAAAAAATTAATATGTTATTTAATTTTCTTTTTAAAAACATTACAGCTTGTAGAGGAAGCCAAAGACCAAATAATGGTCAACGTGGTAGAAAGGTCATTATCGCCACGTTTGTTAAAAAAAATTATTTCTTTATTTTATTAAAAATATTGATATATAAATATTATTTTTGAATACATTTTAATCTATTTATGTTTAAATGAGATTTATTATACACCGTATCAAAAAATGTGGTGTATATTATCAAACTATTCCTCAGTGAATGGAGATTGGTACGAAGTCCTTTACCTTGAGTCTTACTCGTCATGTATAATCGTTATGTTCTAGAATAAAAAACATATGTTAAATTATGTTTTCATGATCACATTTTTCTATTTTATTATTTATTTTATCACAATTATTACCATGTATTAAAAATTATATAATTTTTATGTTCATGTCGAAATTTTTTTCGATATTCAGTACATGAGTTGAAAATGAACATGTTTTGACTTAAAATTTCCATGTAGACAGAATTCCATCATAACCAAAATATTTGTCATGATTTATATATCCAATATATTTATTATATATTTATTTATAATGGCTATAATATTTTCAGATAAGAAATTAAAATTCACCTTCATGGTTATATTAGGTTGTACATACTCATGAACGCTACTTTCATTTCATTGACATATTAAAAGAATAAGAATCAAATGATATAAATGTATATTATAATACCATTACTAATTGAAATTAATTTATTTTTCAAAGTTTTATTTAATCAATCCTTTATACATTCCAGGTATAGATGGAACAAGACGCATCGATTAGAGGGTGTGGTATTCCACACAAGCTCAAATGAAATTACCATATTTAAACAACATGGAAAGAAGAAAGTTATGTTCTAAATTAAAATTAAATACCTACAAGGACAACATAATTATAATATTAATAATATATATATACATTTCAATCATAATTCAACCCATGATAGGTGTTAGGATAAAATTGAACAATCATCATTTCGTTAGATGATAATTCACCATAAAAAGAAACATAATGTTGTCTAACCATTAGATAGAGGTGTCCATAATTGTAGTGAAATGAAATTTCATAAAAAATTCTAGTATATTTAAGATCCTGGTTTTGTTATAAGATAATGTAATAAAATATTATTGGGATTTTTGGAAGGAATAAAATTGAAATGAGCATGTGAGATGACGTTACCTCTAAATCGGGTAACTCGTCTTTCCACCATATGGAAGGATTCCATGAGTTTCCTTCTACCCAAGGTAAGAATTCTATGATTAAATGATGTATGTTGAGAGCATATATGACCAGATTTTGGATGATCCAAATATATTTAGATGTGTGAGTAAGTGGGTAGAGTAGGTGGCCTTTTATAAGACAATGGATAGGCACTTTAGGAAAAAATTGAAATATTAATTTTATTATAAATTTATTTTAAATTATAATAGAACCACAATGATATATTTCTAGAAAAAGATAATTATTTTCCTAAATCCAATCATATAATAGATTTATTCATGCTTATGTCCCAAATTTAACCATATATTTTGGCATTATCCCATAGTTAAAAAAGATAACTCTTATTATGTCTTCTTGTATTTTAATAGAATATGGTTAATATGATTACTATAAAATTCCATGAAAAAAAATTGGATAACTAATGGAATTTGAACAATTATATATGTTATTTTATCAAATATCATATTTTATGAGTATTATATCATTTAATAAAATACTATTTGTTTTAAAAACTTATTTAGGTCAATTTTGACACTATTTAGTAATTGATTTTTGTTAATGTAAAATAAAATTTGATAATTTGAAAAAAACAGTATTAAATCAAATATAAAATGACATAATCACAAATAAAATTAATCGATGGAATAAAAATGTTCAAATTACATTTATTTTAAAATTTATAATATCATTTATTTGAATCATTCATTAATAAGGTAATAAAAAAAACATCATTGTGTAATAAATAAATTTATTTATTTAATATATAAAATTATAAATGAAATATTGTTATTGACGCTTTCATCGGGGTGCATGTGTTTGTCTTTTTTTGGGGGATGATGGCACTGTTTGTGGCCTTGAATTCCCACTTTCCAAAGGCAGGAGGCATCTGTTTCTTATTCAGGGTTGTTTTCTCTTTGAACGAAATTGGATGATAGGATGTTGGTTCTTCCTTCTGTGGATTCCTCCTCGAAACTCGTCACCTAGTCGGGGTCTCCCTTATATATTTAATATGTTGTTCATGAAACTATTCCTAACTCTATATCATCATGGACACTATTTAATTACACTGCTTCTGTCGGGACATTCCAAGGGGTCTGGTCAGGGCAGCAACCTTCAGTTAGGGGATTAGTCGCGTTGGGCATCGCTGACCTATTTGGTGATGGGACACTTACACATTTGTCTTCTGTCCCTTATTATAGGGCTTCTAGAGGGTGTGGAATCTCGAGGCATCCCAGGTAAAATGTGGGGTATTATATTCCATGGGCATTTATCTATGTTTTTCCTCAGGTTCCCATGTTTAACATAGGGTATTCCACAACATTAACATCTATCAGAGACGGATCAGACCGATTAGAACACTGAATAGATTGGATCATATTAGTGAAACCCCCAGTGTAAACAATGATGTTGGGGCCAAATCAATGTTGAATTTTCGGTTATTGTTGACGGAAATGGGGTATGAGGTGGCCTGATCCCACTGGGACGTGGCGCCCTGGGTAAGAATCAATATGAATGATGGAGCAGTTGAATGAAGTGAATGAAGAATGGGGTGGAACTACTATGAGTATGACAATGGTTTTGGGCATGGGCCATGAATATGATTCATACCTATCCCCATTCCAGGTAATCAAAGTCCTCGTTGTTCGGGATGGGGGTGTGGGGCTTACACTCTAGGCTACCCAAGCTGTTGATGAACTAACATAAATATGGTCAGAATAACTGGGGTGGTGGGCCTGAACCTCAGGGGGGTTTCCTATGTACCCTGCCTTGGCAAGGATCAAATTCTACATAGATCGGGATGGGTTTGGTGAACTGATGTGAAAGAGGACCTAGGGTCCAATGGTTAGTGGGCTTTAACCTTAGAGAGGCTTTCTACCCAAGTTTCCTTAGCAAGGATCAATGTCCTCGTAGTTTAGGATGGGGGTGTCGCCTTACACTCTAGTCTTCCCAAGGTGTTTGTGAACTGACGTGATGATTTTCAGAACAACCATGTTTTTTAGCATGAATCACAAGGAGTCTTCCTACGTACCTTGCCTTAGCAAGGATCAAAGTCCTCATAGTTTTGGATGGGTTTGGGGCTTACAATCTAGGTTGCCATAGGAGTTGGTGAACCGATGTGAATATGGTCAAAACGACAGGGGTGGTGGGCTTGAACCTCAAGGAGGCTTCTTACATACCCTTCCATAGAAAAGATCAATGTCCACATAGTTCAGAATAGGTTTGGTTAACTGACATGAAAAATGACATGGGGTCTAATTGTTGGTGGTCTTGAACCTCAGGGAGGCTTCCTACGTACCTTGAATTAGCAAGGATCGAAGTCCACATAGTCTAGGATGGGTTTGGGGCATACACTCTCAGATTCGCAAGGTGTTGTTGAACCCATGTGAAGGATGGTTGGAACTACTAGGCTGTTGAGCTTGAAACTCAGGGAGGCTTTCTATGTACCTTTCCTTAGCAAGGATAAAAGTCCTTGTAGTTCTGGATGGGTTTGGGGCTTACACTCTAGGCTTCCCAGATAGAATTTCATGGTCGATGATTACCCTAAGACCAAATGATTCATTCTCAGTGTGAGAGACAAGAGGCAAAAAAGGCCTGATGCTCACTACGCGAAAGCTGCATCCATGGGAAGTGGAGTGGGGTTTAGAAGCGATTGCAGCCTGAAGTGGAAATAGGGGGATTATGTGTGGTTAGTAGCACGATGATTTTGGGACTTACTCCAGGATGGAGGCCCGATGGTGAAAAATACCAGCAGTAGAGGTATTTGGAACTGAATAAAGGAGGGTTCCGGTGTCCATTCCCCATCCCCCTGGTCCTTGGGACCAATGAAGAAATGAGGAGTAAGGACGATTCATCCTGCAAGAAAATCAAGGGGCTTACACCGAGATGGTATCCCTTTCCCCACAGACTAATGCCACTCCGAAAAGGAGGATATCATCCCTTGTGAGGGGAGATCTCATCCTCATGGAGACTAGTGGTTGTGGAGAATATCCCTAGTGGGGAACCCCGAATGCAAGGCACGAGGCGAGGTCACAGTTTATCGTCATGTGATGAGGATGGTGGTTCTTTTCATTTTAACATCCTATATCTCGGATGATGTCGGTTCACTCCGCACCCCAATAAAAAACATAACCAGTACCCTCTACACCTTGGTGAATAGTGGGGACAGGCATTTACAGAAGGAGGTGGGCTTGAACCTGAGGGATGCTTCCTATGTACCCTACATTGGAAATGATCAAAGTCCATTTAGTTCAGAATGGGGTCAGCGAACCGACATGAATGATGACCTTTGGTCTAATGTTGGTTGTCTTGAACCTCCGAGAGGCTTCATATGTACCTTTCCTTAGTAGGGATCAAGGTCCTCATAGTTTGGGATGGGGGTGTGGGGCTTACACTCTAGGCTGCCCAAGTTGTTGGTGAAACGAAAAGAAGATGGTCTGAACAACCGGGTTGTTGATCTTGAATCTCAGAGAGGCTTCCTACGTACCTTGCCTTAGCAAAGATCTACATCATCATAGTTCAGGTTGGGTTTGGTTCTTACACTCTAGGCTACCCTGGGTGTTGGTGAACCAACGTGAAGATGGTCGGAATGACCGGATTGTTGACCATGAACCTTAGGGAGGCTTCTTATGTACATGCCTTTGCATGGATCAAAGTACTCATAGTTTGGGATGGGATTGGGGCTTACATTCTAGGATTCCAAGGGTGTTGGTGAACCGATGTGAAGATGGTCGGAATGACTGGGTTGTTGAGATTGAACCTTAGGGAGTCTTCATAAGTACCTTTACTTAGCAGGGATAAAACTCCTCATAGTTCATGATGGGTTTAGGGCATGCACTCTAGGCATCCCAGATAGGATGTCATGGTCAATGCTTACTATAATCCCACTTGAGTCATGCTCGATGTGAGAAATAAGAGGCAGCAAAGACCTGGCAATAACATTGCGAAAGGTGCATCTGTGGGATGTGGAGTGGGGATTACGTGTGATTGCTGCCCGAAAAGGAAATAGGGGGCTTGTGCATGGTTAGCAGTCCGAAGAGGCTGTGAATTACTCCAGGATGGACGCACGATGGTGAAAAATCCAAACGGGATAGATATTTAGTAAAGAATAAGGTAGGGGTACGGTGTCCATTCCCCCCTGGTCCATGGGACCAAAGAAGAAAGGAGGAGCCTGAACGGTGCCTCCTACATGAAAAGTTAGGGGCTTATACTGAGATGGTCTCCCTTTCCCCATAGAAAAGTGAAACTAAGAAAAAGAGGATATTATCCCATACGAGGGAAGATCTCATCATCATGGAGACCAGTGGGTGTGGAGAATGTCCAATATGGGGGTACCCTTCATGTGAGGCATGGGGTGATGTCACTATTTAACATCATGTGTTGAGGAAGATGGTGCTTGGCAGTTTAACGTTTTGTAGCTCATATGGCGTGGGTTCACTCCGCACCCCTAGGAATTACATAAATGGTACCCTCTGTACCTTGGTGATGAGAGGGTACATGAAATGCCATGACGAGGGGGTATTATGGAGCGAACCATTGGGGAGTCCACGTTAGCATGGATTTGAGAAGAAGCAGTAGCTGTTAGAATGCCTATGTGAAGAATATTGAAGAGAAAAAAATTGATGGGAAGTATCATCCAAGGGACTATAAAATCACATCTTGCACACCTAGAGGGTCACACAAGAGAAGGAATTGAAATGCATATGGGTTTATAGGAAAGAGCCTTGTGAAGCGTTGCTGCGCCGCGTGGGGGAGGGTACTTGCGAAGGTGTGTGCTTCGTGATGTGGGGAACCTCATCCTAAGAATGGGGCATAGGTACATATAAGAGGTACTTCGTGAAGTGGTAAGGCATTCATAGAGCACTTACTTGCAGATCAATTGTGACACATGAAGCAAGGCGTTGCGGAGATATGTGATTCACGAAGTATAGTGACCCCACCTTAACATGTGGATCACGTGTACAGGAAGGGTGTTTCGCGAATAGTAAATGCTCCATTACGATCCGTGTCCCCTTGGGGATCCCCTTCCTTCGTGGAGGCCCTTAGGCTCTGTGAAAGGTATCCCTATCAAATGAGGGGTTTAAAAAAGGAAAAGGGAATGCACTTTGCAAAGCAGAAGTACCTCACATAGATCATGGTTCACAGAAAATAAGGCGCTTCGCGATTCAGGAGATAGGAAATTTAAAGGACATATCTCTATCCGTGGGACTCGGGGAGAGTCTGGTATTTATAGGAAAGAGGTGCCACAAATCATCACCCTCTCAGCATGAAGAGGGATTTTTTTTGCTCTACAGTGGGATCACGAATGTCAAAGGTGCTCGCAGAGCGTTACCGCCTCCTTAGATCACGACGGGTCGCCAGTGTCACAGGCACTCTCAGAGCGTTACTTCCTTCTTGCTTCATGGTGGATCATGAGCGTTAATGGTGCTTATGGAGAGTTACCGCCTCCTTTCTCTATGGCGGGCACGGTGCGATTGGGGCTCCATGTATAGTCATCACGAGGCAGCCCCTTGAGGCTTTCTGTTTCTTCGTCTTCTTCTCCCATTTTGGAAGCAAAAAATGCCCCCAGACCCCTCATACATAGATCCATGGAGAAATTGAGGGTCGAAGGATGAGGGTTGATTGGGAAAATTCTTGGTAGTTTGTGAAGTTGTATCACAAAGAGGTATCACAAGGTGGAAAGGCAACGTGCTGGCCGAGCGCGCCGCGAAGCTCAGTATGAAATGGACATGCCGTGAAGCTCCGAAGTTAGTAACCTATATAAAGGGGAGCTGACCTCTCTTTTGTCCTTTCCCCTCTCAGTGATATTGTCTTTTTGTACTCTCGATTCATAAAGCTCCATGTAATCCTTGATTAATCCTTATGAATCAGGTCTTCTCTTCACGTCACACAATGAGTTTTTGACTTCGCAACAATGCTTCGGGATATTACGCTTGAAGGCATAGGTAGGACTCAATGAACAGGATTTCTGAACTCTCTCTACGAATGAGCATCGTGAACCAACTCAAAAATCTTTACGTTCTCAAACTGAATGGCTCATCAAGATGTTTCCAAAGGGGTTCTTGCGGATGCTACCCAAAGGGATGATATGGAAAATAGTGTAGGACTAGGAAAGTTAGTCTGGAGCCACTCTGAAATGATTCGTTGGTGGCGCTGCTGTTAGAGAGCCATAAGAACATCCCACTGTGTAAGAGGTTGCATTTGTATGGATTCGGGCTGAAGGATGATTTATTCATCCCTGAGTCATGTATGGATGAACCAACTTACTAGATTAGGATTACATTGTGGCAATGCCAATGGTTCAGGGTGGCTAACAACCATGCCCAGGAAGACATCACAAACATCATTGCTGAATGCCTACATAACCACCTGAATTATGTTAATGGGAAGACATTGGAACTGGTAAAGTATTTTCCTCGGTACCACACGATATTGAAGTCGGATTTGAGGAACCCGAGGAAGGGGTTATCTGAGAAATGAGACATTCACCAGGGTGGAAACTTCACAGATGATTGGGCCTGGGCCTACTGGATAAGCACCTCGTGTGAGGAGTTTGGGGCTGAGCTAAGGTGAGTGAGTTTGTATGAGGTGTCTTGGGCCACCCAATTCCACATATTTCTCCCGAAACAGCTAATGTCAAAGCTGTTGAGAAGCTGGTCATCGAGAACCAATAACTTCTATTTACATGATGGGGAGGGTGGTATTAGCTTGTAGGATATCCACCAGATTTTGGGGGTCCCAATACTAGGGGATATGTATGATGATTTCCCCCTTGTCATGAGGGAATGAGAGGATCCAGAGTAGATGACATGGATGGAAATGTCATTGATGGAGCTAGTTTCAGGAGAGGAAAAAGGAGCAGTGAGAGATGTCCACTTCAAGCAGTGGTTCAAGTTGTTCGTGAATTTCTTGGTAGACTGAGAGTTTCCGGTGAGGCCTCAGACTTTCCCGAAGGGGGATTAATGGGGTAAGGAGTACTCATACTGGTGTCTTTTAGAGGACAGACTGTGGAAGACTTTGGGGTTTATCTTCAGCACTAAGCAGCAACCAATAGTCAGGTTGGTGGCATTTATCGTTTCTCTTATCTATGTTTGGATCTTGCTGGTGAGGGATACCAGTATGGGAGTATGCTCGAGAACATTTATCATGGCATCCATGTTCGCGATAGGAGGGTAGGTTAACCTAGGAATCTTGATTCTCTCCATGTTGTATAAGATTTTATGGCACATCGGTGAGGGGAAGAGGCCGCAGAGGGTATGTGTCCCATTCCACCTCTTGTATGGGTGGATACTATCACATATCGGGGGGGTTTACGAATACCGTAACCCTATCTATTCTATGGGGTCGAACTTCCA
This sequence comes from Viscum album, assembly GCA_963277665.1. Lineage (NCBI taxonomy): Eukaryota > Viridiplantae > Streptophyta > Magnoliopsida > Santalales > Viscaceae > Viscum > Viscum album. The sequence goes on from OY728159.1 coordinate 1,030,023,561, forward strand.
CCCATCAATCCTGAACTCTAAAAGGAGCTTTCTGGCCACGTTGACCACTCCGTTTATATTGAACCAGGTGTGGAAGGTGGAAGCGTTAAATTTTCACCCATTTCTGTTGCCGATGGAAATATTCACCGATGATGGAAAGGGAATAGAAGAACACCGAGCATATCTCCTGGAATTTTGAGGTGGATTATTAGTGGTGGGGGTGGACTATGAGCCCCTCTCTGAGCCGTACACCCCACAAGGATTTGGAAGAAATTTATGGTGCATTCAGCGACTGACCCCACATGTCTATTTGGAGGTGCTCTATGAGGAACACTTCTGTGTGATGAGGCAGACGTGGCACATGATCACATGAGAAGATGGGATGATTCGGAACGAAATACCTCTCCCTACCGACATCTTTGGTATTGTGAAAGAGTATGCCATAAGCTGGGAGGAGGATTATCAAGGGAAGGTGCTGAAGTAACCAACCATTCGGGATGGTGATTGTGATCCTCCATGACCTCGGGGCCAAGGCTGGAAGGTAGAAAGAGAATCTCATGGTGGTGGGGATGCCATGGCAGTGAGGCCCGCACCGGTTGAGGGTGAGGAATTAACCATAGATCAAGTAGTGGTCGCATACCTGGCGGTTCAAGAATAACAGAGCCATCCAGAGGAAATGCTGCCGAGAGGATTCCATAGGACACCCTTACAGGATCCGAGGAAGTGGCAATGCCATATTGACATGCCGAAGAATGCTGTCTTCCCAGAGGCTTGGGACATCATAGAAGTCAACAAGAAATATCATGGCCCTGCTGAGTTGTGGTAGCACCCGAACCTTCTCATGATCGATATGTCGGGGATAGGCACTATCGAGGTCGGCATTGTGGTGCCCCAGGTGGAGGTGGAGTGGTACATAGCAAAGATAGATGACTTTTTGCATTCCTGCGGTTCCCCTAATCAAATGATGGACCATGTGAAGGTGCTATTGGACCACACTACTCCACCACAGTTGCTGACCGCTGAATAAAGAGAGTGCTTTCCTCTGCCTGAAGAATTAGAAGAGTCCTCCTGGGGAGATGAGGCCAAAAGAGGGAGACCATTAGAGGATTCAAAAGATGGATATCAAGACTCAGATCTTCAAGAGTTCTAAGAGGCCCTTAAGGTATAAAAAATCTATAATCCCCTTCTCTGAAACATGCTTTGAGGTATTTCCAGAATCCTTGTTAACATCTGAACCGTGTAGGAGAGTCTTATATACAGAACTCATTCTCATCCCCCAATGGATGAATATGCGGTACCTTTGGGACCTATTCCCACTGCCACATCTACTACTAAATCCAACAAGGATAGGGTACCTCATGCACCCCCTCTTGAGTTTTCAGACCTTACGACCATATATAGGGGGCTACACATCGGGGTCCCAATGACATCATCCCAAGAACGAGACCAGGAATTTGATCTCTATATGTCCCCTCTTCTAATTTTATGAATATCATCCCATAACCATGTTTACTGATGTCCATGTCATTTATTTGGCACTTACAGTTATTCAAATGGCGTGGGTCACCTTGGTGAGGTTGTTCGGGGCTTCTTACAGTATCCTTGCCAGGAGAATGTTGATGATCGTGGAGGCGGAACACCAAACTGACCAAGGCGTGGCGATCTCGATCACTGGTGGGACCGTCAGTGGGGCTGAACCTGAGATCATGGAGGTAGGATCTGATTAAGAGGATCAATGAGATAGTCCAGGTCCCACCATTCCCATTCAAACACCAGACCTAGACCCTACTGAAGAGTTACTGGGTGCGTTCCCCGAGTATGATCCTGCCAATCGTGCTGTCTGGGACGAGACGATCTCTGACGAAGAAGATAGAGAGAAAGTCCATCGATGACCGTGGATGATGATCAAGCACATCATTGATGACACCCCCAAGAACAAGGGTTGGATGAGATGTATTGACTTCACTCACGACCTCCCGAATTGTGTGCTGGGGAGTGGATGCCTAGCGTCCCCACATGATCATCTAAGTTCTTATGGCGGAAATGATTCTGGAGTATGACTGTGGCCTCAGTGTGGGCTGGAAGTGGACGAAATTAGTAAACATAAAAAGGCTCTAGGAGTATGAAGATGAGGTTCAACGACTGCAGGCCCAGGTGGAAGAACATTATGCTTCCATTAGCGCACAATTAGAGCTCATATCGTGCCTGAAAGACTAGCGGGTGGAGGCTGAGGAGGGCATGAAGAGAGCCTCTGTAGAGATTACCATCATTCGTACCAATGTAGGGTGGTCCTAGAATATGGTCGATGAATTGTGCCTCTTCGCTATCAAGGAGGAGCAGGAGCTGAACAGGCGGCTGCAACTCCTGGACACCACCAGCCGGAGGGTGGTGGAGCTGCAATTCTCTTTTGAAGAGGTTAATCCGTCCAATGGGGAAATGACCCTCGGGTATTGTAATGATAAGTAGACCTCAAATGTACTTTCATGCTTTGATTTTTTGACATCATATCATGCATGAGTTTCATCGCTTACATTGGTTTATTGCATTCTCCGGATATTTTTGGAGCGTCCAGTGATCATTCCCTAAGCTCACATGGGTCGGGCCTGATGGGAGAAACAAGGGATGACAAACTTATTACCCACATCAAAATATAGGAGTGAAAAAAAAGCTTTGGGAATCCGGGGTGTGAACAACCGGCTTAGATTTCTGGGAGGTAATGGGAGAGACCTGACTGGAGAATGAAGCTCTTAGACCAACCGAATTACTGTTTTCCCAATGTGCTATTGTACACGAATGGGGAAACACAAAGGATGTTGGAATCAATCCGAACATATGGGAATGGAAGGTGTGAATCACGATACACAAGATTCGGCACATTGTGGGGGTGGCGTGACAACAATGAATATCTGTTGACCTCATTCAAAACATATTATCCTTATTGTGCTAGACTAGCATGGGGATAGCAAATGAGAGCCGACCACTGAACACGTTCAAAACATGGGTCCTGACTCAAAATGTCATCCATTAGCCTTCCGGAACGTTGGCCCAGGACAATAGGTTGTCCATAGGCCGAGCATCCATCCTGTTAGGGGGATCCATTATACATGAATGAGGACGAGGGTTCGAAAAAGGGGCATAGAAAAGCATGGAATGTGGAGTTATGGTTTGTTTTAATAGAATCCAAAACTCTCAAAATTAGGCCACCATAGTGGAAGAACATTATATGGGTGCATCGATTTGATCATTGGTCATTACTCCATTTAGACAGGACCTCCCTATTGAGGGAGTTTTCGCTTCAAAATGTCATTGTGGGGCATCCCGAACTTGTTAATGGCACAACTGCAGTTACAAGGTTCCCCACAAGGGGTCAGGCCAGGGGGGCAGAAATGAGAAGGAACATGATTTTTTATTCCTGGGGCTGGACCCAAAGAGAAATGTCTGGCCATCTCTACATATCCCATGGGAATGGGAATCAATCCATGCGTAGTCCTGAAAGATGTCATGCATTTTAACATCTTGCGGAAAGGACGAAGATTGGTCTTAATTTATTGTTATATAACTTGATCCAAGGATTGGTAAGGGATACAAGTGGCACATGGTAAGATGATTGTGAAAACTTACGTGAATGAGGACATAAGTCCATATTACTATGTGTTCCTTGGGGAAGTGTTTAGGTCAAGGGACTGAACACGAAAGTTAGGTTGGGCCCAGGGGTATGTACCAGGACATTCCTATGAAACATATGAGAATAATAATAAATACATACGTAGTTGTAAGGGATGGCACGATAATGTACCAGTGACAGGGAGAAAAGGGGTGTGCGAGTGTGGCCTTCACACCAAAAGAAGCGGTATTTGATGTATATTATTTGTCCGTTGAGGTGAATGGTTTTTGTTGTGAAGCAACAGGCCTAGGATAGAAAGTCCTAGAATCTCCATAAGAATAAAGCCGTATACAAGAATTGGAAAATGGTATGGAGTGTAACTGATACAAACATGGTTCCCCCTTAAGTGAGGACATCAAAATGTAGTGCCATTTTTCGTCATGCGTCTAGGATGATAACATCAATCATTTGGGTCATGTGATGGGACCTGGCATGAATTTTAATTTCATGCGGAACAGACATAGTAGAGATGAGGCTAAAGGGAAAATGTGCATGGAGCAGTAAAACATACCCGACGTGAATGAGGACATAATCTCATACCATACCGTACAAAATTCCATGGAAGAAACCTCGGCCCAAGGGTACAAAATAGGGGTATGACGGTAAGGGGCAGGAGAAACTAGCTCCCAATTGAGTTGGACCCAAAAACGAGACTTTTGGGTGTTCCTATGTATGCCATGAATATGGGAATCAAGCCACACATAGTTCTCAAATTGGATATTAGTTTATGGCCTTATAGCTCGGACCATAGGGAAGGGAAGTCGGTGCAGAGCCTCGAATGATGACTTTACCGTGCCTTTGTCCCCCTAACGTGAAAATGAGCATTGAGGGATAGTTTTATGAGTGTCAAAATTATACATGGACATGATGGGGTGGAAAATGATGGGAATTATGTAACCAGAATTCAAGGCATAAAGGGGTTGGCATGACGATGGACGATAACAATTGACCATGTTCGAAACAAAACATCCATATCGTGTTAGTATGAAATGGGGATAAACAAATGGTCGTATGCCGCTGTCCATATTCGCAACGTGGAACTTGTATCAATTTGTTTTCCAAAACCCAAGAGGACATTGGCCCGTAATAGTAGGAGGGCCCTTGGGCAGAGCATCCATGCCATTTGGGGGTCCCTTCGGATGTGAAATATTTTTAAACCCCAAATGTAGGGGAACACAAAGCCTGAAAAAATGGGCAAAAGAATGTCTACATAAAGTTCGACACTCCGAACGCAGAACTATAGTACTCTTAGACAGATTGGTGCATCGCCAACAAGGGCCAAGGAGGATGCTCATTTTGAGAGTAACCAATTTGAAGGGATGAGTATAGAATACAAGGGTAGAGAACTTCCAGGAGGTAGAGGTTCTTTTCGTGGTCATTACAAACCAGACGTGAATGAGGACATAGTCCCATACCACACCATATACTCCCCTCATTGGGGAAGGGTAGGACTATGGGCCATAGAGAAAGGGAGATTTCTATGAGATGGTGTTGGAACCAAAGTGTAGTCCTTCGGGCGGTCTTACGTATCCCATGAGGATGTGAATCAGGCTATACATAGTTCAATGAAAGGTAAATACAAAAAGATCTTATTTTAAGGTCTTTGAACTCAAACCATGGAGAAGCAGGACAATCCCATGTAAAGGCGTACAAAAACCCAATACCTAAGCCCATGTGAGTCGAACTCAGTGTAGTAAACAAGGGAGGACAAGGTTATTATAATACCTGAAATATATGTAAAAAGGGAAATCGGTGGAGCACCCAATGATTTCCCAATCATGGCTTTTTCCTCCTAACGTGCAAATGCGCACTGAGTAACAGTACCATGAATTTTGAAGTTCTACATAGACTTGATGAGGTGAAGAAGTATGTGAATCATGTAACCGACATTTTGGGATTAATGGGGTTCATGTGATGACGGAGGATAACTGTTGACCGTGTTCGAAACAAATCTTCCATATCGCGTTATCCTGAAATGGGGACCAACAAATCAGCGCCGACTACTGACCATATGCGCAACAGGGGACTTGTATCAATTTTTTGTCCTAAACCCTGGAGGACGTTGGCCCGTAATTGTAGGAGGTCCCTTGGGCTGAGTATCCATGCCATTCGGAGGTCCCATTAGATGTGAAAGGTGATGGAAGCCCTAATTAGGGAGAACATGAAGCCATAAAAATGGGTGAAATCATTTACGGGTAGAGTCTGACATTCCAGGTGCTAAACCAGAGTACTCTTAGGAACATTGGTGAATCGCTGAAGAGGGTCGCGAGGCTCATCTTGAGAGCGGTTGGATTGAAAAGTGTAGGATATCACAAGGAGACAACAAACTCTAAAGAGGAGGATGTAAATGGCATGGTTGTTACAACACCCAACATGAGAGAGAACATAATCCCATACCACACAATATATTCCTCTCATTGGGGGAATGTGGGACAAGAAGACAAGATGGGTCTAGACCTGAAGACAGGATACTTGGGCGGTCCTACATATCCAATGAGGATGGGAATCAATCCATACGTAGTTCTAGAATCGCACATAGTGGTAAGATACCCTAACTATGTGGGTGTATGGCGCAGAGAGTAACCCGGCGTGAAAGAGGACATAATCCCATATCACACCGTACAACCCTAAATAGGAACTTGGGCTGAGGGCACGAAAAGGCCAAGGGGCCTGAGGCTGGGCCTTGGATGGGAAGGCCCGGTCAATTTGAAGTTTAACATCTTCTAGCGAGAACGAAGAGAAGGGTAAGATACCCCAAACATGGGAAGCGTACAGCTCCGCTAGTAACCCGACATGAATGAAGAACTAATCCCATATCACACTGTACAACCCAAAATAGGAATGTGGAATGGGGCCCAAAAATGCCAAGGGGCCTAAGGCTAGCCCTTGGATGGGAAATCCCTCTCAATTCACAGTTTAACGTCTTTCAGTGAGGATGAAGAGAGGGGTAAGATACCCAAAACATGGTAGGCATACAGTGCAGCTAGTAACTTGACATGAATGAGGAAATAATCCCATATACCACCATACAACCCTAAATATTAACTTGGGTCGGGGGCCCGAAAAGTCCAAGGGGCCTAAGGATGGGCCTTGGATGGGAAGCCCCGGTCAATTCATAATTTAAAGTCTTGCATTGAGGACTAATATAGGGGTATGATACCCCAAAAAAGGGAGGCGTACATCCCGACTAGTTACCCAACATGAATGAGGGAATATTCCCATATCAAACTGTACAACCCTAAATAGGAGCTTGGTTCGGGTCCTGAAAAGGCCAAGGGGCCTGAGGCTGGGCATCCGGGCCAATGGTATCCATAAGACCTTCTGTGTGGTTACCTCCTCATCATAGCTCCAAAGCCCTCATGAACAGTGCTCGGTGTGGGAAAGGAGTCAGGATCAGCTTTCCCCATCAAATGGGGGTCTAATAGCTTACATCACCTGAGGGGAGTGTGTCTCTTGGATATACAGTGGGGTAGAATGAACAACTCCACTCAAGGATTTGGACAACTTTGGGTTGTCCCGAAGACAAAGGATAGTTGTTGACAATGTTCAAAATAAAGTGTCCTTATAGTGACCTAGAATGCGAACAACAGATGAGCATCGATCGCTAACCGTATTCACAACGTGGGACTTTTGTATCAATTTTTTTCTCAATATTCTCTAGGGGATGGCCCTAAGTGGAAGAAGAGACCTTGGGCCTAGCATCCCTACCATTCGGTGGGGCCCCTTCTAGATGGAAAGGATAATGGAGTCCCAATCAAAGGAGTGGGTGAAGCATAGTTGTAACCATACATTTTAAAGTCATGAAGAGCAGTGAAAGAGGTGGACACCTATGGGGAGTGGGACGTACGGAAAAATCGAGACGAGCTCGATGTGGATTGAAGCAAAAAACCTGCAATAGACCATATGTCTGGACCTGAGGGTACGTTCTGGAGTTTGGGCTGGGGAAATAGACAAAATGTCCAGGCGTTTCTATGTATCCCATATGTATTGGAATCAAGCCGTACGTAGTTCTTTAAGGCAATGAAATTTAATGTCATGTGGTGAGGATGTAGGAGGATAGAATAACGGGGAGCGGGAACAAGGTGCGGCCATTATAATCCTATAATGAGTGGGGCTAAGGAAGAATAAACCATATCATTCAAGGAGGCTCCGAGAGAACTACACCCATGGGGGGTAGTCAAAGAGAAGAGTTGGGGATGGGATCTAGATGAAAAGCTTTAGCAGTCCTACATATCCCATAAGGATGAGAATCAAGACACATATAGTTCTAAGGGTGTAGTTTAATGTCTTGCGGGATTATGTAAAATTTAATTTCATATATGACTGAATAGTTTAGGTTCATGTATGACCAAACAGTTTAGGGTCATGTTGGACCAGACAGTTTAGTGTCATTTCAGACCTACAGGCTCGGGCAATGTATCACTTAAGGAATTTGGCATTTGTGGGAGGTGTGATATGATCTCCATCCATGGTCACCAGTGAGTATCATCCATTGGGGTAAACCCTATGGATTATGTAAGGTCCTTCCCATTTGGGTTCCAACTTGGGTGGCTTCCTTCCTAGGAACATTGGAGTCCAGATGGCCAATACCAAGTATAATTGTAGGAAAGAGTGGAGGAGAACCATTTTATTGAAGGTTCTTGTTATTTTATTCTGATGCCTTTCCAGATTGTGTAGGGAACGAAGCCTATTATCATCAAGTGCATCTAATTCAGCTAGAAAAATTTTGGCTACCTTATCTGGCACCTGCTGGAGATAGACCGCTATGCGTAACGAAGGTAGCTAGATCTCGATGGGCAGGATGGCCTCACCTCCATACACCAGGGAACACGGGGTCGCTTGGGTGGAATTATGAGTTGTCGTCAGATATGCCCAGAGGGCATTGAAGAGCTTGTATGACCAAATCTTCTTGTTCTGACCAACCAAATTTTTCATGATATTAGAGAGAGCTTTGTGGAATGCCTCGATCTTTCCATTTGCATGCTTGTGATAGTTGGAGGTATGGTTCGAACGGATGTTGTACTTGGCGTACAGTTTCCTTAGCTCGGCTGCTTAGAAGTTGGTGTCGTTATAGGTGAGGATATCATGAGGGACACCAAACCGATAGATGATATTGGAGCTCAAAAAGTCAATGATAGAACATGCCTTGACCTCTTTGAGCAATAATTATTCTGCCTACTTAGAGAAGAAATCTGTATTGGTCATGATGAACCTACACTGGCGAGCTATCGCCATTGGATATGGTCCCACAAATTATAGTCCCCATACCGTGAATGGCCAAGAGTACTTGGTGGAATGGAGAGGTTCTGGTGGCTGATGCAAGAAGTTAGCATGAATTTGGCACACATGAAATCTCATGGAAAACATGATGCAATCATGGATCATGGAGGGTTAGAAGTATCCAGGTCTCTGGATTTAATGGGAAATCTTCGACCAAGTCTGGTGGGCTTCGCAAGAACCGGCATGTACCTCCTTCATGACCTTAGAAATCTCGACTGCATGGATGAAATGGAGTAGAACACAATTGAACCCACCCTTGTAGATGATCTTATCAAGACTGGGATCGCTCTGGAAGGTAAACATTAGCTGCGATGTCGGATTCGCTCGTTATCGACACGATCAGCTGAGAGGTATCCATTTTTGAGATAATCAACAAAGGGGGATCTCCAGTAAGGGGTCAATTCAACCACTACATCTGAGGAACCTATGGGTCCTGCTATGGAGGTCCTAGTTGTAAGATAGATTACTCTAAGACCGTCAGCATCACCTGGGGTGACGGGAGTAATGAATCTCCAATGTGACACGTGTATGATAAGATCCTCCTACTTGGGTTCAGCAAGCGATACATCCAGGCATTCCAAGACATTTGCTCAACTATTATGAGAACAAGGGACATGAGTAAATTCTGGTCAAGATGGGAACTGGGCCATTAGCTGGAAAGTGAGCTCCAATAATGGTATGAGATCTGATTTCTGATGACATATCCACCATTGATTTTCTTGCTGGTAGTTCAGAATTCCCTTTCACATGAAAATGAGGCACGTCGATCTTGAGGGCTAGCTCAAGGCCAGTAATGAGGGCCCGATACTCTGCCTCATTGTTGTTGTATCATTCCAATAATAGGAATGAGTGTAGAAGAATGGTGTGCTCCGTGGTAATTAAGACAATACCCATTCCTACTATGTTGAGTTTAGGATCATTGAGTCTCTTGCCAGTGGGGCTCTGGTAGGTACCATCAAAGTGAATTTCCCAACATGGGATGGCATGATCTACCAAGAGGATTTACTTGTCAGGAAAATTTAGGTCAAGGGACTTGTCTGTAGAGGTTGGATGGGAAGAAAGGAGGTCTTCCAATGCTTGTCCCTTGATAGTTTTATGAGGGACAACCCACATGTCGAACTGCTAGAGGATTACCACCCACCGTGCTAGACGGCCAGTCAACGTAGGGAAGTTTAGAATGTACATCAGCAGTTCTACCCGAGACTCCAATAGTACCTCATGGTGTTGTAGGTAATGTCTCAACTTCTATTTTTTGAATACCAATGCAAGGTATTTCTTTTCTATGAGGGAGTATCTAGTCTCCGTATCGATTAGTATACGACTGAGATAATTGAGGCTATTTTATGTCCCATTATTATTCTTCATGGTGAGAAGGGAACCGAGAGACCATTACAGGGCAGTCACATACTGGATCAACAATTTTTCGGAGGTTGGTGGCATCAAGACCAGAGGATGGAGCAGATACTGCTTGATTTCCTTGAATTCGTTCTGGCACTCTTCGTCCCATATGTAGGTGGAGTCTTTCTTCATGAGCCGAGAAAAGGGCTTATAATTGCCGGCCAGATTAAAAATGAATCGTTGTATGTAGGCTATGTGGCCTTGGAATCCTTGAAGCTCCCTAATATTTCTCAGTAGAGGCATCACGCTGATGGTCTTGATCTTCTCTTGGTCGATCTCGATGCCCTAGTACCAGACAACAATGACCATAAACTTCTTGGAGCTGACCACGAAGGCACAATTTAATGGGTTCATCATCAAGTGGTGGTAACATAGGAAGATTAACACTTTCTCAATGGCCTTTAGATGGTCCTGGCCCTGGAAATATTTTTCCACCAGATCGTCCACATAGCATTCCACCAATGTCTAGAGGATTGGCTAGAATATGCGGTGCATGGCCGTCTAATAGGTGTCACCTGCATTCTTTAGTCTGAAGGGTATGACCTGGTAACAGAATGTACCTTGGGGCACCCTAAAATTAGTGGACTCTTCATCCTCAGAGGCCATCTCGATCTAATTATATCTGAAGTAACAATCCCTAAAATAGAGGGCTGGGAACCCAGCTATATTTTCGATCAACAATTCTGTCACTCGAAGGGGAAATTCATCCTTCGGACAGTGACGATTGAGATCTCGGAAGTCGATGCAGATTCTAATTTGTCCATTCTTCTTTCGGACTAGCACAATTCTAGCTAGCCACATGGGGTATTGAGCCTCCTTGATGAATTTGGCTCTGATGAGATTTTCAACTTCAGCCTCGACCATGGAACCATTAGAAGGGTTCATCTTCATGGGAGGCTACTTGAACCTGTGATGATTTGTCAGGAGACCGGGGTGGTGGACGGCTACAAGAGGTTCTAGTCTTGGCATCTCATTGTAGCTCCAAGAGACCATGTCACGATGCTATTTTTGAATGTCCATATATCGTTGTTTCTCTTGGAGGGATATGGCGGAACTGATCAATGTGGGTCTCATATCTGTCTTGCTACCAAAGTTCAATTGTAAAAAATCATCGACCGTGTCAGAGATTCCTTTTTCAAAGGTGGGGGAGGATCCTCCAAGTCTTCTTCTTCGGTTATGGATGAAGGATATTCAATGTAAGGTGCTTCCTCTGGGTCAAAGGATCTCTGCGGGAGCCTGGTACTGGCCTAGGCAGTAGTGGAAAACATATTGGGAGATTCACGTGTTGCTGAAACCATAGAAATGATGGTAGTCGATCCGATATCATTTGGTCATCAGCCCAAAGGGACAAGCTTGATGATATAAAAAAATAGTGGAGCATTGTATTGAGATGGTAAATTCTAGCTCGGTGTAAAAAACATATATGACGTACTGCTGTTGCCATGGGGTGTACATCCCAAGACCTTATGGGAGTATGAGTCTCTGGGATCACATGAGCTTGGTTTGTGTAGGAGTACGAGGAGATTCCCCGCCATCACATGGACTTGGGAATATGATTCCCCTTAGTACTGAAGACAAAAAAACATGTCCCCATGTCAAGGGTTGTGGACTCCATTCGATGGATCGGGAAGACATAGGCGTCATCCAGACCTGCCCAGGGGTCAGTTGCAACCGCAACAGGCTCAACTTCACTGGCCTGAATCTCTTTATCCTTACTCTTCTAATATTCGGCATCCAGGATGAGGGCTTCACAAGAGGCTAAAGAAGATTAATCACATTTGAGTACACCAACTCGACCATTAAAGGAGTAATTGAGGCATAGGTGATATGACGAGGGAACCCCCGAGTGCAGGTGTAGCCATGGTCTTCCCATCAATGCATTATATACGGTGTCCTGGGAGACAACCGTAAACTCGGTGCTAGCTACTAGGCCACCAAACTTGGTCTTCAAATGAATCTTACCAACTAGGGTCTTCTCTATCATGACGTATCCCTGGTTTCTTAAATCAGAGGGAGTCGGGTCACCTTTGGATAACAACAGCAATGGTAGTGTACACATCGGGATAAGGTTAATCCCAAATAAGGTGACAACAAGATAGTGGAGAAACTCCATGCCATTAAATTGGTTGATGACTTATAGTGGGCAGATGTTCCCCTGTATGGGAGATCCTTCATCTTCTCCAGAAAAATAAATCACAGCCTGACATTCAGTGTTCTCGACCGCTTCAGCATGAAAGGTATCTGCATATCCTACCTCCGCCTGAAACTGGAGGGGGTTTTTAACGCCTTAGCAAGGGCCTCGTACATATATGATGATAGGATAAGGGCCTCGTGGATGGAAATCCATGATGGAATTCTAGTAAGGTGCTTGAAGACATCATATTTCCACACTAGGTGTGATCCTCTGCATCCAGGAAGCCGCTCTGTGATAGGAGGCAGAACGGGCCCTACCGGCTGGGCCAACAACTGATTGGTGTTGGGAATATCCCGATGTTTACTAGTCGAAGATCGAAGTGTAGCTTTTGGATGAGGACCTGATGACTGTGACCGGCCTGTAGCAGGGAGAGACTGGTTGTGGCATGGTCGAGGTAGCTCTTCCTGATCCAGTAGTACGAACGGTGGTGGTGGCGGGCCTCGAAACCCCAGACAAAAAGGTTGTGCATGCTGAGATTTGTGTTGAGCCTATTGCCTGATCTTAGTGTCATGCACAACCCAGCTTGAGGTGCCAGCTGATGTGCCTCGACGGCCCATATGGCCATGGCTCCATCGACGCTGGTGTCAGCTGGGGATGTTGGGGAGGTTCTATTAGTACTACTCTGCATTGGGAGTCATGTTGGAACAATGGATATTCTTTTCATGAATTCGAGTATGGTTTGTGTTTGTTGCCAATCCTCAGTAGAAGTTAATAATGTGTTCCAGTAAATTGATCATACAGTTCAAGCAGACAATAGTATTGAAGGTGGCGTTGTTTCCCAATGTTGGCCAAATTTTTGGGCTTGCAATCAAAAAATGGAGACATAGGTTGTTGGAAAGAGGAGGTGTGCGCAAAAAGTAAGTGGTGCATGAAAAAAGGGAGGCGTGCACGAAAAATAATGGCATGCGTGAAAAACAGTGGCATACCCGAAAAACTAGGCCATGCATGATTGATTTGAGATTTTCATGAAAAAAGTGCGGTGACTAAAATATTGGAGAAAGGGTTTTCAAGAAAATAGTGTTTCAAAATCATAACATCTTAAAATGAAATGGAATGGGCTGCGTGAAAAAACTGGTGATGTGCACGAAAAATGATACATGGGTGAAATATTACGTGTCAAATGAGAGTTTTTTTAATCCAAAAGGGGTTTTGCATGTGGAGGTCTGAGATGCCTATAAAAAAGAGGTGACTCCTCGTATTCTGTACAGTTGAATACTTAGAGAAGATCCGAGGTCTGATGCGCGTAAATGGTTCACATAATGGGAGTTGCACGAAAAAGGTTACGCTGCACGAAAATGCAGACATTGAACGAAAAATTTGAGGTTGTGTGAAAATGTACGAGCAACACGAAAAAGGCCAAGATGCATGGAATTAGGTGTTGCGTGAAAAGGGGTGTGTATAGGAGGTTGTTACGAGAAATATTTTCCCTGCAAAAATCATGTATTTCATGCAAAAGCAAGATATTTCACGCAAAGGGTAGGAGTGGCGCAAAATATTCAGTATAACCTGTTTAGGCATTTTTTATTATCCGGATCAGTGGTTCAGTGTGTTAAAGAGAATCAATTCAGGACTTCGATGAAAGCATAGTCTCATGCTGAGTAGAGACCAAAACTTCAATGAAAATCTATTGAAGAGACCATCATGTATATAAACTGATTGAGACTTTAGCAAGGGCAGTGAGACAGGGGGAGTCAACTGGAGTGACCTGAGGGACGCTGTGAGCTATCTATGAACTTTTATAAAGTTAGTGTGCCTGGGACAGAGTGACAATACATGAACTTAGTAATCTGCTGCTAGTGAAGTTTAGTGGAATTAGATACAACCAACTACCTGTCGGTGTATGCTCCTTGGACGTAGCCCTTTGGGGTGAACCAAGTAAAAGTGATTTTTCAACATCCTACTTTCATTTGTTTGACAGGTTTAACAAGTTTCTACCAAAGTGGGAACAATATCCAAAACATTAAAAATAAAGAATTAACACCTTGGTTCACCCCTACCCTCTCAGGGTGTTCCGGGATCCTTCAAGTCATATAGGGATTTACCAACTCCATGGTATTAACAGAAGCATACCATTGACTATCACTTGATGATTCATCTATCACTGGGAATGTTCTGGGAGGAATCCCAATCTCAGGGGGCATGAAGTCGCCGAGATTGTGGGACGACGGTGGTATTGGTGGGGTGAATTTGTTTCCCTTGCACCATTGATGCTTTTTATTTTGGGAATAGGCTGGCTGAGATGGTGATGCAGAAGTAGTGGTCCCAACTTCCGCAGGCTTCAGCTAATTCAGGCATGTACGAATGATTCCATGGGAACAAGCAACAATTTTTTGATCCATCCATTATTCATACTTCTGGGAATCAGGGTTAGAAGCATGCTGCCACTCACCTACACTCTCTCTACTGTTGATTTTCTTTATGATGATGAATACCACTTGCGCGGGGGCTGGGCCCAGCCTGACTATGTTGTTATCGACCTAGTCTTGAACCCAGTCTTTAAACACATAGTACTTCTTGAGGGTGTGCCCCGGGATCCGATGATAGGGGAAGTAGTTGGAGAGAACATGAGAGGTTTCCCTCCTCTGGCCTTCTGCACTCAATTAAACACACAATCCCCTATTCTAGGGCACTTTGAAAGTAGCAGCGGGCCCGGTTCTCATTGAAGGAGTATGTGTGATTTCTTCTGTCTAGAAAGGGGTGCCTTGGAGCCTGGCCTTGACGAGAAGCTGGAGGGGCATGTCGAGGAGGCAGAGCCTGGTTGTGCTTCTTGGGAGGTGGCGATGCATTCTGTGGGAGAACCTACTGATTCTAAGGTGGACGCTGCTGAGCCGGAGGCTGCACCTGAGGTGGAAAGCCTCTGCGGGGCTGCGGGGCTAGTGCCACTAGTAGAAATTCTAGTTTCCTGGGGGCTTCTATTTGGGCCACCATGGCTGGCTTGGCTCTGACGACCCTCCTAGCTGGAATTACAGGGGGGGTATCAAATGTCCCTGGCTGCCCTGTTGCAGGGCTTCTTCTAGTTTCTTGGCCTTATCAGAGAAGTCTATGAATCCTCCGAGGAAGTTCAGGGTTATAAAGGATGGAACCTGCCCCGTGTTGACATTTCCTAGACACATCTTCAGTAATTTCCCTTGAGTCAGTGGAATTTCAAGGGAATATGTGATCCCCTTCCATTGGGAGGTAAAGTCCGCGACTTGATCATTAGGTCTTTTTTTTCACATTAAGAGTTCTTCGATTATCGTTTTTAGGTGGTAGAGCTAAACATGCAGAGTAATTTTCTGCGATGGTCCTCCCAGCTGGTTACAGATCTGACGGGGAGCTGGATGTAACCGAAGAATGTCAGCCCCTCCAATGTCTGAACAAAACAATGGATCTTGGCAGCCTCCTACTGCCATGGAGTCCTTAACATGGTCCCACACATTTAGTTGAATTGGGATAGGTGATGAGGCGGGTCCCCCATCCCGTTAAAGGTCTAAATGTTGGGATTCCCAAAACTAGGAGGCACCGGCATATCATCCACCTATGCCGGGTAAGGCTTACCATCTAATGGGATTTCCACCTGTTGTGTTTCCAATTCCTCAAGGAAGGCTATGAGCGCCTCCATAGGATCATCTAGGTGGGGGTCCCCATCTTGATGGGGATCCATAACCACAAGCATGTTGTCGAGTACTACATCACGGTAAACAGGCCCAGCGGCTCGTGGAGCGGCTGACGGCACGACCCTCGGGGCGGCTGGAGGAGCCCGAGCTAGGTCCTTTGGATTGTCATGCCATTCAAGAGGGTTTGGTGAGACATATCGTTCCCTATTATCGTAAGTTACGGCCTCAAACCTGTCTTACGGGGAAGGATGGTCGGGGTCACCTGGAGGCAATTTGCAGAGGGGAAGTTGTTCTTACCCCAAATGCATTGGTATTTTATTTTCATAGTTTGGCCGTCACTCTGCAGCGAATTTAGCCAAGAGTTCATCGACCAAATTTTTCTACTCATAATTTTGTCGGCACAACGTGGCCTTCTTAGGGTCTTCATTCGTCTTCTGCACTGAGGCAGATGGGTCGAAGTGCTTGGTAGCTCCGACACACTCTATACCATTACCAGCATTCTGAATGAGTACCAATGCCTCGGTGGATGTAGAGAGACCAAGTAGGTTACTCTAATGATGAGTGACCCTCCCTATTAAGTACAATAGTGGTGGAATTCCCCCAAGGGGTAAGTCCCCATAAAGAATATCCAACTCATCCTCCTTATCCACTATGTCATCCAGGTTGACCGTGACCCATCCATGAGGTATATCCTCGATATCACCTAGAGAGTCAGGCTTCCACTATATAGCATTGAAGAGGAGTGCAACATACTTCCCCAAGACACGGATTTCCTCATTGGGGGTAGCCTCCTTGATCATTTTATGGAGTACCTTGATACTCTAAACTCATTGTTGTTGGAGGGCCTCACGGCGACCTAGTGACTCGGGGTGCTAGGCCATAGGGATTGCGGCCAAATGGACCAGACGACATTTCTCTCTGATGTTTTCGAAATTTTCTTGGCTCCTAGGATAAACCACGTGCCGATGAAAAAGACTAAAATGTGTCATACCGAGAGTGTGGTGAAAACACCCATCTTCTTCCATGGTGAGGGATTCTGATATGCATAAATTTTGCACTACCAAGGGAAAGAACTTCTCGGGGAAGTGTTCCACTGTGAGGATATTATATAAGCTCCTCTGATCATATTCATGTTCTAGCCCTTTATTTTCCTACTCTTCTGCTGGTGGCAGTTGAGGAACTGGCAGCGGTACTGAGGAAGACCGTAGGGATGGAAGGCTGGCCAGGGGAGAGTACGGTGAGCGGGCTGACTGGCTGCCGAATCTTGGGCTTCCCCACAAAGACTGTAGCGACATGGCTGCTACATCGTGACAATATGTTCTAATGGCCACCGTTCAGGGCTTAGAGACCAAGGCTACTGGAGATAGTCCGTGATGCTGGATACCTACCCTTGGTCCATAGAATAGTTCTTTGTGGTCTCCTGTCAAGGTAGAGAGCACTTTTGTTGATGATGGTGGTGATAGCATGACCGTAACCTATAGGGTCGCTAGATATTCATCCTCCTAGATATACCTACAGAGGGAGGTGGGAATCTGATGGACCTCACATTGCGGGACCACCAGGTTGATGCCCCTCTTCCCCGCCCCGACCCTTGACTCGGATGGGCACATGGAGGGTTGTTGTGCTGAGTCGTACTCCACCTCGGTGTATGAGAAGCGGATGTGTATTATCATTATCCGGACCTTCCCTAAAGACTTCTTATGGCAGGGACTACCCACCATTTTCCCCTGGATGGCTCTTCAAGATAGGAAAGATTTCTGACAAGGGGTCCTTCGGCTGCACTAGTGCTGGGGCAGAGAGGGTTTCCACCAGAGAATGTTGGGGTGCAAGGAGAACCAGGAAAAATCTCAAAGGGGACATGGGGAGGAACTTCATGGGTAGAAATAGAGTAGGAAAGCCCTCTGTTAGAACTGGAAGAATTAGGTGGTCCTCTATGCTTTTTTCCCTTGGCGACCTTAGTATGAGAAGAGTCCTCGTACCGGTCTAGGTGCACACATGTAGGTCCTCCACATTGGGTGAGGGTGGAGTGAGGCTAGCCATCACCCCTCCAGTTGATGAGTTGATTAGGACCTCCAATAGCTGCTAAGAGATCATGGGGAGGATCCCCACATTGAAGAGAGACCGGATGAGCAATGTCCCTACACCAGTAGTCGGGGGCAGGAGAAATGACTCCATACCCAGTGTAATGGGAATGGGAGAGGATTATGTGTTGTGTATCTCTATGGTGGGGAAGAATATCATTTGTATTGAGGGTAGAATGAGTCAGACATCCATGCTAAGCCTCGATGTGGGGAAGGCCCACACCCTCTGTGGTAGCGGTATGGGGTTGACCTCTATACTGGGTGACACTGCTGCTGGTTTGCTCACGGCGACCACTGCTCGTGCTGATGATCAAGAGAGTCGACCCATCCTGCCGGTGGGGCGGTTGGGGCCTTGATCTTGGCCAATAATTTATGTTACCAAGATTAGTGTATGTAGGTAATTGATGGTATGCATCAGCGGTGGCACGAGCCACAGTATCTGTCGATGTTGACGCCCCTTGGAGGGTGTCCTCCACTTGCACACGACGATGGCATCGTGTCAGACGAACCATGGCCAGTGGTTTAGGTACGTAGCTTACCTACTCATCTTCCAACAAAACCGGGTGGTGGCATTAGCGCAGCCAGGTGGGAGCCCTTTCTAGGAGACACTAGAATGGGACTCTAACCGTGTTGGGTCAGATGTCACTTACATCATCAGCATAAGGCAGGGAGTCGTCAATGCATTCTGGGGAGAGGCTCCCGAAACGGTTGTTTGATAGGGTGGGGAGTAATGGATCCAGGCCTTTTCCTCAGGGGCAGTGTTGTCTATGAGGAAAAAATGCCTCTAGATCCAGGCGTGCCATATCCTTGGTCGGGATTATTCCCTCCTCCTCATAACCACGCACGAGGTTGTTGATCACCCGTATTTGAATGACCCCAAACTGGGAGAGGTGGCATGGTTTCTCCATTGTCATAGATGAAGGTTTAATCGTGGAATAGGTGAAGCCATGTGGAACGGTCGTGTGGGCACTTCCCTTTCCCCTATGTTGATTGGAAAGTGGTGATCACATCTCTCGAGATGCAACTTGATTTCTCAGAGCAGGGAGATTAACTCGTCAGTACTGAAAGGAGAAAGGAATCAACGACCAATTCCTCAGATCCATCCTATCTTCCATTGTTGGTAAGAGGGACCCATGCTGACAATGTCGTGGAATGGGATGTCCAACGTTCTACTACCCCATCATATGATTAGTTTCACACCAGGCCTGATATTATCTAAGCGGGACCCGGCGTCGGATAATTGGAATAAGTGACACATCAATCTATTGATTCCCCGAACACTACTAGTCTCTATGTTGAGGAGAAGATATTCACGTCAGGGCTCACCATTTCTGTTTCTGACGCTTTCACTGGGGTGCACACGTCCTTATCTTTTGGGGGGATGAGAGATCTGTCTATTACCCCGCATTCCTACTTTCTGAAGGAGGGCGGCATCCATCTCTTATTCAGGGTCATTTTCTCCTTTATCGAAATAGGATGTTGGGATTTTGGTTATTCCTTCCATGGATTCCTCCTCAGAACTCATCCACTAGTTCGGGTCTCCCTTCTAGATATAATATGTTGTTTATGAAACTCTTCCTAGAGTCATATCTTCATGTACACCCATTAACTACACTGCTTCAGTCAGGACATTGCAAGGGGTCCGGTTAGGGAAACAACCTTTAGTCAAGGGAGTAGTCACATTGGGCATCACTGGCATGTCTGGGAGCTTGGAAACTGACGCGTCTGCCTTCTGTTCCTCATTATAGGGCTTCTCGTAGGAGCATAATCCTGAGGAATCCCACATCAAATGTGGGGAATTATATTCCATGGGAATTTATATGAGGATTTACTCAGTTTCCCATGTTTAAAATAGGGTATGACGCAAGATTAATGTCCAGCGGAGATGGATTAGACCAATCAGAACACTAAATAGAGTGGACTAGATGGGTCCAACCCTTGGTGGGAACAATGATGTTAGGGCCCACTGGTGTTTTACTTCCCAGTAACTATTGAGGGGAATGGGGTATGAGATGGCCTGATCTCCCAAGATGTGGCGGCTTGGGTAAGAATTAGAATGGATGATAGAGTAGTTGAATGATGTGAATGACAAATTATATGGAACATCTATGAGGATGATGATGGTTTTGGGATTTATCATTGAAGAGGTTTCTTACAAATCCCTATGGAATATAATCAAAGTCCCCTTTGTTCGTGATGGGGGTGTGGGGCTTACACTCTAGGCTTCCCATGGTGTTGGTGAACCGATGTGAAGATAGTCGGAATGATAAGGGTAGTGGGCTTGAACCTCAGGGAGGCTTCCTATGTACCTTGCCTTGGAAAGGATCAAAGCCCATGTTGTTTAGTATGGGGTTCGTGAACCGGGATGAAAGAGGACCTGGGGTCCAATTTTTAGTGGGCTTGAACCTTAGGGAGGCTTCCTGTGTACCTTTCCTTGGATAGGATCAATGTCCTCATAGTTCAGGATGAGGTGTGGGGCATACACTCTAGGCTGCCCAAGGTGTTGTTGAACTAACGTGAAGATGGTCGGAATGACTGGCTGGTTGAGCTTGAACCTCAGGAAGGCTTCCTACGTATCATTCCTTTGTAATGATCAAAGTCCTCATAGTTTGGGATGGGTTTGAGGATTACACTCTAGGATGCCCAAGGTGTTGGTGAACCGATCTGAAGATGGTCGGAACAAATGGGGTGGTGGGATTGAACCTCAGGGTGGCTTCTGACGTACCCTGCCTGGGACACGATCAAAGTCCACATAGTTTAGGATGGAGTTGGTGAACTGATGTGAAGGATGACCTGGGGTCCAATGTTTGTTGGCTTGAACCTCAGTGAGGCTTCCTATGTACCTTGCCTATGCAAAGATCAAAGTACTCGTAGTTCGGGATGGGTTTGGGGCTTACACTCTAGGTTGCATAGGGTGTTCGTGAACCGATGTGAAGTGTGGTCGGAACGACTGTGTTGTTGATGAAGAACCTCAGGGAGGCTTCCTATGTACCCTGCCTTTTCAATGATCAAAGTCCTCATAGTTCGGGATGGGTTTGGGGCTTACACTCTAGGATTCCCAGATAGAATGTCATAGTCGATGCTTACACTACACCCACATGAGTCATACTCATTGTGAGAAACAAGAGGCATCAAAAGGCCTAACAATTACATCGTGAAAGGTGCATCCGTGGAAATTAGAATGGGGATTAAGCGCGATTGCATCCGGAAGAGGAAATAACTGGCTTATGCATGGTTAGAATCCTGAAGAGGTTGGGAATTACTCCAGGATGGAGGCCTGATGGTGACAAATCCCTGTAAAAGAGGGATTTGGAACTGAATAAATGAGGGGTTCAGTGTCCATTCGCCCCTCAACCTAGTCCATCGGACAGAAGAATAAAGGAGGAGTTGGGACACTGCCTCCTACAAGTAAAACTAGGGGCTTACAATGAGATGGTGGCCCGTTCCCCACATAAAAATTCCTCTTTGAAAAGGAGGATATCATCCCTTGTGAGGAAATATCTCATCCTTGTGGAAAATAGTGGGTGTGGAGAATTTACAAGGTGGGGGAATCCCACATGCGAGGCCCTGGGCGAGGTCACAGTTTAACGTCATGTGCTGAGGACGATGGTGTTTGGTAGTTTAACGTCCTACAGCTCGGACGATGTTGGTTCACTCCACACCCCTTGGACTTACATAACTTGTACCCTTTGCACCTTTGTGAAGATATGGGTTAGGAAATGCCATAAATATGTGAGTTTGATCCATAGGGAGGCTTCCTATGTTCCCTCCCTTGGAAAATATCAAAGTCCACATAGTTCAAGATGGTGTCGGTGAACCGACGTGAAGGAGTACCTTGGCTCCAATGGTTGGTGTTCTTCAACCTCAGGGAGACTTCATACATACCTTGCCTTTACA
The DNA here is from genome assembly GCA_963277665.1 of Viscum album. Classification (NCBI taxonomy): domain Eukaryota; kingdom Viridiplantae; phylum Streptophyta; class Magnoliopsida; order Santalales; family Viscaceae; genus Viscum; species Viscum album. The sequence continues at coordinate 1,030,045,650 of OY728159.1, forward strand.
AGGATCAATGTCCTCATAGTTCGGGATGGGGGGTGGGGATTACACTCTAGGTTGCCCAAGGTGTTGGTGAACCGACGTGAAGATGGTTGGAATGACCGGGTTGTTGAGCATGAAACTCGGGGATGCTTCCTACGTACCTAACCTTAGAGAGGATCAACATCCTCATTGTTCGAGATGGGTTTGGGGCTTACACTCTAGGCTTCATAGGGTGTTGGTGAACCGATGTGAAGATGGTACGAACAACCGGGTTGTTGAGGTTGAACCTTAGGGAGGCTTCCTACCTACATTACCATAGCTAGGATCAAAGTCATCTAGTTATGCATGGGTTTGTGGATTACACTCTAGGCTGCCCATGGAGTAGGTGAACCGACGTGAAGATGGTCAGAACGACTGGGTTGCTGAGCTTGAACCTTAGGGAGGATTCCTACTTACCATTCCTTAGCAAGGATCAATGTACTCGTAGTTCGGGATGGGTTTGGGGCTTACAATCTAGGGTTCCCAGATAGAATTTCATGGTCGATTCTTACTCCAAGACCATCTGATTCATGCTTAGTGTGATAAACAAGAGGTAACAAAGGCCTAAAGATCACGTCACGAATGGCACGTCTGTGGGAAGTGGAGTGGGGCTTAAGTGTGATTGCTGCCCGAAGAGGAAATAGGGGGCTTATGCATGGTAAAATACCTGAAGAGATTGGGACTTACTCCAGGACGGAGGCCTGATGGTGACAATGCCCAGCAGGAGATGGATTTGGAAATGAAAAAAATGAGGGGTCCGGTGTCCCATCCCTCCTCCCCCTTGTCCTTGGGACTGAAAAAATAGAAGATCAAGGACACCGCCTCATGCAAGAAAATCTTGGGGCTTACACTGAGATGGTTTCCCTTTCCCCACAGACAAACGCCACTCCAAAAAGAAGGATATCATCCCCTGTGAGGGATGATCTCATCCTCGTGGAGACTATTGGGCATGGATAATGTCCAAGGTGGAGACACCCCAGCGTGCAAGGCACGGGAGAGGTGATAATTTAACATCATGTGTTGAGGACGATGGTTCTTGGCAGTTTAACATCCTATAGCTCGGACGATGTGGGTTCACTCCACACCCTTAGGACATACATAACCTGTACCATCTACACCTTGGTGAATATAAGAGATAGGAAATGTCGTGACAAGGGGGTGTTATGGAGAGAACCATTGGCGGGTCCATGTTAGTGTGGCTACGCAAAGAAGCAATAGTTGTTAGCGTGCCTATGAGAAGAAGAACGAGGTGAAGCAATGCAACGGGAAGTACCGTCAAAGGAAAATTAAAATCACATCGTGAAAACATGGTGGGTCACATGGGAAATGGAATTGAAAATCAGAGGGGTTTATAGGCAAAGGCCTTCTGAATCTCTACTGCTCCGCGTGGCGGAGGGTACTTGCGAAGGGGTGTGCTTCGCGAAGTGGGGAACCTCAACCTATGAATGGGGTAGAGGTGCATATTATAGGTTCATCATGAAGTGGGAATGCACTTTTAGAGCACTGCCTTGTGGAGAATTGGTGCCACACGAATCAAGGTGTTTTGGAGAAATGTGCTTCGTGAAGTACAGTGACCCTGCCTTACCATGTGGATCACATGTACATGAAGGGTGTTTTGCGAAGCATAAACGCTCCGTGACGACCTGGGTCCCCTTGGGGATCCCCTTCCTTCGCGGAGGGCCTTAGGATCCATGGAAGGAATCCCTCTTGAATGAGGGGGTAAAATAAGGAAAAGGGGAGCCACTTCACAGAGCAGAAGTACCTCACACATCTCATGGTTCGTAGAGCAGAAGGCACTTCATGATTCAAGAGCTAGGAAATTGATAGGTCGGATATCCCTATATAGGACTTGGGGGAGACTAGTATTTATAGGCAAGAGGCACCACGAATCATTGCCTGCATGGCGTGAAGATGGATTTGTTTTCCTCACGGTAGGCTCGTGAATGTCAAAGGTGCATGTGGTGTGTTACCGCCTCCTTGCTCCTCGACGGGTCGCAAACATCACAGGTGCTCACGGAGTGTTTCCACCTCCTTGCTCAGCAGTGGCTCGCGAACATAAAAGGTACTTGCGGAGCGTTACCGAATCCTTTCTCTGCGGCGGGCGTAGTGCGATTGGGGCTCTACGGATGGTCTTCGCGAGGCAGCCCCTTGATGATTTTCATCTCTTCATCTTGTTCTCCCATTTTGACGTGAACAAATACCGGGATGTATAAAATCTTTTTCTATTTATAATTAATATTTATAGTCAAATATATAGAATAAATTTTCTTAAATTAAAACACTTTTATTAATAAGATACATGTATATGTTATATTTCTATTTACATTAAATTAATTATTATAACATGTCCTTGTCAAACCCGAGTTGTTCTAAAAAAACAAATTTCTTTTTAAAGGGATTTTTCTGTAGCCAATGACTATACAATACGATTAGTACATGTATTAGGATAGTTTTATATTTTTGTAATATTATTTTCCACTTATTTAACTAATATTCCCTTTAGCTATGGAAAATAAAAATAATAAATAAAGTTACAATTCAAAATGTCTAATAAATAAAAGGTTCCAATTAACATAATTTAGACTTTATTATTCCAAATAAGGAATATATTTTTTCAAAATCAAAAAATATAAGTTTCATTAATTAATATAAAATTAAATCCCATTGTCAAAAGCAGAAAACTTGGTTTCAAAAGGTCAAAACCATCAAAATATTGACATATATATATATATATATAATATTTCAATTTGAAATTAAATCCAATAACCACAATTTCATTAAATGATAAAAACAGAATCCAATTAAACATTAAAACCAATTAAATATATTATCTAACTATATAAAAAAAATATACAACAAGGAATTTTTGAATTAAAATTCAGTAATTTTCACTATAAATTAAAATATGATTTTTATCAAAAAATTAGAAATAATTCAACCAAAGTAAATATTTATGCCCATATTTTAATGAATAAGTTTATGATGTAAAATAGAATTTATAATAGTGAGAGTACTATATTTAAAAAGGGTTCTCCATAAAAATACATTTAGATGACCATTAGAAAAATTAGAGTATTTTATTCTTAATATTGAATTCATTTTCATTTTAAACCTCTTGAATTTATTGGATAAAGGTAAAAACATTTAAAAAAATGTTTAATAATTTTTTAATAAGTTCTATTCATTCCTTCCAATACAAAGACTAGGATTTAACTTCCATATAAAATAATATTATTATTATCATATTATTTTTTTGGTATAACTCAATGTTATGGGTTATGTATTATTTTGGAGAAATATGTTTTTGTGTGTTGAGTAAACTATTAGACAAAGAGTCCCCTTAAAGTAAAAATAATATCTTATTCAAAAATATTAATAGATATTTATATATATTATTCTATAAATATAAGGGTTGTTGCATTTATCCTCCTTATTGGAAATTACATTCCCACAATTTTATTTATATATCAAATAAGTTGGGGTATATTTCCCTCATAGCATTTTCAGATTCCCACATTTCCACTTTACCTATATGGTTTTTTCCACAAAAACATTACCTGATGATTCATAATATCCCTCAACACTTTTTCCCTATGGTTATGAATTTGGAATGGTTATTCCTCATAAGAAATATTTTCTTCCAACTGAACAACCTCTAGACTCAAAACATGAGATGGATCTAGAATATACATTCTCAAAATTAAAATACGAAAAAATGTGTAACTGGAATAATGATGGAGGAAAATCCACCATATAAGAATATAATCCAAATTTATCTAGGATTTATAGTTTCAAATGCTCTGTGGACAAAACTTTCCCTTATTACAAATATTTATCACATATTTACATGGACAAACATTAGAAAGACATGATCACCTACCTCAAAAAATTGATCTTTCCTCCAGTTATCTAAAATTTTTTCTGTCTTCTCTGAGTTATCCCCACAAGCTTCTAAATCAACTAATCATTCTTTGACACCTTTTCGACCAATTCTAGTCCCATCAGCTTCCTTTCACCTACATCAAACCAAAAATCATTAGTTTTCCAACGATTCCAATAAAATTATTTAAATGGTTCCTTTATACACTAAAATGAAAACTTTTATCATAATAATACTAAAAAATGAAATATGTTAATCCCAACATTCCTGGAAATCTATTGAACTATTACGTAGCATATCCACTATGGTTTTAGTTTCTCATTGTGGATTCCCATATTATTGAAGAAGAAAATATATAATGAAATTTATTTCAGTTTCCAAATACTTTTGAATGCCTTCCAACAAGTTTGAAATGAACCTGGGATCACAATAAGATACTATAGAGAGGGGAACTCCATGAAACATAACTATCCCTTTAATATAAAATCAAGAATGTTGATACAGATAATGAGTATATAAAATAGAAATAAAATGCGAATACATAGTCTATCTATTAATAATAACACCAACGGAATTGTAACCATGATAAATCTTTGGTAATCCCACTACAAAATCAATGGATATAATTTCCTATTTCCACTCTAGTAATATAAATGGATGAAGCATCCTGTTTGGTAACTACTTTTTCTCTTTTAACCTATAGAAAAGTCAAACACATCATAGTAAAGTCAGAAATATCGCTTTTCATTCCACCCACTAGTAATGTTATTGAAGATTATATGTTCATATTAGTACTGCTAGGTTGAATTGAAAATGGAGAACTATGAGCTTCACATAAAAACTCATTATCAACTATGAAACACAAGGAACACATAATCTCTTTCCAAACCTAAATTCACATCATTTATCAGTGTTACATTCAGATAACATACCATTATGAACCAATTCTACCTTTTTCTACAATTCACTATCTTCATTTAGTGTATTCTTAATTCTTTATGATATATATAATTTCACTGTTACATGAGACAAAACTATGAAATTCCCTTCAACGATAACGTAAAATCCAAAATTCATCAAATCAATAACAAAAGGATGTTTTTCCAAATGTAGTATGGTTAATGTAGCATTATACTTTTGACTAAAAGTATCATCCACATTATTTTCTATTACAAGATAGTAATTAATTGTGTAATCATAATCCATGATTAATTATATTCACATACTTAACCTCATGTTAAATACATTATGAGTGAATACATACTTAAAACTTTTTTGATTAGTATATATTTCACACTTTACACCATATAGATGATGCCTTCAAATTGTTAATGAATGAAAACAGAAGATAATTCCAAATAATGTGTAGCATAAATTATTTCATGAGGTTTCAATTGAAATAAAGAATAATAACTTACTCTATCATTCTTTATTAGGACAATAATAGGTCCTTTCCATGATGCGACACTGTAAATAAAAAATTCATGATTCCAAGAAGGTAGGGTGAAAAATAGATCTATTTCCAATTTTATTTTCATTTTCTAAAAAAAATCACATTATATTTTCAATATAAACTTATATCCCTTACATGTTACCTTTGTTATTGAGCCTGGTAACCGAGAAATTTTTTCAACAAACCTTCATTAACGACCTTCCAATCCTACAAAACTACAAATCTCTATGATTTTGGTAGGTCATCGCCACTATTCAAAAACTGTGATTTATAAGTACATAAGGTGCATTATATAACCCAAAGGGCATAAATACAGGCTCATAATGATCATATCTCATTGATAAATCTATTATTGATATTTTATCATCATTCACCTTTAGCTGATTGTACACAAACCTCTAATCAATCCAAGAAAATTACTTATCTCCCTAGAACTGATGAAATAAATCATCCATATGTGGAAAATTATACTTTTTCTTAATATTTATGTTATTCAATGATATTTAATGAATACATTTTCCGATAAAATCATATTTCTATTTAAAAAAAAGGAGCACCCCATGGTGATGTTCTAGGCCAAATGGAAACATTATCAAGAACTTTTGAAACTATATTTTCAATTCCATCATTTATAGTTGATCCATTCAATAAGGGGGTTTAGAAATAGTCATATCATCATACACTAAATCTATAGGAAATTCGACCTCTCGAATAGGAAAAATACTAGACAATTGTTCTAGAAAAACATCCATAAATTTATTCACTATTGGAATGTCACCAATAAATTATTTTTTTCAATAACTCGAGAAAGATTACATTAAATTCAATTTTAATCCATCTTTCTACTTCTTAATATGTTAACATATGTATAAAATATTTGAATACAACTTTTTTGTATTTACAATCTACTTTATCATGATAGGGTGAAATCCAATCCATACCCAAAATGATATCATATTCCACAATGGGATTTTCAAATGGATTTGTAGGAAATAATATCCCACTAATGAAAATATAAAGATTCTTATAAATCATGGTTGGTTTAATATCTCCACTTCGAGTATTTACCAAAACTTTTATATCACATTCATGAGGTTCTATTTCCAATTTACATGAAAATATATCAGAAATGAAGGAATGTGAATATCCAGAGTTGAATACAGTATTGGTATTTGTTTTATAAATCCATAACATACTTTTCACCACTTAATTTTTTGGTCCCACATCAACTGTAGTAGTGGAAAATTAATATTCTATTCCCTTATGCTCTCAATATTTCTAGTTTTCACCCTAGGAAATCATCTTTTGACACATATTGGCATAATGTCTTATCTCATTGAGACTAAGGAATCATAATGATGTTTTTATATTACCTACCTATTCATCATCCTTATAGTTAGGATAAATATTACCAATATTACCATATAAACAATTTCATGGAATTTGTGATGAATTCTATGGGATTCATTTCACCACACTTCTTGTAATACCCCCGGTTTCTGGTATGTAACCCTTTATTAATGATTTTCATGGTTTTATAGTTATGGGTGGTGAATGGTAGAGTGAGGATAACTTTTAGTGATGGTTTGAGGCAATGGGGAAGTTACACGGACAGCTCACGGTTTCTCTAAACCGTGCTTAGTTGGTCTTGGAGGCAGTAGCTTACGCACAGGTGGCATAGAGTTTGTCTAACCATGCATCCAAACCATCCATGGAGAGTCTAACAAGGTATTGGATGATGCATGGTTAGTGCACAGTTTGTCTAATAGTGCGATAAAACCATGAGACAACTTAAATTAAATCCTATAAAAGTGGATCTCACTCATTTTTTGCGTCTAAGTGCCTAATTTAAGATCCTATGCGGCCATAACATGGTATTTTTTTCTCCTAAGGTCAAAGTGGGGTTTTCCATCATTTTAGAGGCAATCCAAGTGCTTCTCTTGACGAATCGTAGCCAGATTTATGAGGAGAAGTGATCTTGGGCGGGTTCTTGGTGAATCGACCCGGTTTTCTTGAGCGTTCTTCGACCGTTGTTGTTTTCGTAAAAACCATTGAGGTAGGTGGATTTTTTCTTGACACCACTTAGTACAACTAATTGCCATGATTTCAAATTGAGTTTGTGGTGTGTAATTGATTGTGAAAAGCACAGAATAAATCTTCTTTAGAGATGATTTAAGGTTTTAGTAAAATTGTGAAATCTTGGTGAATTGTTGTACAAAGAGATTTGGATTCTTGAATTTAAAATGATGATTTTAAATTATAGACTTTCTTAAATTTTAAATGGTTTAATGAAAATGGGTTATCAATAAAAATGGTGTTTTATGGAAATGGTTTGATATTGAAATGACTTTGATGGAATTGGTTTCCAATAAAATGTGAGTTTTGTTGAAATGGTTTGGAGTTGAAATTCATTCTTGTATATTCCTTGGATTGAAATATTAGGCAGGAGTAGGATTGTTGAAACATGAAATGTATAGCATAAAAGGACCCAGCTAACCCATTTATGAAGAACTTCAAGTTACCAGGGTGTTGGGTACATATGTTTTCTAGACACACTTATACAATGTTGGAAATCTCAATGGCATGGGTATAGCTAATGAAATGAGCTTGGAATTCATTATAAAGGAATGACTTCCCACTAGGATTGCATATCTCATTGTGAAAAATGATTTATGATTTCAGGCAAGGTGGGAATTTTTTTAAAAATGCAGAAATTATTTTCAAATTAATGATTGTGAAAAGATGATATTCGGTGTATTTTGAAAATGGCATGATTTTCTTAAACCATGCAGAATGTTTTCAAAAATGGTTGAACATGGGAAAAATGATGATTTGAAAAAGAATGTTTTGATAGATGATGTCATAGAATTTTAAATGCTAATACATCAGTTGCTATAGAGTGAGATTGACAGAGGTCATTGTTGGTTAAGAATGTGGCCCCTGGTTGGCGTCGTCAGAACCGACCCAAAGAAGCTGCATAGAATGTGGTTACACCTGAACCATGTGTGAACCAAAAGATGGTTTAGAGTATCATACAATCTTCTCAAGCTATGGATATGGGGAAACGAGAAATAAACCAAGGAATTTGGATCATACCATACATTTCATGAAGTAGAATCCACCAAACTTTCGAGGTGATGCTGAACCCGAGAAGGCGGAGGTGTGGCTATATAGGATGAATCATATCCTCAATTTCATTGGCACACCATCAAATTTCAAGGTCATGTTAGTGACGTATATGCTCAAGGTTCTTGCACATAAGTGGTGGGATTTAGTGGTGCAGGATAAATTGGATGAATTCCATACATGAGTGGATTTTGAAGAATTGTTCAACATACAATTCTATCATCATACATTCAAGATCCAGAAAATGACGGACATCATCATCCTGAAACAAGAGAGTCCCTCTATCACAGATTATATGACTATGTTCATGAAATTAGTCCATTTTTCAATAGAGGTTTCATAAAGTGCATCATTGAAGGCATACATCTTTGAATCAAGGCTAAGGAAAGAGATTAGATTGAAGATTGTAGTGATATGTATTACAAATTATACAGAGATGGTGAACTGAGCGAATGTTGTTGAACTAGATATCTCGGGATCAGTGGGAGGAGGTATGATGATACCTATAGGAAATAGTGGGAACTCAACCTCTGCAAACAGGAGGAAAGGGACACCTATTTCCATGGTGCAAGTGGAATTCAGTATCAGACAACGATATCAATGAACCTTCCTCCACGACCCCAGTGCAATGTAAGTTGTTTTCAATGTGGTTCGCTTGACCATAAAAAGCATGATTGGAAGGAGAAACCTATAGCATGTCAAAATTGCAAGTGGATGTGGCATCTAAAGCACTATTGTAGAAATGATCTGACGTAGGGTCCGCGTGACACTTCCTAGGCATTGGAAGCATCGTATGCTTCGATAGGATGAGGGCAGCAGACTTAGTCTTATCAGCATCACAGATGTAGACATGCTGATTCTTGAAATACCATGACTCCTCAACCAGGGAAATCTCAGCAAGGAAACAAGGAGAACAGTGCAGTGACGAATCAATTGTATTGAGCTGAGCAGATGATTGTCGATGATCAGACTGGACCATCTACAGTAGAAGGTACGATTATTTTTAATTATACCCTTGTGAAAATGTTGTTTGATTCTAGTGCATCACATTCATTCATTGATTCTTATACGATTGACTTGCTATGTTTAAAACTAGAAATGATTCCTTTGGTTTTGAAATAGAAAACTCTTCTTGGTGAACGAGATCGCCAAGCCTTTGTGTGTAGAGCATGTGCTATAACTGTTGGTGGAGAAAAGTTAAAATGAGAATTCTCGATGTTATACATGGATGTCTATGATGTAATCCTAGGTACAGATTGGCTGACAATGTTTTAGGCACACATCGACTGTTATAGGATAACAGTTAGTTTCACAACTGAGGATGGCATCAACCATCACTTCAAAGGAGAGAGGATGGTAAAAAAAGGTTCAAAGAGATTGGTGGAACCAATGGTGGGAACAATCTCTTACCAATTGATAGTGTTGACTTTGGAATCAATGGTAGAGATTGAGGAAAATAGTTTTCTAGGTGTTGGGGATCAATTTTCTGATGTCTTTCACAACAACTTCTCAGGGTTACCACCTCTAAGGGAAGTTGAGTTTACGATTGATCTCTTTCCGGGGACCAGTCCTATTTCCCTACCATCTTATAAAATGAAACCAATAGAGTTATGGGAATTGAAAGTGCATTTGGAGGAGTAGGAAAGCAAGGGTTTCATTCAACCATGTACTTCTCCATGGGTAGCACTAGGGTTGTTTGTGAAGAAGGTAGGTAGAACACTTCAGCCGTGTGTTGATTATCGTAAGCTTAACCTTGTTACGATAAAGAATATATATCCACTTCCACACATTCATGATTTTTCTATCAATTAAAGGGATCTCAGTGGTTCTCTGAGATTTACTTGCGATCAGGATATCCCCAATTGCGAGTTCGAAAGTAGGATATTCCAAATACAGCTTTCAGAAGCGGATATGGCCACTACGAGTATGTAGTAATAACTTTGGGTCTAATTAATGCACTTTCTATCATCATGGATTTGATTAATTGGTTATTTAAAAGATATTTGGATTCTTTTATTGTGGTGTTTTTGGATGATATCTTGTTGTATTCATAGACAAGGGTTCAGCATGAGGTGCACCTTGAAATGGTGATACAAATCTTGAGAGATCATTGTATGTATGCCAAATTATCAAAGTGTGATTTTTGGATACATGAAGTACGTTTCCCTGGCCATGTCATTTCTGAGAAAGGAATTTCTATTGATCTTGAAAATATAGAAGATATAATCTCTTGGAAACCACCAAATAATGTATCTGAGATACGCAGTTTTCTTTGTCTACCTGGTTTCTACCAAGTCATTGTGTGTGATATCTCACAACTAGCTTCACCATTGACAATAATGACAAAGAAGAATGATCCATTCCAATGGACATAATAATTTCATAAGTATTTCCATGAACTGAATGTTCGGCTTACATCGGAACCTATCTTGATCTTTCTAGAATTCAAACAGGGGTATGTGGTGTATTGGGATACTTTAGGATCAGGGTTGGGTTGTGTTCTCATGCAGAGAAATCATGTGGTTGCTTATGGTTCAACGCAGTTTAGGGTGCAAGAGATAAAATACCCAACACATGATTTGGAGTTAGCTGCATTCATACATGCTTTGAAAACGTGGATACATTATCTCTTTGGTGGGAAATTTACTATGTTTATAGATCACAGTAGCTGGAAACACATTTTATCATAGTGAGATTTGAATCTGAGGTAAAGTAGATGGATGTAGTATCTCCAGACGTTTGACTTTGACTTGATGTGCACACCAAGAAAAGGGAATTTGGTGGCAGATGGATTGAGTATAAATTCATATGCTCAGTTGGACAAAGAGGATTTAGAAGAATGGTAGTAGATTTCGGTCATAGCCGACATGCATGTGGAATGTGAAGACCGAGGTGATGTTGTTACTTTTTTTAGCTACACATGTACCTGATTTAGTAAATATGATCAAAGAAGCACTAAAATCTGATGTAGAATTTCTGGTTGTAAATACAAAATTCAATGGTGGAGAGACCATTGATGGCTGGAAACATGATGGGGGTTCAATTTTGTGTTTCCTAGATTGGATGATTGTACCAATGGGTTTTCAGGAACAAATCCTCCATTCTTACCACCATTCAAGATGGGATATACACTTAGGTACACATAATATGTATAAGGCATTGAAGGCACAGTTTTGGTGGAGCTGCATTAAAAGGAAGGTTGACTTGTTCATCTGACGGTGCTTAACTTTTCAGTAGGTTAATGTAGAGAATCATAGACTAGTCGGTATGTTATAATCTTTAACTATCCCAATGTTTAAATGGGATCAGATAGTAGTGGATTTTGTTACAAGCCTTCCAAGAACAGTCTGAAAAAATGATGCCCATTGGGGGATAGTGGATCGTCTAACTAACTCAGCCCATTTCATCCTTATTCTTGAAAAAATATATTGTGGGAGATATTTCAAAAATCTATATCTGAGAAGTGGTAAAGAGGAATGGTGTACTAGCGTCTATAGTCTTAGATAGAGATCTGAGGCTCACATCTCGTTTTGGGAAATCATTACAGCAAGCCCTCAGAACTCAGTTGACTATGAACATGGCGTATCATCCCTATACAAATGGGAAATCTGAGCGGATGATTCAAATGTTAGAAGGCATGTTGTAGGCTTGTGTAATGGATTTTGGTGACTCATAGGAGGAGCATATACCCTTGGTAGAGTTATCATACAATAATAGCTATCAAACCTCGATACACATTGCTCCTTTTGAAGCTTCGTATGGTCTTCCTTGTCGTTCTCCACTATGCAGGGTGGAAAGTGGTGAAACATCACTAGTCCGACCAAGCCTTTTCTATGAAACAATAGAAATGATCTTGTTAATTAGAAAGAGGATGGAAATGGCTCAATGTTTTCATAAATCTTATGAAGATCACTGTCGAAGAACGATGTCGTTCGTTGTGGGTGATCATGTCTTCTTGATGATCTCTACAAGGCTTGGACATCATCATTTCAAAAAGAAGGGAAAGTTATCTCATAGATACATTGGCCCTTTTGAGAGACTGTAATGGGTTGGAGAGGTGCCATATCGGTTGGCATTACCCCCATGGTTTAGATTGGTGCACAATGTGTTATATGTATCTCAGTTGAAAAAGTGTCAGTTTGATCATGACCATGTGATCAGATGGGATCACGTTGTAGTAGAGCTGAATACTTCGTTGATGCATATCCCAGTACAGATTGTGGATAGGCATGAGAAATTTTTTCATGGAAAAAGCATCAGTCTAGTGCATTTTTTATGATAGAGTGGTCAGATTCAAGAAGAGACTTGGGAACGTTAAAAGGAAATGAATGAGCAGTGGATGGAACTCTTTCAGTTGGGTGAATTTTTTCTACTTTATGTGGACAGAAATACCAATGGTGAGGAGAATCTAGTACCCCATGTTTTTGGTATGTAACCCTTTCATGATGAAATTTATGGATACAATGTTAAAGGTGGTGATTAAGAGAGTCTGAAAATCATTTAATAGTGTTTTGAGGCAAAGGGGATGTTGCATGGATGGCGCACAATTTGTCTAAACTGTGTGATAAAATTGTGTGTAGTTGGTCTTGGAGGCAATAAAATCTTCACAAGTGGTGCACAATTTGTCTAATCGTGCGGCCAAACCATGCATGGAGGGTCTATCCCGGCAGTGACAAATGCATGGTTGGCACATGATTTGTCTAACCGTTTGAGAAAACCATGCGGCCAGTTAAATGAGATCCTATAAAAGTGGATATCACTCATTTTTTCCTCTAAGTGCCTCATTTAAGCTCCTAAGAATCCATAACTCAGGATTTTGTTTCTCCCATGGGGAAAGAGGTTTCTCCTATCATTCCAGAGGCAATCTGAAGGTTTCTATTGGCGAATCAAAGCCGGATTCTTGAGGAGAAGAGATCTATGGAGGGTTCTTGGAAAATCGACCTGTTTTTCTTGAGCATTCTTTGACCATTGGGGTTTTTGTCAAAACCATTAAGTTAGGGTGATTATTTCTTGACTCCCCTTAGTAGAACATATTATCATTCTTTAAAATTGAGTGTGTGGTGTGGAATTTATTTTGAAAATCATAGAATAAATCATCTTTAGCGATGATTTATGGTTTTAGTGAAATTGTGAAATCTTTGTGAATTGTTGTGAAAAGTGATTTGGCTTCTAGAATTTAAAATGTTGATTTTAAATTTTGGAATTTCTAAAATTATAAAGGGTTTGGTGAAAAAGGGGTTTTCAATAAAAATGGTGTTTTATTGAAATGGTTTGAGATTGGAATGACATTTATGGAATTGGTTTTCAATAAAAAGGGTTTTTATTGAAATGGTTTGGCATTGAAATTGTTTTGATTGAAATGGTTTCCTATAAAAATGTGTTTTTATTGAAAGGGTGTTTTGGCATCATTTATGTGAAAATGTGGTGTGTGTGCATATTGAATTCAGGATAGACAAGGGTTAGGAGTCTCTCCCATCAGTGTTGGGATGGATAAGGGTTAGGTCTCTCCCCCATCAGACATTCATATTGCATTCAGGAAGGATAAGGGTTAGGGGTCTCCCCCCTCAGTGTTGGGATGGATTAGGTTTAAGGCCCTCCCCCTCAATAATTCATGTGAATTTGGGTTGGATAAGGGTAAGAAGCCTCCCCCATCATGTTTGGGATGGATAAGTGTTAGGGATTCTCCCCTCTTCCAGGTAGCATGCATGGATGGTTGCATGGGTTTTTGGAATGGTTGGGTATGCCAAAAAGGGATCTTGTGAAACAGTTCTAAATCTTGTTTTGTTATTTTTTGAGAAAAAAAAACTTGATGGAAAATTGCTTTCAATTTCTTTTGGAATGACTTTGTTTATGAATGGTTTTGGAATGTTTTTTAAATTTAGTTATAAACTGCTTTTGAGAAAATGTTTTATATAAAATGTTTTTATATAATTGTTTCTAAATATTCTATCGTAGTGGAGTGAGTAGAAAATTTATTGGGAAAACCTACTGAGTTTTATACTTACACCTACATTGGCACTTTGGTGATTTTGTAGATGATGTGTTCCGGGACACGGGTAAAGGTAAAACATCTTATTGCTAGTGGCATGTGGTGATTCTTAGGAGATGTTGTGGAGCTTGTAGCTTGTGGAACATAGAGTTTTAGTGTCTCTTGAGTGTCTTGAGTTGTTCATCGTATTTTTACATTGATGCTTCTTTTGGTCTTCCTATGTTGTGTACTTTGATGTGGTTTATTATAAATGAAGTTTTTTAGTTTTCATTCTTCTTCTCATGCATCATATAGTTAATGTTGGTTATGCTTGGTTGGTTTATGTGTTATTTCATGAAGGGTAAATCATCCTCCAACTTCTATTTTAAACCCTTCGGAATTTATTTCAAGCCTTTCACATCTTGGGGAAGTCTCTTAAGGCCTAGTAGTGACTCGTTGAACTCTCAAGACAATGAGACTTGGCGGGTCATTACACTTCTCACAAGATAGATATTTAGTTTCCATACCTCTAGGATTCATTGAGGAATTCTTTCCCATTTCCTCCTAACTAGATCCCATCATTTTTTTTCTATTAGAGAACACATGATCATCAAAAATCTATATTTATACCTTCTTATCACATCAAATAGGTTTTTCATATCTTTTTAACTCATGATATGCCGACACCATTCGATATTTCATCTTCATTCATGAGTAAAACTAAATTATCTTACTATCAATATCCCAGATAAATTCTTGGTGTACTTTGACAAATGGGGGAAATTTTCTTTATTGGAATCCATATAATATTACACATTTTGTCTTAATTCCATGAATTGATTTTCAATCATATGTCAGACAAACATAAGAAAATATTTCTCATGGAGTATATTCTAACATTCATCCATCTCCATGGTGTTAATCTCTTCACTTCCAATGATATATTTAATCATTGAACACCACTGATAGGCTTCACATTCAATATGATAAATATCAAGACTAACATTTTGATTTTACAAAAACCCCGTTTCATCAAAAATATTTTTCATTTCATTTAACCACCATTTATCTTGGACAGGGTTAGAATATCCTCGGAAAATGGGGGAAGATGCCTCATAAAATGCTCCATGATCATCATATTCCTCTACATTTGGTCTATTCGATCTCATGTGTCGACACCACCACCATTTATCATCTGATTCAACTAAGAAATCACTAGAACAATCTATTTATTTCTGATTCTAACCATCTTGGGATGTGGATTTGGACTGTCATTTCCCTCTATATACCTTCCCAGCATAGTGACCATGTTTCCTCTGTGGAAAAATCATTCTCAACAAAAAAATCTTAGGCAATATAATATGGTAATCATCCAATTCAATATCATTTTATATTTACCAAAGAGTTAAAAATATTTTATGGGTATCCTATTTACAATATACAAACTCATAAATTTATCTTAACTAACATTTGATACCAACTATATGGTTCTCGTCTTAAACATTAAATAATATCAAGACAAGTCAATAAATTTACTTTAATTTACTTCGATTATCATTTCTGTTATACAGGAATAGAGAATTAGGTCATAATTTATACATAACAACATAAGTATTACAAGTAGACACTTATACTCACTATCCAATTTTTTTAATAAAACAAAATCTTTTTTAAAAATAAACAAGAATTGTTTAATGTTTAAACATCATGAATTGTCCTTGACCTTATCCATTACTCAATTCTTCTTTAAGTCATGTGAAAAAAATTTAAAAAGATGGAATGAGAAAAAAAATCTCAGTAAGTGAAACATAATCAATTAAAATTGTTAGTCTATTGGGAACCCGTAAACCATGAATATTTTATCATAATGTAATACTTTTCACCTTTATGAAGTACTAAATATACTTCCTAGAATATAAGCTCCCTGCTTACTATTTTTGTAACAACCTAGATTTCTATAAAATACTACTTATTATGTCCATAAATATTTATGTATATGATTTTATGTTTATGTTAAAAGGGAAATATTTTGGATAGCAGACATGATTCAAAACAATGGGTTTCTCTGATATCTTGCATTTGTATACAACGTAGAGTTATTTTCAAAAATAATACATCAATAATATTATTATTTTAAATTGTAGATAACACCTAGCCAATGTATTAGCAAGAATGAATAGAATTTACTATATTATGATTTTATATATTTGTCAAATGATTTTACATTTATTCAATAAATTAAAGGACATAAAATGATAGTGAATCCATTTTTAATAATAAAATAATTTAATATTCTTAAAGTTTCGATTTACAACATTTTGATGGAGACCCCTTTTTAAATTTTTTCATATTAATATGTTATATTTGACAAAATAAACATCTTCTATTGAAGTGAAAAATAATGTTTTCTTTAGTTATATTTTTTTAATTTTTTTGATGAAGTTGATTTTTAATGAATAGTGAGAAATAATTCATTTTAATACCAAACTGCATTTTTCATATAATTTATTTATATATATAGTTTTTACTTTTAATAGGTTTTAATGATTAAATAGGTTATGTATTTATAATTTAATCCAATTTATCTCATATGAAGTAATTGATCATTTAAATTAGACATAAAATCATAGAATTATTTTGATAGTTTTCACTTATTAAAAACCTACTTTCTAGCTCTAACAACATGAATTAATTTCTAATTAATTAAAAAAAATTGTTCTGAATATTGAAAAAATAATTCCATATTTGGAATTAGAATCTCCAATTGTTTAAATAGGTACTTATTATTTTTGCAACTTTATTTATAGTAACTTTAGTAATTATTTTTATTTACAATGGTTAATGGTTAAATCATGCGAATCTGTGTAAAAAATAATATTATAATAATATAAAAATACCCTAAAACATGTCCTAATCCTATTGGATGAGATATATTTAACCATGACCATCTTTATGCCGAACTGTTGGCATTTAGGGTTCACATGGGTGTGAAAATGAAATTTTATAATTTGAAATTTAATGAAAAGGGAAATAAACATAAACATGTATACTTTAATAAAACAATTTTAATATTGGGTAATATAAATAATATATGTGTCTATAAATAGTCATTAGAAATATAAAATGGTTTCCTACATCATGGTATTATATTTATAATTTTTAGACATTAAATATATTAATTTATTTATGACACAATGATTATGTAGTGATTACATTATTAATAAAAGATTTAAATACATTATATTATTAATATTAAAGAAATATTGATTATTTTGATGTCCTGAAAAATATTTAGGATGATACTTATATATTATCTTTGATTTAATTCCTATCGATTGAATAAATAATGTTAATACAACTTTAACACAAATCAATTATGAAATATAGTCAAAATTTTCATAAATGAGTTTTTAAATAAATACTATTTTATTAAATGATACAATAGTTGTAAATATATAATATTCATATTAATTACATATATAAGGTTAAATATTTAATTAATTATCCACTTGTGTTCTCTTTTCATTTTATAGTAACTATAGTAACTAAATATTATAAAAATACTAGAAGACATGGTAAGAGTAAATTTTTTTAGCTAAGGGTTAATGCTAAAAATAGAAGATTTGTTTTTTAACCTAAACTTTACTAAAATCTATTGGATGAGAATATTTATACCCATTTTCATCTTATACTTGAAATATATCACTTTGAAATTGTTACAATTCAAAAATAATTTTATAATAATATTATATTTCATGACTTTCCTAACATGCCCCTCCTCCCTATTATAAATGGCCCCCACCAATTCCCACATTCTCAAACATAACAATACCTGTGCATCATCAAAATTATTCTAAAATAATCTCCAAAAATCCATAACTTCCTCCTAGAATCCTTGACGTGGGAAGAAGGAAATTCAAGAATGGCTTTTAGCTCTAATCAAAAGGACATGCTAGTTTTAGAGGTAGCGTATTCTCTAGATTACATTTCATTTATTTACCTTTTTCACGACCTATTATATTCTTATTTTTTTATTACATAACAACTAAATTATCAATAATATACTAGGATGTTGTTATGTTATTTATTAAAACTACATTTAGAATCACCTCCATTTAATGGATACAAACATACTGTTTCAATGTACGGAGAACTACTACCTTAGGTAACGACGAATGTTCGATTTTATCCTATAAACTCCCTTGGTGTACATTATGATGGAACTATAATTATATATGATATTTATTATATTTATATTTTCTCAATTATTCAGTAATTTTTATTTATAACAAAACATTATTCATTCCAAAATGTGTAAATATGATAATTTAATTTTAGGAAGTGTGGATTACCCCGCCATCAAAGTGATATGACTCGTTAATGCCATGAATTAGACATATAAATGAAATAGATAATGAAATTATGTAACATATATAACATATAAATTATACTAGAATTATAATATACCTATTTATCACTTAGTTTTCATTCCTTTACTATGATAGAGAAATAACAGTTGTGTTCATGCATATGTACGGATTACCGTCTCCATGAACAGTGCATTTAATTTCATATCTCCAAATGTTATGTAATATTACAAAAACCAATATATACTAGATATATATGATATTTAAATCATTAATACTATTATGTAGACAATATACTTTTGACCACATGGACAATTTGTAATTATAAAAAGTTTATTTTTGAATCGAGTACCGATTAATGACAAAATGACTGATATAAACTCAAATAATTAACTAATTTATATAACATGGAAATAAGTGTTATAATATGGATAATAAAAATTAAAAATGTTACAAATCATTTAAAAATTAACCTGTTTATATTAATCAGGAAATTAAAGAACGAACTAGACAAGTTGGAGTCAAGGTAAGGGACTTCGTCTCAATCTCCTGTCATTGAGTCGTATTTTAATTTTTACATGAGTTGATTTTATATAGTATATAATCTATACCTTTTAATTTTAATTTATTTCATGTGTTTTCAAAAGGAATGTTTTTCTATGGAGCGTTTTACTAAACTAACAAATATATGATTCTTTTTAATGTAAATGACCACAATAACCTTTCTGTTCACATGAGCATTATTTGATATTTGACATCCAATACAAGTTGTAATGTATTAAAAAAATTTAAACAAATTATTCTTTTTAGGTCATTTTGGTATTGAAAATGGTTTTGAGAATGGATTTTGTATACCTATATCGTGAAAGTGTATCTTTTGATTTCAATGTAGAAATGTTATATTTTCATTATGCTTGTTTTATGTGTTATGATCATGTTATAGTTCATGTGAGTTGTATATGTATATGAGTTGTTCTATGATAAACCAATTGTGGGTGATCCTTTGATAGATCTCTAATGCAGTGGTTAACATGAAGGTGGTAATCGTTAAGGTTTCTCCTAAGATATTTAGGGAATACACTGCGATGGGTATTCCAAAAGGAACCATGAATGTTACTCCTATTGTAGCTATGAAAGCTATGATTGAAGTTTTTTATGGATGCCAGAATTTACCTTTATGATTTATTATTTCTATTATTTATTCAATAATTTTATGATTTTATGATTTATGTTAAAGATATTATATTTTATTAGTGAAAAGTATGATTCCATTGATTTGTATGTAATCATAGACTGATGTTATCATTCCTTATTTTATATCCATTGATATGATTTTTATGATCATCCCTTGTTATTGAAATGTATTTCACAAGGTATAAGGGTGGGTGTGCGAAAGAAATAAATCAATAATCTTTATATCAAGAAATAATTTTTCTTTTTTAAGGAGTTTTATTTGTGTGAATAATGTTGGACAGAGTAAAAGTGTGTACATTTTAATATTTCTGATGTAATGTCTTAATAAAGTCATAATTATTTAAAAATAAAATATGAAAATATCAATAATGTGAATTAATGATAAATTATCATCTTAGCTTAAGATTATGTAATTTTCTAAGCCAGGGGCCTTATAGTCTATATTAGAGGTTGATTTATATTACATTAAGGGTTACAATATTTTTTATAGAATATCCATAATTTATTTTTTCTTTACTGTAAAATTGAAAAGATTTAGAATTTGAAGATTACCATGTTGTTTCTTCTAGGGTATTTCTATATTCAAAATGGTTTTGCGGATAGGAAACAAGGAAGCTATAATGGGACAACATCAACAAAAAAACCCTACCAAATCAGTAACCAGAAATGGTTTGAATCATAACTGAATAGTTTGTTGTAGTAATGGAATAGTTCAATTGCGATATAAATAGTGGTGGTTCCCATGGTTGTGATCAGTCAAATAAACCACATAGGAACATGTTATTAGTGGAATATTTCATGAGGCCACATCTCCCATCTTTTATAGGATCATCTAACAATGTGCTATCTAATGGGTGGATTATGGTACTGGTAAAGATTTTCAATTTCATGGGGTTTTTAGAACATCCAATGTTTAGTCTTTTTATTTACCATTTTGATGGTGAATCTGATAAGTGGTGCTCGATGGTTAAAAATATTAGGGACACTTAGGAGATTTATGACATTGATTATGATGAATTCATGGGTATGTTTTTGAGAAATTTTTTCCTAAAGTGGTTCAGCTTATAATAGAAAAACAATTATTGTAATTGTGGCGGGAGAAGTAATCAGTTGTTTCTTATGAATAAAAATTCACATGACTATAAATGTATGATCCAAATTTCATACAGGATATTTAATGTAAAAATAATTCTTTAGTACTCATGATTAAATACAATGTATCTATGGGAATTAGCTTCTTAGGAGTTCAAAGTTATGAAAAACTTGTTTGATGAGAAAAGAATCTGGAAATAGACTTATCCAATTATCTGGTGTTCATCGATAAACAAGTAAATAAGAGGTCTAAGTGGAAGATTCAAGGGGAGAGTTCTTTATAAAAGTCTAATGGTATGAAACATAAATTAATAGTTTCTGAAATTTGTGGTAAAAATAAACATTGTTGATTTCCTTTTGAATTTGAGTATGTTCATCTGATGTGTTAAAATGGGACATAAGTCTCTTAATTGAATTATAAAATGTTGGGGTAAAGGTAAAATGACATATGATTTATAGTTATTATACTATTATAAGTGCAATGAGATGGGTCATTATGAATATGACTATTTGAATAAGAACTCAAATTATTGGAAGTAGTAATACCACAAGAAGAGATGGGGTGGTGATATACATTAAAACTACTTCAGCATATGTAGGGCAATCAAATGAAGTATTATAAGGTACATTGTTTGTTATTCTGATTATTCCAATGTGTTGTTTGATTTTGGGTCTAAACAATTTTAATTTTTGAGAAATTTTAATGAAATTTTTTATTCCCATTTCAAGATATGAATCATGAGCTTTTGGTAAAAACACATGGGGGAAATGCGGAGACAAAAAGATATTATAATAACATTCATTTCTTTATCTATTGAAAGAAACTACCTGTAAACGTTATTTTTTTACTTTTAGTAGAGTTTGATGATATTTTGGGTTTAGATTGCCTTTTATTTTATCATACAAATATTTACTGTAGAGATAAAAAGGTTGCTTTTTCAAAATAATTTCATATTCTTTAAATGAATTAGCCCTTAATTTTGAAAATATATCAGGAAGATGAGAAACTAATAAATGATGGAAATCAATGTTACCTTTCACAAACTGTTGAAAAAAAGAACTATTCCAATTAATGATGTGTTTTTGGTAAATGAGTATCTTGATGATTTTACTGGTGAGTTGTATGGAATAATACCTGATTGGGAAGTTGAATTTATTGTTTACATGGTTCTTGATTATAACACAATTTCCAAACCCCATTATAAAACAAATCAAAACGAACTTTTATAGTTTAAAAATCAATTTCATGAGTTATTATATAAAGGGTTCGTTCTACCAAGAACATCACACGTTCTACCAAGAACATCACTAAGGGGTCCTCCTATATTTTTTTGTTAAAATAAAATATGGTTTAATTAGGATTTATGTTGATTATAGAGCCCTGAAAGACATCCATGTTAAGAACAAGTATCTATTTCCTCATATCGATGATTTGTTTGAGCATCTCTAAGGAGCTCGGTATTTTTAGATTATTTACATGATATTGATGTACCATTAGTTGAAAGAAAAGGATGTATATATTCCTAAGACCTCAATTCTTACTATATATGGCCATTATGAATTTTTAGTTATGAATTTTGGGATAACCAATGAACATGTTGTATTCATGGATGTTATGAATAGAATTTTTTTGAGTTATTGAATAAGTTTTTTGGATCTTTATTAATGATATTTAGTATATTCTAAGAATAAAGAGGTTTATGCAATTATTATATTTATTGTCTTTCAAACAATAAAATAAAATAAACTGTATGTTAAATTCAGTAAGTGAGGGTTTTGGTTACAACAAATTTGATTACATTGTCGCATAGTTTCTAAAGATTTCGTAACTATTGATCTTGCTAAAACAAAAGTTTCTGAATAATGGTCATGACCCACAATTATAATTGAGCATCATAGTTTTCTTGGTTTACTAGTTTATTACCCTAGTTTTGTTAAATCATTTTCATTGTTATCAATCTAATTGAATAAAATAACATGAAAATGTAAAATTTTAATCTGGAAAAAAATAATGTATTGGTGGTTATCAAGAATTTAAAAATACATTGTTGAATGATTAAATTTTGGAACTTCAATGGAGAAATGTTGAATTTTTTATATATTTTGAAGCTTTATTTAAAGGGCTTGGTTGTGTCATAATGAATAATGATCAGGTAATTTCTTATGACTCACATTAGTTGAAAACAGATAAGTTAAATTATAGTACAAATGATTTAAAATTACCTATTATTATTTTTCCATACAAATTTGGAGGCATAATTTTTATTGTGTAAAGTGTGAAATATATACTGATCAAAAATAGTTGAACTATATATTCACAAAAAAATAATTGAACATGAGATAAATAATATGGATTTACTTAATCAATGATTATGATTTAATTATTTATTACCATCCTCGAAGAAAGAACAAAGTGGTTAATGTGTTGAGTCAGAAAAGTAATGCATCATTAACAATGGTGCATTTAGATTGAGATCCTTTGATCAATTATTTGGTGAACATTATCATTGAAGATATTGGTGTAGGAAATATATTTTTAATCAACTATGTGGGGCCATGTATTTCTCTATGGTGGACCATTAGTTGGGATATCACCAAATAATTGTGATGACCGACGATATTCTCCAGAAATCTTATTGAATGTGGAATGGATACTATCAGATCATATTTATTCCCTTTATACTCACTAATTATGACACCCTAATATTTTTTGAATTTTTTTTTGAATAAATTTAATCTTATTTATATTGTGTATTTCATGTGACACTGAATATATATTTTTACAATAAATAACTGCATTTTTCTTTCATTATATTCCACCCCAAGTTAATCATGTACTATATGAAATACTTAGATTTAGTTTTTCTACACACAATACAATTCTTTTATTTAATTACACACAATACTTATTCTATTCAATTGCTTATGTTACATACAAGGATGAGTTTTTACTGAACTATAATGTACTACTAAAATGATATCTAAAATATTATTATTTCTACCACCCATCCTATGTAATTGATGTTATCAAAGAGATTTAGAAAATTGTGAAAATTTGGTTTACAAATGTTTGTGAACTTAATCCTTTTGTTATATATTACTATAATTTAATGTAATAACAATTGAAAAATAAAGAAATTTTTTTTCCTAGAAAATGATTATTCTATGTACAAACACAATTTTAGCATAATAAATTTACCAAACCACTTTTGATTAATTATTTAAATAAAATTTTTATATCATATATTTAATAAATAATTTTTTTACACTCTTCCAATTTATTTTATAGGTATAGGATTAGAATTAATACAATTTTCTAAATAAAATGATATCTTTTTCTGAAAAGTATTTGTGTCACCTTTTAAGGGGGAAAATTTTTTAAATATGATTTATAAAACATTTACATTTATTATTTGAAATAAAACCTCATTTTTAAATCAATATATTAAAAATATAATATAGAGAATATTTTGAATTTTTCTACGGAGTTTCATTTTTCTATTAGTGATGAATAATATGGAATTTTAATTCAAATTTTATTTTCATTATAATTTATTTTATAAATATAAATAACTTTTTAATAGTTTTAAATGTAATTTAGATAAATTGTATATAAATTAATCCAATTTTGGTCATTGGAATAAATTTCACTTTGATATTTGATATAAAAACTGACCAAAATTTTGAACATTTTAACATTAAAACCATATATTTTTCACCTATATGAGAATAAATAGATAATTAATTTCCACCACTTCTATGAATGAAAATATTAATAATAGATTCCATATTTGTAATTTTAATAATTTAACATTTTCAATAAGGTAAAAATAATTTTTTTACAAATAATATCAGTGAAATTAAATAAAATTAATTAAAATGATTAAGGGAGAAATTAACATAACATGGAACTAAACCATACACATAAAGAAAAAAAGTCATTGATACATGTACAGAATCCAATTTCTAGACATATATTGAATTTATCCTCCCTTAGGTATATTTATTTTTATTATTAGTTCCACATTTCATAGGAAAAACGTGGGTAGAATTTTCATTTCAAAAGTTTACAAGATTTTCGATCCTACTCTAATATAAAATGAAACTCACCCCTCCCTCTTATTCACACATATAAATCCATTTATATCACCCCAAAAATGCTGAAATAGTCTACAAAAATCTATCTTTTCCTTGTATAATCATTCCTTTGGGAATAAAACCATCAATGGAATCCATTTGGCGAAATCTAAAGGGAGTTACCAAATGAATATGTAATGTCCTTCATCATGCTACATTGATTTATTTTTCATTTCCACCACATTTTTTTTGTATTACCTTATTATATAATAAATTTTATATCTTAAATATTCTGATATGTTTTCATTCTAATGTTCAGACTGACACTTACATGCACATCCATCTAATGAATAACGAATACACCATTCTTGTGTAAGGTGAATGAACGACTCATGAAACTATGTTGTTCATATTTCCTTTACTGCCTCTCATGGTTAAAAATTATTATAGACACTATTTTTTATTATATTAAGGATATTTATAATATATTTATCATCCTTGAATTACTATATGACTCATACTTTCTTGCTTTCCATTTTTTGTAAATATGATAAATTGTTTTGGGGAACGGTTGAATAAAACCTCCTTAAAATGATGTGATACATTAACACTCTAAATGGAATGAACTGAGGATGGGTTCTATGAAAATATATGATATATACGACAAACGAATTCTACTATAATTATATTATATTTTTACATATGTTTCATTTATATTCCTTCATTAAATATGAAAAATAACGAAAACATGGTTCATGCATACATATGGCCTACCGTCATCATGGACATTGTATTTAATTTCATATATAGATATTATATTGATTAGTAAAAAGAAATAAATATTTAATATACATGATATTTTTATCAAACAATTATCTCTAGAAATCATGATATAACTCTGAGTACAAAAAATATAACAAACTAACACGCATACGAAAAAAATCATATATTACCTAAAATGAATCATTAACCTAGATGTTTTAACAGGCTGGCCATATAAAGACATATCTGTTATCTGATATAACATTATGGTTCTTTGTATAGTTAATAAAATTATATTTATCATTCAATAATTCTGAATGAGTACAATGATATTCAACAAATAAGGTAAGGGGATTTCAAAACAAATTTTTTTTCTTTAGATTTATGCCTTTTTCCGCCACTAGTTTTTTATCTTGTTTACATATTACCCATGAATACGTTAAATGTTTATATCATTAAATTTATCGGTATTTATATATCAATTTTATGATATCTCTTTTATGGGATTTATGATTCAATGTTTCCAAATAGTTAAATTAATTTTGTCTTAGTTTTCATTATTTGAGATATATTACATGTTATGCACTTAATTTTTTCTATGGGGTGTATATAAATCCCATTGAAATGTTATATAATGAAATTTAATCATCTAATGATATAATAATATTGATATAATTTTATTATTTCATGGGTATTATGATTCAATTTAACCAAAGTGATAGTATTTTGTTGCTAAAATCTCATAATTATCGAGATTGT